>CM048751.1:75785568-76985568 GCA_026315105.1 Locusta migratoria
CACATAACATGAAATAATATGTAAATAAATGTGTCACAGAAGCAATAAGAAAGTTGAGGAAGTGTCGCTAAAAGGGCCATTTACACATAGCGTCTTAACCTAACAAAAAGGGACCAAGATAAAGTCAGCGATTAGTAGATTTTCCCAATATCATGTGACATTTCCACCTCAATGTTGAGGACACAAAATCTGTTCTGCGCATCTGAATGCTCACTCCAGAGATATTTCTGCTCTCTGTCTGCACTAACGTCTAGGGACAGTACCGCGTCAGACCCCACTTACCCATAGCAAACAATGTGTCTACGGTCGCAAGCTATGTCCTGCAGAGACGCCATCTTCCCTTTCGTATTTTCATGCTTTTCTCCTTACAACACGCGAGTTGCTATTTCAAAGTTACGGCACATTGAAGAGGTACCAAAATAATGTCGTTCTTAGTACAATTAGTTGTAAATTACAATCAATAAATGCCATATTGGCAGGTAACCCTTGATACTGATGGTGATGTAAAACAGAGACTTTCGTAAATGTGCTTCTTGTAGTGTAGCAGATAAACGCATCATGCTATGGAGCTGCTAAGAATCGGCGTTGGTTTCTCTTCCTGCTCCTGACTGTTGTTTTTTTTTTTTTTTTTTTTTTTTTTTTTTTTTTTTTTTTTTTTTTTTTTTTTTTTTTTTTTACCTTGACTCTTACACTGTTATCAATTAAAATAAATATACATTTTGCGATATTTCGACATATTTACGTATACAAGCGCTTATTCTAAAAAGTGCGATTGTTCTCTTTAGTGAAAATGCCGTAAAATATGGGCCAACAAATTGTAAACATTGTCTTGTGAACTACCTGTACATAAACTGAAGACACACTATAATAATTAATGTTCTAAATGTCATACTGATTCAAAAAATTTTATATACAGATTACGTTCTAGAGTTATGTGGCAACTGTCATTTCTTAATGAGACTGAAGTGCCTTGTTCTTTTCTTGCAACAGCTGTTATACACGTTCTTGCATCCTATATGCACTGTTTGTGAGATAATTGTGCTAATACTGTAGCCATTTTACTGATCTCAAGAGCTTTGTCTGTATTTCCTAGTAAATGTATGAAACTATTTGTATCAGCATGTCATTTGCAACATTCACTATAACAATGTCCCCGCACTTTATGTGCAGGTACTGTAGTTCAGAAGACAGTGTTTACAATCTGTTGGACCATATTTCACGGCATGTTCACTAAATAGAACAAACGCACTTTTAAGAAAACGCAGTTGTACCTGCAAATATGTCGGAATATCGCAACCCGTAAATTCTATATATAGATGTGTCAGAAAACTTTTGGGAGTCAAGTTGAAAAATAGAAATATTGTCAAAAGAGAGAAACGAACCACCGCCCCCCCCCCCCCACACACACGTCTGTTTTTCTTTTTAGTGTTTTCTTTTATTTTGCATTTTTTCTCTTTTGTTGTTTTTTTTTTCATATATCAGTAAGCTAAATTGACATAATATCGCCAATTATTCAGTGGCCACCAGCAACGAAAAAAGGATACATCTAGTTTCCTCTAAAAGCCGATCTTTTCTGTCACCATCTGTGAAATAATAACAATATTTAATACATTGGTGCCATTAATTCTCATGCAAATGACACTCGAAAACTAAACCGTGATTATTCTCAATAACAAAACAGAAATTCATGTAGAACCTCCGCTCTGCTTTCAGCTTTATTTATCAGGAATGTATCCTCTGCTTTATGTTGCATATTTTAACAGTTTATGTTTCGAACTTCAAGTTTTACACTGCTGGAAAGTCTTAATGTCATTTTAATAGCCCAGTGTTACACAAATATCATGGAATATTACAGACACACTTCTATTACAGTAATACTGAAGTCTTAGAATGATTCATATTTCGAATTTCAAAATACGAAGGTAGAAATATTTACGTAAATTAAACAGCAGGAATGATAAATAGAAGCCCTGGTTTTTGCCTAGACTCCCATAGCATCACTGTAGCATGACCGTAGAGACATCTATCGGTTCGTACGGGTAACTGGGGTCGGACGCACCACTGTCCCTAGACGCCTGTTCCGCCTTCTACTAGCAATAATATACACACGCGAGCGACAAACTCATCAGATCTCTGCTTCCATAATTGTTCGGTACAATATTGTGATTAAAATTTGCAATTACTTTTGAAGCGGACTACATTAAGATAGAGAAAGACTTTTCTTTTACTGCAGGACGTGGGGACATGTATTAGCTGAAACACTGGCCGATGCTGTTAACACAATCAAGACAATTCACTGGAAATACTATATTTAATGTAAAGTTCTATATAAACGATCAGCTGACACCATTCCATCAACGATTACCCAGACTTACTTTATCGCACATTGACAGAATCATGACGCCTTATTTAAACAGACATGAAGTGCTCTGTTGATTGAATTACCATACTTTCAGCATTCGTCGATTTTTTTCTCATCTCAATGATAGAAGTGTTTTCAGAAGTTTACGCAAAATAGACAATTACACACTGCAGTCTTAACTTTATGAACACAATGTAACCTTGAATTTACATTGTTCCGGAGTATGGACTAATTTCACTTTTTGTATGAAAAACGTTATGAACATTCATCGTTTTCGACAATGACTTCTACTTGAATTTGACATCTTGGCTATGAGACTGAGTTTATCGACAGAGGGATCCAACAAGTATTCTGTTTTTGCTGACCTAGGTCCGGAACCCTAAAAAACCATGATATACGTAGGTCCCTTGCAGAGCACAGGCATATAAGTTAGTAATGTATAATGGTTCCAGTACAGATGTATAAAATGCAGAATGGCAATGGAAAGATAAGTGTTTCTAAAAATTAAAAATAAATAAATTAATTAAAAAATAATAATAAAAAAAGAGAAATTTGTTAACATTGAACGTTAATTTAAGTGTTTAGGAAGTCTCTTCTGAAGCCATTTGTGTGGTGTTGCCTTGTATAGGAGTGAAACATGGATGATAAATAGTTCAACAGAAAGAGGAAAGAATCTTTTGAAATGTGATGTGACAGACAAATGCTGAAAATTAGGAGGTAGCTCGCATAACTAATGAGGGGGATACTGAATATAATGGAGGAGAAAAGTAACTTCTGGCATAAAAAAAGGTACCTAAAGCAGTCAACAATCCAAAGATTGGTTTGAACACCTGACTTACCCAGCCAGTTATAGGGGGACCTACAGTTTGACGTGGCTTCCGAACCACTGTGCTACTCAGTATTTTTCACATCAGCAACACTGCCAGAGGTGAAAGAAGTGGAAAGTGACAGATAAAACTCCTAGGACCTGGTGGGGATCAAACTCACATCCTTTGGATCTGTAGTCTGGCACTCTACCACTGTGCTATGGAGCCGCACTTACCTTGACTAAAAGAAGGGCTTGATAGGTAGGATACATTCTTAGACATCAAAGAATCATGACATTATCATTGGAGGGAAGTGTGTGGGGTAAAAATCGCAGAGGAGACCATGAGACGAATACAGCCAGCTGTTTCAAATGGCTGTGGGTTGCCATTTTTATGAGGAGAGGAAGAGGTTTACTCAGACTAGAGAAGGGTGGAGATGAAGATGACGAGGACAACACCTTCAGAATTTGAAAGAGTACATTCCAGTCAACGTCAAAAGCTTTCTCCAATTCTACAAAAGCTAAAATTTTATGTTTGCCTGTCCTTAACCTATCTTACACAATAAGTAGTTATGTGAGTATTGCCTCACGTGTTCCTGCATTTCGCCTAAATCCAAATTGATCTTTCCTGAGTTGGGTTCTGCCAGTTTTCCATTTGTGTGTAAATAAATTATGATAGTATTTTGCACATCTGATGGTTCTGTATTTTCGCACTTGTCTGCACTTGATTTTATAATGAAGTCTGACGGTATTTCCCCTATCTTATGCATTTTGCACACAAGGTGGAACAGTTTCTCCCAACAAATTCAGAATTTTAGAGCGAATATCATCTACTTCCAGTGCCTTGTTTCAACCCAAATCTGTCAGTGCTCTGTCAAATTCTTCTCACTGTATTGTATCTTCTATTTCATCTTCATCTATTTGTTCTTCCCATTCTACACTACTGCCTTCTAGTTATTTCCCTTCAATAGGCGACCGAGTGAGGTGGCGCAGTGGTAACACACTGGACTCGCATTCGGAAGGATGGTGGTTCAAATCCACCTCCGGCCATCCTGATTTAGGTTTTCCGTGATTTCCCTAAATCACTCCAGGCAAATGCCGGGACGGTTCCTTTCAAAGGGCACGGCCGATTTCCTTCCACATTCTTACCCAAACACTCCGAGCGTAAGCTCCATCTCTAATGACCACACTGTCAGGGACGTTAAACTCCAAGCTTCCTTCCTTGAATAGGTCCTCAATATACACCTTCCACTTTCCAGCTTTCCCTTCTTTGCTTAGTTCTGGTTTTCCATATGATATTCCATCTTGATATTCCTGTAGCTGCTTTTACTGTCTACAGATATATCTTTATTTTCCTGTAGGAAGTATCTCTGTTTTCCCTAGTTACACATTCTTCTAGAGCAGCCATAATCAACCTTTTTCGTCCATGGGCCACATTCTCGGAAGCGCTATTTCAAGTGGGCCGCAACATTACCACAATTCAAATTCCCGCCCACCATCTTGAACATCTTTGCCTCGATTCTCTGGACAGAGCCTCTGCCTCAAGTGGTATCTCTGTCCAACTTCTTTGCTTTCTACAATATATCTGCCTAGGCAGTTTGTGTATATGTGTGGGTGTGTGTGTATTTGTTTACCCTCCTTTTTTCCCCCAAGGTAAGTCTTTCCTGTCCCGGGATTGGAATGACTCATTACCCACTCCCTTAAAACCCTCCTCATTTCCTTTTCCCTCTCCTTCCCTTCTGCCTGAAGAACCAGCTAAGCTGCAAAAGCAGCGTTTGTGTGTGTGTGTGTGTGTGTGTGTGTGTGTGTGTGTGTGTGTGTGTGTGTGTGTGTGTGTGTGTGTGAAATTATTAATTTATTTGTGCTACTATCACTTCCTGTGCTCCTTCGCCTGGCAAGTAATCTTCATCTATTTTTTATATAAAGTGTAGACACTTTTACACTGCTAAAAATATATGTTGGTGTGTTGAAACATCACTTGTCAGGGACATTGTTTGGATTTCTAAGAACCGAAACATTTATGCGTCCGGAAAGAACCTGATGGGGACAACAAAACTGGACTCCTAAAGCCTCGAACTGTCCCACCCAAATCTGGACGTCTGGTCAATTTAATTAGCTGTACAACATACATTCTGATCAAAACATTGGATGCAATTGTACCCGGACTATTATTTGTCACTACTTAGTTGAATTTTGTGACCAGCTCAGTGCATAAATTGAGATATGAGAAAACACACTGGCTGAGAAGGAACGCGGGAGGGAGAATGTTTACCTGTCACTCATACAGTCATGCACGCAGCTGATCAGCTGCAATCTAAATTTCACCAGTAATGCTGCATAAACTGTATTAGATATACAGTAGAACCTCGTTTTTACGCTTTTCAGGGGACTTCAGTGAAATGGTGTAAACTGCAGGAAAATGTAAAATGCAGGAAATAATGTTTTAAATGGTAAAATATGCTTACTGGATCAGCCTTGCATTTTCGTAGTTTGTGTATGACATATGTGTATAATAGACATCTAAATACTCACCAGGGAGTTGATTATACAATAAAGGTTATCCAAATTTTTACTATTTTAAGCACCAGGAAAAACTGGTAATTTTATGGGAAGTGGAAATTTTTGACGTAATTTCAGTCATTATAATGGAGGATGCCGCTATTTTAAGCCCCAGGCAAACTGGTAATTTTATGGGAAGTAGAAATTTTTTACGTAATTTCATTCATTATAATCGAGGATGCCACTGCTGGGCTATAACACATCTTCAAAATTACCTGAACCGCTTCGATAGATATCGTTTGGACGCCGCTGCCAGGCTATGTAACACATCTTCAAAATCACTGCCTTTTACCGGAATTTATTTACATAGTAAAACTCCTACAGTTCCGTTCGTTTTGTATTTTTCAATGTTTCACACGACAATATTCGAGAATGTATTCGCGTTGTCGAGTACAAACATATGCATAAGTATTTTTTGCCGTTTGCATAGGATCGGAATCTCTCACTATTATCGCTTTTTTGAGGTTGTGGGTATTATGATACCCAACAGTGACAGATAAAGTTCTTTATTAACCATAAATATGTATCACAAAAACAATGGAACTATTTATTCTTAATTCAACAAAGTAACTGGTTCTGATTGTTTGAGTACTCACCAGCCGCTCAGGCAAAGAAGCTAGCGGAAAGACGAACTACACCGCCACAAATCAGCGTTATTCTCTCATTAACAAACTGTTCTGTTTGTCTGAGTACATGCCAGGCGCTCTGCCAAAGAAGCTGGTGAAAAGAAGAACTACATTGCCACAAATCGGCGCGTCTATAAGTCAACAACGAAACGCGAAATATACGTTTGAATAAACGCAAAGTGTCAAGAAACTCGAATGCGAATAATTTTTAAGAACTATACTTTAAGGGGAAAGCCATGCTAGTGTCAATTTATGTACATTACGTCATTTTTCTTAACGAACATGCTTTCAAAAAGTGTAAAACACGGGAAAAGCGTAAATATGTGAATGCAAAAACGAGGGCGAATTAACATTGTAAACATAGGAAATTTGACGGGACCGACAAAAAAATGATGTAAATGGCAGGAAAACGTAAAAACCGAGAATGTAAAAACGAGGTTTTACTGTAGTTGTTTTCTTAAATTTCTTCTTGACGCACAAAATGCAAGATATTGCCAGGCTATTAGAATTACTGAAGTTGGCAGCAGTCGGGGCATAAGACAGTCAACTGGAAGTATATGCCGACAAGTACTATCTGCACAAGTTGACACTCAGAGCGATCTGGTGGAAGCGTCCGTAAAGACATTTTCCTTTCACAGTTAGTAGAAATGAATCCTAGAAAGTCCCTAAGCTTAACTAAATGTGAATAAGAGAAAAAGAAACTCCATGCACAAGATAAAGCACACAGGGGCGGAACAGCCACCGCTTCAACTGTCAACTAATTTTGTGCGAATAGTATCAATCATGACGTTAAGACATAAGATCAACTAAATTTCGCCAAGTAATACAATTAAAATAAAAAAGAAACGTAAAATACATAAGTAATGTATTTATTAATGAAGAATAATGAGATTGTTGAAATTGTGTACTCTTTTTAACAATCTTTTCTATTTCAGGCTTACAATTACTGCAAGCTACTCGTAAGACATCATCCAAATGATAATCAGTGGGACAGTTTCTGTACACATTTTGGCATACTTCATTTTAGAGTATGATGATTCACACAGAAAAGTTGACGCGAAAAAAGAGAGAAAAATTTGAGCACATGTTTGTACAGTTCTGTATTGTCCAGGCAGTTTTCTAAAAATCGGCGTAATTCATTTCCACCTCTTTTCTTTAAATAAAGCTGTGTGTGTTTTTTAACTCTCATAAATTCATCAACATGCCTGCCAGTTCCGATATGACTGTTGGATCTAAGCGCCAAGGATTTTCAAGAAGTAACAACATGCTTTTAATTTTCGTTAAATCACTGAATCTACTTTTAAATTCTACCAATAATGCCATTAAGTAGAAAACTTCATACCGGTATCTGAAGAAATATTAATACCTTCCTTTTTAGCATTAGTCATTGTTAGAAAATTTTGCAGTATTTGGTTCTGAGTCTCTTCTTTATACACATTAAGCTTCTCTTTGAATGCAAATATTTTATTTGCCATCTGTGAAATTATCTTATTGTGATCTTGAAAATCCAAATTGAGCGAGTTAAGTTTATCTGTAATGTTACATAGAAATGCTAAAATACACCACGATCCACCATCTTGCAATTCACCGCACACTTTATTGTTTTGCTTTACATACAGCATAATTTCTTGCCACAAAGGGGAAAAAAACACCTTTCTAACACCTTGCTTCTGCTAAGCCAATGAACTGAAGTATGTAAAAGAGCATTGCTGTACTGACTGCCCACTTCCTCCAAAAGGCTTTTGAATTTTCTGTGGATCAGTTCTCCTGCTCGGATGTAATTCACTGTACTTACGACAGTTTTCATCACAGAGACTATTTCAGAACATTTAATGTGCGCAACCAATTTCCTGGTGAATAATGCAATGAAATGTTATTAGATTTGTTAAACCATATTTCTTTTTCAACAGAGAAATAAACCCATTTTCCTAACCTGTCACTGAAGGACAGCCATCGGTGCTCACAGAAACTGATTTTCTTATATCTATATTGTTCTGTTCAACAAAATCACAAATAATATCGATATAGTCTCTGCCTCTGGTTTGGCCCTTCATTGGGAGAAATTTTAAAAATCTTCTTGAACTGAGTTGTCTTAAGTACAATATCTAACAAAAACTGAACAATGTGATGTTGCTGAAATGTCAGTGCTGGAATCAAGAGCCACACTAAAGAATTTGCAGTTTTTTAATACTTGAACTATGTGATCGTGAATAAAGTGTGCTATATCTTCAATGTCTAAGAATGTATCCTACCAATCAAGCCCTTCTTTTAGTCAAGGTAAGTGCAGCTCCATAGCACAGTGGTAGAGTGCCAGACTACAAATCCAAAGGATGTGAGTTTGATCCCCACCAGGTCCTAGGAGTTTTATCTGTCACTTTCCACTTCTTTCACCTCTGGCAGTGTTGCCGATGTGAAAAATACCGAGTAGCACCGTGGTTCGGAACCCACATTAAACAGTAGGTCCCCCTATAACTGGCTGGGTCAGTCAGTTCGAAAGTCGGAGGAAGGCAACGGCATACCACCTCCAAACAGGACCATGCCTAGTAAAGCACTGTGGTGTTCAAACCAATCTTCGGATTGTTGACTGCTTTACCTTTTTATGTCTTCAATACATGTAACGCAGGTTGAATCTGAGAGCTGGAGTTTCTCCATTTACTTGCTTTTTGTTGTTGAAATTATCAAAAAGTACACTGGAAGCAGTTAAAAAGCACTCCTTTACTATTTCTGCATCAGCAAATGGTTTCATATTCTTACCAAGTATATAACAAATTTCATATGATGCCTTTGTTATCGCTGCATCTTGTGATATCATCACCGACATAACGTTTTGTTGTTGCATCAAAGAAGTTTTTAAAGCTGCCAGTTTCTTCCACCTTACGGAGGATCCTCGAGGAAAAGTTTCACTAAATGATACATGTTTTGTTGTAAAATAGCAATCAATATTATATTTCTTTAATATAACACTTTCACGGCAAATTAAACAAGTTGCTGGCCCATGGTTATTTTGCATAACAAAATACAGTAGTCAATTTCCCACTGATCATTAATAGTCTTCTTTCATCAAATATTGTTCGTTTTTTAGAAGCCACACCTGACACGGTGAATAACTATTTTCTTAGTCTTCCCCCTCACTACAGACACAGATATACAGCACCCACACACCACAAGCAAAACAAACGTAATGACTTGTCTGTGCTCTGGTGACAAGCGAACAGGGGTCTTGGTGGCGGAAATTGCCTTTTTCCAAATCCCGCAGGTAGCCACAGGCCACTAACACCCTCGTTCAGCAACTTAGTCATGGGGACGTAGTGGCGCACTACTGCAGCCACGCCAACATACACGGTGGAAGCTAGTTCGCATTTGTGTGTAATAAATAGAAAAGCCGTATTAGGTAGAATACTCGAGTTCTTCCCTTTCAAATTACACAGTCAACAGCGGAAAATTTAATGAAACTGGTAGTGTTATTGTTTTTGCTGTAATTGCGTAGATGTTTCACTTGCAATTTAAACAGTTTACTAATAGGTAATTGTTGATGTGTCGCTTTGGACTAGTTCTCATTGTTAAGCAGTGGAAGAAATCTGTAGTCTTCATGGTTATCACGTCTAATATTAAAATGCTTACAACCACAGCAGCCTGACTAAATTCATACTAGGCATACCTTCTCATGCCACGCAATTACTGCGACGGACTGCACAATAAAAGACATGCGTTGTGCAGAATATGCTGCTTAAATTTAGGGCATTGATTTCATCGCTATCCCTTCTTTCGAATCTTGTCCATTTTTATTAGACAATCATTTGAGATTTTTATTGTGAAATTTTGAATAGCTTACCGGGCCAGTCAACAAAGCTCGGTGGGCTGCAAGTGACCTGTGGAGCGCAGGTTGAGTACCGCTGTTCTAGACTTGCATTTGTTCTCTGGGCACTACTGCTTAGCCAGTCTGCACTTCCTATATTTTTATAGTTTCTCCTTTCATCAATTAAGTCCAGTATCTCCTGTGTCATCCAAGGATTTGTATTAGCCCTTGTCCTTCTACCTACATGATCCTCTGCGATCTTCACTACTGCTGGACATTAACAGCATTAAAATAAAATTCAGAGTTTTTGCTGCATCTCCAGTTGTCTGAGACATAAACAATGTTTAAACAAATAAAATCCTCAATTGCGAAAAAAAGACACATCTGACTTTCTCCCAGATCTCCTGGTGGTATACACTCTGTAAACAATGGAATATTCTCTGAATCCTAAAATTACCCAGTTATTTCGCAGGTGAAAAAATTCCCAGGTATCTCCCCAATCTCATGTTTGTCTTGAGACGCACACACCCTGTTATCTTTTTACTGTGACAATGTCGGAACATCACATTCTACACACTAACATAGCATCTGTAAGCAGCAAAAATTGCCTTGAATATTGTCATACATAATGATTTTTTACTTTCAGCTACCATGTTCAAGTTGTGTGGCTTATCTGTACATGATATAGATCTATTATTTAAATGTATTGTAACTAGTGTGATTAAATGTTAATAACAGTCTTCCTATAACATATTATCATAATAGATTATATACCTGAAAAACTTCAAACCGTAAAAATCTGGACTTATGAGATACAGTTTTAAAAAATCGGGCCATAGTACTTCATAAGTGAGGAAATATGACTATCAAAAACTGTGACTCATTTTAGTATAAACATTAACTGATGGAATCAGTTTTCTATGATCTCGCCATGCTATATAATGGCTACATGAAAAGAAAATACTTGCTCATAATTGAGCAAGCTGATGATATGCTTCCACCATTCTAATCGGTAAAACAAACATTTGCTCACAGATAGCAAACAGGTGGACGTGTGATTCAATATTTTCATCATCTCATAATATAGTTATTGATCTTCTTTCAGTATCTCTTTTGAGTTTGAGCTTCTTTGCAGAAAACAGTACATGTCCAGGAAATAATCATTTGTCTGGAGTGGCAGACAGGCAGCTCCCTTTTTTTGCTGCCAAATTTAATAGACTATGGTACATCACTTTCCCCATCATGTGATATGGAAATATTAGAAAATGCAATTAATGTAGCTTTCCTAGATTTGATAGTGCACTGAAATGTTTCCAAAAACTGCTACAAAACCAGGTATATTTTTCTTCCATACTGAACCCATACTACAAAATTGAAATCTCAAGATCATGCAAAACAGGTGTTAAAGCTGCATTTCTGCAATTAACATATGAAACAAACACTTTTAACTATTCACTTGAAAGGTTTCCACTGATTAAATAAACGCTAAAGCGACGTCACTTATGTGTAAAAACAAAACACTGTGTCCAAACAGAGCACACCTACAGTATGCCAGACTAATACAACACTGAAAGAGCTTGTATCTGTAAATGCGTGGGAAAGATTGAAATAACCTATATCAAAGTTGTGTCTGACTGCTAATTTTGATTAAAATGACAAGTGGGCAGAAGCTCTCAACCATTAGGAATACAAAATTGTGTTTTCTTTCAAGAAATGAATCACAATGTAAGCTAAAATCAGGAGAAATAATGGAAAAATCGGGAGGTGGAAGAAAAAGTGAAGAATCTGGAGACTTCTGCTTAAATCAGGAGAATTCGCAGATGCACAGAATGTGGTCAAACTTATGTCTTTAAAATATGAGAACTCTGTAATTTTTGTGGGAATGGCTTTCAGCCAATGGGCCAATAAGGTAACTTTGTATCTAGATATTCAAGAAAGAAGAGCTACCTCAAGTAAACCGCTGATATTTGTTCACAAGAGTGATAAGGTTCTGGAAGTCAAATAATCCCCTGCAAACTTCAAGATTTGAGAGGAGTTTAGCTTTATGAGTGCCAAATGTGCTTCATTTCGGACTTTTAACTGCTTGCATTACAGAAATATAACTGAATAAGAGATTGTGCATTTTTACACATTATTTCACTAGTGTTTTTGAGGAAATCATCATAATGTGCTTTAAATTATTTTGAGTTAGCGAATATTTCTTGTCTAGCCTCACAAAGTGGACTCCATTTCCATGCATTTTATATGCTTATTTGGTTAGGGGCTTTTCCCACATTTTGTATAATGTATGTAACACAAATTAACATTTAATTTTAATACAGTTTTATTTCAGTCTTATTACAAATGTTAATTGCATGACCATGTTTCATTTAGCACAAAATACTTGCTTAAATAAACACTATTCAACTTAATTCTCTGCTGTTTACCTGTATCAACTACAGATGTTACAATAAGAACCAATAATTCATTCTTCATGTATCTTTATTTAATTTTTCTTATAGCCAATGTATAGACAATTTGATTTATCAGAAGCACAAATTGTTTTCAGTGAGTTTAACTGCTGGGGATAGAAGGCAGATATGAACAGTCTGACTGAAACATCAGGAAGCTCTACTTCTTATGCAATGCCAAAAAACAGCCCAATTCCCAGATGAATAGTGCTTAGCCAATTTAGACCGGTCAGCTCTACTTCAGTTCAAATACAAGTCCAGATTGGTTTGCTCATCCTGATTATGATTAGAATACATCACTATTAACAGTTGTAATACCTAACCACAATATGATATTGAACCAATCACATATGTTAACAGAACTGTTTCTTCACTTCAATGCATTAGCAAACACTTTATAAAATGGAGATAAAAATTATTCAGGTGGAAAAATGTTTTATTTCACAAATTTCAATAGAAAAACTCATAACGTCAAAATCTTGGTATATTCATATAGACATTTACAACTCTTTATTAAATACTGACACAACAACAGAAGTTTGTATCAACTGCATACAAACACTTCTATTCACAGCCACACACTCATATGTGTCTCTTATTGTAATTTTTTATACCACTCGCCTAACCTCAAAAAACCGTTTCAGGTAATATATCTGACCCACAGTCATAGCAACTAGAACCATGGCTTCAAAGAAAGACCACATGACCACTCTTGAATTTGTACTTTCATTAATTTTCCGATGGATTCTATCTCTCATTTCAATGTATTCTTGCTCATGCTTTACTCCAGTAAGTGTTGTAGATAGTTCTTTTATCATGTCCTGTAACTTATTGTGATCATCTGCAACATAAAAAGCACAGAATCAATAATTTTGTCAGAAAATAGGAATATAACATATATAAAGGCAAAATGAAATGTGTTTGAGGTGATAATTATTTTCCTAATTCATTTATCTTCATGTTTGGCTCAATTTTTGTTGCAGACAAATTCAGTTGTTATTTGTGAAGCAGTTCCTATTTTGAATGATTAATATTTATAATGGAATGGTGAAGAACAGGCTGCAATTGGATAAATGACAGGTTGCATGCAACCCACAGTCTGTGCATCGCTTCCCTACATAATGCTGGCTGGACCTGTAATACCAGGATTGCTGATTTCCAAGCCTAGTAAACTGGGGTCAGGTTTATGTTAGATAGGCTGCAAAGAGAGGGGAAGGATCAAAGGCAAGAGGCAGGAGGAGGTGTTGGGTACAGTTAATTAGCAGCTTAGAGGGAGGCATTTTTTTTTGTAGCAAGGAATGCAGGGAGAGAGGGAGGGAAACATTTGTTACTTATTGGTACCTACAGTCTTAAGACATGTAAAAGGGCCTCCTAGGCACAGAGCGTTCTGGACTAAAAGTACCCAATGATTCTGCTGGCACAGTCTCATTTGAAATGTGGAAGTGGCCTTGGCCTGTGGTAATAGAGCATACAAAGTGCAGAGTGCTTACATTTTTGGTTCATCCACATTGTAAAAGTGTGCTCCTCTTACTGCAGATAAACATTTCACAGGTCATTGGGCTGTATGGAAGGAAGTTCTTGGTGTGTAAAAGATGGCAGCTGTCAAAATGCAGGTAATTTTGGTGGTTAATAGGTTTAATGGGATAGAGATGGAGATGGAAGCATCAGGGACGTTTGAGTCAATGTGCAGAAGGGTAGTAGTTGCATCATTTCCATACAAAACATTACTTTATACTACAAACAGATATTTTAATACAGAGAAACAAAGAAACCTCTGAGGGACATTATCCATCATTCAATGACCTTAGTGTAGCATTACATTTTCAATAAACTGTCCAAAACCCATTACTTAAACTAATTAAATGACACAAAACACTAGCTACCCATCTGACAGTGCTTATACAAGTCCTCAAAGAGCAGATATAAGATTTCAATGAAGTGAGTAAAACCAAAGGGATAAGATATATGACCATCATTTCATCATCAAACTTCAATATTGTTTTCAAACAAGTTTCCACACCAGAGTACATTCCTTGAGTCGAGTCGGCTCGTTTGGTTGGCTACTGGCACCGGTTATGTGCGTCGATTCCTCTTCGTTACTGCACCGCGGGTGGCATTGCTAATTTCGTTTGTTTGTTGTCTCACGGCCGCCGCTAGTGCCGCGTTTCGGCGGGCTATATTGAGGACGCCTGCGGAGTCAAGAGGGCAGTTGGTGTTGTACTGGGCCGAGCTGGCGGTCCTAGCCTGAGGTAAACAGCAAGGAGGTCTGCAGCCGCATCGGCAACTCAGAAGGCAAGTGGTGTCACTGCCTGTGAGGACATGTAGTTACTGGCAACCGGATTGACTATCATTGTACACGAATTACCATGAGGAGCTCGCCCTGAAACAGTCAGCATCTCGTCGCAGTGCACCTATTAGGGTATTACTCCGAGTGTGGCTGCCTTCTTCATATTGTCCTATGGAGTATATTGTGATGACACTCCACCAGTTTCCATCGCCGGAAGACCCAGCTGGTTTTTGCTGCCGACCTGTGGCGCCAATGCCTTTAAGTTAAGTTTTGGTGTGCATTCCACTCCTTGTGTGTGAGGTGCTGGTACTGTTTTCCTGCAGCCGGTGAATGGTTCGGTTTTGTCTTTCATGCCAAATGTTCTGTTTTGTTCCCTTTCCCCACTGGTGATTTGATGTGTGTGTTCTGGGTTGTGTATGTAGAACGTTTACTACATGAAGGTCATATGTTTATGTGCACTAGTATTATCAGCACACAGAGCTCCATTTAAGCACTCAACTGTGTTATTCAAGTAATGATTTGGTTTAGTGGGCATACTAATGATGTCAGAGCACTGATGTACAATTTTGCAGCATGTATTGTGCAGTTTAATTTTAATTATACATAACTCCTTTCCTTCCCTTCCTCTGTAGCTGTGGTCACTAAAAAGCGTTAAGTTTACCTATTGCTGCCATTCCTGTTCCAATCTGCAAGCTGCTTTGAACATTATTAGGCAAACTCTTTACCAGTCTTTCACTGTTTGTATAAGTTAACTTGCTTGCAGCACCCGGTTATTGCAACTCACTCTCCTTGAGTTTAAATTGTGCCTGTATTTGGAATAATTTATCTGTGGTGTCACCCGAAGCTTATGGCAACCGTTTTACAATTGTCATGTATTATTCATTAATAAACTAGCCCTTATACAAGTTTTAGCTGTTTTACCTGTTATATTTATGAGGCAGTGTCTAGTGCCCATTTTTGTTAGTACTCTTGTGTTTGATTAGTTTCTTGTAATGGTGACATTATCCCATCAGCTAGCACTTCACACTTCCTGAACGTTAATTATAAGTGTAGTCTATTTTGGAGTTGTTATTACCATCTCAAGTCATTTATTGCATGGCAAATACGAAGTTGCGCATTACCGATCAAGTTATGTTTTTCTTGGCTTCTTGTCCAAGCTAACACACTCATGTCACCAGGGCAATTGTGACTTCACTTTCTCTTAAAATTACTATGAATTATTTTATTTTAAATTGTTTAGTTGTGTTTGAGTAAAAAGAATTTGTCCTGCACTGTTAATTAATGAGCTTACCTTTACCTAAATTGTTGTTTTGTATTTATGGGGGCGTTAGCTGAGGGCACTTTATTGTTAATAGCATTAATTATAATTTATTATATTGTGAGCTCCAATTTGTTGTTTGAGGGTTACTTATTTAATTGTAATTTCTTTAGTGTGATTCTAAACTCCTCCCTAATTATATTCCCTTTAGTCAACTTTGTGAGAACTTTTAAGTCTGTTTATTGTCTTTGAATAAAGATTTTGTAATCACAAGCAATAATTGTCTTTGGCACCAGCCCTACCACTTCCATCCTTTTGTACAAAACCCCTCAATTGGTAGCAGAGCATGGTTTGCTACTGCTATTCAGCCCCTGAGATAATTATTGCTTGTGACTCTCTCTCTCTCTCTCTCTCTCTCTCTCTCTCTCTCTCTCTCTCTCTCTCTCTTTTTAGTTAAAAATGTTTGTAATTCTATCGGACCAAAATGTGTGGTTATCAGTCCGTAACCTACAAATTACTTAAACCTAGGTAAACTAACCTAAGGACAAACCCATGCCCAAGGGAGAACTCCAACATCCACGGCGAGTAACCACGCGTTCTGCAGCGAGACGCTTCAGACCGCTCGGCTACTCCAGCGCAGCTGCTTGTCACTGCCTGGTTAATTAGGGTAGTGTTTTTCTCTTATAATTCTTACTGCTGTTGGTTTGCTGTTTCAGATATTCACTTGGAGGTGGAATGGCAGCAAGACCTTGACTGGGAATTGATCTTTTACGAAAAGAGATGTTGGTCTATGAACTGGCCAATAGAGGAGAGCCCGGGGAAGGAACAGTAGCCGAGCTGATGGCTCGACTTCATGCGGTTCTGCAAGAGCCAATTAAAGTCATCCCAGCATTGATTGGCGAGGTGATCACAACTCTTGATATCCTTAACACATATGTAGAAGAAATAACCAAAACCCTTTCCTTTGTTGAACAACCCACTCCTAAGCAACTAGATAGGATTAGAGCTCAGTTGCCCCATTTGTTGAATCAAACCCAGAATTTAAAGAAATTGTCCCTAGAAGCAACTACTAAGGTCGCGGTACAGGATTTACATAAAAGTATTACTGAATTGTTACTTCAAACATCATCATTGGGTTTAGATAGGAATGTGGAGGATAGGGAAGATTCCGTTTCCTCCTCCCCCCCCCCCCTTTTGGGTAAACATCTTTTGTTGCAATCCGCAAGTGGTTGAGTAGCCTACCTTTCTCCTTTCTTTGCAGGGCGAACCTTCACTGGTAGTTATGGCTAAATTTGCTAGTCTTCCTAATCCTATCCTTTGTTTGCTCAGGGATATTAAAGAATTAACCATTGATGATAAAGAAGCTGTGCAACGATTTTTATGGTTATTGGTAGTGTTTGAACAGCTTATAGATACCTTTTCAGTAAACCATTCAGTTATATGGGCCTTATTGTAACCTCTTGCTAAAGGTGAGTGACAGTTGTTAATTTCCCGAGCTCTTCTTACTTGGCAATCACTACCTGACTTGAAAGTGATTGATTAAAGATCGTCTTCCTTTTAGATTGTGTAGGAAACTGGAGGAGGAATATTTGTGGAAAGTACAGGGCACTTGCGAATCCTTACGACAATATATCGAAAGAGTATGATTTGCTTCCCTGGGTTTGGGCCCTGGTAGGTCTGACGGTAGCTTAATCTCTGGTAGGGTTGCGGGAATGAGACCCGAGTACTGAGTGCTGTAGTCTTCAGTGATGAATGTGTGTTTAGCCTGCACTTATGTGGTGGTAATTTGCACATAAGATATGTACCTGGCGAGTGCTAGAGTACCTGACCCCCCCAAGCTAGGCCTGATGATCTGGAGTGCAAAGAACTACAACTCTTGTTCAGCTTTGGCGCTTGTGGAGGGAATGCTGACCAGCACTTGGCATGTGCAGAATGTTTTCACAGGCTTGTTCTTTTGACATTCTTACTACAGGAAGTGATGTGTTGTTTCAATAGGTTGATGTTTTCCTGCACACTGAATGTGAAACACAATGAGTTCTGCAAAACATGCAGCAACTTCTGTGCCCAGCACAATTTTTGACTTGTCTCAAATCAAACACTTGTGGGATATGATATGATGAGAACTGATTTGTTAATCCACAACTATTGCAGAACTATGTGAAAAGGTCGAGCAGGTGTGGAACAATGTATCCCAAGATGGTATTTGCCACCTGTACGATCGAATGGACGCCAGAATCAAAACCTCCATTGCCGCCAGTGGAACCTATATGACGTACTCATTTGGGTGTTTCACATGGATCAACAACTGGTACCTCAGTAGTGCTTGAGCTACTGATCTGTAAATGATAACATTTCATGCACTCCATATGCACTGTTTCAACAGTAAATCTTGGAGTGTATTGGATAGCTCTAAAAGGGTATACTAATTCTTATTTCTGGCCGTGTATTGTCCACCCACTGTACAGTTAGGGACATTTCCCCAACACCTCCCTGCCTCAGAAGCACACTGACTCCGAAGATAAAATGAAACCTAGCAGTGCCTAGGCAAGGCTTTCGGGTGTATGCATGGTACCTGAATGACTCAACAAGTTCTGCATACTGTGGTGCAAGTCATGTTTGCACTTTGGGTGGCTGTATACCAAAGTGCTGAATTTGCAATGCAGGGTAAGTACTGTAGTAGCTTCCTGGCCGGCTGTGCCTTTACCATGATGGGATTATTCCCAGTGCAGACACGATGTCAGTGATTATGGAAGTTGAGTATAGACAGCTGTTGTCCTAATATGCCAGTGTGCAGCACAAACCATAATAGGTACAGTGCTGCACATAGTTGCAAATTAAAGTTCATTGAAATGCAAACCCAATAATATGCAGATATGACCTGGATGTCCAACACAAGACAAGATGTGATACAAATGGAATTGAACATAATAGAATCATTAAATAATTTATAGGCTGAGAAGTATTCATCCCACCAAAGTGATTGAGCACTCAAATTGTAGCTCTTGTCAAGATTAATTGCTGAAAAGTTTACATTTTCAATAACTTTAATAATTAAGCTGAAAGAGACATTTAAACTGGAGGATTAATCAAAATCAGCATACCTTTTCAACAAACACAGAAACACTTACAGCATGGCAGTCGATACAATGATCAACAAAACACTATTTAGATCATTTACTTTTAAGGTATTTTCTTTGTGTTAAGTGAAATTTTCACAGTTTTGCCCATAAGTTAAACTGCAATACAAGATGTGTAAATTCTAAAAACACCCATGGAAAGAGGAGTAACAATACCATGAAATAGATACAGGCCTTTCATTCATGTCTGGAGCACAAATAATAAGGCTACCATGAGAATTTGCTATGCTTGTCCATGCAACTAGAAATCTGAAGTATTTAAACTTTTATTTGTGGGCAAACTAAGTGTTACAACCAATATTATCATAAATGTTTTAATGTAGAATTTTAATGCTCAACTGACGGCACTAACTGAATGTTGATTAAACGTAAGAGTAAGAAGTTTTATATGGTCACTTAAAGCCATTAGGTAATGTCAATTCACAAGCTTTTAAACCAGGAATTTGTAGAAGGGAGGCGTATTTCTGGATGGAGAAACCAGTGTTATGTAATGTTGGAGTCTTAAGCTGGGACTCACTATTCAGTGGACACAGTGTTTAGTCAAATCTAGCATGGATTTTGTATGAGAAGGTTTAAGTAGTAGTTTTGTGAACCAGGCACTGACAGAGCTACTGCAGTAGATAGAGTGTTTGAAATATTTCACTTCCAGCAGGACTTAGAAATATTTGGATGCAGTTCTGACTTTAAATGTTTTTGGGCAGAGATAAATTTTGTCTCTGACACAGTATTGTGGACTTAATTTTATTTTCAGTTTGGTATTTCATTGAACACAGTCAGTGTTTTCCAGGTATCTTACTGAACTAAAATGTTTGCAGACTTCCAAGAACAAAATATAGCCACTGAATTTAGGGATGCAAGTCAAGTAGTCAGAACCTAACTTTCATAATGAAGGTAGGAGCAAAATTTAGTGCAGCCACTGCAATGAGTCCAGAAAGAATTTCGTTTCTAATTAACACAGACTTTTTATAACTAGTCACAAAGAAGGGACAATGAGCTGTGACAGCCACATGAACACACACACACACACACACACACACACACACACACACACACACAGTATAAAAAGATAGACGTGCCTAGGCATAAGCTGGCAAAGAACAGGAAATTCCCATAAAATCAACAGCATACTGAGTTACTGAGAAAATATAAAAATGCACCAAGTGAAGCAGGCAAAAGGGAGTACGCACATCTGAAAAATGAGGCTGACAGGAAGTGCGGAGTGGCTAAGCAGGAGTTACTTTAAGAGAAATTCAAGACAGTAGAAAAATGTGTAACTAGGGGAAACATAGATAGTGCCTATAGGAAAATAAGAGAGATATTTGGAGACAAGAAAAACAGTGGTATGAATATCAAGAACTCCATTGGAAAACCAGTACTAAGCAAAGAAGAGAAAGCTACTATACTGTGAGAAGAATTTGACAGAGTACTAAACGATCTGAGTAGAAACATGCCCCCACAGAAGATGATGATCTTTCTGAACTGCTATTATCATTAGGAGAGCCAGCCATGAAGAAATTATTCCAGCTGATATGCAGGATGTATGAGACAGGGGAAATACCCCAGACTTCAAGAAGAATATAGTGATTCCAATTCCTAAGAAAGCATGTGCACACAAATGTGAAGATTACAGAACTATCAGTTTAACAAGACATGGGTGCAAAATACTAACAAGAATTACTTACAGAAGAATGGAAAAACTGATGGAATCCGACCTTGGGGAAGATCAATTTGGATTTAGAGGTGTAGAAACATGCAAGGTAATACACTACGTCTTATCTTAGAAGACAGATTAAGGAAAGGGAAACCTACATTTTTAGCATTTGTGGATCTGGAAAAAGCTTTTGACAATGCTGACTGGGATACACTCTTTTAAATTCTGAAGGTAGCAGGGGTAAAATATAGGGAGTGAAGAGTTATATTCAACTTGTACAGAAACCAAATTCCAATTATTAGAGTTGAAGGGCATGAAAGGATCACAGTGATTAGGAAGGAAGCAAGGCAGAGTTGTAGCCTTTCCCCAATGTTGTTCAATCTGTACTTAAAGCAGGCTGTGAAGGAATGTAAGGAGAAATTTGGAGAGGGAATTGAAGTCCATGGAGAGGGAATAAAAATGTTGTGATTTGCTGACAACATAGTAATTCTGTCAGAGACAGCAAAGGACATTGAAGAGCAATTAAACGGAATGGATACTGTCTTGAAAGTAAGGTATAATATGAACATTAAAAAGAGTAAAATGAGGGTAATGAGGATGTCGTGTCAGAAAATCAGGCGATGCTGATGGAATTAGATTAGGTAACAAGACAATAAAAGTAGTAGATGAGTTTTGTTATTTGGCTAGCAAGATAACTTCTGATGGATGCAGTAAAGAAGATATAAAATGCAGAATGGCTATAGGAAGAACAGTGTTTCTGAGGAAGCAAAATTTGTTGACCTCAACTATTAGTTTAATTGTTTGGTAGTCCTTTGTAAAAGCTTTTGTCTGGAGTGTAGCATTGTATGGGAGTGAAACGTGAACAATAAGGAGTTCAGACAAAAAGATGATAGAAGCTTTCAAAATGTGGTGCTACAGATGAATGAAGAAGACTAGATGGGTAGATCACCTAACTAATGAAGAGAGGCTTAACATAATTGGGAAGAAAAGGGGTTTCTGGCATATCCTGACTAAGAGAAGGGATATGTTGGTAGGACACATTCTGAGACATCAAGCAATCATCAACTTAGCATTAGAAGAAAGTGTGTGGGGGTAAAAACAATAGAGGGAGACTGAGGGATGAATAGAATAAGCAGATTCAAAAGGATGTAGGTTGCCGTACATATTCTCAGATTAAGAGGCTTTCACAGGACAGGGTAGCATGGAGAGCTGCATCAAACCAGTATGTGGACTGAGGACGACAACAACAATAAAATATTTACTTATTAACAATTTTTATGATATTACTTAATTTTTAAATATAAAAACAATTGGCATTAATTCATAAAGTTTCCATTCGGTGAAACACAGCTGGATGTAGTTATCATTTTATTGTTTGTGATATTTCTAAGCTACATTTGGAATAACGTTACTCGATGTTTACATTGAGCCTTCTTAGACATCAAAGAATCACGAATTTAGCATGGGAGTGACGTGTCTGGGGTAAAAATTGCAGAGGGAGACCAAGAAACGAATACAGTAAACAGAATCAAATGGATGTTGGTGGCCTTTCTAATAAGGAGATGAAGAGGCTTGCTCAGGATAGAGTAGGGTCGAGATCTGCATCAAACCAGTCTCCAGACTGAAGACCACAACAACATTTGGAATATATTATGATGATACACTTCTAAAAGTACTATTATAAGAAAATGTAATGCACTATCTATGTAATATGTCCATTCCACCTCAGGTGGTCAATGATGAATAAATCTGATCTATTACATGCTTAAGAAGTCTGGTTGAAAGTGGAAGGCATGTGGAATAAATAAATAATTTTAAAAGGTGAAAGGTTTGTTAAGAGCAACTTCTAAAATGTAGCTGTGGAGAAAAAAATGCTTAAGTAGGGGCTGAAAGAATGATGACTGATGAAAAAGTTTTCCTAAGAATACGAAAGTAACCTGGTGTAAATTATAACAATGAGAAAACATTTTGGCTGTGACAAAGTGAAAATTAATTGCTTGCACCACAGTCATGAGGGGAAAAATTGTAACGGGGGAAGGGGGGGGAGAGGGTGAGAAAGAAAGCATGAATGCTACATGACATTAAACATGAGTAAAGTTACCAGAAGACAGTGGAATAGTATTAGGACATAGGAAAATATGTCCGAAGCCAATAACTGTTGTCAAGTGTGCACACTCAAAGTGAAGAAGGTCCTAAGTGAATAAGATCAATGAATGTGACTGATTTTAACAGTACCTTGGCAATGTCCACTGAACTTACAAAACCAAATATAGGTTTCATAAGTGACTTATTGATGTGTATGTGACCTTTTACGTGGACAAACAATAGTGGCAATACTTTTTAAGTGTATCGTACATTAGTTTTTGGTGTGTAAGTTAGGGAGCCTGAGGTGGTGAGTATTTGACTGTGAGACGCCAGAAAAGCCAACATTAGATTGACAAGTGACTGGCTGTGTCCTGGCAAAGTGATATCCAAGAATCTAGTTACCATCTTGACTTGGGTAAGGGTTTTGATTATGTGACATACTATAATCTAATGTAAAAGTTTATATATTAAATATGTATTAATCTATTATGAAATAGCTAGTTCATGATTTTTGGCTTATTTAGCTGACAGCAAAAATATTTGTTCATGCCAAACATATAACGACATGCAATAAGAATTTGAAGCTACATTAACATATCTGAATTCTCTGTTGAAGGCTATAGCTGATCTACACAATTTTCTATATAAGAAAATGAAAAAATTGTACCTTTCTCTCCAGATGATACATGCATAGAAATTGAAAAAAAAGAGTAAGAAATTCCAAGTCCCCTCTAAAATGCACCAACACAATACTTGAAACTATCTACAGATATCATTTCTAGACTTTCACGGTGATTTGTTCACATCTTGTTGAAGTTGAGTCTTCTACCGGATATTAGTGTCTTCCAAATACAATATTTCGACGGCCGTTACTCGGCGTCTTCTTCAGGTGTTACCAGAGACTGATTGCCTGGTTGACCGGGTCAGATATTTGCCAGAATAAAACATCATATTAAATCTAGGGCAGCTAACAGGATTACTCTAGTGAGAGAAAGGGTCCATTACATAAACCTGATGTCACCCCCAGGGAGTTGTTACACCTACATCTGTACCTGGCAGCAAACCTATCACCAGAAGATTGGAACAGAATAGATGGTGTATCTTGATCACTAGCGGCTTGCATTAAGCACAATGCCACAACTAGACAACTGGCCAAATTTGAACACTTGAGCAGCATGACACACACAAGGTTGTGAATTTGAGTGGCAGAACACTGGATGAACCTACCATGGAGGTACTTGGGAAAGGCCTCAATTTTGCTGTCACTCCTAAAAAGTTACTATCTTCAACAATGAGCCAAGGGAATACTAGGAAGTTACGAACACCGCAGGAGGTGGCCAGAGCGGGTGCGGATGGAATAGTGAACACCAAGAGAGCCACGGGTGTGCAACTTGCGGACGCGAACCAAGTAGGAAACACCAGGACGTGACGACCGCTGCTGGGGATGGCCAGAGTGGGAGCGCGACTCACGGACCGAATAGGAAACAACAGGACACGACGACCACAGCTGTGGGCGTTCAGAGCAGGTGCGCACAGAATAATGAACACCAAAAGTGCCAGGGGAGCACAATGCGGGAGGGGCAGGGAATGCCTGATCGGAAGCGGACCGAGAAGGAAATACCAGGGGGGTCATGACTGCCGCTGCCAGCAGCCAGAATGAGTGTGGACGGAATAGGGAATTCCTAGAATGGCAGGCACGCGCCACCCATGGGCGCAAACCAAAAAGGGACCACCAAGCACTGGCCAGGCATAAATATTTGACCCGGTCAACCAGTCAAAGGTAACACCTGAAGAAGATACCAAGTAATAGCCGTCGAAATATTGTGTTTGGAAGACGCTGATATGTGGCAGAAGACCCAACTTCAACGACATATCTACAGATGGTTTATGGGCAACAACAAATCAATGTATTCTGGCAACAATTAGTACAAACAACTTAACATATTTACCCACACACCATTAAAACAGGTTTCTTGACAATGAACTATAAGAAGTTGAAAGTGTTAGGTTAATTATTACTTATGGCAACTGTGATGAAGAGTGCTAATTTTGATAGCAAAATGTCTGCTTTGTGAAGATAATTAAGTTACTGGCTGAACAGGAATACATAAACAAGCATGCCAACCAGGATGCAGGAAACTCACAAATTATTCATTCAAAGGTCAACTCAGAAGATTATTCCCCGGATCCTATATGAATGGGTTTTCAAAGAACATTTGATGGTTATTACCAATATCCACATGATGCTGCCAGTACCGTATGTAAAATTTTACGGAGTGTTAATTTTTTGCTCTGAACATAGATCACAATGTTTACTGTCTCGCCGGACTTCAGTGCTTATGTTGGCAACAGATGAATAATGAAGTGTAGAATTGCGTTAATAATTTTCGCGAGCTACTGAGTAAATGTTATTGCTGCTCGTTTCACTCACAGCAAAATTGATACTGTACCTGCTCTATGGTTAACAGGTTCTTGCATGAACCCTTGTCCGTTCAGAGAAAAGTAATTTTCATTTTAATTGAAGTTGTCATCTTAGTTGACACAGTTACCATTGGTGCCAACATAACCATTGGAGCCTGGCAAGAAGTGTCATACAATTTAACCATACAAGACTGTAATAAGAGGAAGTGACAATAGTATGCAAAATATCCTCTTCCAGACACCATACGATGGCTTGCGCAGTAGGGATGTAGATGAACAGAAGCACAAACCGAGTGTTCCATGAATAAACAAACAGTACAGATTGCTGAGCTGAATTAAGTGTGAACTACAATTTTGTGTCTGCAAAACCTAACACGCTTCAGCAGTGGAAGATGAAACATCAGGCAGAAAATTATGCCCTCGGGCCACAGCCCAATTCCCAATAATCTTATAGCAGCAATCATGTTGAAATAATGTGGCTATCATGTAGACCTATATTTTGAAAAGTTAATAACAGTAGGACAAGAAACAACCTCTTCAAACACTACAATTGTGCACATTAGTCTAGAAAGGAGGGAAATAGGCCTATATGTCTGAAATATATCCAACAACTGGCTACACTCACTGACTCGATACCTCCTGTCACCTTTGACCTATGACATCATTGGCGGGAATATAATGTACTGTACAAGGGAGAGGGGTTGGGAGGAATGCGGCAAACAACATTCTGAAAGACTATGAAACAATAAGAGCATAAAATACAACTTTTTATTGTGCACAAAGAAACCTTCGTTTGAATTAAGTGTTCCACCAAGCCATTGCCATTACAAATTGTTAACGTTTCAAGTGATTAGGGGTTTTTTTTTTTTTTTTTTTTTTTTTTTTTTTTTTTTTTTTATGGATGGGTGCACGTTTAATGATCAGTTTGTATTCTAAAGGTACGTTTATATGGAGATTTGTATTGGTACATGGGCATCATTTAAGACCATGATACAACCCATCGGCTTTGACGTCATATCTGAGTCTGACAAGACATGCTGTATAGATACATCAACTGGCACAACAGAATCTATCTACGAATATAAACATACACAGTAACAACATATTAGTTATGAATTGTAGATAATATATAATGTGTGGTTATCCCCGTAAATTACAGATTACCACAACAGAATGTACCATCAATCACATGTCTCAGCCCAAAAATTTGCACCTTTGGCATTCACTCACAGGAAAAAAACCACCACCTCTCTCTTAACTTATACTTAACTATAAGAGAGAAGCTACAGATAACTTTTTAAACACAAAATCGTGATCTAAAAATCTATGTTCTGCTTGTAAACAATCATCTTTAACTGAGATATGATGCCATTGGTCAAAAGCAAAGGGTCGTATTGCTGACTTCAATCGACTCAGCACATGTATGCGTGACATGTAAATGCTGATGCAACTTCAGGACATGTATCGCCCCTTGTATAAGCAGATAAGTAGTGACCTCATACATGTATGATCACACGTTTACATTTGTTGATTTGTATAAGATTCAGTTTGCAATGTTTTCCCACCACAATGTCAATATTTATAAATGTGTCTTTGCGCTTGCTCTTTGGAATGTTAAAAGGAAAGAAAGGCAGATGGTGGCAACTTGGAAAGTATCTGTAGTTTGCTCAGAGTATCAGATGACAGTCAGACCCCAATGTTTGACCATTGCAGACTATTTTTTCCATGTTAATGTACTTGCAAAGAATATCAAAACACTCAATATGCAGTTATACTTTGGATTTACGAGGCCAAGGTGCAAATTTTATCCCAAGAAAAGAAGGTAGAATGGATGTTATTAAGTTTGCAATAAGAATATATAATACTGATACACTATATAATTCTTTTTCTTAATTAACTGTTAAGAAGCTGGCACTATAAATTTCTCAAATGTTGCAGAAAAAAAAGGATATGCTTTAGTGCTTTGGAACAACTGGATGCAAATTCACAGATTCATTTAGTCACATTGTACTTGACTTCAACCATGACCTCATTTTTATTTAATGAACAAAAAAATCAGCTCTCACAACACTACACAGTACACCAAGTAGCAAAGCAGAAGACGCCAAGAGAGATAGGTACTGCACATTTCCTGCTTCTGCTACTTGTCAAAATATGTGCCAGTCCTGTTACATGCCATATATATGCCAAAATGCTATACACAAAACATACGCACGTCATGTATTTGCAGGAAGATACTCATAGAAGTTTGGTGAACTTCTGTATGAGGATCTATTGCAACATGCTGCTCATAGAAGTTACGGTACATACATCCCAGTGTAAATGTATCTTAACAAGTACTAACGTACATTCTTAATGAAAAGAAAATAATCAACATTTCTACCCATACAACACAAAATACTGACATAATGGATCAGATCCAACTGGTGATATTGCATTCTTCAGTTGACCAAAAACAACTTACCAATGCGGTAAATTTTCAACTACCGTACCATCCTGGCAGCCTCACGAGATTATGTTGGCACCATCAACAACATGGTAGAAAATCTTTTCCAAGATGTTAATATTCTTAGATATCCACATAGAATGACTTTATTATTGTTTTGTATAGCCCTTGATGTAAATAATTAATGCTGTTTCTGCTCTTTGGTTGTCAATTTCTTGTACGTAGGCCTATCCTTGTCTGCTAAGCAACTGCCCCCGTAAAATGAAGATTTTTAGGACTAAACATTTGGACTGTCACATGACTGGCTAATGCTAATGTCATGTGAGTGCCAATATGATCACAAGGCTGTCAGGATGGTAGGTAAAATTTAACCTGCCAATTTACATCAATTACATAGATAAAGTCTGTTCAGAATGTGGGTAGGGGTAAGAAATCACTATGAATAGCAGGGGAAGTAACACAAGGAGCATTCTTCTGACTAATGCCTATAATGACTACACTACATGGCTTATACTTGCAATGTGGAGAAATGCTTGAGGTCTGACACAAAAACCACTGACATTTCGAAATAACAATCAATACTCTAATTATTTTCAGTCGGCCAAACACAAAATTTTTTGAGATGTTCATGCGACCAGTGCTGGGCCACTTCGATTGGAATGGATTGCCCCAAAGGTTACATGTAATACAGAATATTAACATCATAACGGCAAGTATGCCAAAGAAAGCAATTCTATAACGAGATAAGCAAAACTATTGTACTGTTGTGCCTGTACATTGAATTGTATCGACAAGTACATACTGTCCTTACCTCCCCCTTCAGATGCTGGCGCTTGATCCTTTGGTGCTTCACCTATGTCCATGTTAAACATAACAACTTTAGGGGTCATTGTAGACATCTGATTACTGAAACAGTACGTATATACTCCAGTTGTGTGTGCCGAAAAAGTGTATTTTCCACTGGTTTCACGTTCACCCTGATAGATTATTCTGTTATCCGGCCCTATTATTTTAACATCAATATCCAGGAAACCGCCTTCAGCAATTTCAAACATCAATCCTGAAACAAGAAAATAAAGTTAAACATGAACCCTAGCACAGAGGAAAATAATAACCCGAAAATCTGTCGCTGTCAAAATTACCCATTTTTGTTCCTGCCTCAACCTTGTCAAAAAAGCATTCTTCCGCATGCGCATCCACCGTAATGGAGTAAGAAACACATACTCGAAAATACACACACATACAAATAAACAATACGTGAAACCACATTCTCGCTAACATTATTCACCAGTAAATACAAACGTATGTTTCCACGTAATGTAGCACGCGTAAAGACAAACCACTTGCAAGCTGATGGGATGTTCAACTCAAGCAAAATGTTCTTACTTCTGTAAAAAATAAATGTGAATCTATAAGAATTAAAAAACAATTTCTATTAGTTCCCTTCAGCTCTACATTTGTTATTTGTAAATATTGTCGCCAACATTGGTAGATAAGTGTTCAGCACCCATCTTTGGAATGATTCCATTTCCATATTTCCCTAACAGAGAGCGCAAATAAAAGCCCAAGCCCAAAAGCGCTCTTTCCAAAACGTAGTACCCTTCAATTATGGTTAATACCATTCATTAAATGTTTCTAATTGATATATTTAATAATATGCATCTAGAAAATTAAGTACTATTTAAAAATAAAAAACGTATATGTAGAATGGACAATGGAGTTATTACTAGACGAAAATATTCGTCACACGATTTCTGTATTACAAAAGTCAACACACAAATTTAAGTGCAGACGACCCCATACAAGTTACAAATCCACATGAATACAGAAATAAAACACCTATAGACTCTATATCTTAAATATTCAGAATTGTCGTGTTTATGGCTTTATGCTGGGTGTTGCCTTTAAGATACCGCGCTTCCATGTAGTATATTCCAAAATTTTTATTTACCGTGGTTGGTTGTATGATCATGAATGCAAAAGTACATAAATGAATGAAATAAATTCTGTTCTGTCATTCCACTGTCAAAGAAAAAGAATTTTTTCACAGTTTGTCCGACAGTTCGTGGAAATATTTTTTACAGTCTCCGTAAACCAAGCTGAGAATTGGAGTGCAGTGTTCAACTACAATAATTATGCAGTAGGTAGAACACGTTCACAAGAAATTCTCTGAGCTTTGTTTCTCGTGCAGGAAGGGAAGCGTCTTATTATGCAGATGTATGCTGAATTCAACGATTATAGGCTATATTTTTTAGAAAGGGGTAATGAAATGATATGATTGTTCCACTTTTTGTAGCTCTCGTAAATAGCTAAAACAATTAAACTCCTTAAAAAGAATCAGTGGCCTCCAAAACTAACTTTCAGGGTGGAATAGACGAATAGCCTTCATCACATCTATTCCATAGGGATGGACCAGAGTTGAGTCATGATTATTTGCATGGAGGTATATACGTTATTTAAGAAATGATTTTCCATGTAAGACCCATGGGAAGTGCGAATGTAACACTTAATACACGGTAGTGCATTTCATCGCAAATTTTACAGTGCCTTCTACTAAAGATTCGGGCATAGGGAAGCCTAGTGTCACTGACAAGATATATGGAAGTACTGGTTTCTTTATGATATAGGGAAATACTGACGGTTGTATTAGTCCGTACATGAATTAAGCCGAACCGCAGTGCGAAAAATGCCTGTAAAATATTTTACCAGTTGGAAAAATAAAATAATACGGCTCTTGAAATGGAGATTCTCGTGCATCAAGTGAATACATATAGGTAAAAGAAACAAGAAAAATAGGTTCGAGCGTTATCTAGCATATGTAATGACCGGGATTTGAACCTAGGATATTGCGGTACCACCGCAAGTCTGCCACATCTATGCGAATACGGCTATTCTGAAAATTATAGTTTTCGAATGGTTTACATTTATATATGTGCATTTAATATTATTTCCATAATTTTAAAATTTTTAGTTACATTCATTCCTTCTTTTATTCAACATATAATTCATGGATTTAAAACGTATTGGGACCTACAAAGTTTCTCATTTTCCCGAGCTTATGACGTAAATGGCGGAAGGACACATGGACGACACACCTTATTGACGAACTATTTTCAGTGTTGGCGGGCGCGGCCATCTTAGATATCTCTGTAATAGTGGTCGGTCCGCACATCGCGTTGTAAATCCTAGTACATCAACCATGTCGGAAAGAGATGATAACGTATACAAAGCCAAACTGGCAGAACAAGCTGAAAGATATGACGGTAAGTAAATAGCCTTTATTTTCTGCAGTATGCGTTATATTACATATGTGTGTAAAGATGCCGACGGTACTCCGTGTGCTTACGAGTTGCCACCGACCGTAAAACGTAGACTCTATCAGAAGCACTTTGATTTTACTTTAAAATTTGTTTGTATCCCGACAGTTTACAGGAGTTCGAAACAAGATGAATTTTATATTTTCTGCAGCGCCGAAATACTCAAATGAAGTGATCGGAGTGGGCAAGGCCCAGGATCGATGCGTCATCACTTGATGGAGATGGTATTGAAAATTTTGTATTTAAAGAATATTAGTATCCCCGAATTCAGTGATGTGCGCGACACATTTAATTATTGCCGCTGAATAAATCATTTTAAGTTTTAAACCTGTAAGAGCGTAATCTAGAAGTGCAGGTTGTGCAGTGTAAGGTGCTTCCGTGATTATACTGGGTTTTGATATTTACGGGTTCTATAACAGCAAATCAGTTTAGTATTCGTCACATACGTCAATATTTTCTGTCTGTACTTGCATTCAATCAAAGGTTACATCAGAAGCTTCTTGACCTGCTTTCGGCACTAGCAGCGCGTGTGAAGAGTGCATGTGCGGCATTAAAGTGAACGTTTGTGGTAATCCATGCCTTGCCGAAGGGGGTAGCCCTGATCACTACTAGCTTAAGAGATGTGTTTCTGTGGAGTGAAAGATGGAAAAATGCTTTCCTTTGAGCTTCCTCTGACAAGCGTAATGTAAGGTACCTACGGCAAACAGTTATGTTGCCATGGATACTGAAGTTACAATACTGTATTGTATTGATCTGCTGCATCATTGCTTACCCTTTTTTCTTTGATTTAATATTAAATTGCAAACAATCTTAACTGGTTAAGTGAAATGTCCTTTCCTTTACATCCGTTCATAGAAATGCTATCTAATGGTTTAATAGCCATCAATATTTTCTGGGAAAATATCCACAATGAGAGAATTGAGTACTAGACGCTTTGCTAATTGAATGATTTTTTTTAAAATCGTATTTCATCTTTTTGCAGAGATGGTGGAGGCCATGAAGAAGGTGGCATCGCTAGATGTGGAGTTAACTGTGGAAGAAAGAAATCTTCTGTCAGTCGCCTACAAAAATGTAATTGGGGCACGGCGTGCAAGCTGGAGGATAATCAGCTCTATTGAGCAGAAAGAGGAAAACAAGGGAGCAGAAGAAAAACTTGAAATGATTCGAGGATATAGGTCTCAGGTTAGGAATTGTTGTTTAATTTGATTTGTGCTTTACAATAAATTTAAACATTATAGTAATTGTCAATGTAATTTAGGTGGAGAAAGAGTTGAAGGATATCTGCTCTGATATCCTGGGAGTTTTGGATAAACATCTGATCCCCTGTGCATCCACTGGAGAAAGTAAAGTTTTCTATTACAAGATGTAAGTCATTTGATTAGCTACAAACTGTTGAGGTTTGTGCTTAATACATTTGTAGAGCAATGTGTGTTATTTAATGGTGTACTAAATGTATTTTCTTTTTTGTGCAGGAAAGGAGATTACCACAGATATCTTGCAGAATTTGCCACGGGTAATGACAGGAAGGAAGCTGCTGAAAACTCTCTGGTTGCCTACAAAGCAGCAAGTGATATCGCAATGACAGAACTGCCACCTACCCACCCTATTAGGTAAGCCTAAATAGTATGTTAAATGACTTGCTAATATGGTATCTTTGCTTGTGGGAATAAGTTCATTAAAATATACTTTCCAATTGTTACAGGTTGGGCTTGGCACTGAATTTCTCTGTATTCTATTACGAGATTCTAAACTCTCCAGAAAGAGCTTGCAGGCTAGCAAAAGCCGCATTCGATGATGCGATTGCCGAGCTTGATACTCTTAGTGAAGAAAGCTACAAAGACTCGACACTAATCATGCAACTTCTGAGAGACAACCTGACGCTGTGGACATCAGACATGCAAGGCGATGGTACGCCACCTGAAGACAATCTGTTGGCAGCCTCCTGATTCCCAGGTCATTTCCCCACCTTTTCCCAATCCCTGACCTCAAATTGGTAACGAAAAGCAAACTGGTTTATTTTTAAGAAAGTTTCTGTGACCGAGTGGATTAATGTAGTATGGTAGGGTTGAGAATGACTGGTAGTAGTTTTTATTCTCAACCCTGTAGTAGAAAGTTGAGTTAAAGTAAATACCTCATGGATAAAATTAAGTTAAAGTAATAGGTTGAAATTATGGATTTTCAGGGAGCATTTTCCTTTTTTATTGTTGTAAATATTTCTTCGTCTATAAGGCACAAAGAAAGTACAGCAAACGGTGTGGGGTCAATAAACTGAAGGTTTTTCTTCTGTTATCAGAGGGTACAGTTAGGAACCAACTGCATAAATTTGTTAGATATTCTGTCGTTTATTTAAAAATTTGTTCATGCTACTTGCTATTGATGGTGTACAATATTAACACCTCAGTTAAAAGGATTTTTTCATGAATATTGATATAGCTTTGTAGATGGAAAGTCTTGCTTGGGATATCAATAGATTAATTCATTAAAATAAGACACTCGAGATCGCAAGTTGTTGCGCTTTTTATTGGCAACTGGTTTCTTCCCTACAGGAGCAGCATCAGGCCTTTGGCACCTTGTTGGTGGCGGTGGCCAGAGCAGGTGTCAGGTGGCCACCACCACTGCCCAGCAACAAGGTGCCAAAGGCCTGATGATTGACCTGTAAGACAAACTGTTGCCAATAAAAAGCACAGCAATCTGTGATCTGGACTGTCGTATTTTAATTATTTAACATATTAAGATAGCTTTTTACAAAAAGCTTTCAAAAATCAATGGTTCTTAATTACCAGAAAGTCAAATACAGAGTGCAGAAAGGCGGGTAGAGAAAACAGATATAGTTATTGGGTAGGCATCTGGTGCATTACTCTCGGCACTATTTATTTATTTATTTTTTTTTTTTTTTTTGGAAGTGTCACATGGGAATTTAGCAATATTAGTGTGGGAAGTTAAACCTTAGGCTCACGTCATGAAGCAATGATTTCAGTTGGTCATAATTATTGAGTGTCACGACAATAAATTCTTCGTACCTGTACAAATGCTGAAAATTTATATAACCTTACATTCATAGCAATGGGAGTGTTATTTGTAAGGCATAGAATTGCAACAAGGAGAAATATACAAAATTAGGAATAGAAATTTCATTTGCTTTTCAGTGAATGAGAGTGGTTCAGTGATTAAGTTGTGTATTAATACAAATCTGAGATTTCAATCCCCCCCTGGTTCTAGAACTAGTTGGGGTGTGTGAAATGTATTTAGTCCAGTTTCAGTTGTATGTCAAATTTATAGGCAGCATTAATAAATTTAAAGGAGTGTGGGGGGGGGGGGTTAAGGACATTGCACCTTCTGGAAGAACATGGTAATTGGAACATGAGCATTTTGCTAAGAAATAACAGATTTCTTGTGGTATTCATCAACACAAAATCTCAGCATTCGTCTTTCCTTTCCCTGTTTCCTACTCTTGTCTGTCCAATTATCATAGTGAACTAATTTATTGTAGAGGGAAACATTACTTGTTCGAAAAATATTTATGAAAAGTAAGCAAGGTTTGATTTACTGGGCGAAAAGGCACAGGTTTGTTGACCCACACAAATAAAACACACACACACATACTTAGCTTTTGCGAGCTTTTTACATATGTCTGACTTGGTTTGTGTGTGTGTGTGTGTGTGTGTGTGTGTGTGTGTGTGTGTGTGTGTGTGTGTGTAACTGGTGCGTTTTTTGCCTGGTCAGTCAAACCTTCTTTACTTTTTTATATTTAATATTACAAATTAGTTTATGTAATATTGTTTCTCAGTTTATTTCCGATAATGTTTTTGCGATACACAAAAATATTACTCTGGGAGCACTTAGACATAATTTACGGCAACAGCAGGATAGTGTACTGATGTTTGCAATGACCATTGTCTGGTCTTTGAAATAGACCTAAGTCACATAAAATGAAGTGAATTATCTTTTGTTTTGATGGTGAAGTAATTAATGCTGCTCCTATGATTGACAAGATCTTGTATGTTTCTTTGCCCAGTCACTGAATTGTTAAGTGCATATTTTGTTGCTAACAAAAGTGCTGTGTGTAAAGTTTAACCAGCACTTGACTATTTTGAGAAGATTACTTGGTTTCATGCAAGCACAGTAATCTGTTGTAGCTACTGGGTACTTAACGGTAGTCCTACTCAGAAAATGTTTTCTGTGCTGGTAATGCTTGTTCACATTAAAATATATTACTGGAATTACTTGAATTTTTTTAGAATGCCATAGGTGCTTAGGGACAGAATTTAATGTATTTCTTAAACTTTTTTTTAACTTACCATGATAAATTTGTGTACATGTTTTGCTAATGTTAGTGTCTTTCTTTCCCTAGGTGAAACAGAACAGAAAGAACAACTGCAGGATGTAGAAGATCAGGATGTGTCGTAACTTTTGTGCCATAAATTCTTAATTACATCAAAGAAAAGTTTAAAAACATCTTAACTCTGAACATCTTCATCTTGTTTTTCTGTGGTCAAAACCAAAATCGAATGGCTAAGTGATAATGGACACATGGCAAAACTTATTGTAAACAGATGTTGTGTGGGGAGGTTGTAAGAATCAACTGCTCTACCGGAACGCCCAGCAAATCAAGACGGAGGGTGGGGATGAAGATGAAGAGTAGTCATATGACAAATCTCACTGCTATAATTTTGCAACTAATACACTGTTACAGAAGAGAATACGACTTTTTTCTATGTCTGTGCGGCAGAAATCATATTTAGAATCGAGCCATTGCTATGTATAACATTTATCTGTATCACAGTATTAATAGGCATGTAAAAGGTAATTTAAAGCTAAGAATGTGGAATGGTTTTGTATACAAAATTACTTTCAGGGTAATACTTATGGTGCCTCAGTCATAGTTAGGAGAGGCAACTCCAGCAAACGGTGTTCCACCTTCTTAGTGTTGTCTTCATAGCTCATTGCCAGTGCAGGTTTGTTTTGTATTTAATTCCTAGTTATCATTCCAAAAACGTTTGCATTTTGTTTATATTGAGAGTATTAAAGTAATGGCCTCTGTTTTACATTTACCCTGTGTATTAGACAAAAAGTGTGTATTGATGTAATTATTTATTGGTACTTAATGCCTACTTTTTTCCAGCCATGAATCCCATAATGGTAGTTAGTGGGACGGTAGTGTAGACTGATCTCCTTGTCCTTAACACTTTCTCCTCATCCTTGCCCCAACCTGGCACATCCTGTTGAATGAAAGCTGAAACCATTTGCAGTTGGTCCTTGGCTTGTTCTATAAAGGATATCTTCTGAAATGGGTGTGACTGCCTGATAGCAATACAAGAAGCAGAAAGATTTTCTTCTTAAACTTTGTATTTAACATGCTATATGTAGTACACCTACTAGATAAAGCTATGGAAATGCAATGAACAAATAAATGGAACTGATTTAATCCCTTGTGCTGTAGAGTTGTGATATTTTTATCACCCTGATGGAAGCTCCTGTAGTATCAGCATTTGTGATTTGTACTGAGGCTTCCTACCTACATCACAGTCTTCCTTCAGGGTGATGCTTACTGCCGAAGGTAGCTGTAAGTCATGAGTGCCACGGTGGGCAGTGATAAAACATCTGTATGCTGTAACAGTAGTGTTCATTTTGTGTTGGTGTCTTCAGTTTTGAGTTGGCTCATGTACTTCAAGAAGTGGTGTTCAGCATTTCATGCTAAACTGTTGTATTTCGTTTGTAATGAGTGTTACATGTATTTAAGTGTGGAAATATTTCTGCCTTGTCAATCTTAACTAAAAAATTGTGTGCATGTGTTGGAAAAAGTGGGAAGGTGTCTGTGTAGTGCTTCTGTACCAGTATTTTTGCTTTGACTTTATTTAAAAAAATCATTTTTTATTGTGGACCATGTTGACTTTAAAATTAATTTTGGCCCAGCTGAATGCCACTGCTGTGAGGTAAAACTGTTAACACTGCTTTGGACTTGCAAACAGTGCATTGGAAAAATTCATGTTCTGAAATGAAACACAAGTAAATACCTGATGTTTCATAGCCATTGTACTTGCACATTATCATTTTGGCTTTATTTAATGTACAAAACTGTTAAAAGTGCATTTTTATCTGTTATAAATATGAATATTTTTCCGTGGAAGCAATTGTCTTGAATGTTATTTAAAAGCTACATTTGTATTTGTCTAGTTTATACAAATATATTCATTCTAGTGAAGGTGTTTCTCTTTAAATAACCCATCCACTCCAAGCCCTTTCAAAATATTTCCATTTTTGCAAAAGTAAACCACCTGCATGTCCCCAAGAGGTTTCAAGAATTTGTTCCAGAGAAAATTACCCAATTTTACAAAAATTAAGTTTATCTTAAAAAATGGACGCAAAAGTAAATCGCCTGCTAAAAAGACAAAGTACTGAAATAATGAAAATATGTAAAGTTTAGGAATTAAGTGGGCCTCATGAAGAGTGAAATTCTGGGACATAACAAATAATAATAAAAAAAAAAAAAATTGTACGTAAGTATAGTTTACATAGAACCCCACACAAGGGAAGGTCTTTAAAATCTACGTGAAAAATGTCATTCCTCAAAAATAGGTGTTAACGATTGTGGTAAGGACGTAGTTAATGTTAGCGTCGAGAAGGTACAAGTCTGTCCTGATAGTGATTCGAATGTATTAAGAAACAGTACGTATATAAAGTTTTAAACGCATTTTGGGGTGATATATTCCCACGTTTGAAGTAATACGCGTACAAGGTTCAATTAACCTATGGTTGACATACTTTCGAAACAAAGGACATACGCCAATGCGCATCAATATTTCCAAAGAAAATATGCTACAGGTAAGGAATAAAAGATGAATGCAGTATGCAAATTTCGCACGACACAACATTCCATAGCTTTCTTCTCCCCAAGTACAAACAGTAATATGTATTTGAAACGGGTTATATGATTTTCTCCTATTTGATCACGTGACAATGTTTACCAAGATGGCAGACCGTTAGTTGAATGCCTGAGGCTCATCACTAAAAGAGAATGATATTGTAACGATGTTGTAGCTCAATAAGTTAGTTTTAATGGCTTTTCAAAAACAGCTGTTTCGGCCGCGGGTTTGTAGTAGAGAAATTTCGGGGATGTTGCAATCTATGAGGTACGTAAAGTATTGTTAGTTTCGTCTTACGCTTTCTAGCGACTGAAATGGAACAAAAGATCAGCCCTACTCGTACAAAAATTAGATTTTTGTTTACGTCGATACTGAAGTCTGTGCGCAGTTGATATACAAATCTGTGTCACTTGTTTTTCGTGCTTGCTGCAATTCCCTCTGTAATTTTCAACTCGGTGCATACTAAATTATGGTGTTCCAAGTGACAGCTGTTTGTTCATAACATTAACGAAAACGAAACTTTACAGGTGCTAGCAAAGCCGTAGGCGGGCCTTGCGATGGCCACCCCGGGCGATTATCAGTGGTAAGAAATGTCAATTCTTCACTTACTTTAGTACATTGCCCAGATACAGAAGTTTCGTGTTTTGTTTTCAATTCTTCAAGGATGTCAACAAATTTTTTATGCGCTTCTCTGTATTGTTTACGATTTTAAGTGTTCGACACCATAACTCGTTTTTTCTCCGCACTTTCGTAGGGCATATTCTATAATGGATTCGTCGAGAGTTTCGACGTTCCTTATATCCATCTTGCTCATCGTCTACGGAAGCTTCAGGTAAGTGATAGACCAATTTTCCATTATGTATACTTCTTGATTTACTAGTGTTTTCCACATTGTTGTGGAAAAGTTCAATCTCTTGTTTGTATTACCAGTCAATTGTCTTACTGTCATGCCACAAATGCACGTATATATTGGGTCATTAAGAGTAGTCCTGCATATAAATCAAAATGGTTTTCAAACTTTAACATGAGGTAGAATGAGATTAATAGTTTTTAATAACTTGGTTGTCAAAACATCTAATCCCTTATTTACCATTGAGTGAGTGCAGTGGAAGAATTAACTAGTAGTAATGACATCACTGTTACAATGTATTACTGCTGTAGTTTGCTTTACCCTCTTATAGCTAATTAATTTAATAGATGACAGGTCACATTTATGTCCATATTTTTACAACAGTTATACTCGGTGAAGGGCACCCTGTTAAACTCAATTTATAAAGTTTAATAAATATGCCATGGTATCATTTTAATATCCTAACATTTTTCATAGTTTCGAATATTAGCTATATCGATTAATGACATATGATAGTTAGTCATTGACTTTGCTCTGTCACTACCCATTGTTCATCATTATCAGCTACTTACCATAGACACAGTGCTACACTGTCTTAGTCAAACATCATTTAATGTTTATTTCTGTGTGTGAGAAAGAGGTAGTGGTTGAAAATGAAATTTTCAGAAGTCTTAATCATAAATGAATTTTGAGTGCTAACACAACTGATAAAAAAAAGACAGGAAATGATTGTCAACAGCTGTTGTGCAAACAGAAATATTGCTGTCTTCCTTTCACAGTACTGTATTATATAGACCTACCAAAACAACTGAGGAAGGATCAATGGGTATTTTGAACAATGGGTTAAAATGTGAGTGTAGATTTTGCAAGAGTGTACTGCTGAGAAGACTTATTTGATTCCAAGAAGCTGCTTTGAAAACCTGTGTTGTTTTGCTCAATGCCATTCTATCTGCTGGCAAGAGGACGCAACTATTTTTCTCGTGGAGGAGGAAGACTTGGTGGTGGTGATGCCCATCAAAAGGTCAAAGAGTTTAAACACATCCACCTGGCTTCCATTTAAACTCTTAGACTTTTCGATGGGCATCACCACCACCATCAAGTTCTCCTCCTCCACGAGAAAAATAGTTTCATCATCTCACCAGTAGATAAGAATGACATTCAGCAAAACAACATAGATTATCAAGGCAGCTTCTTGGAATCAAGTAGGGCTTCTCAGCAGTACACTCCTGCAAAATCTACACTCACATTCTAACCCATTGTTCACAATAGTCACTGATCCTTCCTGAGTTGTTTTGGTAGGCGTGGAGATTATGTAAAGCAGGAAGAAGAATATTCAGAGTTAATAGTCGAAAACCCCTTTTCAAATGCCAGTCAAAAGATTTTTTCTTGTGCACATTAGTTGCTTTCCTTTTGACAGTTCGTGGTATTCTTTGGTAGCATGAAATAGCTTTTCAGATTAACAGTGATCTACATCTTGACAATATGAACAGGAACATTGTCACCTAATTACAGTACCATAGTTTAAACTTTTTTCACAGTGGCATGAGGCAGAAAATTGTAAACGGCTAAGAATTTAAATTTAAAGCTAATTAATCACTTCATCTATAACTCGACTACATCATATGCTTATGGGCATATTAGAACTGTGATAATATAAGCCATTCTTACAGTGAATAAATATCTTCAGTTGACACACAAACATTGGCTGTTGTAACAATTTGTCTTAATTTCTTGGTGAATCATGTTGGAATAGTATTGAGATTTTTAAACAAACAGATCAAGGTGCACATGCAACTAGTCAGTATTCATTACATGCTTCACCATAATTAAAAAAAAAAAAAAAAAAAAATTGTCTCTGTGTGAAAATTAGGATGAAAATTTGGTCTGTCCACTTGGTTTGCGGTGGAAGGTGCTCTTCAGCTTGCTGTATATAGAACGTTTAGTAAGGAAATGAGCATTGAAAAGCTGCAGAATTAGTTGAAGTGCAGTTTTTGAGTTCATGACTGGTGCTTTATGTGTAACCATTGCCAATGGCGTGATGAATGAGGCAGGTGAAGGCTGCCAATCAGGAGTCATGTTCGGGAGGCAAATAAGAAATGGCGTTTGTCCTTTATTGTTTGTAAGCATGTAGAACTTATGAAGATGATGATATACTCCGGACAAGGATACATCAAGAACTTGTCAATGATAGACTAGGAACAGCATTATTTATTTATTTTGTGGTGCACACAAAAGATTATTCCTTCCATTCTCTGGCAGTGGGTTTTGAAACAGCATCCACCTCTTCTGTTAAGCATGAAATAAAAAGTTAACGCTGTTCCTGCTCTATGACTGACAGGTTGTTGATGTACCCTTATCAGGTGAGTAAATTAATTAGCCTTGTAAATACTACATGTAAAAGGTCGGTTATTCATTATAGCACTCCACCACAATTGCACCTTCCATGTATACCATAAAAACTGCTTTAAAAAAAATAATAATAAAAACACTGCACACAACAGCAGAACAAATTTTAAAACTGACACCAAATTAACTAGACATCAAACATGCAATCTTATTGGCCACCAAAATGTGACTTCTCATTGGCTGCCTTCACCTCCCATCATCTATTGCGCCTTTGCCAACGTCTGCACATCAGTCGTGAACTCACAAACTGCACTTTAACTGCTTTAATTCCACAACATTAGGGTGTCTGTGTTGAGCTATTAGGAAGACGTCCTTCGTTGTTTTATGGAAATTGATAATTAAAGGTTTGAGATCCTTGAACAGCTGAAAAGAAGGAAGTTTTTACTTCCTAAATAAGCGGTTTCTATTATGTGCCTAATTAATCATCACTACAATAAACTTAGGGAAAAATCTGCTTTTATTAAAATTTCAGTGTTTTTCATTTAATCTGGTTGTGTGTGTGTGTGTGTGTGTGTGTGTGTGTGTGTGTGTGTGTGTGTGTGTAAGCCTCCTAGGTATCTGTATTTAATATTTTGAATAGTTATATGTGCATATTTTTCCAATTTGGTTTCACATGTAGTTTTACTTGTGGCAACTATGGTGTAGTTTGTTGATATTCTGTGAATGGTCCTTGAAAATTTAATCATACAGAATGAGAGAGTAGGCCTATAGTTTTTTTGTGTTGGCTATGAAATAAATACTGAATGTTGTTCCTGCTCCATGGTTGATCTGCCATTGTCAGCTCAACAATTATTTACCTTTGTTAAACCAACATTGTTTCCAAAACTGGCACACAAGGAAACCAAGGCAGTAATTTGACTGGTTTCACAGTTAATATTACTTTTGGTATTGATTGTTTATCGATTTCCTTTTGTTTTAACACAGGTGGCAAAGTTGACCACTGAAACAACTTTATCACTATTTTTGATACTAATATTAAGACGAAAAATTCCTAGCAGGAAAAATTAAATATAAAAAATAGACGAAGATTACTCACCAGGCGAAGGAGCACAGGTGTGACAGCATCACAAATAAATAAATAAATAAATAAATACACACAGACACACAAACTCAAGCTTTTGCAACCCAGTTGCTTCTTCAGGCAGAAGGGAAGGAGAGGGAAAAGGAAATGATGAGGGTTTTAAGGAAAGGGGTAAGGAGCCATTCCAATCCCGGGACAGGAAAGACTTACCTTGGGGGAAGAAAAGGAAGGTGAACAAATACACACACACACACACACACACACACACACACACACACACACACACACACACACCATACATTCACACAGACGCAAACAAACCTAGGCGTCAGTGTGAATGTATGGGTGTGTGAGTGTATTTGTTCACCTTCCTTTTCTTCCCCCAAGGTAAGTCTTTCCTCTCCCGGGATTGGAATGGCTCCTTACCCCCTTCCTTAAAACCCTCATCATTTCCTTTTCCCTCTCCTTCCCTTCTGTCTGAAGAAGCAACTGGGTTGCGAAAGCTTGCGTTTGTGTGTGTGTATTCATTATTTATTTGTGGTGCTGTCACACCTGTGCTCCTTCGCCTGGTGAGTAATCTTCGTCTATTTTTTATATTTAATTTTTCGTCTTATATATATGTAAAATCTCTAAAATTCTGTCTTGGAGATGGGGAATAATAGTTGTTATGGATTTTCATATGTATCATATAACACAGCAACTGAAAGGAAGAAAAAATTGGCAAAGATACCACTGTCAATTGTATGCATTATGCATTGAATTAGTCAGTAATTAACACATCAATCATGGAATAAGTTAGGAGTTGTCAGTGAGTGGTTATTGTTTTGAAATGAATTTCCAGCTTAGATGAGGGTGATGACTTTCTTTGCGTGCATATTATTTCAAGTTTATTGGCAATGCTGCTAGACAGGTCGACAGGACAGGCAAATCTTCTGTTTTTATTACTCTTTGTGCTGTTAAACATTTTTATAAATCTATCCTCTGCTTCAATAGGACTATTCTGCTTATTTCTCTTAAATGATACTGCTCTCAAAATAATACCAAATTGTTCTATGTACTTGGAAATGTAATTTGCACATTGACTACAGATAAAAGTTGATTAGTAGTTCTGGAGTAAAAAAACTTTCTCTGAATATTTTATCCCCTCAAGAAAACAACTTTTGACAACTCAAATTCCAGAATATCCTCATTCCGCCTCTACTGCCTCCACTGTGCTTGTTGTATTATACACACAAATCTGAAGGCTGTTTTTCTTGTTTCTGTCTTTGAGTTACAATAATTTGTAGTCAAATTTTTTGGTTAGCCAGATAACCTTCAAAACTTTATCATTTTATATATTCTTGTAAAGAGAGAGATTGTCTGCCCAGTACTTAGCTTAGTTCTGTACTGCCGACAGCCACACATAACAAAAAAATAGAAGTAAATAAATAAACACAAGCTTTCAGAAATAGGCCGATTTTCCTTTGTCAGGGAAGTGGAAGGGAACAGAAGGAAAATGTTATTCAGAACCTAGGCCATGAGGCGATGTTGGGTGATTTGGGGAAGTTAGAGATACTGTATGTATAGGCCTACATATATGTTCAAATACATAGAATATCTCTGACTTCCCCAAATTACCCATCATCTACTCATGGACTAGGTTGTGAATAACTTTTCCTTTCTGTTACCTTCCTCTTCTCTCCTCTTGTACTTGACGAAGGAATTGTGTGTGTGTGTGTGTGTGTGTGTGTGTGTGTGTGTGTGTGTGTGTGTGTGTGTGTGTGACTGTCGGTGGTACAGCCAATCTCTTATCAAGAATATTTTTTCATCTCAGTGGAGACTTTTCACCAGTAATCAAACTTTAGCATTTATGTGACCTGTAACTAATGAGGTCCAAGCAATATTTCGTTCATACAGAAGCTATGGATGAATCCATCAATTGCACGAGTTCAATTGTTTGCCAATATTTATTTTTGCAAGTGCTTCGAATTTCAGAATTTTTATGTGGAATGGATACTGGTATGTAAATTGGACCACTTAAGTTCCATGACATGTAATTTAAAAGTTCCTGTCCCCCCCCCCCCCCCTCAAATACACACACACACACACACACACACACACACACACACACGCCTTTCCTGTATCTAGAAAACCAGCCTAGCCTATTTACTGGTAGTGTGTGTGTGTGTGTGTGTGTGTGTAACACCATTACTTCATGTTATCATTATTGTTGTCCATACAGTTCTTTCTGTAAGTGCACAGTGAAAGTATATCAAGTGTGCTGAAAAAGCTTGGCTGTGAATGAAGTTAGGAGGAGAAAGCAGCAAGTGAAAGTGACTTCAGAGTGCTCTGCTGCTTCAGTAAATTTTAACCCAATTTTACCATGAAACAATGTACTGAAGTTTTTAGTGAATCTTTTTCCTGCTATATTGCATTTGGAAAGTTGTAACACAGGTGAACCTTAAACAATTGAATGTTTAAGGCAGAGATACTGCCATCAGCTATAATAATTATTATTTGAACAAGTCAGGCATAAAATGGTGGTATCAAGGACCCCTAGAGTATTCTTTTATTTTTGGTTAATTTCCTTGGGTGATGGTGAAAGTGGGGTTGTATTGATAATTCACTGCTGACAAGGAGAGGTCGTTGGATGGCTCTTACAAATTAGGCTCAAACTGTATGAGAAGCAGGTCGATAAACCTCTTAAATTTCTGAAATATCTCACCAAAGTGAGCCACAGGGAAAGAGATTACACTTGTGAAAGGTTTCTGTATGCAGTATGAGCTAGTTTTAAGTAAAAGTGCTGTTTACCTGTCAGCAGCTGTTGCTTGAACTATACATTCTGGTAGCAGGACGAAAAATGACAGAGGTGAAGGCAGTAAATCACTAATGGCATTCAGACAGCCTCTAAAAATGTGTCATTCCAATTTTTGCTTTGTGAACATTTCGGTATTGTGGACCTAATTACTTTTTACAAGTAATTCTGACACATTAGTGTAATTTCTATGAACATGTTACAATTTTGCAATATTCTTGTTGCCCCTATCAATGTCAGAAATTAAAATGTTATCTAACAACATAATCAAAAGTCATTAAAAAATCTTGAAGCTTTTGAAGAGCTACACTGTAACCTAAATGGATAGAAGCATTTTGTATCAAAGGTGTGGGTTCTTAATGGCCTATTTATATGTAGAATGAGAGTACAAATAACCAAAATTTTTAAATGTGTACAAAAAATTAAATTTATAGTTTGCATTTACATTGGAGAAATAATTGCAGGAGAAGATCTTAAAAAATATGTCTGTAACCAGTTACTACATGGTTGTAACAGTATTATTATTAGTTTAAATAATAATACTATTACAACCATGTAGTAATCATGTGTGTTTCCCCTCTAGTATTAGTATTTTAAACCACCCCCATGAACTACAGACAATGCCGAGGTGGTGTGGCTTGTGTGCCTCAACGATACAGATAGGTGAAACCACAGCAGGTGGGTATCTGTGGAGGGGCCAGACAAATGTGTGGTTCCTGAAGAGGTGCGGCAGCCTTTTCAGTAGTTACAAGGGCAACAGTCTGGTCAATTGACTGAGATGGTTGTAAGGGGAAACTACAGTAGTTGCTTTTCCCGAGGACATGCAGCTCTGCTGTAGGAACATGTGATGATGGTATTCTCTCATGTATAATATTCCAGAGGTAAAATGGTCACCCACTTTGGATCTCTGGGCATGGACTACTCAGGAAGATGTGATCATCAGGAAAGACAATACTGGCATTCTACGCTCTGGAGTGTGGAATATTAAGATCCCTTAATCATGTAGGGAGGTAAGAAAGTTTAAAAAGAGAAATGGATATGTTGAAGTTAGAGACAGTGGGGATTATTGAAGTTGGGTGGGAACAGAAACAGGATGTCTGGCCAGGGGAGTACAAAATCAGCTGGGGGCATTACAGGAGCAGGTCTGATAATGAATAAGAAAATAGGAACTCGCGTAAACTACTATGAGCAGTACAGTGATTGCATTATCATGGGCAAGCTAGATAGGAAGCCAGCATCGACCACAATAGTACAGGTGTATATGCTAACTAGCTCTGCCGATGATGATGACATCAAAGAAATGTATAAGGAGGTAAAGGAAATTGTTCGGACAGTTAAGGGAGAGGAAAACTTAATTGTAATGGGAGATTGGAATTCAGTAGTAGGAAGAGGAAGGGGAGGGAAAGTTGTAGGTGAATATGGACTGTGCAAAAGGAATGAAAGAGGAAGCTGGCTGGTAGAATTTTGCATGGAACATAATTTGATCATAACAAACACCTGGTTTAAAAATCACAAAGGAAGAAACTTTGTATACGTGGAAGAGATCAGATATAGATTTTGGAAACAGGTTTTAAACTATGAGACATACCCAGGGGCAAATATAGATTCTAATGACCATATCTTATTGGTCACTGTAGACTGAAAAAAAAACTGTGAAAGGTAGGCAAATAAGTTGAAGAAACCTGAAGATCTTGAGAATTTCACACGGAGCTTTAGGCAACAATTGACAGGAACGGGGAAAATGGAATGGGTTGAGATGAAATAGTGAAGGCAACAGAGGACAAATAGGTAGAAAGGCAAGACCTTTAAAAATCCTTGGATATCACAGGAAATATTGAATCTACAGTATGTCTGCCTAAATGTACTTGCGTCTGTGTAAATGTGTGGGTGTGTGTGTATTTGTTTACCCTCCTTTTTTCTCCCCAAGGTAAGTCTTTCCTGTCCCGGGATTGGAATGACTCCTTATCCACTCCCTTAAAACCCTCATCATTTGCTTTTCCCTCTCCTTCCCTTCTGCCTGACGAAGCAGCTAGGCTGCGAAAGCTTGTATGTGTGTTTGTGTGTAATTTTATTTTATTTTATAAACTCACCGCAAAGACGTGGCGACGAGCTGCGACAGGCACATACAAAAGACACACACATACAACACATTCAGCTATCGGCCATGGCCTTCTTCAGAAATAGAGCACTCACGCAATCACACAGGCACACAACACAGTCATACAACCATCACCTCCGACTGCCACACTTCGAATCACGCTCTGCAGCGAATCGGGGACGGGAGGGGAGGGGGAGGGGATAGAAAGGTTACGTCACGGTGGTGGGGATGGGTTAGATGGGAATAACGAGATGCAGCTTAGGAATGGAGTGGGGAGGCGGGTGAGGGTAGGAAATAAAATAAAATAAAGTAATCATGCACACTGCAAGTGCACAAGACCACATACACACACATGCACGCACGCACACGCGCACACACACACACACACACACACACACACACACACACACACACATACATATACACACACATGATCACACATTCACACACCACTCAAATCAGGCGAGGTTTGGGATACAGAGGTAGGAACTGTAAGGTATGGAAAAATATATATAGGGAAGTTATCGTAGGTTGAGGCCTGGTACAGATGGGAGTTATCCCTACAATACATTCTCCGATCCCGAAATCAACCAGGCCTCAACCTACGATAACTTCCCTATATATATTTTTCCATACCTTACAGTTCCTACCTCTGTATCCCAAACCTCGCCTGATTTGAGTGGTGTGTGAATGTGTGATCGTGTGTGTGTGTATATGTATGTGTGTGTGTGTGTGTGTGGTCTTGTGCACTTGCAGTGTGCATGAATTTTCTATATATATATTTATTTATTTTATTTTATTTTCTACCCTCACCCGCCTCCCCACTTCATTCCTAAGCTGCATCTCGTTATTCCCATCTAACCCATCCCCACCACCGTGACGTAACCTTTCTATCCCCTCCCCCTCCCCTCCCCTCCCGTCCCCGATTCGCTGCAGAGCGTGATTCGAAGTGTGGCAGTCGGAGGTGATGGTTGTATGACTGTGTTGTGTGCCTGTGTGATTGCGTGAGTGCTCTATTTCTGAAGAAGGCCATGGCCGATAGCTGAATGTGTTGTATGTGTGTGTCTTTTGTATGTGCCTGTCGCAGCTCGTCGCCACATCTTTGCGGTGAGTTGTAAACTGTCCTCACTATATTATTTATTCCAACCTGGACTTTCCATTATTTTATTTTATTATATTTGTTTCTATCGACGAGCCAGTCCTTTTGGTAAGTCATCTCTTTTATTTTTTTTTATTTTTGAAATACTGAATTTAATTGATATCCAGAGAAAATGCAGGAAATGAGACAGGTAAAATGGAATACAGACTAATAAGAAATGAGATTGACAGGAAGTGCAAAATAACTAAACATCAGTGGCTAGAAGCTAAATGCAAATCAGTAGAAGAATGTTTAAATAGGGGGAGAATAGATTCCACCAACAGTAAAATAAAAGAGACGTTTTGAAACAAGAAAATCAGTTGTATGAATATAAAGAACTCGTATAGAAAACCAGTTCTCGGCATAGAAGGGAAACCTGAAAGATGGGAAGAGTATATAGAGGGTCTGAACAAAAGAAGTAAACTTGAAGACAGTAATAGTAGAAAGGGAAGGGGAAGTAGATGAAAATGAAATGGGAGATACTATACTGAGAGAAGAATTTGTCATAGCACTAAAAGACCTAAGTTGAAAACAATGCTCATGGAATAGATGACATTCCCTCAGAACTACTGAAGTCTTTGGGAGAGCCAACCATGACAAAACTATTTCACTTGGTGCTAAGATGTATGAGACAAGGGAAATATCCTCAGACTTTAAGAAAGAAAGAAAAAAGTAATAATCCCCATTCCAAAGAGAGAAGGCGCAGACAGGTGTGAAAGTTACAGAACCATCAGTTTGTTAAGTCATGGTTGCAGAATTTTAACACACATTATTTACAGAAGTATGGAAAAGCTGGTAGAAGCTGATCTCGGGAAAGAACAGTTTGGATTCAGGAAAAATATGGGACCACGGGAGTCAGTACTCACTTTATGGCTTATCTTAGATGATACATTAAGCAAAGGCAAACCTACATTTCTAGCTTTTGTAGAATTGGAAAAAGCTTTTGACAATGTTGATTGGGATAGACTCTTTCAAATTCTGAAATCAACAGGAGTAAAGTATAGGGAAGAGAGGGTTATTTACAACTTGTACATAAACCAGACAGCAGTTACAAGTTGAAGGACGTGAAAGGGATGCAGAGGTTGGGATGGGAGTAAGACAGGGTTGTAGCCTTTCTCCAGTGTTATTCAATATGTATATTGAGCAAGCTATAAAGGAAAGCAAGGAGAAATTTGACAGGGCATTAAAGTTCATGGCGAATAAATAAAAACCTTGTGTTTTGCCGATGACATTGTAATCCTGTCAGAGGTAGCAAAGTACCTAGAAGAGCAGTTGGATGGAATGGACAGTGTGTTGAAAGGTGTGAATAAGAACATTAATAAGAGCAAAACAAGGGTAATGGAGTGCAGTCTAAGAAAATAAGGCGATGCTGAAGAAATTAGATTAGGTAATGAAACAATAAATATTGTAGATGCATTTTGTTACTTGGACAGTAAAATAACACATGATGGTTGTTGTACAGAGGATATAAAGTGCAGAATGGCAATAGGAAGAAAAGCCTTTTTGAAAAGAGAAATTTGTTTACTTCGGATATTAATTTAAGCATAAGGAAGTCCTACCTGAAGGCATTTGTGTGGAGTGTTGCTCTGGATAGAAATGAAACATGGACAATAAACAGTTCACAGGAAGAGATTAGAGGCTTTTGAAATGTTGTGTTACAGAAGAATACTGAAGATTAGGTGGGTGGATTGTGTAACTACTGCAGAGAGAGGAGAAAAGGAATTTCTGGCATACCTTGACTAAAAGAAGGGATCGATTGGTAGGACACATCCTTAGACAGCAAGGAATTGTGAATTTAGTGTTGGAGGGAAGTGTGTGGGGTAAAAAAGTAAAGAGGGAGACCAAGAGATGAATACAGTAAGCTATGAGGGACTGAACAAAATTGGGGAGAAGAGTACATTTTCGCACACCTTGAATAAACTAAGGGATCAATTGGTAGGACACATTCTTAGACATCAGGGAATCATGAATTTAGCATTGGAAGGAAGTATAAGGGATAAAATGCAGAGGGAGACCAAGAGACGAATACAGTAAGCAGATTCAAATGGATGTAGGGTGCCGTTCTTATGAGGAGATGAAGAGGCTTGCTCAGGATAGAGTAGCGGAGAGCTGTATCAAACCAGTCTCTGGACTGAAGACCACAACAACATTATTTTAATCTAGATTTAGGTGTATGTAACTTTGAGTAGTTGATGGCCAATATGCTATAGCTGAACGAACACACTGAATTTTCATCACGTAAAACAAATTGTTACTCCCGCTAAGTGTCTGGTACTAGGGGTACTTATTCCATACATTATATCATACCAGGCTTGCAGTAATATATGTCGATGTTGTGGTCTTCATTCCAGAGACTGGTTCGTTGCAGCTCTCCATCCTAAGTAAGCCTCTTCATCTCCTCATAAGATCAGCAACCCATGTCCATTTGAATCTGCTTGCTGTATTCGTCTCTTGGTCTCCCTCTGCATTTTATCCCTTACACTTCCTTCCAATGCTAAATTCATGATTCCTTGATGTCTAAGAATGTGTCCTACCAATTGATCCCTTAGTATATTCAAGGTATGCGAAAATTTACTCTTCTCCCCAATTTTGTTCAGTCCCTCATTAGTTATACTCTCTACCCACCTAATCTGCAGCTTTCTTCTGTAGAATGACATTTCATAAGCCCCTATCGCCTTGCTGTCTGAGGTATCTATCATAAGTGTTTCATTCCAATACAAGGCAACACTATACAAAAGCCCTCAGAAAACACTTCTTTAGACTTAATATTTGATGTTAGCAATTTCTCTTTCTCATAAATTCTTTTCTTCCAAATGCCATTCTACGTTTTATATCCCCTGTACTGCAAGCATTGTATGTTATTTTAATGCCCAAGTGACATAATTCATCTACCACCTTTATTTTTTTGTTACCTAATCTAATTCCTTCAGCATTGCCTGATTTTCTTAGACTGCATTCCATTGTCCTTGTTTTGCTCTTGTTAATGTTCATCTTATGTATAAGTGTATACACTTCTTTCAGGACACTGTCCATTCTATTCACTTGCTCTTTTAGGACCACCTGTTGCTGTCTCTGACAATGTCAGCAGCAAAATGCGGTGTTTTTATTTCTCCACCCTGAACTTTAATGTCATCTCCAAATTTCTCATTGCTTCTTCACAGCTTTCTCAGTGTACAAATTGAATAACATTGGAGAAAGGCTGCACCCCTGTCTTATTCCCTTCCCAACCAAGCTTACCTTTTTTGGCTTTTGACTCTAAAAACTGCTGTCTCGTTTCTGTAGAAGTTGTAAATAACCTTCCATTTTCTATATTTTACCCCTGATGACTTCAGAATTTGAAAGTGTGTATAGTAAACAGCTTTCTCCAAATCTACAAAAGCTAGAAGTGTACGTTTGCCTTTCCTTAATCTAAGTCATACAGTGGGTATTGCCTTTCCTGTTCCTACATTTCTCCTAAATCCAAACTGATCTCTCTTGATGTCAGCTTCTACTACATTCTCCATTCTTCTGTAAATAATTAGTATTATCATTTTGCAACCATGACTTATCAAACTGATCGTTCTGTAATTTTCACACTTGTCTGTGTCTGCTTTCTTTGGAATGAGGATTATTACATTTTTCTTGAGATCTGAGGGTATTTCTCCTGGCTCTCTAAGGTTTTAGTGGCTCCAAGGGAATGTCATCTCCTATAGGTATTATGGTAAGCAGTATTTATCCCCCTCCCCCCCCCCCCCCCGCCCAAGTTATACATTGTTCTACTGACTAGACAGTTGTTTTTACAAATAGTGTTAACAAGTGAGAAAAAATGTGTTGTCTTTTTTCATTTTAAATAAGTTATGGCATATGATTTTAAATTAGACACGTCTAGTTTATATGTACTTAACACAGTGGATTTAAAATATGTAAGTCGCTTTTATAACTTAGACATAAAGCACTAAGTTATGTTGTTATGAGGGGCTATTAGAAAATAAAAAAAATAGAGATCTGAAGATGACAACTAAGATTGTTGAAACTGGTCATGTAAATTAAAATATTCAATAAGTGATCTGTACGTTTATATATAAAAAAGAAAGTCGTGTTCGTTACACTATTTATAACTAAAGAACGTCTAAACCGATTTGGCTCAAAATTGGTGGGGAGGTAGCTTAGAAGCAGGAGACAGACGTAGGATACTTTTTGTCCCATTTGATCGTGTATTACATCAGAATTTGAGAAAAACTGAAAGTACGCTTGCAGCTGGGATCATTTACTCGATTCTCCAACAATCCGATTATCCATTTGCTACTCGTCTATTGACCAAATACACTGTAACAGAACGAACAAATACACCAAGGAGGTTAGAGTAAAGGGAGATGGTGTTACGCACACAATGTTAAAACTGTCAGACAGATTCGACATGAAACGTTGTTTCTTTACAAGCCCCTTCGTATTATTCTTATCTCCATGATGTTATCGGTGGTGATCATATCTTTGGAGCATTGCAAAGATAGAATTGGTGTTATTTCGTGGTATTTTTGAGTTTTACAAACAAATTAGGTACAGATCATGGTTTATTTTTTAGAACAATGCCTCAATTGTGTCAGCGTAATATTGGTCGTCGTACATGCAACACAATCTTACTACGATCGTAGTCAATGAGACCGATGAAGAAAGTACATAGCGCTTGGAGGGAAATCGAAAATAAATTCTCAAGCATGATCTGTTATGACTCTGAAACAAAGGGTACAGTCGAGTTCGACTCCCTCAGTTGCAGTTTATGCATGAAATTATTTGAGTCGTCGACAAAACAGATGGCCATGCGTGACAATTATAATTGAACTTGTGGGGTATAGATACAATCCAGCAGTCGATTACGCAGCAGATGCATCAATTGGCTTCAGAACAAACTGTCACCATCTAAAATTTCATTGGCTATCTCAAGCTTAGCCGCGGTTGGTCAGCTTCATTCCCGCGATCCAACAGCTGTTGCCAACATAGCTGTACCACGCATGTGTTACAGATTTTTAAATTTTACCGGTATGTAGCAATGTTGTTAATCGTGTTTCAATTAGATTCCTAATAAGACAAGTAATGAATGCACACAAAGACTTTTGAAATGTTGTATTTCCATCCCATTTATTTTATTTCAATTAATTGTTTTCTTTCATATGGAATTTCTATCATTAAAATATGATCATGCTACAATTACTTTGTATCTATTCAAAAACTCTTAAGAAATATTTCTATACTGCTCGCTGCAAAAAAAATATGCTAACCTGTGCGGTCTTGTTTTTTTCTTCCCAGTCATTTTTAACATAAAACAGGAAAGTTGTTTTTATGCCTACACGTATAATCATACATGTTCGTACAATGCAACCATTAAACGTGCGGCCATTGAAGCTACTAACCTCACAGATAGAGCAGCTTGAAACGTCTCCCTAATAACCTGTTTCCAGTTGATTTACCTGTCCATTTTGACTTCTATCCCCAATCAAGTTCCTGATTGCAATAACAATAAATAAGATCAGAGTGCTGGGAAGGAGGAGACAGAGTTTGGGGGAATGAAATGTATTTAAAAAGGGGAGATGATATAGACACAGAGAGGAAGGGGAAGAGATAGATATGGTGAGGAATAAGAGGGAGTGGTGTAAAGGTAGGGGGAGAAGGAGATGGACAAAGGAAGAGAGAGACATAGGGAGAAGCTACTGTGCCAGGTTTGCTAGTTATTAGTATTTCTCATCTCAACGATAGAACTGTTTTCAGAAGTTTACGCCAAACAGACAATTGGAGATGGCAGTCTTTAACTTTATGAACACAACCTAACATTGAAATTGCATCATTCTGGAGTAAAAGCTTAAATTAATTTCACTTTTTGTATGGAAAACTTTATGCACATTCGTCGTTTTAAATTTGACATCTTGGCTGGGAGAACTGAGTTTATTGACTAAACGATCCAAAAAGGGTTCTGTTTTTGCTGACCTATGTCTAGAACCTTAAAGAACCATGATATACAGAGGTCCCTCTTTAACAACCATTGTAAAGCATGGGCATATAAGCTAGTCCTCAATAAATAATTTTGATTGTCCACTCTATTGAAAAATGTTAAGCATATACAATACCGGCTGAAAAATGCTCCTGCTGGAGCACAGAAAAGGCGAATATGTTCTCTGACACAAAAGTGTGGAACCAGCTACCTCAATCCTCATTCTGACTTCCTCACCAAAAATTTTAGCATGTAAACATATTCGCGCACTTTTAGCGCATAATTTTGTAAATACTTTTACCCAGTTAAGCCGTCATAGTCAGCAATGTCCTCTCACTGACAGTGTCTATACATGTCTGTCCGTTTGTTTGCTGTCTCTTCCACCTTCTGTCTGTGTCAAACTTTCAATGTCTTCATCCCTTTCCCTCGCGAATCCTTACCGCTGTCTGTTTCTGCCACTTTCATCGTCTCTCTGCCCCACTGACGTTGTCCCATTCACTTCCTGTCCTATTGCCAGTATCCTTTCTTTCTCACTTAGTCGGCTTTCATTGTCTTCAATCATGATTGTCTCCTTTACTTATATGTTCATGGAGATGGTTTGCTTGGGGTTAGACATGCAGACTTGAAAACTTTCGCACACGGGTAATTGGACAAATTGTTTTGTGCTATAATATTGGAGAGCCGCACACTCAAGCTTTATGTATGGTCTCTATTCGTCTCAGTTTCCCACTGTTTTCCCTTTTGCTACTATCTGCTCTGTCGTGTTAGTTTGTTGTTGCCACTGTTCCTGACTTCTGACATCTCGTTTCGCTTCCCACTGCTGTTTCCATGCATATGCCTTTCTCCTCAACCGACACTTTCTCCATTCCATCATATATGGCTCTTTCTGTCTGTTGCACTGTCTCTGTCCTACTCACATTCACCCGAAAAAAGTGTGATTATGTTCGCATGCCAAACGTTTTGGTGGGAAGGTCAGAATGAGGATTGAGGGAGCTGGCTCCACACTTTCGTGTCAGAGAACATATTCGTCTGTCTTGATTTATGACATTGCTTCCTCTTTGGAAAAAGGCACTTTGATTTTCACGTAGTCTTACTGCAGGAACAAGTCATTGGCCCTGTGTACTGAAGCTATCGATGGCTGGTGTTCGTTTTGGTGGTGAACTTTGTTGAACTTTTAACAAACATTTTCACTTTCGTTGCCATTCACCTTGTTGAGATATGCTGGAACTTCGAATTTATCCTGCGCTGTGTAATCTCTGTATGGCCTCAGTCATAGGTTGAGCTGATTCCCCAACTTTCTGTCATCTTGTGTCCGAGTCGTAAGTAGCATCTGAGAAGCTTCTCAGACAGCCTAGCTTTCCAAACAGCAACGAAGATCCAGATGTGGTCACCAAGATAGCACGAAATAGGACAGTGGGTCGTATGAATAAAAAAGAGCAAATGCTCCACAGAAGATTCTCCGAGCAAAAGAACATTCTCTGAGTAAGTTCTCAATTTCGTATGAATAAAAACTTTGAAGCATATGCTCTGAGCAGGTAGTTCATTCTCGCAACCTCCCCTCCTTGAGTAAGTTCTCCACGTGTCATGTCCGCCACAGATCAGCTGTCCAATCGTATATTTCTTTAAAGTAGCCCAATCAGGCAAATTATTAAGTGTACAAATATGGAATAGGCATCTACGTGTTCAGGAAGAATTGTACTATGTTTAGATATTAGTTTGTTGTGAAGGAGCATATTATTAAGACTAAATGTGTGCTTTATACGAAAATGTATTCTTCTGACGATACAAAATTTTTGTCATGCGAGAAACTCTTTTTGTTAATGAAGTAGGGTTAGCACAATTTACAAACAAAATTTAAAGAATGCATCACATATTCATCTGTTACAATGTGAGATGCTGTCGGAGTGTTCTAACATGAGATAGGCCTTACTTGTTGTTAAATATTGTCACGTTGCAATGGAAGTAGGCTTGACTTCGAAGGCAACTAAACACAGCACTTATACTGAAAGCACGTTTATTACGAATTCAAGATACACGCAGCACTGACTGCCTCCCAGGCAGAGTGCTCTGCTATTTATACACAGACAGAATTTACCAGATATTAGAAGAACACTTAACATAAGAAACAAGTAGACTTTCCAAGTGAACATAAGAAAAATGTAGAACCTTCTGGAATTGTAAATTACAAAGAAATAAATTTTTGCCGGTGGGCGGGATTGAACCGGTGACCTTCTGCTCCGCAGTCCGTGACGCTATCCCCTGCGCCTTCTAAGTAACAAAACTGTTGTCATTTTTATTATAAACCACAGTAAAACGTAACCTTAATAGAAGTTACTCAGCACAGAGTATGCTAGAGAGCTCACATCAGAAATCTAAGAATGTTCTCTGCTGTGAGCAACTTCTCCCACCCTGTTACTCACGCCGAGAATGTACTCAGCTGTAGTATATTCTCCAACTACCTTTATTCATACGAACCTGAGTCTGTTCTCTGGAATTTAGAGTATAAAGTAGATACTCCAGTTTATTTGTATAGCCCAGTGACTCACCTTCTGATAAAGATAGCACAAAACAGTACAGTGACTTGCCCTCTGATAATCCTTATCTAGAGTTCGTAGCATATGGAGTCAAGTCAACTGCCAAGCCCCCTCAGCCACAATGTAATTGTTATCCATGTTCTTCAGCCTCAATTGGGAAAACTACTTAACATTATTACTTCATGACCATGCACTAGGAAGAATAGTGTAAATCCAGTAGTTTGGCTGTGATGTAGCAAATGTTACGAAAGGCAGCACTTCATTCCAGTTGATCTTCTCATCGATGTCATACATGAACAGTGAATTGTCGACTACTGGGGGGATGTAACAACAGCTGGCACTCAAACAATGATGTGGACACAGGAACAGTACTAGAACAGCTATAATGATTAATAGAAAAATTTATACTTAACTTTTCCTGGCTCTGAGAGGAGGTATAGGGAGCCTGCTAACTAACAGACATAAACTAGACTAGATTCTTCATGCTGTTTCTTATGGCTGTTATGGCTGCTGCTTGTGGATGTGAATGTTGACTGTCTATGCCTGACCAAGTGTGATCTGGGCACCACTACTTAGACTGACCAAACCCCTCGCCACATTCAAACATCTGTCATGAGACCACACAGAAACTTATATCAGGAAACTGCAGGAAGAATGCCTGTCCGCCCCAAGTCAGCCTCACAAATAGCATATCTGTTGACATTGTCAAAGTTGCTGCTGGCAAGGGTGAAGAGTTCTGTGGTGGCACTGGTACCAGCACTGGGAAGTTGAGCTGCTGTGGTGCCGTAGATGCCTGTGAGGGAGGCGGTGGCATTGGTGGTGTGACACATCCAGCTCTATTGATTTCACAGGTGGTGGTGCTGAGATGGGACCGGGGAGCAGCAGGGTTGGATGCCGAGTGTCCAGGAGATTGGAATCTGAAAACAAAAGTTCTGTGGAAGAATCTAGCAATCGACAAGCATGCATTTGATTCTGATGGTGGCACAGCAATCTGGATGGACCTTGAATAAGAAACATACACTCTCCCAAATGTTGAATAACGTATGGCATTCCCAGTGCCTGGAGTGCCGAAAGACTCTGAAAAGAACACAATTAATAGGCGCGTAGTGATACATATTGTGGAAAGTGGCGAGCAGTGCAGCAACTGGAGCAGTGTATGAAGGTGTCGGCTGTGTAGAAGCTCTGCAGGTGACAGACCACTGCAGGATTCAGAGGGGTACATTGCCAGGAACAGCAGCAGAACTTGTTCCTGTGTGTGGGAGGTATGCAGGCCTGATATCTGTTGCTTAAATGTTTGTATGCAGTGTTTAGCTATTTTTTGGATGGTGGATGAATTGGTGCACTAGTGAGAAGCCATTTGCTGCACAAAACTGTTTAAACTCCCTAGCAGTAAACTGTGGTCCATTGTCTGAAACCAAAAGTCCAGACAACCCTTCTAAGCAAGAAATGGATTGCAAAACCTTGACTGGTTCTATGTCACATAATCGAAGACACAGGCACCACAAACAGATAGTTGTTGAAAGAGTCTACCACAATAAGCCAATGAGTGTTCCAAAATGGTCCTGGAAAATCGACATGTACTCATTGCCATGGAGACTGAGACTTCGGCCAAGCTGAAGATTTTTTTAGCAGTAAGGACCGCTTGTCTGCACAAGCTTGATACTGTGACATCATCTTTTCAATGTGGGTGTCCATGCTGTTTAAGTACAGTGCCGATGCGTGAACTGTTTATTGCGCAGCATTTCCCATGTCCTTGATGGAGCATTGCAACACATCTTTTTGCAATACTTTTTGGAATAAGCACAAGCAACTGGCCACTGATATTTTGCACTATAATCACACCCTGCTGTGAATGGAGAGGCAGTACTGTCAAGGAAAATAACAGCACATAAAAGAATTTGGGATGTTTTTAAGAGTATGAGGTCAATCATTCTAATGCAACAAAAGTTTCAAGTCATGGTCTACTACTGTGGCCTGTGCAATCTTCGATTAGTCAAGGGGGGAGAAGACTGTAGCATTTCACTGTCCTGCACATCAGTGTGACAACGAGACACTTCGGTTGCATCAAATTCTGAATCTGGACTAACAGGAAGGCAAGAAAATGCTTCAGCATTCTCGTGCTGTTTTGTACTGGTACTGAGACAAGAATAAGGCCCAACATGCAGTTTCTGAGCAGTATGTGTAGGAACAGGTTTGGATGGATGAAGCAATGACTCAAGCAGCTTATGGTCTGTCGGCAGGTAAAATTTTGCCCAAACAGATACTGGTGAAACTTACTCACTCCATAAACAATAGGAAGAACCTGTTTCTTGAGCTGTGAGTAATTGTACTAATTCCGTGTGAGTGCACTACTGCAATCCTGTAAGCAGCAGCATCTGTAGCTAAAACTACTGTATTAGTAGGATCAAAATGAACATGGCATCTATTACTCAAGATAGCTTGTTTCAGTTTCTGCAATGCATCCCGGCACTGTTCTGTCCATGCAATGGCACTTTTTTTTTTTTTTTTTTTTTTTTTTTTTTTTGTGCAATCAATGCAATGGAACCGCAGTCTTCACTGCATTGTGTTTAAACCAGATATAAGAAGTCAACTTCCTGAGAACACGTGGAGCTAAATGTCAAGAATTGCTAGCAAATGCAACTGAAGAGGTGGACATCCTGGCTATTAACAATATGGCACAAGTATTGAAGTTTTGCCTGAAAAGACACACCTGATCTTGTGACACTTCAAACCTGTAGCAGAAATCACTTGAAAGAGTGTATGTAGTTTTCTGATGGGTTCCTCTGGTGTACGTCCTGACATCACAATATCGTCCAAGTGGTTTGAACAGAAAGGAGCTATTGCAGTAAGTTGTTCTTAATAGTGTTGAAAAATGGCAGGTGCAGAAGTGCAGCTAAAGGGTAAGTGCAAAAACTTGAAGAAACCTAAATGGGTGTTGGCCACAAACACTTTCTGAGACTCTTCATCAAGCTGAATTTGCAAATACCTGTGCCATAAGTTAATTTTTGAAAAATATCCGCCTGCACCAAGTCTGCCCATTATTTCCTCTGGGTGAGGCAATAGGTAAGTGTCAAAATTGTTTGTGGATTAACAGTTGACGTAAGATCAATACAAGGACAATTTGCTGGAAGATTTAACTCAAGTCACAATTGGCGAAGCCCACTGACATTACTGAAATAGCAAGATCCATTGTCCTGTAATTCCTTATGTTCATGTGCAACTTTGTATTTCAGTGCATGAGGTACTGGCCATGCCTGGAAAAACTTAGTTGTGTATTTTCCTTCAGTACCACAAGGACTTCAAAATTATTTGCCTTGCCTATACCGTCAGAAAACAAATCCGGAAATTTGGCAAGCAATTAAGAAACACTGGCCTTCGGACAAAAAGTATAAACAAAGTGTGTTGTCCTGAATGTGAAGACCAAACGAATCGAGACAATCTAAGCCAAAAATATTCAGTCTCGTGTACACAAAATTGTAAACGTTATTGTTTTGATGTGAGACTGGAATGTGGCAGGCAAGCAACAGGTTCCAAACACTGGAATGGTTTCACCATTATATGCAGTAAATTGCCTTCTAGATTTTGTCAATTGTGGTGAGCCTAACAGTTCATAAGTGGCGTGTTTGAACAAAGTAACAGACACCCAATTGAAGACACAGTTTATTAGATCATCTTTGCACTGCTCAGGGCAAGGATGCAGGCGCATCCTGTCCATGTTACATCACTAGTCTTGGCCGGCAGCTTTGGAAATAGGTCCACACAGATTGAGCAGTATTTCAGGGTTTACATGAGTGTGCGGTGTTAGAGTTCCACATATGTTGCAAACACACTGATTGTACATGTCCAGACTTCCCACAGTAGTGTCAGATATACGTTTTCAGCAACACCTTTCATATGACGTGCAGCCTTCTCTTCTTCCTTCATCTTGGGGTATACAGCCGAGTCCCGAAAACTTGGTCTAATATGGACTGAAGGTTGGTAAAGTTTGTGAAAATGCTGGGTTATTGTGAATGGTGTTAAAAAAAGAATAGGTAAGGTTTTTTTTAATTTATTTATTTATTTATTTATTTATTTGGTTACAAAATACTTTCTGTTGTTACTTTAGAATACAATACAGTAACACAAAATAAATTTAAGAAACTATCTAACAAATGATATTAGTTACTTGCGAGTACGTACTTCAATTTACACATAGAAAGCTACTTCAAGAAGGCTTATATTCTTTAACAATTAAAACAATTTCATTTTGTGTCTTGATGCTTCATCACGAAGAAGCCGAAGGGACAGTAAGTCCATTACCGGTGCTTCTTGTTGCTCAAAATACTGGAGGGCAGTTTAGACAGCCTGTACTCCCTAACTGTGTGATGTTTTTTAGTTTGTAGTACGGTGGATTACACAATATCATTTTCTGAGATTTCTTCATTAGCTGTGACAGCAGAAATAATTTCTTCATTAGACATTACATCTGGCTCTACATCATTCTGGAACCAATCTTCATTTTCACTGACTTTTTCACAGCCAGGAACTTTGTTGACAAGATCACTTAAGTTCACATTTTCTTCGTCATGATGTGATCAAGGAGTTCTCTCCAGGAATGAACTAATATTATTGGCTCTAACTCCTTCCAGGAGTCCGTCACCTGTCCAATGACATCAAATAGATCTATTTTCTTCAACTTCTAAATATATTCTTGACCATTAGCTTTTAAGGAAAGAAAGGTGGACAACAGCTTGTGTATATATCTTCACTAAAGACTAACGAACACTCCTTGGTCCATTGGCTGGCATAATGCTGTATCATTGGGTGAAAAAAAAAAGATCGCTCCAGTGTCCACACTTTTTAACTATTCAATGTCAGGGTGTGAAGAATCAGAATAGCCTTCCTTGGCATGTTTTTAGATGTTAAAAACTTCTTAACCGATGGGACAAAAACTTCATGAAACCATTGTTTGAAAATTACACCGCTCATCCAAGCATTAAACTGGTTTTGGTTCCAAACTGGAAGTTCCTCCATGTCAGTTTGCTTAAAAGCTCATGGCTTCCTTGATTTTCCAATGAGACCAAGTTTTAATTTGTGCTCACCTGTTGCATTGCTGTATGCTAAATCCTTTTAAAACCAGAGGGCTGACTGTTCTTCCTCAACCTGCGAGAACTCGGTCCTTTAAAAGTTACGCAATCGATCGCATGTATAACATTTTTCTGACAGTCAAAGAACAGTTTGTAATGTACTTAATATGTCTAAATAAGTATTTCTAGTTGCGTTCCTAAGAAAATACACATACTTGACTATTTAAAATTGATAAAATGCAAAATTATCACGCGCGAGTCCTCGCGGTTTAAAAGCAAGACTAGTAGATAGCAACAGTTTATAATTTAACAGGTTTTATCACAATTGTATAACTGATCTCCAATCACACCCTTAACTTCGAAAAATTTCTGAAACTTCTTCTTAAACTGAGACATAGCGTTGGTGTCGCCAAATAATTTTTTCCCCCACAAATAGTAAACTGTCTGATTCCATGTGTTTTTTTTTTTTTTTTTTTTTTCCTCAGTGATCAAGGCAGCCAGCGATGGCCACAAATTTTGGGTCGTTGTCCTATTTTAATTCCTCATAAACCTTCATGGTCTTTTCTTGCAAGTTCGGTCCACTAATGGCATCCCTTTATCTCTTGTTTTATGAAACCAAGTGGAAAGTGCTTCACTTACCTCATTAACTCAGTGTTATTCATAGTTTTACTTTCTCTTAGTATTTCTGTGCTCATTCGCTTAAAACTCCAAGACTTGATTTCCGTCCAGTCTCCAATCGTGCTTTTGCCAACTCCCAAGTCCTTAGCCAGAGCACTGACACTTTCTTAATCATCCAGTCTCTTTAATGCATACCGTTTTTGCTCCATAGACAAGTTGACCTGTTTTCTTTTGAGGGAAGATACTACAGAATAATGATTTGTAATGCACGTAAAACCTGTGAAACAGCTCTAATGTATGTACATATGATGATGGCATCCTCTTGGAGGTAAAATAGTCCCTCATTTGGATCTCCAGGCGGGGACTACTCAGGAGAATGTGATCATCAGCAAAGACAACACTGGCATTCTACGGATCGGAGTGTGGAATATTAGATCCCTTAATGGGGTAGGAAAGCTGGAAAATTTCAAAAGAGAAATGGATAGGTTGGAGTTAGATATAGTGGGGATTAGTGAAGTTCGGTGGCAGGATTTCTGGTCTGGCTAGTACAGGATTATAAATACAAAATCAGTTGGGGGTATCACAGGAGTAGGACTGATAATGAATAAGAAAACAGGAATGCGGGTAAACTACTATGAGCAGCATAGTGATCACAATATCATTGTCAAGATAGATACGAAGCCAACACTGACAACAGTAGTACAAGTTTATAAGTCAACTAGCTCTGCCGATGATGAGGAGACTGAAGAAATGTATGAGGAGTTAAAGGAAATTATTCAGACAATTAAGGGAGAGGAAAACTTAATTGTGATGGGAGACTGGAATTCGGTAGTAGGAAACGGAAGAGAAGTAAAAATAGTAGGTGAATATGGACTGGATAGAAGGAATGAAAGAGGAAGTCACCTGGTAGAATTTTGCACGGAACAGGATTTAATCGTAACAAACACCTGGATTAAAAATCACAAAAGAAGGTTGTATACGTGGAAGAGACCAGGAGACACCGGAAGATACCAGATGGATTTTATAATGTTAAGACATAGATTTCGGAACCAGGTTTTAAACTGTAAGACATACCTAGGGGCAGATATAAACTCTGACCACAACTTACAGGTCATGAATTGCAGGCTGAAACTGAAAAAACTGCAGAAAGGTAGGAAAATAAGGAGATAGGACCTGGATCAACTGAAGGAACCTGAAGTTTTTGAGAATTTCAGAGGGAGCTTTAGGCAACAATTGACAGAAACGGGGGGAAATAAAACAGTAGAAGAGGAATGGGTTGAGATGAAATAGTGAAGGCAGCAGAGGACAAATAGGTAGAAAGGCAAGACCTACAAAAAAAAATCCTTGGATATCACAGGACATACTAAACTAAATTGATTAAAGGAGGAAATATAAAAATGCAGTAAATGAAACAGGTAAAATGGAGTACAGACGACTAAGAAATGAGATTGACAGTAAGTGCAAAATGGCTAAGCAGGAGTGACTAGAAGGCATATACAAGGATTTAGAAGAATGTATAAATAGGGAGAAAATAGCTACAACCTACAGACAAATAAGAGGCATTGGGAGGCAAGGAAAACAGCTCTATGAATATCAAGAATGCAGATGGAAAACCAATTGTAAGCAAAGAAGGGAAAGCTGAAAGGTGGAAAGAGTATAAATAGAGGCTCTACGAAGGAAATGAACTTGGAGGCAGTATTGTAGGAAGGATAGAAGAAGTAGATGAGGAAGAAATAGATACTATACTGAGAAATGAATTTGATAGAGCACTGAAAGACCCTGGAGTAGATTACTTTCCCTCAGAACTACTGAAGTCTCTAGGAGAACCAGCCATGACAAAACTGTTTCACCTGGTGTGTAAGATGTATGAGACAGGCGAAGTACCCTCAGACATTCCAAAGAAATCAGGTGCAGACAGGTGTGAAAACTACAGAACCATCAGTCATGGTTGCAAAATATTAACACAAATTATATACAGAAGAGTGGAAAAGCTGGTAGAAGCTGACATTGGGGAAGATCAGTTTAGGTTCAGGAGAAATGTAGGAACATGGGAGGCAATACTCACTTTATGGCTTTTCCTAGAAGATAGATTAAGAAAAGGCAAACCTACATATCTAGCTTTTTTAGATTTGGAGAAGGCTTTTGACAATGTTGATTGGAATAAACTCTTTCAAGTTTTGAAGCAAGCAGGAGTAAAATATGGGTTATTTAAAACTTGTACAAAAATCAGGCAGCGGTTGTCAGAGTTGAAGGGCAGGAAAGGGATGCAATGGTCGGGAAGGGAGTAAGACAGGGTTGTACCCTTTCTCCAATGTTATTCAATTTGTACATTGAGTAAGCTATAAAGGAAATCAAGGAGAAATTTGGAGAAGGAATTAAAGTTCAGGGTGAAGAATTAAAAAATTGCGTTTTGCCAATGACATAGTAATTAAGTCAGAGACAGCAAAGGACCTGGAAGAGCAGTTGAACGGAATGGACTCTGTACTGAAAGGGTACATTAAAGATGAATATTAACAAGAGCAAAACTAGGGTAATGGGGTGCAGTATAAGAAAATCAGGTGATGCTGAAGGAATTAGACCAGGTAACAAAACAATAAAGGTGGTAGATGAGTTTTGTTACTTGGGCAGTAAAATAACAAATGATGGTCGCAGTACAGAGGATATAAAATGCAGAATGGCAATGGGTAGAGAAACATTCTAGAAAAAGAGAAATTTGTTAACATCGAATATTGATTTAAGCCTAAGGAAGTCCTTTTTGAAGTCATTTGTGGGGAGTATTGCCTTGTATGGGAGTGAAACATGGACGATAAACAGTGTAGACAGGAAAAGGATAAAGGCTTTTAAAATGTGGTGCTACAGAAGAATGATGATTAGATGGGTGGATTGCGTAACTAATGAGAAAAGGAATTTTTGGCATACTTTTGACTAAAAGAAGAGATCACTTGGCAGGACACATTCTTAGACATAGAGGAATCATAAATTTAGCATTGGAGGGAAGTGTGATTCAAATATCGCAGAGGGAGACCAAGAGACGCATATAGTAAGCAAATTGAAATGGATGTGGGTTGCCGTTCTTATGATGAGACTAAAAGGCTTGCTCAGGATAGAGTAAGGTGTAGAGCTGCATCAAACCAGTCTCCGGACTGAAGACCACATCAACAACAACAACAACAACATTGACTTCTGTTTAACTATTAGGACAAGACAAAACTGGGTCTTTGTGGGGGGCAAATTGCAGAAAATCAAAATTGATTGGTTATGATTTAAAAGTTGTTGATGCCTATCTTACAACAATGGTACTAACGTGGCTGTAGATTTCAGAGATTTACAAGAACAAAATAAGTTGACAAACTTCGTGCTGTGTACTGCATGTACATCAAATTAGATTAAACACTAAAATGTTTCACACAAGGCAAGAACTTATTTTGGAATCCTATACAGCTTCTATTCACTCTTCGCTTCGTCTACTTGCTTTAACATGTATTTTGTTCTTTGAAGCTACATAATTGTAACAGTAAATATGTTGCATTGTTTAAGAACATTTTTATTGTAGGCTCAGGTCTCATTTTTTAATGTGTATCATAGTTAATGTTTGTTTTAATACTTCATCTACCCTTTTGTTAGTAAAGGACCGTAATATAACCACAATTATTTGGTATTTAATCTCATACTTCATCAATGGAGCAATAAGGTTATGGAAGGGGGGAGGGTGAGGAATTATAATGTTACATCAGGTTTCAGAAATCATACAGCTTTCCTGCCTGGAAAATTAAAACTGAGTGTCAGCCCAGACCTGATTCTTTTGCCTTTTGCAGAGAATTACTCTGCTGACTGAACTATCTGGTTACAGCTCAGGACCAGCCCTCACAGCTTTACTTCTGCCAATACATCATCACGTACCTTAAAGACCATACACAAGTTTTCCTGCATAACTCCTGGGGTGCTAATCCTGTAGGATACGCAAGAGAACTTCTGTTGTACTGACGGAAGTTAAGTTGTGAAGACATCTCACGAGTTGCACTTAAACAGCTCAGTAAGTAGAGAAGTTGCTCAAAACAGGGAAAGGCCTCTCTTTCAGGTCCTGGTCTGGTATATGGTTATAATCTGCCAGCAACTTTTCAAGTCGGCTAAGACTTGGCTGCTGAGTGAAACCTTGTTCTGTGTTTTAGTCTGTCTTCCGTTGAATACCAATGAATTTTTTTTATTGCATATATATGGTTTGCAGAAAAAATTACTTCGGTGGAACCCCCCACCAACTCAACCTCTTGCTAGTTTTATGTTACATATTATATAGAATAATGATATGAGTATTATAGATGAAAAATTCCTAGCAGGAAAAATTATATATAAAAAATAAATGAAGATTACTCACCAGGCGAAGGAGCACAGGTGTGATACTAGCACAAATAAATAAAACACACACACACAAACGCAAGCTTTCACAACGCAGTTGCTTCTTCAGGCAGAAGTGAAGGGGAGGGAAAAGGAAATGATGAGGGTTTTAAGGGAGGGGGTAAGGAGCCATTCCAATCCCGAGAGAGGAAAGACTTCCTTGGGGGAAGAAAAGGAAGCTGAACAAATACACACACGTGTGGGTGTGTGTGTATTTGTTTACCTTCCTTTTCTTCCCCCAAGGAAGTCTTTCCTCTCCCGGGATTAGAATCTTGTGGATGTGTGTGTATTTGTTTACCTTCCTTTTCTTCCCCCAAGGAAGTCTTTCCTCTCCTGGGGTTGGAATGGCTCTTTACCCCCTCCCATAAAACCCTAATCATTTCCTGTTCTCTCTCCTTCCCTTCTGCCTGAAGAAGCAACTGGGTTGCGAAAGCTTGCGTTGTGTGTGTGTGTGTGTGTGTGTGTGTGTGTGTGTGTGTGTGTGTGTGTGTGTGTTATTTATTTGTGCTACTATCACACCTGTGCTTCTTTGCCTGGTGAGAAATCTTCATCTATTTTTATATATAATTATGTAGAATAAAGGTCATTCGATGAAACTTTTGCCAGGCACTTAAATGTGATTTGCAGAGTATCCCCTGTAGATGTAGATTTAGATTATTACCCTCAGGCTGCGCCTAGCTTCACACACAGTCACTTACTTCCTACAACCTTTATTTGGCACACTCGCCTCCCCCCCCCCCCTCCCTTTCTAATCTTTACTGTCAGTCTCACTTTTTATGATGTGTAAAGTTGTATAATATATATATGCTAATGTTAAAGCCAATGCTAATTTGTGAACAAGTGAAAGCTCACATAGTTGGCATTTTATATTCCATTTCAGTAGTAGAAATTTTCACTTCGTTTTCCTTACAGATCCTTAAATATGGAACAAGAAGCCCGTGAACGTGAGAAAGAGAAGGAACGCGCCCAGCAAGGTCTCGCAGGGCTACCCACTGGAACGGCTACCCAAGCAACAGCAGCAGTAGCTGAAAACAGTAAGCAGTATTGCAGTTTGATTTGTTTCAGAATATAGTGTAAGTACAGTAAAATTTCCAATCACAGGTGCCAAGGTGGCTCTGGCTAGTGCCGCAGACCCAGTCCTCCGCAAGGTGATCTGTTTGGCCCAGCAGGACTGGCCTCCCTACTACGGTAGTATCAGACAACGGTCCTCAGTTTGTATCACGCGAGTTTGCCTCCTTCTGCAACATCTGGGGTATCTGCCATGTCCTTGCCGCACCCTTCCATCTGTAGTCAAATGGGGAGTCTGAAAAATTTGTTCGCATCTTTAAGACCCAGTTGAAGAAGTATGTGGCACAGTGCCCTTTGGATGTTGCCCTTGATCAGTTTATCTCTTCCTTTTGGTTCAACCCGTTTGGTGACAAGAGTCCCGCGAAACTTCTCCATGGCTAGTAGCCCCGGACTCTGCTCCATCTCCTGCATCCGAGCCCGGGAAATTCACCCATGTCTCCATCCCCTCGCTTGCGACCAGGGATGGCTGTCTGGGCACATGGGTTCGCATGTCGACTGAAGTGGATTCATGCCATCGTCACCAGATACCGCGGTCGCCGTCTCTGCGACATACGCACAGAAGACGGCATCTCTGCATGTCACCACAACCAGCTGCACCTGTGTGTGGAAGATCGGGAGCCCCTCATCACTCATTCGATGCTCCCGCACCAGTCTGCTCCACTAACCGGCCCACAGGTCAAAGAGAGGTTCTTGCCATTACCTGCAAGTTGTCTGCCTCAGCCAGGGACTGAACCAGGTCCTGCCCCTCATGAACCTATACCTTTGCGGATACAGTCACCACCCATGCTGGATTCATCTCCTCCTGATGCACTGGTCCCTTTGGCTCCACCATCACCAGGTCTGGGGACCTGGCCATATGGGTTGTCAGGGGAAGGGCGCCGACGCTGCCCGCGCCCCAAGTACTTCAGACCCTACGTAACGGTGCCCACCCGCAACCTCAGTCACAGCCCAACAGTTTTACGATGTCATTGTTTGCATCCGAGCTTCCCCAAGGGTAAAGGAATGCTGTAAGGCAGAGACAGCCGATAACATATGTTGGGAGTCGGCCGCGATAGTGCGCCACAGGAAACTGCAGCAAATGCCAGAGCACGCCACGGGCGAGTCAGTGACATAAACAGTACGGAGTTGTGCTGCGGCCCAGTGTGTTGTTTACGAGGTATGAGCTCACCTCGCAGGTGCTTGCACAGCCAGTGCACGCCAGTGTTCCGTGTAATAGTTGTGAGAGTGGTGTTGCCCGTGATCACAACAGCTAGGTTGTGAAAGCAGTGGGTAGTTGGTGGATGAAGTTAAGCAAGCATAGTCAGTTCAGGTTCCATTTGTTTTATATATTAATAATTAATATATATGATATTACAATCGGAGGCTGAAGACCCGACCAGACAATTCAGACAAGTGATGCAAAGCAGAAGGCCAAGTTGGGAGAAGCAAGTTTTTTAATAAGTTAGTAAGGCTCCAAATTTAGTAGAGCAACTCTTTAAAATGCAATAAAAAGCACAAAGAGCCCAGCAAATTAAGCAAAAGTGGAAAATTTTCAATGAAAAGAAAGCTTTGTAATTACAGTATTATTTACAAATGACCCCTGTCATTTAAATGGAAACAGCTTATCTTAGTCATCAAAATCACACTAAAGTGGGGGTGCAAAATGTAAGTGAAGACAGCCCTTTAAAAATGCAATTACCAAAACACACTAAAGATGAGCTCAAAAATTTAAGTAAACTCTGAGTGTTGTTATAGAGGCTGGAAGCAGAAAACTGTGCTGAATGATATCAATAGGCAGAAGGCCGATAAAACAACACAGAATAAAATTTACAAAAGAGTTCTGCAATTTAAATGAAACCAGCTCAGCTTAGTTACAGGACAATCACACTGAGGTGGGGAGCTGGCTACTCATTAATTTAATACACCTACATAGGTGAAACAAATGAGCTGACTGAAAACAGGAAGGATAGGAATAAGGTGCCCAACGGTCATCAAGAACTACAGCTCTGACATGAAGGGGCTCACACAAATGGATGTAACAGCAAATTACAACCGCAGGGTGGCGATGCCTCACAGATGGAAAAATTTCTGCAACAAGAAGTATATCACATGCACAGAAATTAATATAACCACAATTATTTGGTATTTAATCACATACTTCATCAATGCAGCAATAAGAGGGTTATGGAAGGGGGGGGGGTGAAGAATTATAATGTTACACCAGGTGTCAGAAATCGTACAGCTTCCACTTCTGTTGTACTGACGGAAGTTAAGTTGTATAGACATCTCATGAGTTGCACTTAAACAGCTCAGTAAGTAGAGAAGTTGCCCAAAACAAGGAAAAACCCCTCTAATGACAGACACAGCCAACGACTGCCCCTGGGGAATGACCACTGATCCTGACAAATTCAGGCGCACAAATTTTCAGAGCAGGTTTTGTCACTTAACTTACTTATTTCTTAGCCCTCAACAAGTGCAGGCACCCTCACGATGGTGTAGGAGGAGGGTGTCAACCAATTCCCGGAAACATTTCATACATCCCAGATGAAAAGCAGCTGGAACAACGCGAGGCACAGAGTATCAGTTGATAGGCTTCGACGCTTGGCGAGCGATGGACACAGTGTCGCATGGCAACTAGGAATGCGATCACATAACCGGGAGACAAAGTAAACAGCCTGCACTGAGGTGCTGTTACAACTGACAGAAAAGCCTCTCCAAACCAATGGCTTCAGCTCATGGCATGCATGGCTTCCCACAGACAGTCAAGAGTGCCACCCAGAACAACTTCGATGCATATGCCGTGTATTGTATCAAACTCACTGCCTGATATCCTGTCCACACTCCACCTACCTCAGTGTGCCACCGTAGCGCCACACGTGGCAAGGAAAAGACCAGTCAAAAGATGCACAATAGATAAAACAGCTCCACGAGCGGTGGACACACACGCCCCCTCCCGTCTCGGCCCCCACGTCCGCCCCCTCCTGTCTCAGCCCCCGCGTCCGTCCCCTCCCGCCTCGGCCCCCTTGGTATCTAAAAATTGGACTATCGGTATTTCCCTATTGAACATTCAACTCGATGTTCTGAAAAGAAAAAAAAAAAAAATTACGGCACCAGGAATCGAACCCCGATCTTCCGGACATAAACCCAGCATGCTACCACGAGACCACTAACAATACAGTACTTATAATGCCAAAATAGCAGATACTCTTCCATCAAGCAAAAATGTTTTTGAGAATGGAATTAATATTTATTGATTTTTGGATTTTTCCTCCCAATACAGGCCTAAACACTATATCTAAATGCAAAATTTATCGTTTGTGTTTCTGTTAGAAGTACCTTAAAATTTTGATGATCGGTGAGTTAGTAAGCGACATAATTAGTGATTTCTGACTGCTAATGTTTCGTAAACAATGAGTTGTAGAATAGTATAATTTGAAAATGGAGCTGGTTATAGTAGACACTATTGCCAAAAATTCAGACTTCTAGATTTATCCACAACGGCGATATAGGGGTCGAAAGTGCTGTGAACCACTGGACTTGGTGGGGGCACTGCTTTGCCCCCAGATTATGCACTAGAAACATAGCCTCATGTTATGCTGAACTGTTTGAGCTACATGGATATTAAAGCCCTCTGAGCAAATATACATGTAAAACTTTAAATTCAGCCCTTTTTATATTGATGATTTTAAACAGTATCTGCTCTGTAATTGTTTTATTTTCAACCACTCTGAAGTTCTAATATCCCCCCCCCCCTCCCGTTCCCATTGTTGAGTACTTAGGTTAATCAGAATCTAGCTTCCTGAAATTAAAGAACTGTACAGCACTTAATCCTTATCCCATGGATGATAGGAACATTATACAACCCATCCCAGTGGTGCATAAATAAGATGGGTTGGAGGCATTGTCAGGACGGAAGGCGAAGTGGTGAAGGCTTGTGGGGCCCTAGGAAAGGGCTGACTGACAAATAAAAGATAGGCTTTAAGTTAATATTTGGTATAGTCTAAAGTACGGAATACATTATGGGACTCGTCCTGGGGTCGGATGCAATGAATGAGTGCCAGTCTAAGTTAGTGGACTAGAAAATGGAAAAGGTTATGGTAATGGATCAAACAGTTTCTGTCTGATATTGAACAGCCGCTAGGCAGGAGCAAACGGCATGCAGCCGTTCGCCCCGCACAGATGCTGAGCCTCTGGAGTGCATCTGTTCTGTACAAGAACTAAAACTGAAGAGAGCAAAGAAACTGATTCGCGCACCTCTGAGTCCTACTGCAGCAGCACACGTGTCTGCTATTGGCTCCATGATAGCATGGAAATGTCAGAAGTTTCAGCACGGACACCAGAAGGATGGCGTGATTTTAGAATCAGTATTCAATACTGGTTCTGTCTGGCTCTGTCCTGCAAGGTGGACAGCCTTGGTCACATTGTCAAGGCATATGTCGCAGTGGAAGAGCAGTTGTAAAACTTGGTGAAGTTTTGAAATAAATTGTTTTGAATTATTTCCCTAACCTATTTTAAACTGGCTGGCCATCCTGTACAGAACTCTCCTGTAACATGAGTTTTTCCTATGTACTGAAACTAATTTTCAGGGATGATAGTATCTTCTGGGTAAATTAAAACTATGTTCAATCAAAGTATATCCCAATTTTTTGTAATTGTATTACATTTACGGTGTGGTATGTGAAGTTCAGAACTGAAATAGCATTCAGGTAAAGACATTCGATCCAACTCTCAAAATTTTTGGAGAAAACAGACTTTGAAGTTTTTTGGCACTCAAATTCCATGTAAAAGGGTCAAAATTTCAGCTAGCCACCATAGCTCACTGGTAGCATTCTCAATTTACAATCAAGGTAATTTTAGGGTCAATGGTTAAAATCTTGCCACTCCTTGTTTATTGTTTTCTTCACATTCAAATACCTATACCACTTCAATTTAAAATACAGAAAGTATATGCTAAGTAACTTTAAAAAATGGCAATACTGATGCTTTTAATTTAAAAAATACAAAGAAACTCACTTTAAAGACTGCTAACAGGCATCTAAATATATACCATGCATTCACAAAACTTAAATTTTTGGCGTGGCCTACATAAAAAAAATCGCACTGACATGTTTTACGGCCCACTTTAGATTTGTAGTTTTATAAGTTTTTGCAAACATTTTGGACCTAAATAATAATTAATTAATTAATAAGAGTGTCTGAAACACTTTTAGGGGGAAAAAATTTAGGTAATGGCAGGTTTCGATCCACCGACCTTTCGCGTCACAGTCCAGCACCTTTCCCACTACGCTACGGCTACTATAGCTATAAATCAAAACAGGAGTCTTTAATCTCATACTATTGATGGCCGTTGTTAACTGATGTTAATATGGCATTTGTAGACATTAGATTATCATGTATCGCACGAAGAATGATGTGTTTTTGTTGATTCCTCAGTGTGTCGTTGCTTTGAAATGACAATGTGTAAGTTAGAATAAGAAAACCGTCAAATACGTGAGGAATGTCACGTGACATCTCCGAATGGCTGGTTTTTGTTAATTCAATGGAGGGTGTCAAATCTCTGTTATTTTTGCAAATATGCCTCAAACAATACGAGATATGAAAAAAACATAAGGGAGATAAGTTGTAGAGAATTTTCTCCTCTACAAATTTGGTTATTCAATTTTCATGTTAAATGAATAGTTAAGCCGTTATTTTCATTTAAATTTCGAGCTGTCAAAAGACGATCGCAAAGGCCCACTTTTAGTGTTACTACCGTAACCTAAAGTGGGCCAAATAAACACAAAATTGTATGTTAGACTGTGTGAATGTATGTATGTATTTTCTTGTGAAGACTATGGTTGAAAATTTAAGTTGTGAGTCTGTGATTGTCTATTATATGTGCCTGTTTATGGTTTTATTTTTTCACAGAAAATTTACAGTAAGGAAACAACTAAATTTCGTCACTGTGTTTTTCCAACATTACGGTCTTGTTTTTTGAGTGGCATCATTGCAAAGATACTCATAATAGAAATTACATTGCTCAGCTATGTTGATGACAATTTCTTGGCTAAAAGAATTTGGATGCAGTCGTACACAGTACATGAATCATCTAAATTGATGTTTTTGATGATTTTGTGTGGCTCAGTGATCTTGCCCAAGTCTTACAACTGAAGCTACTTTGATAATTGGATGTTCTTCATGTTGCTGTCAGTTAGTATTTCAAATTACAAAAAGTTGCGTATGGTACCATTGAAATTAACACTTTACTCACTAATAACGTAATTGGTAATTGTAGGTTCTGGGGTTAAAATTTAAAATCAGACTGCTCCATTAATAGCATGCTTCTTTCTCATAATGCTATACTGTTACAGTCAGAAAGATTGTTTCAGTTATATAATTTAGGTTCCAAGAACAGAGCATTGTGCATGCCCAACTTCAGAAGTGTCAGTGTTCCCAACTCTTAATTCTATGGAGCTACAGTTCAGTATTTACATCGTCAAATAGAAGTAGTAGATAGCGATAAGGTATATGTCAATTGGTAATTGTAGGTTCTGGGGTTAAAATTTAAAATCAGACTGCTCCATTAATAGCATGCTTCTTTCTCATAATACTATACTGTTACAGTCAGAAAGATTGTTTCAGTTATATAATTTAGGTTCCAAGAACAGAGCATTGTGCATGCCCAACTTCAGAAGTGTCAGTGTTCCCAACTCTTAATTCTATGGAGCTACAGTTCAGTATTTACATCGTCAAATAGAAGTAGTAGATAGCGATAAGGTATATGTCAAGATTCATTGCAGTTTTATTCATTGTATAATTTCCTTTGAAAATAATTATTCGAGCACATATAAATGGTTGAAATATAAGTATTTATCCCAACAGTAGAATTACTACGATGAGGAGTGTTTTCACATGTGGTTCAGTGGCTGCGCATATAGGCAGGTGATTTATGAATGTATAATTGCCCAATCGAATGTAACTGCAATCAGTTGGCCGTTTCATTCTTTATTGATTTAATATTTTCCATATTAAGACCTATGCAGGTACTATTTCAAACCTCAATTTGCTACAACTTGTGCAGTTGTAGCCTATTCTATGTTTCACATTCTTTCGAAAGATTCAATTTTAGAATAGTAATTTTAAACAGACAAATGGCCACTGCCTAATGTGTCTATAGTTTTGAGGTAAGAGAAATGTATTAGCTGATCGACATATGTTTTAAAGTCCTTTATGGGCTATTTACAAAAATCTGTGACTAAATCTTCCAGTAGCTGTAGTTTTCTGTTGAGTATCAGTTCTTCGTCTGTGATAGGCCTTTTAGACTGTTAATAATGATTTTCAAAAGAAATCATACAGTGAGTCACATTGCAGTTAATCAAGGATCCCTAGAGATGGCAACATGGGCACTTCTGAACTTAGACATGGGCAATGCTCTGTTTTTGAACTTTAAATTATTTGCAATGGCCAATCTTTTTACCTATCATTGTACATCGAACACATGTCAGCATTGTACAGAAATGGTTTACTTCCTTAGTAAAGAGGTGTAACTATTTAGTTTTAACTAAAGAAGTTAACAGAAATCAGCTTTCGAATGGTTACTGAAGTAGTATAGTCTATCAAAAAGAAGAGGTACAGAAATGCATGTCTCCTAAAAGATCATTTCCACCACAAAGAATTGAATTCTTTTGTAAAACGAAGTTGGTTAGTTTAGTAAGTACAGGGCAGTTACAATTAAACTGTTGGTGTTCAGAGTGCTGCAGTGTGGGCTGTATACATCATAGGATGTTGAAACTTCATGTGTATGTTCAGTAACCAGTGTGCTCTGCAGTATTCAAGTTTAAATATTACCCACATCCTGCAGCAGTCCAGACAATTAGAGGAAACCGGTTTGTTCTTCCACATAATGCACGGACTAGGGTGGACTTTATTACAGTTTATACAGGCAGAGACAAGATGTGTTCATATATCCAAATAAAATTCATACATGTTATTTTGAAGTTTTCTTCTCTTCCACAGATGTACAAACTTTGGATACCATGCAGGCCTTATGCCTTCCACTAGGAGCTTCAGTATCGCTCCTTGTCATGTTCTTCTTCTTTGATTCAATGCAGATGTTGTTCGCTATATGCACAGCAAGTAAGTAAACCATTATCATTAAACTAATAAAGTTTGATCTGTTGTACACACTGATATGAGCTGTCAGAGATTCATTTACTTCATATTTTTGTTTCAGTAATTGCAACAGTTGCCCTGGCTTTTTTGCTGCTACCAATGTGTCAGTACATCATAAGACCGTGTTCTGATGGAAACAAGTGAGTTTTGTCTACAGTAACAATAAGAAAGTTCAAAATACGTATGTATGTAAGTATACACTGTTGTATGATGATTCCATAATGGGTTGTGTGCGTGGCCACCACAATATTGTAGCAGCAGCAACAACAACATCAAATTTTCAACTTGGTGGTATGATATAAAATATTTATTTAAAAATATTGCATATTGCATATATTATTCAGTGTTAAATCTTTGTAGGAAATCAATGTATGATGTTATTTAAAAACAACATAGTAATAGGACACACACACACACACACACACACACACACACACACACACACACACACGGATGCACACAACATTGAAAATAGGATAGGTTTAGGATAGAGAGGTGGAAACTGTAGGGTGCGGAAAAAGGGAAGTTATCGTAAGTTGAGGCCTGGATAATTTCGAGATCGGAGAATGTGTTAATAGGGATAACTCCCAATTGTGCAGTTCAAAAAGCTGGTGGTGGGTGGGAGAATCTGGATGGGGCGGGTTGTGAAGCAGCCATCGGAATCAAGTATATTCTCTGCTGCATGTTGTGCCACAGGATGGTCCACCTTCTTTTTGGTCACAGTTATATTATGTTTGGCGGTGGCCATCTGGTTAGTCGTCATGCCAATATAAAAAGGTGCGCAGCGATTGCAGCACAGTTCTTAAGTTACATGGCTGCTCTCGCAGGTAGCTCAGCCTCTGATAGGTTAGGATAAGCCTGTGACAGTATTGGAATAGGAAGTGCTGAATGGATGGATTGGACAGGTCTTGCAAGGGGATCTCCCATGTCATATCCCAATACTCTCCCCACACATCCCAAATCCTCCTCCTACTAGCAGTAACCATCCACAAAAGAGTGCTCCCCGTGTCACCCAGTACTAACCTGGACTCGAACAACTAAATTCTCTCCTTCACCATGATTTTGATTTCCTGTTCTGATGCCCAGAAATGAGAGACATCCTGTCCAAGATCCTTCCCACCCATCCTAGAGTGGTGTTCTGTCATCCTCCCAACCTCCATAACATCCTAGTCCATCCCTATGCCACCCTGAAACCTAGCCCACTGCCACAGTGATCATATCCCTGTTAAAGACCCCTTTGCAAGACCTGTCCAATCCACCCACCCAGGACTTCCTAGTCTACTCCTTTCACAGGCTTATCCTAACCTATCAGAGGCCGGCCACCTGTGAGAGCAGCAATGTAACTTATGAGCTGTGTTGCAATCATTGCACAGCTTTCTATATTGACATGACGACTAACCAGCTGTCCATTAGAATGAATGGCCACTGATAACTGTGGCCAAAAACAAGGTAGACCACCCTGTGGCACAACATGCAGCGGAGAATATACTTGATTTCAATGGCTGCTTCACAACCCGGGCCATCTGGATCCTCCCACCCACACCCGCTTTTCTGAAATGCACAGATGGGACTTATCTCTACACCCTACACTTCCCACCTATCTCTCCTAAACCTTTCTTATTTTAAATGCTGTGTGTGTGTGTGTGTGTGTGTGTGTGTGTGTGTGTGTGTGTGTGTGTGTGTGTGCGCGCACGTACGTGCGTGCACACGCACATGCATGTACAGAGCATAGTGTATTCATTTTATTTTATGTTATTTTCTTTCACTCGTCCACGTCCTCACCCCATCCCTAAGCTCGTTCCTCCCATCTAATACTCTGGAAGGCTGTGCTGTATCTATTCCCACCTCCGTGACGTAGCCTTCCCATCCTCCCTCCCCTCCCCTCTTTCCACACCGCAGAGCGTGATTCAAAGTGTGGCAGCTGGAGATGAAGCTTGTGTGAGTGTGTTGTGTGCCTGTGTGATTGCGAGAATATTCCTATTTCTGAAGCCATGGCTGATAGCTGAAAGTGTTGTATGTGTGTGTTGTATGTGTGTGTCGTGCCTGTCGCAGCTCGTTGTCATGTCTTTGTGGTGAATTGTAAACTGTCCTATTACTATATTGTTAATTCCAACCTGGACCTTCCATCATTATATTTTTAAATATGATATAAAATACCACCAAGCTGAAAATTTATTATTATTACTATTATTAATGGTGGAGAAAAATTGAAACAGAATTTAAACCCGGGTAGCTGATGCCAGCAGAAACTAAAATTAGTAATGTTAGCTTCCTCACCATTAACCATACAACCTAAAACTTCATTCTCCTTAAACAACTCATGACTTCCATGCTTCAGATATGCAACACCTCTCACTTAAAAACCTCCTCACTGATGTCATCAGACATCTTTAAAATGTCATTACTTAAAACTTCACTTACCTTCGTCAACTCGCCACATAAATAGCCACTACCCTCTGATACTACCTTTGAATTCTTAGTACATTCATTACTCTTCAATTTCAGATCCACTTCCCCCAAATTTATTTCCGCAAAATCATTTTCTTCCCCTTCACAGAACAAAACATTTGTACACAATTCATCATTGCACATCCATTCACAGTCCATGTTTTCATTTAGAGCCACTGGTTCACCTCCCTAGACTGAAATAAACACACAAATACCTCCCTCCAAAATTTCAACGTCCATAACTTCAGGACATGTAATAACACCTTTGGTTTCCTTCAACAATAAAGCTCTCACATCTGCCGATACTTAACATAATTCATTAAAAACTGACGAGAACACATATAGGCTGCTTTTGCCAAGTTCAAAACTTCCTTCTGCCAATTCATCATAAAAAATATTTCCATTAGACATGCTTTCAGGCTTTACACAAATTACTTGTACTTAATACTATCGTTGTTGCTACTAACTGATACTTCCTTGGAATTCTCCATATAGTTTATCTCAATCAGTTTCCGATCAACCTAAACCTCTTTTTCTAAACACCTCATTTTCCTACACACTTTCATTCATTTCATCTTAATTTATCATTTGTGCCCTCTTTACCGAATTTTTGACATCCACTGAATGTTTAATATTCTGTGTCCTTATCCTATCCATTTTATTCTTCATGCCCTGGAATTCAGATGCGGTAAAATTTAGTTTCCCGAACTTCCTATTCTGATTATAGATTTAGTGATTTCCTTGTCCCTTAGGTTTATTTTGTTTTCCATTTTGATAATTATCATTAACTCTTCCTTACGAAAATTATTACTATTATGATGGCTTTGATTATGATAATTACCATGGTGCTTATTACAATTACCCTTCAGATTCACATTTTCATGTAGATAATTTCCATCGTAAGAATTTCTGTCATGTGGCTTGAATTTCAACACCTGTTCCAATTAGACAGTATAATACAAAAATTCATCTATGGAGTTTGTCGGACTCGGACAAGTTCCCACTGTAAATGTTCTGGTAATGGCATTGGAGCATCATGATTTCAGTCAATACTGCCAGTGGACGATTTAAATGCTTAAACTTTGCAAGTTCTCGCAAACAACAACCCAGCTGAAATGCGTCGAGAATTGCCTGCCACTTTATTTCAATTTTTACTGAATTTTAATATTTTTCGTTCAGTTGAGTTCCATGGGGAGACCAAGTCAGTGAATCCTGCATGTTTCTAAAGCACTTCTGGGTGGCATCAGAGGGAGAGAGAGGTGCAGAGACTCTGTGAGAAGAAAGATGGGTCTTTGTGGAAGGAACCCATATATTACAAAGTCTGTGGACTGCTTTTGCCACCTCCCCTCCCCCTTGAGAGGGTAGTCAGCGAGGATCCCATTGTGCGATACCTGTGTAGGGGCCATGTGCCCAGAGAGAGGAGTGCGCCACTGCCACAGTGCTCTGGATGCAAGATATTGTACTGGTGTTTTCGCAATGCACAGCAAAGTGTAGGAAAGTATCTGTAATTTATCAGTCGAACCTCCCAAAATTTTGTAAGAGGAATATTCCACTGGGAAACGTCACTGCCGGCGTGACGCTCACCATGGATGCATTGAAGTTTGTGTCGTTAGTGCCCTGAGAACGGCAGAGCCAAGCCAGAGATGCAGAGATGTACAGTTAGGTTCGGGTCAATGACCGACACGTGGAGGAGAACTCACTGTGCAAATGGCTGTGTGGGCATATCATGCAGGAACTGTTGTCATTGGACTGCGCCGAGCAGGTGGACAGTTTTTTGCATCCATCTCAGAGTTGTGTCCGCATATTGGAGGGAAGGAGGGAATTTGGCACCTAGAGAGAGATTGGCTCTTGCTTTATATTGAGGGTGTGGTGTCTCGTGTTTTGCTGTGCTCCAAGAGAGACTCCGACGAGTACAGTCAGATTTTGTTTGCATGGCTGTATTTTAGACTTCAGTTATTTTTCCACCTATTGCATCTTGTGCACTTAGAGTTTTGGATTCACATTTCAGAAACTGTCTGAAACTTGTATCTGTCAACCTGAGTCTCATCGAGGTGTGAAAAGGCTCAGCCAGTCTGAATCAGCTGCACCGACACACTGATAATGTTAACCCTAGCTCTGGTGCCAATTACGCACCCGATAATCTTGTCTCTTGTATGCCAATAGGTCAGATTTTTAGGGCACATTTCAGTAATTGTCAGGAGGGGTCTGCCGATCCACCCCCCCCCCCACCCCTTGCCCCCTCCACATCCATGTGCTCTCCATTTCTCACATCTCTGCACCTCACAAGTCACCCTACCTGATGCCTAATCCACCACAACTTTACAACAGTATAACCAATTTCTGTGTTTATAATGTGGTCCATTTAGGAACTCATTCAGGAGTCACATTTGCTTCACTTCACTCTGAAATTTATGCAGAAAACACTTTTCAAATGCCTCATAAATGGTAAACGAATACCTCATTAAATTTGCCCATGTTTGCACCTCACCTGCAAAATGCCTTTTTGCAAACTTGATTTTCCTCATCTGACATTTCTCGTACAAATCTATCTTTACAGGTAGCAATAAAATTCACTTTATGTTACCTTCCATGATTAGCAAAACATTTTGTTGTGACTTGCTGCCATAGAATTTAATTCTGTCAATAGATCTTGATTCTGCTGTTTAAGCTGTGCATTTTCATTCCTTACTACAGATTTCATATCCTGTCTGTTTGTAATTAGGGTTGTGTCAGAGTGGTTCGGCCGAATCCATTATTCCCCAAATCTAGCACACTGGCTTCGGATTCGAGATTCAGCGCATAATGGCCGAATACTACCGAATCCCGAATCCAAACTGTTATATGGAAACCTTCAGTTACGAATGTTGTAGTTTACTTTGCATAACAGTACGCTTTCATTTGCATTATTTACTTTATTTCTATAGATCCGCGGAAAGACGCGATGTCATAAAACGAAACGACCTCACTTTGAATAGTTCTGATAAATGGCGCTAGGAACTGCCACAAGTAACTTTTCCCATGTAATATAAGCAGTGCCACACACTACACAGGCTTGCTTAGCAGGAGCAAATATAAATACTGGCTAAAACTTTTTCGCGCGTAAAAAAAAAAAAAAAAAAAAAAAAAAAAAAAAAAAAAAAAAAAAAAAAATATATATATATATATATATATATATATATATATATATATATATATATATATATATATATATTATGCCTTGCAGATATAAGTAGCAACAAAAATAAATTTCTTCGCGTAAATACCAACAATACCTAAGGCTTTCGCATTATTGCAAGAGTTGCCTCATTCTGATTTCACGTATTGTTTAGTCGAATTTTGTGAAGTGCTGGGGTATGTGAACTGTAATGAAGCACTAGGATTTCAAGAAGAAAATTACTTATTATGTGGAAAAAAAGTTCTAATCGTGCACCAGCCAGGTGGGATGACGTTAATTCAGCAACCACTTGACGTCTGTTTCAATAAATCGTTTAAGGTCAAGCTTAAACACATTTACAACTACTGTCTTTCGAAAAGTGACAGACAACTGACACCAACAAAAAAGCGCAAGTGTGCCAATGGAATTAGATACCTGGAAGTGGGTTCCAAATCAAATTGCGTAACAGGCATTTAAAAATTTTCGAGATGGAGTGCACTAGATTGTACAAGGGCTGATGCTCTGTAGTACAAAGGAAGTGTGTAACAAGGAATCAAATTATAGCGATACAGTATTACAGTACCGGTATCTAATTGTTATTATAAACATTTTGTAACATTTGTATTATAAGTCTAATAAAATAGTTATATATTTCCACATTTAGTCTCATCAATAGCCGTACATTTGAAGTCTTATCTAAAATCTACTATGTAAAGCCGACTGATAAGCCTGTATTGTGTCAATAGGCCTGACAGCTGACGCTACAACCACTGCCTTCGTGCTACAACTTACGTGTTTTTCTAATAGGGAAAAGGTATTGTTCCTATGAATCGTGATTCGTAAATTCCACACTATTTTCGCCATAAGAATAATACAAATGTAAACATTACGCCATGTAATCTTCCGTGTTAGCTGTTACCACATTTATATTCTGCCCGCCTAACAAACCAGAAAGACAACGGTGAACGCGGAAGAATATACGAATCACGTTAATGTTTACATTTGTATTATTCTTACGCTGAACAGGAATAGAAACGAAGCACGGCAAGTGACTTCTAGTAGTGATTTTTAAATCTTGTACGTATAAAAATTCTGTGCAGACAAGTTGCGTGATCTGAAATGTTTGCAAGAATAAACAAATCTGCAAAATACCCTTGCTTAACCCTCTGGAATGCGCAATCTTTTCACAAGTACACACACGTCTAATAAACGAGGTTTTCTGTGTGTCTGAATGTTCTGTCCGTTACTCGTGGAATGCCAGATATGTCACTATATAAAATTATTTAACATTTACACATCCTAATTTTTAAGAATCTGTTTTTTAACTTCCAAAATATCTACTCATCTTTTCAGGTTTTATTTTTGAGTCTTCCCCTTTGAAAAAAGAAAAAAAAAATACGTAATCCTTTCCTTTCATTATTTTTTATTTCATCAAAATGAAACATTTTGGAATAGAGTGAAGAAAGTTTCTTATTATCTTTTAGACTATCTCAACAACATATATATAGCAAATGTTTCATACAAATTTATTTAAGGGTAAGGGGTATTAAAAATCTTTAAGATTTAAAATAAAAATCTAAATTAAATTTTGATTTCTTAAATTTTACTGTTAATATTGTCATTTGGGATTCACCCCAGATGGCTTTATTTTCATCTCTGGCTGTGATAAAAGAGTAATTCTTTTTAAATACATGTACTTGAGTTGACATGTACTTGTACTTGATTCAAGTACTTGTACTTGACATGTACTTGATTCAGTGAGATTCGGAAGATTCGACTCGGGTTCGGTATTCGGCACATGTTTTATTTAAGATTCGGTATTTGGATTCGATTCGGTAAAATTGGGGTTCGACCCATCCCTATTTGTAATAATTTATTTTCCACAAATTATTAACTGGCTTAGTGGTTGCTTCCTCGAAGGTATTTTGCCTGTGCAACAACTCTTCCACACAGCCACCCAGTTTTTTCCACATTTTATCCAACTTATCTACTAAATCTTTTTCGACTTTGGTGACTCTGATGTTAACCAGTCCAACCTATTTGGAAACTTTGTCCATATCTGTCCTTAAAACTTCTAATTTTGATTCAGTCATCCCTTCTATTTCACTTCTAATCTTTCCCATCTCAGTTTTAACAATGGTCACATTTGAATTCACACTGTCTAGCTCTGAGGTTATTTTTTCAATATTTGAATCAAAATTTGAATTTATACTTCCATTTTTTATGCATTAAACTTTGAATTTATATTTGATAATATAGTAATAAGAACAGTTTACAACTCACCACAAAGACATGGCGAGAAGCTGTGATAGGCACATACAAAAGACACACACATACAACACTTTCAGCTATTGGTCATGGCCTTCTTCAGAAAATAAAACATTCACGCAATCACACAGGCACCCAACAGTCATACAACCATCACCTCCGGCTGCCGCACTTCAAATCATGCTCTGCGGCATGTAAATCGGGGAGGGTATAATCTGCTCATTTTTTCCCAACGATTTAAGCTTATCACTAAATTTTGTCCTAAATCACAGAACATTTTTTTAGTTCACAGCCTCTATGAGAAAAATCATCCCACTGTATGTGAAGATAAAAAACTTATATGCTGGCTGAAATGCACTGCATTGTGGAGCTGACTTCGGCATTCACTAAAAATGGAATGTTTCAGGGACACCTTGAATAAATCTTCTTGATGATAGTTCCATTGTGACGGAAACAAATTTATTTCCATTTCAAATTATAATGTTGCACAATGTTGAAAAAACATCCCGCAGCAGATTACAGAGCTTCTTACAGTTCCATCTCCATGTACAGAGTGACAAAACATGGCTTCTCGACCACAGTACTGCCAAATAAGATTAATGACAATGTTCTGCATTTCACAAATAAATAACATACTAATACATTCAATACGTCAAAATGTGTAAATTAAAATATTACCTGTTCAAACAACTTACGGGTATGCTGCCGGGTGATGTCGTCGACAACCGCCGATATTTCGGCAGGAGGACACTCTGCCATTCTCAAGGCACAACTGCACTTAAGGAAGCAATGTGCAAGCGTATTTAATACCTTGGTTTGCAAGGAAGATAACACACACAGTACAAGTCACAGCAGAGTCAACATAACCAAAGATGACCAAACATCAAAAATATCAATAGTGACTGTTAATCAACAGGTGAGGCAGCATTAATTTTATCCCTCTGTTTTTTTGACAAGAGAGAGTGCCGGATTCCAAGCAGAATTTAAACAAAAACCACCATCTCTGTTTATAACGTCGCTTGCTAGTTTAATTTCAACAGCTTCCTTAATAACAATATCCCAATAGGTGGAGGTGCATGCCAGGATCTCCGTGTTGTTGTATTCCATAGGATGACTGGTGTCAAGACAAGCGGATTTGTTTGGCTGTTGTAAGCGCTTGTAACATTTATGTTCAATACATCGGTCTTCCACAGTCCTGATTGTCTGACCAATATATGACATGCCACAACTGCAAGGAATATGATATACACCTGCCTTATGCAAACCAAGATCATCCTTTATGGACCCCAACAGGGCATTTATCATAGAAGGTGGTCGAAAAACACATTTCTCATAATATTTCCACAAAATACGACCAATCTTGTTGGAAATACTTCCTGCATAAGGCAAAAAGGCCATAGATTTAGGTGCCACTTCGTCACTCACCTGTTGCACAGAAGGCTGATAGCGCAATGCACGTTTTATCTGTCTGTCACTATAACCATTCTGACGAAAGGTCTCCTCGAGATGGGACAACTCAGCTGACAAACTTTCTGGGTCTGAAATGACATGTGCCCCGTGAACCAAGGTACGAAGTACTCCTTCATGCTGAGCTGAATGGTGATAACTATCAGCTTGCAGATACAAATCAGTGTGAGTAGGCTTCCTATAAACAGAATGTCCCAGTGTACCATCCAAACTTCCTTCTGACCAACACATCAAGGAAAGGAAGACAGCCATTCTGTTCCACACAGCCATTCTGTTCCACCTCCATTGTGAACTGAATATTCGGGTGGATTGAATGGTGTTCCAAAAAACCATTTAAAATCTCACTACCATGAGGCCAAACGACAAAAGTGTCGTCTACATATCTGAGAAAACACGCAGGTTTCAGAGTCGCTGACGCTAAAGCATGTTCCTCGAAATCCTCCATAAACAAATTGGCCACAATAGGTGACAATGGGCTTCCCATTGCAACTCCATCAGTTTGTTCATAGTACTGACCATTGAATAAAAAGTAAGTGGAAGTCAGCACATGTCGAAAAAGATTTGTTAACTCGACACCAAAGTGCAGTTGTGAATGGCAGAGTGTCCTCCTGCCGAAATATCGGCGGTTGTCGACAACGTCACCCGGCAGCATACCCGTAAGTTGTTTGAACATTCATTACGCTGGGAAAAGTTAAAGTCTCACAAAATATTACATGTAGATTTTTTATTCTTTTATTTAATGGGAGTACATGTTTCAGGAAATTTGTATTTAATGTACTACGCAAACTAAAAGTTGTGTTTTGACTCACGTTAAACTTACTCAATTTAGGCCTATTTACATTATTTGTGTTTCCGAAGTGCACACACATCCGTTTTGACAATATTGTGCAGGTGTACTATTATTGAGACATGTAATTTTGATATATTTAAATTTGTGGTCTAATTTTATAGAAATGCGGATTTGTATAAAGTCATAGTAGTTTTGTCTATTTCGACGATAGTTTCTTAGTACCAAACGGATTATTAATTTTAGTATGTGAAACATGATCAGTATTTAATTTAGGATCCAGTGATATATAACACATGGTCTGCTGTAATTTATTTAAAGAAAAGGTAAATATGTAATAACATTGTGCAATAGTTCTAACCTGCAGTAGTGTTGTTTTTATACAAATGAGTATCTTTAGGGACTCAGCACATTCCATAACTAACTGTAATACAGTTTTAGTGTTTGTAGTTATTATTTACGAAAGTATCAAAGTTGAATTACGTAAAAAGACAGTCAAAAGTTAATATTAAATTAACATACTATTTCTTAAAAGTGTTTTACTAATAGTATTAATAGTATGTTAAACTGAATGCGAAAATGTGTTATTTTACATGTCCGGTGGCAAAGTCTTATATAAGGTTTCTCATGTTTCCGTCTGTAATGTTGGTAATGAAACTGCAGGAAGCGTGCAACATGGCAGAAACGTTAGAAGGGGAGGGGAGAGGGGATAGTAAGGTTGCGTCACGGTGGTGGGGATAAGTATAGCACGGCCTAAATGGGAATAACAAGATGCAGCTTAGGAATCGAGTGGTGGAACCTTTATCTGCAGGGAGGACGATTGTCAGGATTTGTGTTAAGTTTGTGGATGGCTCTTCTTTCTTCTGGTGAGAGGTTTGAGCCATCCACAAACTTAAAACAAATTCTGACGTAATTATCCTCCCTGCAGATAAAGGTTCCACCACTGTAGTTATGGATCACAGTGACTACCTGGCAGATAGGCCCCCCGCCACTTTCTGACTCCTCCACCTACAAGTTGTGCTGGAATGACCCTGTCCCCAAAGTCCAACAAGATCTCCAGTCCTTGTTAAAATCCTATGACCCCTCCCAGAAGCTCTCGCCTGAATCCATCTCCCTTCTCGGCCCAACAGCACCCAGCACACCCAACTTCTACAGGCTCCCCAAAATCCACAAACCTAATAATCCTGGACGCCCAATTGTGGCTGGTTACTGTGCTTCTATCGAAAGAATTTCAGCCCTCGTTGACCAACACCTCCAACCAATTGTCCAAAATCTATCTTCCCACATCAAGGATACCAACCACTTCCTTCACCGACTCTCCACCATTCCCGCCCCTTTGCCTCCTGGATTGTTACTTGTCACAGTGGTGTTTTGTGTGTGTGTGTGTGTGTGTGTGTGTGTGTGTGTGTGTGTGTGTGTGTGTGTGTGTTATTTATTTATTTATTTATTTATTTTTTAAAATCTATATTTAATTTGTTTGTTTTGTTTTATTTTATTTCATTATTTTATTTTATTTTATTTTTCTCCCCTCACCCACCTCCTCACTGCATTTCTAAGCTGCATCTCGTTATTCCCATCTAGGCCGTGCTGTACCCATCCCCACCACCGTGACGCAACCTTCCTATCCCCTCTCCACTCCCCGATTTACATGCCACAGAGTGTGATTTGAAGTGCGACAGCTGGAGGTGATGGTTGTATGACTGTTTTGTGCCTTTGTAATTGCTTGAATGTTCTATTTTCTGAAGAAGGCCATTGTATGTGTGTGTCTTTTGTATGTGCCTATCGCAGCTCGACACCAGGTCTTTGCGGTGAGTTGTAAACTGTCCTTATTACTATATTATTAATTCCAACCTGGACTTTCCATTATTGACTTTATATTTGTTTGCATTTGTTGTAAAACCAGCACCACCTGTGCCTTAAAATCACCTATAATATCAATTCCAGTCTCTGATTTTAGTCTCTGCCCTTCCTCATTAATACCTTCCCCATTGAAGCAAGGATGTCCTGATTTCGGACTACCATTAAGTGGGTCATTCGGATTTTCTGAACCACGTATATTGGGAAACTGTTTAATTGTTTTGTTCTCCAACAGTGCCAGTGAATCTGCAAATTCGCGCATTAGTACCTATCAGTCATGCTGACTGCTACTTACGTATTGCTTGAAAGTGTGGTAGCCGCCAATACCGATGTTGTAGAATTTGAAGCGGTATCCATGAACTCCATAGACTGTCTTTGTTGTAGCCCACAATTCTCGGATTGGCAACAAGGACTGCTACTTGTTGCTGCTGGTTTTAATTTATCACGTTTCTTCAGAGTTTCTTAGTCTTACTTGAAGTCCGTGTCTTCTTCCCCACACCTAACTATAGCTACCAATTCTCACGCAAACCTCCTATTTTAAATAGATATCGGAACGTGGATCACAAAATTACTGTGATGTGTTAGCATTACCACTGAATTTTTAAAGGATTGTTATTCATATCCCAGACAAGAAACCCCAATTGTGACTTTTGGCTATGTATTTTACCGCATTTATCAAAGATAAGATTAAAGAAATTGTGACTAGTTTTGCTAGATATTGTCTTATAGTGTAACCTACATGTCTGCTTTCATGTCCCAGCAACTACTTCAGTTGCAGATAGAATCCTTTATCTGTGATCCTGTAGTAAAAACTCTCTATGCATAGGTTGTAGTTTGTGAAAAAATCAAGAAATATTATATGAAATAACTGGTTCATTGATAAAACTTGATGCAATTGGTGTAAGCAAAGTCCGAGATTTAGGTAAGTAAAGTTTATTCAATCAAATTGGTTCCTTACTGGAAGTGGTCAGGAATATTAATTATAAATTGAATAAAATGGTTAAACATTTGCATTGTTTGCAATAGGAACTTTCCTCCAACTAAGTAATCAAACTATAAGAAACACAGGCTCTGTATATTTCATGGGCACTCAACATGAAATTGTTAACTTTCAGTAAAAGTTTCAAAGCGGAAACAGGTCAGTAACTACACACACAGTGATAAAATTTTAACGCGTGTTACAACAAAGAAGACCTTCTAAATTATTTTCGTATATCATTGGTAAACAAACCATTGGAGGCATACAATATCGTTGCCTATCATAATCAGAGACAAAATTTAATATACACTTTGAACTGTTTAATATATTGTTGGTATAAATATAAACAAGCTATTGTAACCATAAAATATCATTGACATACACTAGCAGATAACAGCTACAGCAAATATAAACAAGCTATTGTAACCATAAAATATCATTGACATACACTAGCAGATAACAGCTACAGCAATTCTTTGTAACTGTACCATATTGTTGCCATGACAATGATCTTCTATGGGAAACCACATTACAGGAAGTATGTAAAATCAAAATTTATATAAATATTGTATCATGTGACTTTTCTGTTATCTCACGACATTTGTATTACACAATTACAGCTAACCCGATGGCCATTGTTAAAGAAATATAAAATATTAAGCAGCAATTTGGAATCAATAACAGTTATGTTTAAAGTATGATGATCTGTTTATATTTCCATTACAAATTTATATCAGATGAAATTAGTCATTAAATAAATATATAAGAGTGTGACGTTTTCAAGATGATAGCTTGAGACAATAAGCTATCATCTAAACCAGAGTCTGTTGAAACAGTATGATGCTTTCAATAGTTGGTTATTTTTATTTGATATAGTAGTCGCACACATTTGTAATTTTTGATGTATTGAAATTATTTTTGGAATCAAGAGATACATATAATTGTTCTGACATCGTAAATGTCTCAAATATTGACAGTAAATAATTTTATAGATTATTTTACTTTAGTCTGAATTACTGGAGTGTGGAACTCGCAGTTGTCCTCCCCCCACACCCTTAAGAAACACTCGGCTAACAGGCTTTTATTAGTTTTGAGTACAAATCCTGGGCCTTTCCCATATTTCTGCCGTTTTGGGCAAACCTCCGACCGGCTGCTCAGCTTAACTCACTACTTGGGCTGCTCCAACCACTTGCTGCAGTCCACTGGCAGTCCTTTATCTTTCCAAACAGTACCATTACTTACACTAATTACACTACTATATGAACTTCCTTAAAGAAGCTACGTCGTAATGTTCTACACACGCACTTTTATACAACAGCAAGGGAAATCAAAATTCTGACAGTTTTACTTTTAATAATGGGACTCAATGTTTCATTGTAGTCAAATCCCTCTACATAACTGTTCCCCAAGACTGCAAATATAGCATTATAAACGGTTTTATGAAATTCAGTTACTGCTTTGAATCTAAAGTACCCAGAGAAATCGGATCGAAAACGGAACGATTTAGGTTTTCTTTCTTCCTGCGTGTTATTAGTGAATGTAATGGTAGAGAAAGGTTATGACTGTGGTTAATGAACCCTCTGCCAGGCACTTTGATTTGCAGAGTATCTATGAGATGTAGATTTGCTCCCAATAATGTATTTTTCCTTTCGGTCTTTCAACTAGCTCCCACCAATTATTTTTCACAAAATTTTGCAAACTTTGTTGGCATTCTTAAGTAACATTCCAGATGCTTCACATTTTAGATGTAAATTATGTCCTACAAAATCAACATAGCTGTCATGTTTTTTTACCATTTTTAATCTTTCTTATTTGTGCAGTTCTGATTCTGGAATTGTTTGCTCTGTCACTGTGTATAATGTCATGAACTTCAGGTACCTCTACCTCTGGCTTACTTTCAATCTGTTCATTGTTTACTTTTACAATATGAAATTCATAATTAGATTTTCCAAACAAGTTCAAATCTTCTGTCAGTGGTTCATGAGTGTTAGCTGGTGGCAAAACTGTACTTCCCATAGATCTCATAAGAAAATTATTATCCTCAATAACCACATTTCTAGACAAAACTACATACTCATTCTGCAAATCACAAAGTTCTGTAACCCCTTCTTTTTCTGGATACCCAAGAGATTATTTTGCATGAGATATTGTCTTTTCAGCCCTGTTGTGAATTCCTCATTGAATAACAATAAATAAGTTATTTCATTTTTAACACCAGTAGATTTACATCTGTTCTTAATGTAGCATGCAGTGTACAGAGCTTTCACCCCAATAACTCAAAAGTATTTCTGCATCTAGCAACGTATATCTAACTAAGGTCAGAAGTTGTTGACTAAGCCTGTCTACCAACGCCAACTGTTTGATCCCCCTAGCAGTGGATGTCTATGTGGAATACCATTTTTGATGCGAAAATTGTCAAATTCAAGATTACAATATTTGTTTGAATATATTTCAACCTTTTCTCTCTTTTTATTTTCATTTAAGCTTCACCATCCTCATTTTATTCTTAACTATTTCTTAACAAACATCAATTTTATTTCTTAACATACTTCATGCTAACATGAAAAATAATCTGTCAAACTAAATAATAATAATAATTTCTTTTCCTAAAGAATTAGGTTTTGCATAACACACTTAAGAGTAATAATATAATTTTGACAGTTTACAACTCTCTGCAAAGATGTCCAATGAGCTGTGACACACACACACACACACACACACACACACACACACACACACACACCCACACCCGCGCGCGCGGCTACTGGCCACTGGCCTTCCTCAGCATTCACATAGGCACACCACAAAGTCACACAGCCATCATCTCCGGCTACCACACACCAAACCACACTCTGTGGTGAGGAAATAGGTGAAGAAGGGAGGGAAGAGGAGAGGAACTGGAAGGTGGTGGGGATGGATACAGCACACAGATCTAGAACAGATGATGATCTCCCTGGTCTTTCAGAAATGGGAAATATTTTAGCTTTCATCACTTAGTTTCTGTTTACTTATTAGGTTACAATCAGGTAAGATTTCAGCATGGCCAAAACGATTATGCGTCACTTTTCTATTCACCATTTTGAAGGCAACAGCAGAGATCAATTTCTGTTCACTATTGCCATTTTTACAATTAAATTTCTCCAGTTTGTACCACTCACAGTTGATGACATATACATATCAACATCATCTCTTGTATAAGCATAGAAAAGTTAATTTTTATTTTGTTTATAGCATGCATTCAGTTGTCCATTATCAGTTTCATAGCACACTCTTGTTTTTTATGTTGTCTGTCACATTATTATCAGATGCACAGGAACCCACAGTACTTTAGTTAATTTTAAAGTCCATGCACGAAAGCGAGGAAATTTATCAGGCGGCAAAGGAAATTAGTCAGGCAGTTAAGGGAGAGGAAAACTTGTTTGTGATATGGACCTGGAATTCATTATTATGGAAACAAAGGGAGGAAATAATAGTAGGTGAATATGGACTGAGGAAAAGGAATGAAAGAAGAAGCTGCATAGGACATAATTTAATCATAACAAACACTTGGTTTAAGACTAATGGAAGAAGGTTGTATAGGTGGAAAAGACCAGGAGACAACAGAAGCTACCAGATAGATTTTATAAAAGCAAGATACAGATTTCGGAACTAGGTTTTAAACTATAAAGTACCAGTACATCCAGGGGCAGGTATAGACTCTTGACCATATCTTATTGGTTATGAACTGTAAACTGAAACTGCAGAAATGTAGGAAAATAAGAAGAGCCCTCGATGAATTGAAGGAATCTGGGGTTCTTGAAAGTTTCAGAAGCAGCTTTAGGCAACAATTAAAAGTGATTTTTGGGGGGGGGGGGGCGGAGATAACACAGTAGAAGATGAATGAGTAGCTTTGAGGGATGAAACGGTGAAGGTAGCAGATGTACAAATAGGTAGAACAACAAGACCTACAAAATTCCTTGAATATCAAAGGAAATACTGAATTTAAATGACGAAAGAAGAAAAGTAGTAAATGAATCAAGTAAGACTACTAAGAAATGAGATTGACAGGAAATGTAAAATGGCTAATTAGGAGTGGCTAGAGGGCAAATACGTGTCAGTAGAAGAATGTATAACTATGGAAAAAGTGAATATCACCTACAGGAAAATAAGACATTTGGAGACAAAAAAAGGGGGGGGGAGGGGTCAGCTGTGTGATTTTTCAATAACTCAGATGAAAAACCAGTTCTGAGCAAAGAAGGGAAAGCTGAAAGTTGGAAAAAATATAGACAGGTGTTGTGGAAAGGAAATGAACTTTGAGTCAATATTGAAGGAAGCGAACAGAAAGTAGACGAAGTAGGAAATACTATACTGAGAGATGAATTTGATAGAACATTGAAAGACCTAAGTCAATACAAGACCCATGGAGTAGATGATATGCCCTCAGAGCTGCTGAAGTCGCTGGAAGAGCCAGCCATGACAAAACTATTTCACTGAGTGTGCAAACTTTGTGGCATGCAGTCAGCAAGATGCCCAAATCGATGATGATCCATTGGATGGTTTGCACACTGGCACTTGTTGATGGCCCAGTATTGAAACCACAGCAGTGTATGGAAGGTTGCACTCCTGTTCTTGCAGGATTATTTCTGGTCTCAGCAGTTTAGTAGGTTATGTTTTACTGGATTCCTGATACTCTCTGTGTGCTTATGGAATGTTTGTATGGGAAATCCTCACCTCATTGCTAAATGGAGGTGCTGGGTCCCATCTCTTATGTGCCAAATATAACACCATATTCAAACACATTTAAATCATAACCTGCCATTTTAGCAGCTGTAACCAATCTTAACACCTGTGCCAAACACCTGTTGTCTGATCTAGGCACTGCTGACCACAGTGCTGTCTTCTGAGTGTTTACATCTATTTTTGTTTGCAAACACTTTCCTGTGCCAATGTCTGTCTCTCTACAGTGTATATTAAGTATTGGAAATCCTCGAAGTCAAAACTGAAATCCCTCTCCCCCTCCCGCTGTCATTAGTTGTCACGCCTACATCACTTTGTTTCCTGCTCTGCAATATCATGAACAAAATATCTCACAATTAGCTCCAAGATCACTGTTGTCAAAGTCTTCATTTAAGGAATTATTGTGTCATTCTTGAACATCCATATTTCTCCTACTTAAAACATATTGTATAGGAAGTTCAGCTTTCCTCTTCATGGAGAAAAGAATACTTTCATAGCAGACACAAATTTCAATAATTATGGCACATGTAGCTTGTCATCCAATAGGAAGGAGCACAGGAGAGTTCACTGTGCCATGTGCAAAGATTATTTGTGGATGTAGGTGTATAAGATTGCTGTGATGTGTACGATCTTTGTCACTTACTTTTTTGGAGAATTTCTTCGCGTTGTTTTAAAAGAGGGATCCTACTGCTCAGTGCCCATCATCCATGCACCTTCGGAAAGCGTCGTTCTTCTTTGCAGATTTCTAGTGGAGAGAAGTGGCTGCAGTTTTAAGTCTACATTCATACTCTCAAATCAAGAGACACTTATATGGACGCGTAATTTGTAATAACATTTTCATAACATAAATACAAATTACCATTACTCAGTACATTGTAAGTCTAAATTACTATGTTTCTAACATGACAATATCAGAATGACTATACCTTTCTTTTAAAAAAAAAGTCTCTTTCATACCAATCAAAGAATAAATATTTACACAGCTTTTGTCATCAGGGGCTGGCCCATATATGTAACTGCCGTCACATCTCCCCGAACAGGTAGTGCAACGCCAACTTTCCACTCACGTATTCAGCCAGTCACCTGGATATACCGGAATTGTGCGCGATAGAAACTCCGCTCTTTTTTCAACTTAACATGTTAGCAACGATATCTTCCCATTGGTACTAATTGCACCCTTGCTTTCACTGTGTAAACCTGTTACACTACAAATTTTCTTCGCACGTGTGTGTGATGTATATGACATTAATTTGTATTGGCCTGAAAGATTTTTCACAGTACCTAAAGGTTAAGGTAAATATTCTGGTGGGTCTGTTTAAAGGTCCATGCCCGTTGTAAGTCAAGGTAATCCTTTCTTTTACCCTTTTGTCACCATGTTTTAAATGTATACAAGAAAACAACACTAACCACATTTAGCAATAATTTCTGTTTATGGTTGTCACCTCTGCTTTCTCTCTGCATTGTAATTCTTTTTGCACAATTAAATCTTCTGTGCTTTGTTTCAGAATCTCATTTGGTGTGTGTGGTCGTTTCACTGGAGCAGAGCTGTTATCATTCTCTTTAGCAGTTTTCATTGTATGCATATGGGTTCTTACTGGCCACTGGCTCCTTATGGATGGTGAGTTGAAAATGTGCAGTCTAATTTTCTAGGTCTGACACTTTTCATGATATTGGATGGTGTCTTATTGTTAGTAGTAGTATTAGTATTCAGAATCAAATAACCAAATAATATCTCCAGTTGTAATACAGTTTCAGGATGTATAACAAATTATGGTTCTCAGTATATCAGTTTACAAATTACTAATTTAAAAACAGTATTTAACAATGAATTTTACATTGTAATGTAAAAATTTCTTTTCATTGATTTTTTAAGATAGCACTTTTCTTATTATATAGAAATTTCCCTAAGGTAAGTCCTTCCACTCCTAGGATTGGAATGACTTCTCATCCACTCTCTTAAAACTAGCATCTTTACTTTTTTCCCCTCCTTCCTACCTCTTTTTCTGATGAAGCAACCAACGGTTACAAAAGCTTAGAATTTTTGTGTGTTTGTGTGTGTTTTTATTTCTGTCTATCGATGAGCCTGTGCTTTTTCACCTGGTATTTTTATACATTTTTTTTCTTATCAGGAATGTTTCCCTCTATTTTATATGTAAAATGAAGATGATTTAACTTACCGAAAGCACAGACTCTTTGGCAGATCCACAAATAAAAACACACACAAACACAAAAATTCAAGCTCTTTCAACCATAGTTGCTTCATCAGGAAAAGAGGAAGGAAGGAAGGAGGGGAAAAAGGGAGAGATGCAGGTTTTAAGGGGGTGGATGAGGAATCAAACCAATGTCTGCCTTGATGTGTTTGCATGTATATGTGTGTGGATGTGTGTGTTTGTTTACCTGTCCTTTTTTTCCCGTAAGGTAAGTCATTCCACTTCCAGCATTGGATTGATACCCCAAGGCAGGCATACATAAAAAGCACAGAAGTCAGACAGAGATGTCAGTAATTACTTCACCTTTGAGGGCCAGACCTACAAACAAATCAGGGGGGACAGCTATGGAAACCAGGATGGCCCCTTCCTATGCCAACCTCTTCAAGGGCCACGTGGAAGAGGCATTCTTTGAGTTGCAGAACTTGAACCTCCTGATTTGGTATAGATTCACAGATGATATCTTTGTGGTCTGGTCTCATGGTGAAGATACCCTTCTGAACTTCCTTCAAAACCTTAACTCCTTCTCCAACCTAAAATTCACCTGTCCTTCTCTAAAACTCAAGCCATCTTCCTTGATGTTGACCTTCATCTTGTCGAGTCCCACATCCACACCTCAGTCCATATTAAACCCACAAACAAGCAACACCACCTCCACTTTGACAGCTGCCATCCCTTCCATATTAACTATCCCTTCCCTACAGCCTAGGCATCTGTGGGAAACGTATCTACTCCAGTAAAGAATCCCTCACCACCTACAACAATCTAACCACAGGAAAGACCTACCCTATTCAAGGCAGGGCCACATGCGAGACAACACGTCACGTATCAACTGACATGTGCCCACTGTGTGGCCTTTTATGTTGGTATGACCACCAACAAATTGGCTGAGCAGATAAATGGTCACAAATGGACTCTTCGCCTAGGAGACACCCAATATCCTGTGGCAGAGCATGCCCTCCAGCATGATTCCAGGGACCTTGGCACATGTTACACCACATGTGCCATTTGGATACTGCCACCTAACAAAAATCCCTCAGAGCTACCAAGATGGAAACTTGCCCGCCAACATATCCTCTCCTCCGGCCACCCTCCTGGCCTAAATCTATGCTAACCTCTCCACCTCCTATAGATGATGTCTACTTACCAGGCGAAGGAGCACAGGTAGTGATAGTAACAAATAAAACACACACACACACACACACACACACACACACACACAAACATACACGCACGCAACCCAGTTGCTTCTTCAGGCAGAAGGGAAGGAGAGGGAAAAGAAATGATCAGGGTTTTAATGGAGGGTGTAAGGAGCCATTCCAATCCCGGGAGAGGAAAGACTTATATAATAGAAGGAGACTTTCCTGGTGGGGAAAAATATATATAAAAATAAAGATTGTTTGACTTACCCAAAGCACAGGCTCACAGGTAGAAACAAAAAACACAAATAAAAACACACAAACAATCAAGCTTTTGCAGATTTTTCATGAAAAAGAGGAAGGAAGGAGAGGAGAAAGGGAAGGATACGGGTTTTAAAGAAGTGGAAAAGGAGTCATTCCAATCCCAGGAGAGGAAGGAATTACCTTAAGGGAGAAAAAGGAAGGTAAACAAATACACACACACACACACACACACACACACACACACACACACACACACACATCCACACGCAAACACACCTAGGCAGACATTTGTAAAAAGCAAAGAAGTTGGACAGAGATACCACTTGAGGCAGAGGCTCTGTCCACAGAACCGAGGCAAAGATGTTGAAGATGGTGGGCGGGAATTTGAATTTAGCGGAGGTTGAGACAAGGTGGGCAATGGGAAGAGAGAATATGTTGAAGTGCAAGTTCCCATCTCCGGAGTTCTGAAAGATTGGTGATGGTGGGAAGTATCCAGATAACCCGGACGTTGTAACACTGTGCCAAGATGTGCTGGCCGTGCACCAAGGCGTGTTTAGCAACAGGGTGATCCAAATTACCAACAAACACTGTCTGCCTGTGACTGTTCATGGGAATGGACAGTTTGTTGCTGGTCATTCCCACATAGAACACTTCACAGTACAGGCATGTCAGTTGGTAAATCATATGGGTGCTATCGCAAGTGGCTCTGCCATTGATCGTGTACACCTTCCGGGTTACAGGACTGCAGTACGTGGTGGTGGAAGGGTGCATAGGGCAGGTTTTACAACAGGGGCAGTTACAAGGGTAGGAGCCAGAAGCTAGGGAACGTGGTTTGGGGATTTCATAGGGATGGACTAGGAGGTTACGGTGGTTAGGTGGGTGGTGGAAAGACACTCTTGGTGGAGTGGGAAGGATATGAAGGATGGATCTCATTTCGGGGCAGGATTTAAGGAAGTCGTATCCTTGCTGGAGAGCCACATTCAGAGTCTGCTCCAGTCCCGGAAAGTATCCGGTGACAACGAGGGGCACTTCTGGGGTTCTTCTGTTGAAGGTTCTGAATTTGGAGGGATGGAAGTGGCTCTGGCTGTTTGCTTCTGTACCAGTTCGGGAGGATAGCTGCGGGATGTGAAAGCTGTTACTAGGTTATTGGTGTACTGGTTCAGAGATTCGGGACTGGAGCCGACTCGTTTGTCACGAAGACCTAAGCTGTAGGGAAGGGAACATTTGATGTGAAATGGATGGCAGCTGTCATAATTCAGGTACTGTTGTTTATTGGTAGGTTTGATGTGGACAGATGTGTTACATTGCAGCCTGTTACATAGCCCATATTTCTCACTTTTCCTTCACCCATATATTATGCCTACCTCACAATATCCCTACAACAACCCCATCCAGTTTTATGCTATTTCCCTCTGTAAACACGCTTTCGCCGTAGCCAGATTATGCTCCCACATTCTTTCTACCCAGGCTTGTGTGACATTTGGAATCACTCCCAAGGCCTCACACTAAAAGTTCCCATCTCTGGCTGTAACCCATCCTTTCATCCCACCCTATATCAATTCTAAACTGAACAATCCATAGCCCTCACCCGCCTAATCCTTAACCTACACATTAGCTCCGCCAACTCTTATCCCTAATCAAAATCCTCAACCTTTCTTCTCCCACATCCACACCTGCAGTTCAGAACATCCTCCTTCAGGCCAACCGCAAATTAGAACAACATGCCACCCAGCACCTCAAAAAACTATCCAATCTCCTGGTCACCCACCTCCGGAAAGGCAATACTCTCCCCCTCAATAAACTCTTCAATAAACCTCAACCTCCTCTTATTGCGCACAAACCCAGTCTCTCCCATCTACTCACTCTCCCACTCCCAATTACCGCAGCTGAATCCCGAGCTATCAATGATCTGAAGGCTGACCATTACATCGTCATTCCCCCAGCCAACAAGGGATCCACGACCGTGGTACTTGATCGGCGGGAGTATGTAGCTGAGGGACTGCGTCAGCTTTCAGATAGTACCACATATAAAGTCTGTCAAGGCAATCCCATTCCTGATGTCCAGGCAGAGCTTCAAGGAATCCTCAAAACCTTAGCTCCCCTACAAAACCTTTCACCTGACTCCATTAACCTCATAACCCCACCAACACCCTGCACCCCCACCTTCTACCTACTTCCCAAGATTCACAAACCCAATCATCCCGGCCGCCCCATTGTGGCTGGTTACCAAGCCCCTACAGAACGAATCTCTGCTTACATAGACCAACACCTTCAACCCATCATGTGCAGTCTCCCATCCTTCATCAAAGACACCAACCACTTCCTCGATCGCGTGAAATCCTTACCCAGCCTGTTACCTCCTGAAACCATCCTTGTAACCATTGTTGCCACTTTCTTATACACAAATATCCCACATGCCCAGGGCCTCACCGCGATGGAGTATTTCCTTTTACACCGACCACCCACTTCCCTACCTAAAATCTCTTTCCTTAATATCCTAGCCAGCTTCATCTTAACCCACATCTTCTTCACTTTTGAGGTCCACACATACCAATAACTAAAGGGAACAGCCATGGGAACCAGGATGGCACCCTCGTACACAAACTTATGTTTAGAGGAAGCTTCCTGGATACACAAGCCTGTCAACCCAAGGTTTGGTACAGATTCATTGATAACATCTTCATGATCTGGATTCACAGTGAAGAAGAAGAATTCCAGAATTTCCTCTTCAACCTCAACTCCTTTGGTCCCATCAAATTCACCTGGTCCCATTCCAAATACCTTGCCACTTTGCTCAATGTCGATCTTCATCTGTCCAATGGCGAACTTCACACATCCGTCCACATCAAACCTACCAATAAACAACAGTACCTGTATTATGCCAGCTGCCATCCATTCCACATCAAACGTTTCCTTCCCTACAGCTTAGGTCTTTGTTGCAAACGAGTCGGCTCCAGTCCCGAATCTCTGAACCAGTACACCAATAACCTAATAACAGCTTTCACATCCCGCAACTATCCTCCTGATCTGGTACAGAAGCAAATTGCCAGAGTTACTTCCAAATTCAGAACCTTCAACATAAGAACCCCAGAAGTTCCTCTCTCGTCACCACATACTTTCCGAGACTGGAGCAGACTCTGAATTTGGCTATCCAGCAAGGCTTCTTTAAATCCTGTCCCGAAATGAGATCCAGCCTTCATGACATCCTTCCCACTCCACCGAGAGTGTCTTTCCGCCGCCCACCTAACCTCCTAGTCCATCCCTATGAAATCCCCAAACCACCTTCCCTACCTTCTGGCTCCTACCCTTGTAACTGCCCCCGTTGTAAAACCTGCCCTATGCACCCTTCCACCACCACGTACTCCAGTCCTGTAACCCGGAAGGTGTACACGATCAATGGCAGAGCCACTTGCGATAGCACCCACATGATTTACCAACTGACATGCCTGCACTGTGAAGTGTTCTATGTGGGAATGACCAGCAGCAAACTGTCCATTCGCATGAACGGTCACAGGCAGACAGTGATTGTTGGTAATGAGGATTACCCTATGGCTAAACATGCCTTGGTGCACGGCCAGCACATCTTGGCACAGTGTTACACCATCCGGGTTATCTGGATACTTCCCACCGACACCAGTCTTTCAAAACTCCGGAGATGGGAACTTGCCCTTCAGCATATTCTCTCTCCCCCAACTGGCCTCAACCTCTGCTAAATTCAAATTCCCGCCCACCATCTTACATCTTTGCCTTGATTCTCTGGACAGAGCCTCTGCCTCATGTGGTATCTCTGTCCAACTTCTTTGCTTTCTATAGTATGTCCGCATAGGTGTGTTTGCGTTTGTGTGTGTGTGTGTGGGTGTGTGTGTATTTGTTTACCCTCCTTTTTTTTCCCCCCCCCAAGGTAAGTCTTTCCTCTCCCGTGATTGGAATGGCTCCTTACCTACTCCCTTAAAACCTTCATCATTTTCTTTTCCCTCTCCTTCCCTTCTGTCTGAAGAAGCAGCTAGGGTGCAAAAACTAGCGTTTTGTGTGTGTGTGTGTGTGTGTGTGTGTGTGTGATTCCTGCCCCCCCCCCCCCCTCTCATATCTTTCCATCACTCTCTGTTAATCAAAAACGTTTTAGACAATCCCCCTTCTCCAACAGTCAGCATAATTCGGTTCACTTATCTTTTCGTGTCTTGACTGCTTGATCTTTCCTCTTTGGTTATATCCTCTTTGGCATGGCTCAGTACTAAGACTCAGATTCTAACTGAGCAAGGTGGAGAAGTGGTAACACACTGGACTCGTATTTGGGAGAATGGTGCTTCAAATCCACTTCCAGCCATCCCAATTAGGTTTTCCGTGATTTCCCAAAATCACTCCAGGCAAATGCTGGGTTGGTTCCTTTCAAAAGGGCACGGCCGATTTCCTTCCCCATTCTTAACCAAAGAACCCAAGTGTAAGCTCCGCCTCTAATGACCAAGCTATCGATGGGGCATTAAACACTAATCCTTCTTCTAAAATACAGAATCTCTGACTTCCACACTCCTCAAACACCATCCTTATGACCTAGGTTGTGAATTATCGTCACCTTCTGTTCCAATCCCTTTTTTCTTCCCTTCTCTCTGACCTGAAGAAGGAACTCTGTTGTGAAAGCTAGTTCTTTTTTGTCTTTTTAATTTGTGTGACTATTGGCGGTACAACACAAATGTAAGTAGTGGCAATCCAATCTCTCTCTTTTGAAAAATCATCTCTTTGGAAAATTTCCATTATTAATTGATATTCACAACTTTTGATGAATAAAATGAATATGCAGTTGTACATACTCTACTGGCCCTTAAAATTGCTACACCAAGAAGAAATGCAGCAAACACATTATACTAGAACTGACATGTGATACATTTTCACACAATTAGGTGCATGGATCCTGAGAAATCAGTATCCAGAACAACCACCTCTGGCCCTAATAATGGCCTTGATACGCCTGGGCATTGAGTCAAACAGAGCTTGGATGGTGTGTACAGGTACAGATGCCCATGTAGCTTCAACAAGATACCACAGTTCATTAAGAGTAGCAATTGGCGTATTGTGATAAGTCAGTTTCTTGGCCACCATTGACCAGACTTTTCAGTTGTTGAGAGATCTGGAGAATGTGCTGGCCAGGGCAGCAGTCCGTATCCAGAAAGACCTGTAAAGGACCTGCAACATGCGGTCATGCATTATCCTGCTGAAATTAGGGTTTTGCAGGGATTGAATGATGTGGAGAGCCACGGGTTGTAACACATCTAAAATGTAACGGCCACTGTTCAAAGTGTCGTCAATGCGAACAAGAGCTGACCAAGACGTGTAACCATTGGCACCCCGTACCATCACGCCAGGTGATAGGCCAGTGTGGCAATGATGAATACACACTTCCAATGTGCGTTCACCGTGATGTCGCCAAACATGGTTGTGACCATCATGATGCTGTAAACAGAACCTGGATTCATCCGAAAAAATGACATTTTGCCATTCGTGCACCCAGGTTTGTCATTGCTTACACATTGCAGACCCTCCTGTCTGTGATGCAGAGTCAAGAGTAACTGCAGCCATGATCTTCGATCTGATAGTCCATGCTGCCGCAAACAGCATCGAACTATTTGTGCAGATGGTTGTTGTCTTGCAAATGTCCCCATCTGGTGACTCAGGGATAGAGACGTGGCTGCACAATCCATTACAGCCATGCGGATAAGATGCCTGTCGCCATGGTGGAGTAGCCGAGCGTTCTAAAGCGTCTTGCTGCGGAGCGCATGGTTACTCGTCATGAAGGTTCGAGTCCTCCCTGGGGCGCGCGCGCGTGTGTGTGTGTGTGTGTGTGTGTGTGTGTGTGTGTGTGTGTGTGTGTGTGTGTGTCCTTAGGTTAGTTTACCTAGGTTTAAGTAGTTTGTAAGCTACAGAGTGATGACCACGCAGTTTGGTTCAATAGATTTACAAACATTTGAACATTTGAAGATGCATGTCATCTCGATTGCTAGTGATACGATGCTGTTGGAATCTAGTACACCCACCGATTCCATATTCTGCTAACAGTCATTGGATCGTGACTAACGTGAGCAGCAATGTCGCTATATGATAAACCACAATTGTGATAGGCTACAATTTGACCTTTATCAAAGTCGGAAACATGATGGTACGCATTTCTCCTCCTTACACGAGGCATCACACCTTTTCACCAGGTGACGCAGGTCAACTGCTGTTTGTGTATGAGAAATCGGTTGGAAACATTCCTCATGTCAGCATGTTGTAGGTGTCGCCAGCAGCGCCAACCTTGTGTGAATGCTCTGAAAAGCTAATCATTTGCATATCACAGCATCTTCTTCCTGTCAGTTAAATTTCGCATCTGTAGCACATCGTCTTTGAGGTGTAACAATTTTAATGGTCAGGAGTGTATTTTATAGGTGGCTTTTTAATTTGCTTATAGGTAGGGCTGTTGGATTTTTTGTAGGCCTAAGACATTGGTTAGCTCCTGTCAAGCATTAAGTGCATTTTTATTGCAGTGTTTAATGACCTGCTAGTTGACGTATACAGTAAATGCTGCAGAAAGTATCTAGGCTACCCATGAATGGAGGGGGGTGGGGGAGGTGACACAGGCTCCCCCACTTGTAGTTAATTGCTGCTAGTTATACCCTATGTGCTGAAAGTACATACATTTGTTAAATGAGTTACTTACCCTTGTGGTTCATTGTCACATTTCTCTAATCTCCTGAAAGTGGAGCAAAGGATAATGGAGAGTGTCTGGTACAAGTGGTAATAATTAAAGTACAGTCACTCTGAGGCAAGAGGTGGTTGTAATTATAATATTGCAGTGAAACTTGTAAATTAGCCAATGCATTAATGTGTAACTGATTTACATTGGAAAATTAGTTTGAATTTTGACCATCTGGTGTAAATCTGGCCCTGTATACTGTTCTCCTCATCTCCAGTTCTCATTCTGAAGAAATTGTGTAAGTGGAGGTTAATAATTAAATTGACTTTCTCTTTTCATGTTCCATTTTTGATCCACGTACTGCAAAGAGAGAATATGCTGAAGGGCAAGTTCCCATCTCCGGAGTTCTGAAAGCTTGGTCTCGGTGGTAAGTATCCAGATAACCCGGACGGTGTAACACTGTGCCAAGATGTGCTGGCCATGCACCAAGGCATGCTTAGCTACAGGGTGATCCTCATTGCCAACAAACACTGCCTGTGTCTGTTCATGCAAATGGACAGTTTGTTGCTGGTTATTTCCACATAGAAGGTTTCAGAGTGCAGGCATGTCAGTTTGTAAATCACATTGCTGCTATCACAAGTGGCTTTGCCCTTGATTGTGTACAACTTCCGGATTATAAGACTGGAATAAGTGGTGGTGGGAGAGAGCATAGGACTGGTTTTACATGGGGCGGTTACAAGGGTAGGAGCCGGAGGGTAGGGAAGATGGTTTAGGAAATTCATAGGGATGAAAGGTTTGGTGGGCGGAAGACACTCTCGGTGGAGTGGGAAGTATGTCGTGAAGCTTGGATCTCATTTCGGGGCAGGATTTAAGGAAGTCATATCCTTGCTGGAGTGGCAAAGTGAGATCTCTAGCAAAGACTGTGAGTATAGGATAGTAAATCTTTGACAAGGGCTGTTTGGTTGAATTTGGGAGGGGGACTAAAGGTGAGGCCTTTGGATAGGACAGAGGTTTCAGATTGGGAGAGAGGTTTGGCAAGAGATTCCTATGACACACATACCGTCACCAGTGTCTTATAGAATACATCAGACATGTTTTCCTGTGGAGAAATCAGTTGACGTATCACCTTGAAATGAAATGTTTTAGGTTCCCATTGGAGAAGCACTTCCTTTCGTCTGCTAATCGCACAGTTTTACGGTTTGCTCGCAAAACACAGACTCTATGATTACAGCGAACAGAGATGTCAATGAACGGATGATCAGATCATAATTTTGAGAAAATAATAATAATTAAAAAAAAGATTTCATTCAAGAAAGATTTGAACCAAAGACCTCTTGTTCCACAGCTCTTCACACTTACTGCAGGACCACAGCACTCCTATACCCACAATTGCTCGACGTTGCCTATCTTATGCATTGACCATTCAGTTTTTATATTTTGTTTATTATTATTTCATAGTTCCACACAACTTCTTCCAGTTTTCTTGATTGATCTGTGTTCAGGTTTCACGGCCTATCCACTGTGCCAACTTATAACTAAATCTGAGGGGGTTGTGATGGGAAAGTTCCTCTGTAAGGACAACACATACACCAATGCCTGAGGAGCAGTTGAACCTCTGGCAAAAATTGTCAACCAGTCTGTAGAATGATGCCTTAGACCATGTGATCATTCTGTGCAACACATTTTTAAAAGGTTTCCTTTGTGATGTGGTGGGTTCAAAAATTGGATGTGTTTAAGGATATGTATTTCTGCGACTTTTTATTATAGCATGTTGGGTACAGTTTTACACTCCCCAAGTATGACAACCTTGTTTTATTAATACTCTGCTGTATGGTTACATGAGAGTATTTCTAAAACTAAACTATGACAATAACGTATCACAGGGTTTAACAACTAAATTGCTCTGTGATCTATAATCTATATACAATCATATGTATGCCACAGATTAAGTTCTTGCTTCACTCCAATCTCATTAAATTGTTTTGCAGATTTAAGTAACATTTTCACAGTGAAATAAGAATTAAAAACTAGATTGTCAATTTATAAAATTGTAAATTGTAATACTTGTCAACACTCACACTACATAGGTACAAAGTATGGAGTAAGTATCAAATAATATCTGATGTCTGCTACACATAATGTTAAACTGAATTTAGTTCATTGAATGGATATCATTGCAATGAAATGGATTTCTAATATTGTCATCATTCTAACTTATTTTTTGGTCTATGTGAAATAGTAAACATCACATAGTACATTGCAGAACAGTGATGTGGTTTGCTACTGAAGATCTACATATTATCATTTCCTTATAAGATCAGTTAAATCATTAATAATATGGTACACATGCTTACCAGGATATAGTAGTACTCACATTCATGTATGTGCTTCCTTTAAATAGAATGATTGACAAAGTTGTATCAATTAATATTGATGCCTGATTGTGTGTAGGGATTCATTGGATACAATATTACAATTTTATTAATTGTCAGAGCATAATTAATAATGATGTCACATCTTGCTGGTTAAATTTTACTTACCATCCCAACTATCTCATAAGGTAATGTTGGCAGTCAACTGACATTGGCATTAGCCAACCACATGACAACAGAAATGTTTTGTCATGAAGTCTTCATTTCATGAGGGCAATTACTTATACTGAGCGGAGAAGGGTACAAACTAGAGCCTGTCAACAATAGAGTAGGAACAGCATTGTTTATTTACTTCACGGTCTGTGCAAAACACTAATAAAGTCATTCTATGTGGTTTGGATTTCTAATATTAACATCTCAGCAAAGGTTTTCTACTCTCGTTGATGTTGCTGATGTAATCAAGTGAGGCTGACAGGATAGTAACTAAAATTTTACCCACCTAACTTACTACATCTGTTGTTTTACTTATTATTAGTTGAAAGTTGATCTCTTTAACAAATGTATCATGCTCTGACAATTATTAAGAAAACTGGAATATTGTATCAAATGTAATCCATAAGAACCAAATCAGGCATCAACATTGGGTGATTGAACTTTGTCAATCATTCTATTTGAAGGGACAATGTACATGAATATATCATGAGTACTGCTACATCATCCTAATATCATGTGCACCATACCACTATGATTTACTGGATCTTGTAAGGAAATGCTAATGTGTAGACTTTCAGAATCCCAGCATATTGCCATTATGGAACATATTATGTATGATGTGATGATTACTACTTCACATAGATCAAACAGTAAGTTAGAATGATAGTTTAAGAAAACTTTTCCATAGCAAACATATCCATTTATTTAATTAAATTCAGTTTAATGTCGTGTGCAGCAAACATCAGAGAGTATTTCAAACTTACTCCATACTTTGTACTGAGGTATATAGTGTGTATAGACAAATATTACACTTTTCTAAATTGACAGTGCAGTTCATAAATCTTACTCCACTGTAAAACTGTAACCTAATTCTGTTAAATAATTTAATGAAACTGGAGTGAAGGAAGAACTTTGCCTGTGGCACATATAAATGTGTATACTGTATATTGTCAGTTTCAATGTAAACAGCTATGAAATATATTAAACAAACAGCTATTGGAATACAAAATCTGAATTATATGATAATAAAGGTCACTAAAATGCATATAACGAAATCTGAATTATATGATAATAAAGGTCACTAAAATGCATATACAAAAATTGATAAGCTATTTTTGTAAACAGTATGATACTAATAATATTGATGTACACTGAAATTGATCCTTTCTATTAGTAAGATTTAAGCTACATTTAGAATTAAAGTACAGTAAAATTACAAAGGCAGTTTTACAATTGTAAATGTCTAAGTCACCAAAGGTGAGATGTCCACTTTCCCTAATAATGTAAAAACTTCTAGTAACTGAACTTCCATATTTAAATATTACAGTATTATAATAAAGTATTCATCATTATAGCATTATAGGCAGAAATTTAACACTAAAGGAAGTATCTACTTTCTCTTAGCTTTTGGTTTAATTATAAACAGAAATTGTAATCCCCATTTTACACTTTTAGCAGTGGGTATCGGATGGTATCATAGAATTCTATACCCCCAGCCTGGCTTGTGATGTTACAATATCTTCCAAGTTTCACTGCCATATGATAATTACAGCATGTGAACCTCTGTGAACAACTGCACTTAATTAGAACAGCCTGGTATTTACACATTAGCTCATCTGAACTACAGTATTCATTTACAACTGAAACATGAGGTTTATCAATCCCTGGAATGGAGTCCAAAATAATGGGGCTTACTGCCAAGATTTTGAAATTTTTGGAGAATTATTTCGAAACCAAGGTAGGATTGCTAAACACTTGGTGGAGCTGTCACTCTTACAGGTTGCACAGCACATCTTTCAAGTTTTTCCTGATTTATATTTTTATGATTATTACACACATTTTGGTACTTAACATGGTTTATGGGGTTAATATCAATGGTATCAAGTATTTTCTCTTCAGAGTTTTTGTGTTAATTTTTTATTTTGGTGTTATTGTGGTGATTTTGTTTGCTGCAACATTGTTTGCCTTCAGTTTCCTAAAGTTATCATATATTAAGTTTACTGAAATCACTTGCATTGTTTGTATGATTTACATGATTTATGTAGACAAATTTTTCTTTGTGTTGCATTTGATAGGTGTCAATCTGTAACTGACATTGTGGAATGATAGTGAACAGAGTGGTATGTGGGACTACTGGGTATTAGTACTTTCTTTGCAATTTCTAGTCTGATATTTGCAATCTCATTTCTGCCTAAATTAAGTGAAATCCATTTAGTGTGTATACAGCATTTGCTGGCATATAAGATTCACTTTTTTCCTTCAAAAATTGGTCCAAAAACTGGATGCATCTTATCCGCCGGTTGCCAGTTAAAGCAGGTACCACAAGTTCCTTTTTTTTTTTCAAAGGATTTCAAAAAAATTGTGTAAAATGCAGGAAATAATGTTAGTGGGAAAATTTGCTTTAAGGTTCCTAGTATATATCGTATTTAATATATGTACATAATGTGCACCAAAATACCTGCAAGGAGCTTTCTTATGTAGTAAAGGTTATGTGAATTAGTTCTATTTCTAGTGCAAAGTGTGACTGAAATTGGTAACTTCATAGGAAGTAGAAATTTTTGATGTAATTTCATCATAATCTATGTTTTCGGCAATCCTGTAATGGTGTCATTCGAATGAAACAGTGCACATGTATTAGACCATGTCTCGCCTGACAATATTTGAGAATTCATTCACATTCTCAAGTGCAAATATGTACATAAGTATTTTTTGTGACATTTGCACAACGTCTGAATCTCAAAGTTGTCGTCTTTCTGAGGTTATAAGCTGGTAGAAGCCGACATCGGGGAAGATCAGTTTGGGTTCAGGAGAAATGTAGGAACACGGGAGGCAATACTCACTTTACCGCTTATCCTAGAAGATAGATTAAGAAAAGGCAAACCTACATTTCTAGCTTTTGTAGATTTGGAAAAGGCTTTTGACAATGTTGATTGGAATAAACTCTTTCAAGTTCTGAAGCAAGCAGGAGTAAAATATAGGGAGCGTAAGGTTATTTACAACTTGTACAAAAACCAGAAAGCGGTTGTCAGAGTTGAAGGGCATGAAAGGGATGCAGTGGTTGGAAAGGGAGTAAGACAGGGTTGTAGCCTTTCTCCAATGTTATAAGATGAACATTAACAAGAACAAAACTAGGGTCATGGAGTGCAGTCTAAGAAAATCAGATGATGCTGAAGGAATTAGATTAGGCAACGAAGCAATGAAGGAGGTAGATGAGTTTTGTTCCTTGGGCAGTAAAATAACAAATGATGGTCGCAGTACAGAGGGTATAAAACGCAGAATGGCAATGGGTAGAAAAGCGTTCTTGAAAAAGAGAAATTTGTTAACATCGAATATTGATTTAAGCCTAAGGAAGTCCTTTCTGAAGGCATTTGTATGGAGTGTTGCCTTGTATGGGAGTGAGACATGGACGATGAACAGTGCGGGCAGGAAGAGGATAGAGGCTTTTGAAATGTGGTGCTATCGAAGAATGCTGAAGATTAGGTGGGTGGATCGCGTAACTAATGAGGAGGTACTGAACAGAATTGGGGAGGAAAGGAATTTCTGGCATACCTTTACTAAAAGAAAGGTTCGATTGGTAGGACACATTCTTAGACATCAAGGAATTGTGAATTTAGCTTTGGAGGGAAGTGTGTGGGGTAAAAACCGCTGAGGAACACCAAGAGATGGATACAGTAAGCAGATTCAGACAGATGTAGGTTGCCGTTCTTATGTGGAGATGAAGAGGCTTGCTCAGGATAGGGTATTGTGGAGAGCTGCATCAAACCAGTCTCCGGACTGAGGACCACAACAACAACAACAACAACAACAACAACTACTACTACTACTACTACTAATACTTCTACTACTGTGCCTCATACAGTGTGCCGAGTAATACACAGGTGCAAACCATCATTCTCACAGTTTATAGATCGTATAAATACATAAATTATTGCATTTCACAATATTTTCTCAAAACGTGACATTGTAAACATGAAAACCCCCTTACTCGGTGTAAAAACCAGTGTTGCCAACTCATTTACAACCATGTCCCTATGTGATGTGTCAAATATCCCTACGTTCATAGAGAGAAAGAGAAATCCTGTGGAGGTGCTGCATACTCATAGTCCCCGCCCCCTTCCGAATTCTCCACAAAGAGGTATAATCTTTTTTTAACAGAAGAAGCTGCTTTCGCGTATTGGGTAGTGATATTTCCCCTTCATTAACATTATTGTACAATGAATTGCTAGTGTTTTGAATAATAAAAATGATATACTTTTATTCTTAATCGTTCCTGAGAGAAGACCCTACGTTTTGGGAAGAGATCGGAAATCCGTCCCTACGGTTTGGAAAGAAGAGTCAAAAGTCCCTACAGTTGGCAACACTGGTGCAAACTAATAAGAGCGTCGTGGCTGATGGGAGCAATCGTAAGCAGTGCCACCTAGGTGGCAGTGTCGTAAACCTTGACTACTATCTTATCAAACATTGCAGCATAGTTGTTGTGTACTGCAGATAGCGGAAGGTGAATAGCTGTTTAAATAAGCACAAACTGGCAAGAAACTTGAATGCGTAAAGTTTATGAACACTACTTGAAAGGACTGCCTTAGATACTTGATGTAAATGAACATTTGTATTCTAATTATATTGCAACTAGTTGACACATGCGAATAATTTGCACTTTATCCTGATTAGTCACAGATAAGTAAGATGATAATGGAGAAGAGGCAAATGCAAGTACATATGGATAAAAGATAATAAACTTAAAATAGCAGTAACAAATATTAGTCGCATTGTAAGAAAATATATATAATTAAATATTATAGAGGAAAAATTCCTAACAGGAAAAATATATGTAAAAAATAGATGAAGTACACTTACCAGGCGAAGGGGGCACAGGCAGTAATAGCAACAAATAAACACACAGATACACACACACACACACACACACACACACACACACAAAAATGCACACAGAAAGCTTTCTACAGTATGTTTGCCTAAGTGTACTTGTGTCTGTGTAAATGTGTGGGTGTATGTGCATTTATTTACCCTCCATTTTTTCCCCAAGGTAAGTCTTTCCTGTCCCGGGATTGGAATGGCTCCTTACTCCCTTCCTTAAAACCCTCATCATTTCCTTTCCCCTCTCCTTCCCTTCTGCCTGATGAAGCAGCTAGGCTGCGAAAGCTAGCATTTGTGTGTGTGTGTGTGTGTGTGTGTGTGTGTGTGTGTGTGTGTCTGTGTGTGTCTGTGTCTGTGTGTTTATTTGTTGCTATTACTGCCTGTGCCCCCTTCGCCTGGTAAGTGTACTTCATCTATTTTTTACGTATATATAATTAAATATAATATGATAAGTGTGAAACATATTAAAAAACCAGATATAAATTTTTTCATGTCTATTTTATTTTCTGAAAACATGTTTATTTTGCAAAATTCAATTCATTTGTGCAGTACAAAACGCTTGCTTGAACAAAGTGAACAATTCCAACAACTGTTGTGCATCGACATGTGAAACAGAAATCTCATGATAAACTACGCTTGCATAAAGAATGAAAGCAACTGCAAGAGCTGTCATGTCTGTTAGTTCAATTAAATTATTTGTGTATTTTTTGTCATTACATCTACTTGTATAACAGAAATCGTGTGATAAACTATGCTTGCATCAAAGAAGGTCTTTGGCTTGCATAAAGAGTATAAACAACTGCAAGAGCTGTTGAGTCATTCATTTTAGTTAAACAGATTGTCAATAGATGGCACCTTTTACGATCGTTCACCGATTGTACGAACAGTACAAATTTTTTTCAAAATAAAGTAGTTTTGTGAAAACAAAGAAGAACAAAATCTTGAAAATAATACCTCAATCATTAATTTTGGATAAGTAATACGAGAGATATGGCTTACCCACAAAAAAAAAAAAAAAAAAACCCACCAATGAGAAATAATACAAATGATGTAATAGGTGTGATATATATATATATATATATATATATATATATATATATATATATATATATATATATATATATAAAACGAAAAGTATAGAAGGAAATTACCCTGGTGGGATAAACAAAAATAAAAAATAGAAAACGGATGACTTACCCAAAAGGACCGGCTCGTTGATAGACACAAATAAAAATAAAAAAATAAAAATCACACTCAAAACACACTTACAAGCTTTCGCCACCACAGGCGAATGTCTGTCTAGGTGTGTTTGTGTTTGGATATGTGTGAGTGTGTGTGTATTTGTCTACCTTCCTTTTTGTGTCCTAAGGTAAGTCCTTCCACTCCTGGGATTGGAATGACTCCTTTTCCACTTCCTTAAAAGCCATATCCTTCCCTTTCTCCTCCCCTTTTTTCCTCTTTTTTTTTTTCCTGAAGAAGCTGCCTGTGGTGGCGAAAGATTGTATGTGTGTTTGTGTGTGATTTTATTTGTTTCTATCGACGAGCCGGTCCTTTTGGTAAATCATCTCTTTTCTATTTTTTATTTTTGTTTATTCCACCGGGAAAGTTTCCCTCTATATATATATATATATATATATATATATATATATATATATATATATAATAGAGGAAAAATCCTAACAGGAAAAATATACGTAAAAAATAGATGAAGTACACTTACCAGGCGAAGGGGCACAGGCAGTAATAGCAACAAATAAACACACAGACACACACACACACACACACACACACACACACACACACACACACACACACACACACAAAAATGCTGCTTTCGCAGCCTAGCTGCTTCATCAGGCAGAAGGGAAGGAGAGGGAAAAGGAAATGATGAGGGTTTTAAGGAAGGGGGTAAGGAGCCATTCCAATCCCGGGACAGGAAAGACTTACCTTGGGGGAAAAAATGGAAGGTAAATAAATGCACATACACCCACACATTTACACAGACACAGACACAAGTACACTTGTACACAGACTTTACCAAAAGGACCGGCTCGTCGAGAGAAACAAATAAAATCACACACAAACACACATACAAGCTTTCGCCACCACTGGCAGCTTCTTCAGGAAAAAGAGGAAAAAAGGGGAGGAAAAGGGAAGGATATGGGTTTTAAGGAAGTGGAAAAGGAGTCATTCCAATCCCAGGAGTGGAAGGACTTACCTTAGGGGAAAAAAAGGAAGGTAAACAAATACACACACACTCAGACATATCGAAACGCAAACACACCTAGACAGGCTTTTCACAAATGTCTGTCTAGGTGTGTTTGCGTTTCGATATGTCTCAGTGTGTGTGTATTTGTTATATATATATATATATATATATATATATATATATATATATATATATAAATATTGTTGAAATGAGATAGAATGGCTGGCCAGTACTTACCATTGTGCTGTACCGCCGATAGTAACACAAAATGAAAAAACAGAAAAAAAGGGACAAAGGGACAAGCTTTCGGAACAGAGTTCCTTCGTCAGGTGGGAGAGAAGGGAAGAATAAAGGATGGGAATAGAAGGGAAAGGTGGTTCACGACCTAGGTCATGAAGGTGGTGTTTCGGAAGTGTGGGCGTCAGAGATACTGCATGTATGTACTGAGCCAAGCCAGAGAGGATAAATATAACTAAAAAGGAAAGATCAAGTAGTAAAGAGAAGAGAAGAGAGTGAAATTAATGATGCTGAGGGGTGTAGGAGGGGCGGGGGGGGGGGGGGTGTCTAAAACGTTTTTCATAAACAGGGAAATATGGATGGATACACACACACACACACACACACACACACACACACACACACACACACACACGGAGAGAGATAGAGAGAATGACAGAGAGAGCGAGAGGGCGGTAGAGAGAGAGAGAGGGGGGGGTAAGGAACGGATAATGAATAGGTGACCTTCACCTTGCTGAGTCTCACATCCACACCTCAGTCCATATTAAACCCACTAACAAACAACAGTACCTCCACTTTGACAGCTGCCATCCCTTCCATATTAAACGATCCCTTCCCTACAGCCTGGGCATCCGTGGGAAACGTATCTGTTCCAGTTCCGAATCCCTCACCAGCTACAGCAACAATCTATCCAATGCTTTCCTCTCCCGCAACTACCCTACAGACCTCGTCCACAAACAGATCTCACGAGCTGTCCATTCCTCTCCCTCCAAAAACAATGTTCCTAACCCCAGACCACCCAGAAGCACTCCCTTAGTCACCCAGTACCATCCTGGCCTGGAATGCCTCAACAAATTCCTCAAACAGGGCTATGACTTTCTCAAGTCATGCCCTGAAATGAGACCATCACTCCAAACTGTTCTTCCCACACCACCCAGAGTAGCCTTCCGCCGTCCTCCCAACCTCCGCAACATCCTTGTCCAACCTTACAACATCCCAAAACCACCCTCCCTACCTAATGGTTCCTACCCCTGCAACCGATCCCGCTGCAAAACCTGTCCAATGCATCCTCCCACTACCACATACTCCAGCCCCACCACAGGAAAAACCTACCCAATTCAAGGCAGGGCCACATGTGAGACAACGCATGTCATATACCAGCTGACATGTGTCCACTGTTCAGCCTTTTATGTTGGTATGACTACCAACAAATTGGCTGAGCGGATGAATGGGCATAGACGAACTGTTCGCCTGGGGGACACCCAATATCCTGTGGCAGAACATGCCCTCCATCATAACTCCAGGGACCTGGGCACGTGTTACACCACACGTGCCATTTGGATAGTACCAACCAACACCAGTCCCTCAGAGCTACGGAGGTGGGAACTTGCCATCCAACATATCCTCTCCTCCCGCCACCCCCCTGGCCTAAATCTACGCTAACCCCTCCCCTTCCTCCATCCCAGCTCACCTATTCATTATCCGTTCCTTACCCCCCCCCCTCTCTCTCTCTCTACCGCCCTCTCGCTCTCTCTGTCATTCTCTCTATCTCTCTCCGTGTGTGTGTGTGTGTGTGTGTGTGTGTGTATCCATCCATATTTCCCTGTTTATGAAAAACGTTTTAGACACCCCCCCCCCCGCCCCTCCTACACCCCTCAGCATCATTAATTTCACTCTCTTCTCTTCTCTTTACTACTGATCTTTCCTTTTTAGTTATATTTATCCTCTCTGGCTTGGCTCAGTACATACATGCAGTATCTCTGACGCCCACACTTCCGAAACACCACCTTCATGACCTAGGTCGTGAACCACCTTTCCCTTCTATTCCCATCCTTTATTCTTCCCTTCTCTCCCACCTGACGAAGGAACTCTGTTCCGAAAGCTTGTCCCTTTGTCCCTTTTTTTCTGTTTTTTCATTTTGTGTTACTATCGGCGGTACAGCACAATGGTAAGTACTGGCCAGCCATTCTATCTCATTTCAACAATATTTATTATCTCTGAGGAGAATTTTCATCATTAATCGTATATATATATATATATATATATATATATATATATATATATATATATATAATTATAGAGGGAAACTTTCCCGGTGGGATAAACAAAAATAAAAATAGAAAACAGATGACTTACCAAAAGGACCGGCTCGTCGATAGAAACAAATAAAATAAATAAAATCACACACAAACACACATACAAGCTTTCGCAGCCTAGCTGCTTCGTCAGGCAGAAGGGAAGGAGAGGGAAAAGGAAATGATGAGGGTTTCAAGGGAGTGGATAAGGAGTCATTCCAATCCCGGGACAGGAAAGACTTACCTTGGGGGGAAAAAAAGAGGGTAAACAAAAACACACACACCCACACATTTACGCAGACGCAAGTACACTTAGGCAGACACACTGTAGAACTGTAGAAAGCAAAGAAGTTAGAAGTTAGACAGAGATGCCACTTGAGGCAGAGGCTCTGTCCAGAGAACCAAGGCAAAGATGTTAAGATGGTGGGTGGGAATTCAAATTTAGCGGAGGTTGAGACCAGGTGGGTAACGGGAAGAGAGAATATGCTGAAGGGCTAGTTCCCATCTCCGGAGTTCTGAAGGATTGGTGTCGGTGGGAAGTATCCAGATAACCCGGACGGTGTAACACTGTGCCAAGATGTGCTGGCCGTGCACCAAGGCGTGTTTAGCCACAGGGTGATCCTCATTACCAACAAACACTGTCTGCCTGTGACCATTCATGCGAATGGACAGTTTGTTGCTGGTCATTCCCACATAGAATGCTTCACAGTGCAGGCATGTCAGTTGGTAAATCACGTGGGTGCTGTCACAAGTGGCTCTGCCCTTGATTGTGTACACCCTCCGGGTTACAGGACTGGAGTAAGTGGTGGTGGAAGGGTGCATAGGGCAGGTTTTACAACGGGGCCGGTTACAAGGGTAGGAGCCAGAAGGTAGGGAAGGTGGTTTGGGGATTTCATAGGGATGGACTAGGAGGTTACGGAGGTTAGGAGGGCGGCGGAAAGACACTCTCGGAGGAGTGGGGAGGATGTCGTGAAGGATGGATCTCATTTCGGGGCAGGATTTTAGGAAGTCGTATCCTTGCTGGAGAGCCACATTCAGAGTCCGCTCCAGTCCCGGAAAGTATCCGGTGACAAGAGGGGCACTTCTGGGGTTCCGTTGAAGGTTCTGAATTTGGGGGGATGAGGAAGTGGCTCTGGCAATTTGCTTCTGTACCAGATCAGGAGGATAGCTGCGGGATGTGAAGGCTGTTATCAGCTGATCCGCAGCTGAATCCCGAGCCATCCGTGATCTGAAGGCTGACCATTCCATCGTCATTCTCCCTTCCGACAAGGGCTCCACGACAGTGGTACTTGATCGGCGGGAGTATGTGGCAGAGGGAGTGCGTCAGCTTTCAGATAATACCACATATAAAGTTTTTCAAGGCAATCCCATTCCTGATGTCCAGGCAGAGCTTCAAGGAATCCTTAAAACCTTAGGCCCCCTACAAAACCTTTCACCTGACTCCATTAACCTCATGACTCCACCGACACCCCGCACCCCCACCTTCTACCTACTTCCGAAGATTCACAAACCCAATCATCCCGGCCGCCCCATTGTGGCCGGTTACCAAGCCCCAACAGAACGAATCTCTGCCTACATAGACCAACACCTTCAACCCATCATGTGCAGTCTCCCATCCTTCATCAAAGACACCAACCACTTCCTCGACCGCCTGAAATCCTTACCCAGCCTGTAACCATCCTTGTAACCATCGATGCCACTTCCTTATACACTAATATCCCACATGCCCAGGGCCTCGCTGCGATGGAATATTTCCTTTCACACCGACCACCCACTTCCTTACCTAAAACCTCTTTCCTTAATACCCTAGCCAGCTTCATCCTAACCCACAACTTCTTCACTTTTGAGGGCCAGACATACCAACAACTAAAGGGAACAGCCATGGGGACCAGGATGGCCCCCTCGTATGCGAACTTATTTATGGGACGCTTAGAGGAAGCCTTCCTGGACACCCAAGCCTGTCAACCCAAAGTTTGGTATAGATACATTGACGACATCTTCATGATCTGGACTCACAGTGAAGAAGAACTCCAGAAATTCCTCTCCAACCGCAACTCCTTTGGTCCCATCAAATTCACCTGGTCCTATTCCAAATCCCATGCCACTTTCCTCGATGTCGACCTCCATCTATCCAACGGCCAACTACACACATCCGTCCACATCAAACCTACCAATAAACAACAGTACCTGCATTATGACAGCTGCCATCCTTTCCACATCAAACGTTCCCTTCCCTACAGCTTAGGTCTTCGTGGCAAACGAGTCTGCTCCAGTCCTGAATCCCTGAACCAATACACCAATAACCTGATAACAGCCTTCACATCCCGCAGCTATCCTCCTGATCTGGTACAGAAGCAAATTGCCAGAGCCACTTCCTCATCCCCCCAAATTCAGAACCTTCAACGGAACCCCAGAAGTGCCCCTCTTGTCACCGGATACTTTCCGGGACTGGAGCGGACTCTGAATGTGGCTCTCCAGCAAGGATACGACTTCCTAAAATCCTGCCCCGAAATGAGATCCATCCTTCACGACATCCTCCCCACTCCTCCGAGAGTGTCTTTCCGCCGCCCTCCTAACCTCCGTAACCTCCTAGTCCATCCCTATGAAATCCCCAAACCACCTTCCCTACCTTCTGGCTCCTACCCTTGTAACCGCCCCCGTTGTAAAACCTGCCCTATGCACCCTTCCACCACCACTTACTCCAGTCCCGTAACCCGGAGGGTGTACACAATCAAGGGCAGAGCCACTTGTGACAGCACCCACGTGATTTACCAACTGACATGCCTGCACTGTGAAGCATTCTATGTGGGAATGACCAGCAACAAACTGTCCATTCGCATGAATGGTCACAGGCAGACAGTGTTTGTTGGTAATGAGGATCACCCTGTGGCTAAACACGCCTTGGTGCACGGCCAGCACATCTTGGCACAGTGTTACACCGTCCGGGTTATCTGGATACTTCCCACCGACACCAATCCTTCAGAACTCCAGAGATGGGAACTAGCCCTTCAGCATATTCTCTCTTCCCGTTACCCACCTGGTCTCAACCTCCGCTAAATTTGAATTCCCACCCACCATCTTAACATCTTTGCCTTGGTTCTCTGGACAGAGCCTCTGCCTCAAGTGGCATCTCTGTCTAACTTCTAACTTCTTTGCTTTCTACAGTTCTACAGTGTGTCTGCCTAAGTGTACTTGCGTCTGCGTAAATGTGTGGGTGTGTGTGTTTTTGTTTACCCTCTTTTTTTCCCCCCAAGGTAAGTCTTTCCTGTCCCGGGCTTGGAATGACTCCTTATCCACTCCCTTGAAACCCTCATCATTTCCTTTTCCCTCTCCTTCCCTTCTGCCTGACGAAGCAGCTAGGCTGCGAAAGCTTGTATGTGTGTTTGTGTGTGATTTTATTTATTTTATTTGTTTCTATCGACGAGCCGGTCCTTTTGGTAAGTCATCTGTTTTCTCTCTCTCTCTCTCTCTCTCTCTCTCTCTCTCTCTCTCTCTCTCTCTCTCTCTCTCTCTATATATATATATATATATATATATATATATATATATATATATATATATATATATATATTATAGAGGAAAAATTCCTAACAGGAAAAATATACGTAAAAAATAGATGAAGTACACTTACCAGGCGAAGGGGCACAGGCAGTAATAGCAACAAATAAACACACACACAAAAATGCTAGCTTTCGCAGCCTAGCTGTTTCATCAGGCAGAAGGGAAGGAGAGGGAAAAGGAAATGATGTGGGTTTTAAGGGAGTGGATAAGGAGTCATTCCAATCCCGGGACAGGAAAGACTTACCTTGGGGAGAAAAAAGGAGGGTAAACAAATACACACACACCCACACATTTACACAGACACAAGTGGTAAGTCTTTCCTGTCCCAGGATTGGAATGACTCCTTATCCACTCCCTTAAAACCCTCATCATTTCCTTTTCCCTCTCCTTCCCTTCTGCCCGATGAAGCAGCTAGGCTGCGAAAGCTAGCATTTGTGTGTGTGTGTGTGTTTGTGTGTGTGTGTGTGTGTGTGTGTGTCTGTGTGTCTGTGTGTTTATTTGTTGCTATTACTGCCTGTGCCCCTTCGCCTGGTAAGTGTACTTCATCTATTTAGAAAAGAGATGACTTACCAAAAGGACCGGCTCGTCGATAGAAACAAATAAAATGACACACAAACACACATACAAGCTTTCGCCACCACTAGCAGCTTCTTCAGGAAAAAGAGGAAAAAAATGGGAGGAAAAAGGGAAGGATATGGGTTTTAAGGAAGTGGAAAAGGAGTCATTCCAATCCCAGGAGTGGAAGGACTTACCTTAGGGGAAAAAAAAGGGAGGTAAACAAATACACACACACTCATACATATCGAATCGCAAACACACTTAGACGGACATTTGTAAAAATGTTCAATTAGTTCTATTCTTTACCATTGAGAAACTGGTACTGTAAGATTCTACAATAAAGACATTTTACAGTCAATATGGATATAAGAAAATATAGATTTTAATTTTTAAATAATTAAAAAGTTGTTTTTGGATCACAACATAGAACACTCTGAGTAGCACATTTCACAATAAGTAAAATGTGAATATATAAGTTGTCAGTCCAAAAGAGGAGAAATGTTTCTGTCATAATTTTGCAGCTTGAAGGACCTAAAGTAACCACAAATTTAAGGGGGGAAAAATTCAAATGTATGTGAAGTCTTATGGGACTTCACTACTAAGGTCATTAGTCCATAAGCTTAGAAACTACTTAAACTAATATTCACAGAATATATGACATCAACTGCAATTGGGCAAAGCTGAAAATGGGTACACATTATGTGAATATTAAATAATAACAACTGCAGAATATATGACATCAACTGCGATTGGGCAAAGCTGAAAATGGGTACACATTATGTGAATATTAAATAATAACAACTGCAGGATCAGAAGTGATGTCTGTTCTTTCGGAACAGATGCCACATTTATATATACTTAAACTAAGTTATTCTAAGCACAACACACACACACACACACCCATGCCCGAGGGAGGCCTCGAACTTGCCCACAGTCCATATCTGTAGCGACTTAGACCGCTCGGCTAATCCTGCATGGCTTAAGTAAAATATTCATAAAAATGTATCGGCATTATTCTGCAGCTATGTTCTACATTTTTCAGTAGATAAATGACTTTTCTATCATACTGTATTCAAATTTATGCAGGGAAACACACTGAACTATAACAAAACCTCTACATTGTTGCACTAACAAAATATATTTCTTTGCTTTACAGTTTAAGTTTATCATTACTAAGCAAAATACTAAATACTATAAATGATACAATTATAAATTACAGTACATACCCTGATGGTCGGAATCCATATCGATTTTCACCACTTTTCAACTAAGACAACATGTTAGAACAGACACAAACATAGAGTGTTATCAAGGGGGGAAAAATAAATAAATAAATTGGATTTTGTGTCAGACCCTACTTCCCAGATTTTCTCTTTGGGGCAAAGCAATTGGCCACAATGCAGTTTGGTTTATGGTGTTCAGGGAGCATGTAAAACCTAAGAGCGTAGGAATTTTGGGGGTGATAAGAGAGAGTTAGGGGAGGAGAGTGTTCTGGAATGGATGTTTGAAGGGGGCTGGAATCCATACTGCCATTCACATTGAGAATAGTTTAATATGTTAATAAACATGCAAACAAATGTCAGAAAAATAAAAATAGCCATTGCATGCATAGCAGCTACAAGATACATAAACAAATTTGCAAAAAGAAACGTTAGGAAATCATTGCTATAACAAATCTTCAGTGTACCAAGAAACAAATGCACAGAAGAAGAAAACACTGCGAAAACTTTATACCATACTCTAGTATTATTTTCAAAGACATATGGTGGATTTGCATTCATTTCTGAATATTATGTAATTGTTTTGTTTCAGCTATGGGAATGGGACTGTGTGTTGCATTCATTGCATTTGTCCGTCTGCCCAGTCTGAAAGTGTCTACACTTTTGCTGACGGGACTGCTAATTTATGATGTCTTCTGGGTTTTTTTCTCGTCCTATATCTTCAACACAAATGTCATGGTCAAGGTAATGTTTAATAATTGTAATTATGTGAATGTACTTTTATAACTCTGCATGTGATGACAGGTATTTAAAATAGTAGACGATTTCTTCAGACCTTGACGAGCGATATGATTGTTGGAGTTGTTTGTGTAGCTACCTTGAGATTTCAGATTTCATAGCACTTCGTCGAATTTCTGTCACTGACTGCTGCACTTAGGTCAGTCCAGGATGACTATATTTAATATCCACTCCCCTTAAAATGATATACAGTGATAACAGCTAGATATGACATTATTCATTGTTGTTCTTGTTACATGGAAGTAATTATAGTAGCTACGTGTAAGCAGTTAAAACTAATCTGTAATGCAAGAGAATAAATAAAAGTATTCTATCAGAGACTGTAATAAAATAGGTTTAAATTTTTTATCTTTGCAATAATGAGAATTGGAGTAAGGGGCTATAACTGTAGAGGCTAGGAAAATGGAACACAAAGGATTATGACTAAGGAAATTGGCAAGGAAAAGTTATTTAATCAGTGGGAGATAAAAGTAATGCAAGACAATTCCATAACTTCAAACGCATTTACACAGAGGCGGCAATATGCATTGCAATAGAAGTGTTCTTGGAATGTCACAATATACACCAGGTACTTTATGTATATGCATTTTAATTAAATAACCACCAGAAGTTTATTTATTATATATTTTATTGATCCTGATACTTTTGAGCTTCACTCATTTTGAAGCGGTGCCTATAAACAAGCTATTATCAGTGCATAAATCAATATAAAATAGATAAAAATGTAATATTATGCCTTACTATAGTTTCTTACTCACACAATAGGATGGTAAATATTACAGTATCTATTAATTATGTGAAGTTATTTTTATTTTTTGTAAATTTTAATATCTATTTGTCTGTCAGAATGAGGAGTTACATTATTGACAGATATTGTACTGAATAAAATTTCATATTTGCTCTAAATCAGTTTATATCTTACAATAAAATTAGACCTGTTTTTTGTTCAGACTCGCCCATGATTAACAAAATTATCAAAGTTTTCAATATACTTTCTATTGTTGATTTCTGTATGTTTGTTAAGCATTTTATCTCGATATTTAGCCAATTGTATGTAAACGAATATTATAGACGAAAATGATTAGGGTTTTAAGGGAGGGGGTAAGGAGCCATTCCAATCTCGGGAGAGGAAGGACTTACCTCGGGGGAAGAAAAGGAAGGTAAAAAAATACACACACACCCACACATTCACACAGTCACAGACACACCTAGGTAGACACACTGTAGAAAGCAAAAGCACACGTGTATTAGTGTGTTGTGAAGTGGGGCAATATACTATATTGTACTGAAAATGGGACAGGCGTAAGGCCCAGCGATGGAGATGGTGGGTGGACTTGTCTGGTAGGGCCGCGTCTGGCAAAAGGAGGGCCACTAGAGGCTGATGGTCGGTCATTAAAATGAAGCTGTTGCCATATAAGAACATGTACAACTTCTGCCCCGCAAAAATTATCGCCAGTGCCTCTTTCTCTACCTGGGAATATCGTTCCTGTGCCAGGGTGAGGGTTGTAGATGCGAACGCCAGGGGACGTTCGGTGCTGTCTGAGTACCAGTGCGATAGGACCGCTCCCACCCCATACTGTGAGGCGTCAACCGCAACTACTAGGGGCACATCCAGAGAATACGTTGCCAGACGTGTGAAACAACAATAATTGCTTAAGGCACTCAAAAATGGCCTGACAGGCAGGAGACCATTCAAACGTGACATTTTTGTGCAACAAGTCATGAAGGGCTTGAGCAATGGAGGCTGCATGCAGAAGAACTTGATGATAATATGCCAATTTTCTGAGGAAGGCTTGTAGTTCCTTTACGTTCTTGGGGGCAGGTATGGAAGCTACTGATTCCATGTATTCCTTTATGGGGGTAACGCCTTGTGGGGCCACTTCCAGCCCGAGGCTGGAAAAACTGAGATTTTGCCAAGTTACATTTGAGACCGGCATCGGACAAGATGTGAAAACATTCAAAGGTTGGCGACATGAGCCGCTGGGGTTGTTCCCAGTGACCACAATATTGTCTTAAGTAATTTACACAAGCATCTACTGGTTGCAAAAGCTGCTCTAAGTACCTTTGAAATATCGCAGGTGCACTAGAAACAACGAACAGCAGCTGCAGATATTTATAGAGTCCGAAAGTGGTGTTCAACACCAAGCAATGTTAAGCTTCATGACTTAGAGGTAATTGAAAATATACGCTTCAGCTAGGTCTAAGTTTGAAAAGCAGGCCCCTCCGGCCAACTTAGAAATCACATCATCTGGACGAGGTATGAGGTACATATCCAACTGACAGTGTGCATTAACTGTTTGTTTGAAATCCCCACATTGCCGTAACTGTCCACTAGGCTTCTGTACGACCAGCAAGGGGCAGGTCCACTCGCTAGATCAGATGGGAAGCAGAACCCCTTCACTGACTAATCTCCCATTCCTGTTTTACTGTGTAACACTTATTGACTAGAAGAGGCCGGGTTCTTTTAATATCGGTGTGGAACGCGGCTTGAGAGGGAGGTTTGCCTCAAAGCCGCGTGCCCGACCCAGTCCGGGAGAAAATAGGGGAGCAAATTTGTTGCAAAGAGTTTAGACTGCATTGAATGGGACCATATCGGACATCAGGTGAATAGTCTTTCACGGTAAACCGAAAGCTTGTGAAGGCGTCTAACCTGTGATTTGACAACGATGGAAGTTAACAGCCGCAAAACTGATTTGTATTCAGCAGTGGCCTGAAACTGCCCCTGAAAGGGGATCTGTTGATTGCCATACCCACGCAACTTACGTGTTACCGGTGTTAGCTGAGGGGAACGTAATTAATTGTAGGTGTTAGTACTTAAAAAGAATAGCTGCCACCATGGTATCAACTTGCAAAGACACATTGCAGCCCAGAATCTTAAGCTGAATCAAAATTTTAGATGATTCGGTGGCAATGTGTATAACTTTGTGCCCGTCGCAGGGGATTCGTCAACATCAGAGGTATCTTCAACCACTGGCTGTGTATGGGTTTTTGTATGACAGACTGTTGCGATATGACCCCATTTTTGACAATTTCGACAAATTGCCCATCGCTGAGGGCATCGAGGGTGGTCATGTTTAATAAAACAATCTGGGCAAGATGGCCAGTCACCAGGTGAGCCGGCACTACCCTGCTATGCTGGAGTTGTAAATATGGCTCGCGTTGTTTCCATGCTTTGCGGCGCGGACAGAGCCATGGACAGCGGCCCGCCTACTGGGGCAACCCGTACTGCCGACATTTCAGCCCACTGATCTGAGAATTGACAGCAGAAGACATTTCTTACGCCATGGCTGTTCTAACGACTTCGATAAGGGTAGGGTCTTCGATCTATAACAGTTGTCTGCGGACTTCTGCGTCTGGTGCAAAGCATATAACCACATCTCGAACCATTGATTGTGCGTACAAATCATTGTGAGGTTTGGAAGTAAAGTGGCAGCGTCTGACCAGACCTTGGAAGTTCTTAAACCTATTTCCTGTACGATTGTGAAGGTTGTTTTCAACTCCTGTGAAAGGTGACCCTAGATGCCATGACATGAGATTGTTTGACATAATAGCTCGAAAAATGGAATGCATTTCAGAGAACGACAGCGCAACGGAGTCCCGAAGGGGGAAAAGTTTGAGCAGCACTGAAAAAGCCATGAATTGTTGACGCAGATGTTGCTAGTACAATTCCCATTCGTCAGTAGGCATCTCAAACGGCAGAAAAGGAGGCATCGCCACTGCCGGCTGCGCACCAGCCGCCGCCCCCGGGCCCGAATGTAACATTGCGGATGCCAGGGAGGACACAGCCGCTACTAACGATTGTTCCGTGATCAACGACGGAAGACCCTGGAGGTGGGCACAGGAAGCCCAAAGCAACTCATCCAATGTGAAGCCACAGAACATGTGGATGCGAAAACCTCGTCACCACTTTTATGACTTCAAGTTCTTTATTTGCTAAACAGTTCAGGTTCGTGTCAGTACAACAACTGTCCGAGCGGCTCGGCCACCCAGCTTAGAGCGTGCTTTTCTCCATCAGGTGGCATCCTGGTTGCGTCGTCCCGCTTCCTCGTACGTCCTCTGGCGGCGGCCGGCATGTCGTGTTCCCCGTGCGGCCTCTTATGGCACTCCGTGAAATGTGGTGCGTGCGACTTGTTAATTGCGTCAATTTCAGAGTATTCTATAAATGGCCACGTGAAAGGGTACAGACCAGAAAAATCCATTGGTGACAGAGAACTATATACTAACAACATTCCATTAAAGACACCTGACTTACTACTGTGAACCCAATTGCAACGGAATGGGGGAGAATACACATTAGACTGTTCCACTGGTGGACAATTTACCCATGAGAAATTAAATTATGTAATCACCAGAAAACTCGTATCTGAAATCGAACTCAAGGTAAGTTGGGTGCCCCCGGTACTACTCACAAAACATATCCAAAAGGAATCTGTGAAGGAAATAAAACAGTTTCATAAAGATGCAAAATGTGGCGAGTGACAGAGGCCAACAGCATCCTGCCAGGAATAGCTGCTGTTAGCCACAAGAGAATTAAGTCACCACACTTAACTTGAAATTGAGGCATGGCATCAAATGGGCACTGCCACCATTCCTTCTTTCACCGGGTTCCCTCAGATGGCTCGATGGTTCCCACTCCATCTGACGCAATGTGACTGTAGTCACCCCAGTGGTTAGCTAGTGACATCCTGATAGAGTCCTGCGATTCGTCGTGTGGTGTCCCATCTCAGTGCCAACAACACCTGTCTTCCAGCAGTGCCCAACGGTCCAGTGCCTCAGTGAAGTGTAATTTCATGGTGCTCCCACATCACATAATTTTGATTGCTCTCTCTGTGAGCAAAAATGTAACTGATACACTCCCAGCCCAACACCAGTAATACCGGCACAACTTTCGAACAAGACACAAGTGCCACTCCTGAAGGAGAAGAGAAAAATAAGACTTACACTATGGAAACACTCACATGGGGAAAGCAAAATATGAAACGGCATGGCTCAACCATGTAATTAATAAATAAATAACATTTACCATCCTATTGCATAAGTAAAAACTGTAATAAGGCCTAATATTACATTTTATATAGAATTATGGCTTGTTTATAGCTACTGCTTAAAAATGAGCAATGGTTAAAATATTAGCGCAATCAACAAAAAATATAATGTATGCAACTCTCGTGGTCTTTTAATTATAACTCATTTCATGCAATTTGTAGCTGCGGAAAAGCACACAAGAGAAATACTTTACATTAGATTCATCTCTTGTATCTGTGAAAGAAAAATTTCAGGGCTCAACAAACCTGGATTAAGGGCTATGACAATAGAGACAGGGGAAAGGGGAGGGGGTGACTGATTGAAAATATCCATTATTATTTAATTGCTCTCTGTGTCTGTCCTTTTTTTTTTTTTTTTAATTAGAAGCAACATTTGTGTGTGTGTGTGTGTGTGTGTGTGTGTGTGTGTGTGTCAAAGATATAATATCGTACTCCATCCACCTCTACTAGCTCTCTCCTCAGCTCTGCTCCCCTGAAGTCTTAGCTGCCTCTCCCCTCAAACCTTCACCTGACCTGCCCAAACATCACATTACTACTTATAGGCAGATATATAGGCTTACCTGACTAACTTTTCTCACTCACTATGTGTAGTTCATCATAATAGTGACAATCAAGTTCATTGTCATGTGTGTTCATCACCAAAGGACAGTATTGGGTGTTCTAAAACTTGATGTGACATTTTTCTCTACTTACAGTAATAAAAATGAAACTTCTCGAGTTGAGATCCCAGTTTTAAAGTGAAGTATACAGTATGTTGAAAGGAGATTGTGTGAATGGGTTTTGGATATTTCTCTCAACTGCATTTTGTGTGCAAAAAAATTAGAATATTATCAGATATTAATATTATTGTTGATACTGTGTGAAAAATATGTTAGGCTTTCAAAATACAAGAAAATATCCATTCACTATGATGAGCTAAAGCAGTTACTTTGCATGAAGCTATATGTAAATCTTGCAAAGAGCTAATAGTAAAAAGATTTTTTTTCTCTTATTGCCCATTTTTAATCACATGAAGATTTCCTTTCTTTTAATTTCCTTTGATTTTGGACTTGGCTGCAGAGTTCAGAGCTCAGGATCTGATCCCCTGTCAGTTGTATGCTTTTTCTCTGTTCCAGATGTTTTTCCACTTCTAAATAAACTATGTATGACAGATGGTAGGTTGCACTTTGGCTTGGATTACATATTAATTTTTAGGTCCTTCTGTTAAGTAAAATCAGAAACTCAAAGCGGAGGACTCCTAGTTTAAAATCTCCAATATGTTCATATATTGTGGTTTTATTACCAATTATATGATTGTGTCTTATGCTGTTTTTTTTTTATTATAATTGATTCATATTCAATATGACCTTCACATTATCTAAATAATTGGTAAGTGTTATCAGTCTTATTCATGTTGGTGTTTCAAGGTTGCTACAAGGCCAGCAGAAAATCCGGTTGGTCTTGTTGCACGAAAGCTGCATCTGGGAGGTATGGGAGGAGTGCGTGAAGCACCGAAGCTCTCTCTGCCAGGAAAATTGGTGTTCCCATCGCTCCACCACGCAGGCCACTTCTCTATGTTGGGCCTGGGAGATGTAGTCATGCCAGGTCTCCTACTCTGCTTTGTGCTGAGATACGATGCGTACAAAAAAACCCAACTGTTGCACCTAGCAGACACGGGTGTTCCGCCCCCACGGCAGTTCAGTAAACTGAGGTAATTTTATATCCATTATTTAAATCTAGCATGTACTGTTGTCATATATTCTTTTTAACTATTTACCTGTGGAAGCCCATAATTTAAGTTTCTTCATCGGCTATTTGGATTTAATTTTTAAAAGGTACTTTTTTTTCATTATTTTGGCATAGACAACAATCTTTCTTCACACACAAAATGATGATGAGAATACAGCATCACTTGCTTATAACTGATACATAGTGGGTAGAACCATAACTGTACAGTATTACTATTTGCAATTGATCAGTACAGTCCAATACATGTCAGTGGTCACTGTTATTCCCATTTTCATTTGTTTACTCTTTGGAACTTCTGTTGTTATAATGTGTTACTTAGTTCAAGTAAACATACTCCAGTTACATTAATATTTTCTCTGATTGTTAAAAATTGTTCCACAATACATTTTCACATAATTTGTTGTTATTACACACAGTATATACATCCTGTACTTTTATTTTTCACAGAAGTCGTACTTTTATAATTTGTTAGTGATGTGCCTGTACTATTGATGTAGTGTAATCCTTCTTATTGGCAGCAATGGAGGACAGATAACAACTAACTGTAAAGAGGCTCACTGAGCTGCTGACAAGCACAAAAATAGATAATCAATATTATAGAAGGAAACCTTTCTGGTGGGAAAAATATGTATAAAAAAAAAAGAGATTGTTTAACTTACCCAAAGCACAGGCTCATTGACAGATACAAAAACACAAATAAAAACTCACACATTTACAAAGATTCAAGCTTTCACAACTGTTAGTTGCTTCATCAGGAAAAGAGGAAGGAAGGAGAGGAAAAAGGGAGAGATGCAGTTTTTAAGGTAGTGGATGAGGAGTCTATATAATGTCTGCCTTGTGTGTGTGTGTGTGTGTGTGTGTGTGTGTGTGTGTGTGTCCATTCCCGGGATTGGAATGACTCCTCATCTACTCCATTACAACCCACATCCTTCCCTTTTCCCCCCTCCTTCCTTCCTTCCTTTTTTCCAGATGGGCCAGCCAACAGTTGCGAAAGCTTGAATCGTTATGTATGTGTGTATTTTTATTTGTGTTTTTGTATCTGTCAACGAGCCTGTGCTTTGAATAAGTTAAACGATCTCTATTATTTTATACATAAAATAGATAATCACATTCACACAACTTAAATTTTCGGCCATGGCCTTAGTCAGAAACAAAAACACATATATTCAGGCAAACACTTGGACAACTATACACACACAACCACCAAGTCAGGGCCTCTCTAGCATGACAAGCATATATTTTGACATTCATGATGCATGTGGCACTAGAGGGCATTGAAAAAAAGCTTATATAAAATTTCTCCAATCTGCTGGAAACTAGTTTTGGTTTTAAACAGTTTCCAGGATAGTAGGCTTTATGGATACACAAATAAATCAGAAATAAAAGAAAAAAATTATTGCTATGAAAAAGCAACTTTGCAAGTAAGTTCATCCAAGCTTCTAGCCATGGACTCAGATTTTCATGAAATTTGTTTTTACTTGCTAATTTTAACTCGATAACAAATTTTCAAAAAACAACATACGTAAACATCATGGCTAAAGCTTGCTGTTTAGATTACATCACTTTAGGGAGAAAAAAAGAGTCTTAGCTTATTTTCAAATTTTCAGTACTCTGCTTAATTTCTGGGAATATAGGAAATAAACACCAATTGTTATGGCCCAAACACTGCTTTCTTAAATATGCAAAATACTTTCAGAGTTGTTACTGGGCCTTTTTTTTATTGATACTTAAATATATGATATTACAAAAAAGAAAGTATGGGTTTTGACCGATAGTGGCAATCATTTATGTAATGAAGTATTTCATATCTTTTTTCTGAAGGTTATTCTGAGTTCTCAAGTGGAAGCTTTAATACTGTCTCTGTTTTTAATCCACTGTGCAAATTTGATTTTGTTAACTTCACATCATTTTCATTAAAGTAAGACACTCTTCCTAATGAGCTTGATTCAGGTACACCAACAGTGCATAAATTTTTTCCCCAAGGCACAAAACAAGTGTTTTCCTTCTCAGGCCAAAAGAATGACGCTGGTGGTCCAGGTGAGTGGAGAAAAAGTAGTTCAGCATCTTGATCTACATTACATACATTCTTGATGAAGGCAAAATATTATCTGTCATTGTACACAGCAGCTACATAAGTGTTTTGTTGAGGACAGGAGTGTGTCAATTGCAAGACATTTTCACTGAATGAGAGTATCAAGAAGGCTCTTCTAATTTCTAATGAATCACAGGAAAGTGGTTTGTAATGGTGAAAATTCCTGGTATGAGATATTGTGCAGGTTGTAAAAAATCTTTCCTCGAGGTTCTTGAGGAGGAAATCTATTTTTCAATGTTAGCACTGCAGAAGTTGTAAACACCAGATGCAGTTGTTATCTGTACATCATCATTTAGTTGAAGGCTAGCTTTTCTCAGTACACATTTTAGAGGTTTCCTCCCAATCCATCACATACAGATTTACCACAGTCTAACATATACATACAGTCACGACATTCCCGCAGATTTTATACACTGTGGCAGCAGCACTTCAAGCGGCTGGCAAGCTACATTTCTGAATACGATATTGGGTGAGTGCGATACTATCGTTTGTATTGATTTTAACATACTTTTTACATTAGGGAACGTATGTCATGAAATAGGCAAAAGCTTAAAATTACCTCCACCTTTGTCTTTCTTATATAGTAGTAAAGATGTATAATTTTGATATAGTCAGTACAGATGTTGGTAGATAACTAATTAGATCAAAAATTATAACAAGGTGTTGAATAGGTGGTTCCATGAACACTAACTAAATTACCTGATTTGGTTTACCATAAGATCTCACGACTTTTTATGGTGGAAGGAACTTGTCACGAGACTTGAATTTTTGTACATTTTATGTTTTTGATGGAATACCCCTTTTCTGTAATTGCTCTGACAGTAAATCTGGCTATATTGTTGAGGCAGACAAGCTATCCCACCTTGGCAATGTCTGTGGTGATAAAATGTAATGTATTAAATATTTTGGCTAACTGAATTTCCGTACTGTTTATCAATGCAAAATGTCTGCCTAAAAAGTTTAAAGTTATAAATATTATAATCCTGTGGATTGGTTGATTGCCTACATTTTGATAGAACAAGGGAAAATAAAAGAAACATGCAGAAATTTTTACAAGAATAATATAAAAAGGATATGTTGCTTCTCACTGTAGGGATAAGACCCAAAGCAGTGTAGAGACGTAACAAAAAGAAAACCACAACTAGGCTTTAGGTAAAAGCCTTTTATAGAGGGGGTAGGAGGGGGGGGAGAGAGAAGAAGAAGAAGAAAAAAAAAAAGAAAAAGAAAAAAAAAACCATGCATGCACTCGTCCAACCATACAGGCACAAATCACCCAAACGTGATTGCTATCCCTAGATGCCACAGCTCAGGTTAGTTTTCTATGTAATTTTTTTTCTTGACATTCTTTTTTGCTTAGTATATAAACCATGTGTGAGTAGTACCTAGTTTTTAGTCATTATCATCATCATCATCATCATTGTGCTACATACATTTATCGACTTTTAAGTCAGTAGTTGCCTTTTCTTTATTTGATGTGTTGATTAAATCAATCTTCATTTGTGCAAGTCTGCTTGCAGAGTGTCGATTGCACTGGGGGGAAAAGGTTATTCCAAGGATTTTTGGCTGTCTTCTTAAAAAGCCTACAAAAACTTTGGAATTTAATTATTAGTTCTTAATTGTATATATTTTTAATTAATCTGTTGGAATTACACCTATTATTTTGGAGAGGAATTAAATTTATTGCTGCTGTGAGAATGTTCTGTAGCTGATACTTCCTGACACCACTTTTTGAAATATGGTGCAGCACATCCAGTTTTTTACTTAATGTCATTCCTTTCCGGCAAACTTCGATTTCCAGACTGGTTTTAGCTCCTGCTGCAGCATGCAGTACAAAATCTCTACTGGAACAGCCAATTGAAATTTATTTTAACAACTTTTATGAAAACTGCTCAAATTTTTAAAGCTTGTAAATCAAAGTTTTACTGATCATGTATGGATATTGATGGTTTCTTTAATTTTCCTCCATGGAGTTTGGGCATGGTCACCTGGAAGAAGCGAGTACCAATAGATTAGTTACATGTGAGCATTGAAAGTTTATTCACAACAACATACATCATCTGATATTGAGAGATTTTGCATCATGGAATTAGTAGGCTACTAGGTCTGTGTTCTTTGATATGCAATCCTTCACTTTCTGAGAGAGGTGTAATCTTAAAGAATCCAGCACCAGGTTAAACGACCTTGGTATTTTGTTCCCAACAACCTTCAGCCAATCTAGTATCTTGTCATTTTTATCAGCTGTCCCCTTTGTTGTCTTATGAAGGAAAGCTACCGTACATTCCTGCAGATAAGATGAGGTACAAATTTTCATGAAAATTTTATAGTTTAACCATATATCTGTCCTATAAGACGACCCCCCCAAGTTACCGTATTTACCCGAATGCAAGCCACACTTTTCAGGATTTCAAAATACTCCTGCTGCTTAGATTCTGAGGCAAAGCTTCAGGAAGTGCTGAAAATGCAGTTAGAAACTTCCATAAGTAGGTTTCGTGAATGGTAGTTCTGAAAAATGCTGCTAGAAGCCACCATACATATTTTTTGTGATCTGGATTTCACCCTTTGTTGCAGTGTTTGTTGTCTGCTTTAGAACTTTCATGCATGTTGTGCTACGTTGTATCCGATTGTGCAGAAGCATGTGTTTTTTTACACCGTGAAGTTTAAGAGAAAAGTAATTTCTTTTGCCAAGACGACATTTCATCGTGCCAATGCACATATTACGTGGATGTAAACCTGCGAAATTCCTGGAGAACAAAAGATGAAGGATTTCAAAGGAAACCGCAACTTTTGCATGTAGCTCTGAAATATTTTAACCCTTTCACTGCTCCGTACGTAAACAAATGCTAATTGTTTCTGTGCGGCTCTGGATATATATATTATAGAAGGAAACTTACCTGGTGGGATAAACAAATATAAAAAATAGATTACGGATGACTTACCCAAAGGACAGGCTCGTCGACAGACACAAATAAAATAACAAACAAACAAACATACAAGATTTTGCAGCCGTTGGTCACTTCTTCAGGAAAAGAGGAAGAAAGGAGAAGAGAAAGGGAAGGATATGGGTTTTGGGAAGTGGAAAAGGAGTCATTCCAATCGCAGGAGTGGAAGCACTTACCTTAAGGAAAAAAGGAAGGTAAAAAAATACACACACCCTCACACATATCCACATGCAAACACACATAGACAGACATTTGTAGAAAGCAAAGAAGTTGGACAGAGATACCACTTGAGGCAGAGGCTCTGTCCACAGAACCGAGGCTAAGATGTTAAAGATGGTGGGCGGGAATTTGAATTTAGCGGAGGTTGAGACCAGATGGGCAACGGGAGGAGAGAATAAGCTGAAGGGCAAGTTCCCATCTCTGGAGTTCTGAAAGGTTGGTGTCAGTGGGAAGTATCCAGATAACCCGTTCGGTGTAACACTGTGCCAAGATCTGCTGGCCGTGCACCAAGGCATGTTTAGCCACAGTGTGATCTTCATTACCAACAAACACTGTCTGCCTGTGACCGTTCATGGGAATGGACAGTTTGTTGCTGGTCATTCCCACATAGAACGCTTCACAGTGCAGGCATGTCAGTTTATAAATCACGTGGGTGCTATCGCAAGTCGCTCTGCCCTTGATTGTGTACACCTTCCAGGTTACATGAGTAGAGTAAGTGGTGGTGGAAGGGTGCATAGGCCAGGTTTTACAACGGGGGCAGTTACAAGGGTAGGAGCCGGAGGGTAGGGAAGATGGTTTAGGGAATTCATAGGGATGAAAGGTTTGGTGGGCGGAGGAAAGACACACTCGGTGGAGTGGGAAGGATGTTGTGAAGCATGGATCTCATTTCGGGGCAGGATTTAAGGAAGTCATATCCTTGCTAGAGTGGCAAAGTGAGATCTCCAGCTAAGACGGTGAGTATAGGATAGTAAATCTTTGACAAGGGCTGTTTGGTTGAATTTGGGAGTGGGACTAAAGGTGAGGCCTTTGGATAGGATAGAGGTTTCAGATTGGGAAAGAGGTTTAGAGGAGAGGTTGGCTTCTGAATTGGGATGTTGTCATTCAGGATTGTGTGGATTAGGATTTAGAGGTTTGGGGAGGGGGGGGGGAGCTGGAAGTGGAAGATTGAGTAGATGGGAGAGACTGGGTTTCTGTGCAATAAGAGGAGCTCGAGGTTTATTGGAAAGGTTGTTGAGGGAGAGTGTATTGCCTTTCTGGACGTGGGTGACCAGGAGTTTAGATAGTTTTTTTTGAGGTGGAGGGTGGCATGCTGTTCCAGTTTGCGGTTGTCCTGTAAAAGGATGTTCTGAACTGTAGGTGAGGATGTGGGAGTGGAAAGGTTGAGGATTTTGATCAGGGATAGGAGTTGACAAGTGTGTTCATTGGCAGAGTTGCTGTATAGGTTAAGGATCAGGCAGGTGAGGGCTGTGGATTGTTCTGTTTAGAATTGGTATAAGGCAGTATGAAAGGATGGGTTACAGCCAGAGAAGGGAACTTTTAGTGTGAGGCCCTTGGAGGTGATGCCAAATGTTAAATAAGCCTGAGTAAATAAAATGTGTGACCTCAATCTGGCTAGGGGAAAAGCATGCTTGCAGAGGGAATGTAGACAAAATTTGACTCTTCTTCAGGCAGAAGGGAAGGAGAGGGAAAAGGAAATGATGAGGGTTTTAAGGGAGAGGGCAAGGAATGTAAGTAAAATTTGATGGGGTCATTGTAGGGATGTTGTGAGGGAAACATAATATTTGGAAGTTGGAATAGTAAGAAATATGTGCCATGTAACAAACTGTAATGTAATGAAATAAAATAAGAGAGATAAAGGTGAAAATATAGCAAAAGGAATTCAGCTATGAAAAAAGAAATAGAAGTAGTTCTTCAAGAGAGTTGTTGAAGTTAAATGTTGTTGATACCGTGGTCAACTTTAGTTAGTTTTGTTGGGAAAAGCCGACAAGCAAATGTTACGATCACACTTAGAAAATGAATGGGCATCGTTTAATTCTGGGACTATGGATGTAGAGGAATTGTGGACTAAATTTAAGTGCATTGTTAATGAAGGGTTAGAGAAATATGTGCCAGTAAAGACGATTAAGGATGGAAAAGATCCACCGTGGTATAATAATAATGTTAGAAAGCTGCTGAGAAAGCAAAGGCTGTTGCACTCTCGATTCAAAAAAGAACCCGCAGATGATGACAGGCAAAAGTTAGTAGAGATTCGTGCATCTATAAAAAGATCGATGCGTGAAGCATACGATAATTATCACAGCCATACCTTGTTGTTGTTGTTGTTGTTGTTATGGTCTTCAGTCCGGAGACTGGTTTGATGCAGCTCTCCACCCTACTCTATCCTGAGCAAGCCTTTTCATCTCCTCATAAGAACGACAACCCACATCCACTTGAATCTGCTTACTATACGCGTCTCTTGGTCTCCCTCTGCGATTTTTACCCCACACACTTCCCTCCAACGCTAAATTCACAATTCCTTGATGTCTAAGAATGTGTCCTACCAATCTATCCCTTCTTTTAGTCAAGGTATGGCAGAAATTTCTTTTCTCCCCAATTCGGTTCAGTACCTCCTCATACCTTAGCAAAAGATATTTCCGAGAACCCGAAAAAAATTCTGGTCCTATGTAAAATCGATAAGTGGGTCAAAGCCCACTGTTCAGTCACTAGTTGATCGTTCCGGGGCAGTAATAGAAGAAAGCAAACGGAAAGCTGAAGTTCTAAATTTAACCTTTAAGAAATCTTTCACGCAGGAGGACCGCACAAATATACCATCATTTGATCAACGTACTAATTCCGAAATGGGGGACATAGCAGTAGGTATTTCCGGTGTAGAGAAGCAGCTGAGAGAGCTAAATACGAAAAAGTCTGCTGGTCCGGATGGAATACCAGCTCGGTTTTACAAAGACTATTCTGCGGCATTGGCCCCTTACTTAGCTTGCATTTATAGCGAATCTTTAATTCAGCGCAAAGTTCCTAGTGATTGGAAAAAAGCGCAGGTGACTCCCGTGTATAAGAAAGGAAAGAGAACTGACCCATACAATTACAGGCCAATATCATTGACATCGGTTTCATGTAGAATTTTGGAGCATATTCTCAGTTCGAATATAGTAAATTTCCTTGAAACGGAAAAGTTTCTTTCCATGAATCAGCACGGGTTTAGGAAACATCGTTCATGTGAAACTCAGCTTGCCCTTTTCTCACATGACATCTTGCGAGCCATGGACGAAGGGCAACAGGCGGATTGTGTTTTTCTCGACTTCAAAAAGGCGTTCGATGTGGTGCCACACTGCAGACTGCTAACGAAGATACGAGCTTATGGAATAGGTCCACAGATTTGTGACGGGCTGGAAGACTTCCTAAGTAATAGAACGCAGTACGTTGTTCTCGACGGCGAGTGTTCATCAGAGACGAGTGTATCGTCAGGCGTGCCCCAGGGAAGTGTGATAGGACCGCTATTATTTTCTATCTATATAAATGATCTGATGGACAGAGTAAGTTGTAATTTGTGGCTGTTTGCTGATGATGCTGTGGTGTATGGGAGGGTGTCGTCTGTAACTGACTGTAATAGCATACAGGTTGACTTAGACAAAATTTCTAGTTGGTGCGAAGAATGGCAGCTAGGTCTCAATGTAGAAAAATGTAAGGTGATGCGCATGAGTAGAAAAAACAATCCTATAATGTTCGAATACAGCATCAGTAGTGAGCTTCTTGATGCTGTCGCGTCGTTCAAATATCTAGGCGTGACATTGCAGAGCGATATGAAATGGAACGAGCATGTAAGGACAGTTGTGAGTAAGGCAGATAGCCGACTTCGGTTTATTGTGAGAATTTTGGGAAGATGTACTTCACCTGTAAAGGAGACCGCGTATAAAACGCTTGTACGACCATGTCTTGAGTATTGCTCAAGTATTTGGGACCCGCAGCAGATCGGTTTGAAGGAAGACATAGAGGCGGTTCAGAGGCGAGCAGCTAGATTTGTTACCGGTAGGTTCGACCAATGCGCGAGTGTCACAGAAATGCTCCGGCAACTCAATTGGGGATCGCTGGAAGAAAGACAACGTTCTTTTCGTGAATTTCTGTTAAGTAAATTTAGAGGGCCGGAATTTGAAGCTGAGTGTAGTACGATCTTGCTGCCGCCTACTTACATTTCGCGTAAAGATCACAAAGACAAGATAAGAGAAATTAGGGCTCGTACGGAGGCATATAGGCATTCTTTTTTTCCTCGTTCAATCTGGGAGTGGAATAGGAAAGGAAATGCCTAGTAGTGGTACAGTGTACCCTCCGGCACGCACCTTACGGTGAATTGCGGAGTATGTATGTAGATGTATATGTAGTCAACAACATAGTGAACAAGGATTTGGTAATAGTATTTGTTTCCGAAACAAGTTTAAGGGTAGAGAAACTCTGGGAAAGTTCAAGAAAACCGCGTGAGAATGCAAGGAAAGTGTATTATTAGGACTGGTTATATGCTAGCAGATTACGATTTTGAGGCTAATAATACTCTGACAAAGGAATAGCAACATCAAAACCTAGAAAGTTGCTGAAAAATGCTTGGAAATGTAGGAAAAAGAACAGAAATGTGGAAAAACGAGGATAGGAAATAATGTCCAAATTGCTAGGAAATGCCGAAAATGTTTTAGAGGAGATGCAGTGTTGAAAGCGGTAAATAAAATACTAAGAATAAAAATAAATATAAAAATACAGAAAAATATGTATAAAAATAAAGATTGTTTGACTTACCCAAAGCACAGGCTCGCTGATAGACACACAAAACACAAAGGAAAACACACATAAACAAACATTCAAGCTTTCGTAACCTAGTTGCTTCTTCAGGCAGAATAGGAAAAGGAAAGGATTAGGGTTTAGAGGGAGTGGGTAAGGAGCCATTCCAATCCCGGGAGAGGAAAGACTTACCTTGGGGGGGGGGGGGGGGAGGAAAGGAGGGTAAACAAATACACACACACATACACAAACACGTCTAGGTAGACATACTGTAGAAAGTCCACAGTATGTCTGCCTAGGTGTGTTTGCGTTTGTGTATGTGTGGGGGTGTGTGTATTTGTTTACCTTCCTGTTTTTCCCCCAAGGTAAGTCTTTCCTCTACCGGAAATGAAATGGCTCCTTACCCCCTCCCTTAAAACCCTCATCATTTCCTTTTCCCTCTCCTTCCCTTCTGCCTGAAGAAACAACTGGGTTGCGAAAGCTTGTGTTTGTGTGTTTTATTTACGTTACTATCACTACCTGTGCTCCTTCGCCTGGTAAGTAAACTTCATCTAATTTTACATATATTTTTCCTGCTAGTAATTTTTCATCTATAATATATATATAATTTTACTTTCGTATACAATTACCTCGGATTTTGGGGGCTTTTTTTAAAATTCATCCATTGTTTTTATCTGCAGAAATATACGGTATGCAGAAAGCTATTTTTATAGTACAGTTTCCCTGCGAAGAATCAGCACACCAGCCAGCGAATCTAACAGCTATGTCATCACAAATTGTGGCATGACTTTGTCTTGTAGAGAAACTGCAACTAACTATTTCAGATGTTGTCACTTGATCTGAATACAGCATCCTGGATCTAGTCAGATAGTGGCCCTCCATATGGCAGCACTAATAGATCGTCACATGTTGGTTCTATTGTTACGTTCTCTTCACTATGAAGTGGTGAAAGTAGCCTCTCCTTTTTATACCTCCCATCATTAATCTGTATGACTGGCTTGTAGTAAAGCTTCATACGATCATTGATAACATCTCTGCTTTTAGGTTTTAGCAATTTAAGGTAAAAAATCCTCAACTTAATATCTGATGTCCAACAAGCAACTGAAGATAGAATATGGTACAAAGCATGGCCTTGGTAATTTTTCTGATAAGTAAAAATCTGTACTAAGTCTACTGGACTATAGATCTCCTTTTGATGTTTGTTTGTTTTATAATGTTATTAGTGTTTCTCCTAATCACCCAGTGTAGACATGCACACCAACAATCATGCTAATATACTTCTGGTGATCAGGAATTTCATATAGTCATCAAATTACCTAATTAAACAGGTAACTATTAACAGGTGTTAAATATTTTTAAATGCATTTCAGCCATTAGTTGTTATATTGAAACCTTTATCTACAGGTTTCTGTCATTTACCATCATCACAGGGAAAATAATTATTAACAATAATTTCTTTCTTGTACCTGTGAAGTGGTAAGGATGGTTTGAAGACTGTAGAGTATTTCTTCACAGTGTAAAATGTGGTTGTCATGATGGGAAGCATTTTATCCCAATCAAGAGCATATCTGCCAGTGTTTTATCAAAGTTTTCATTTGTCTGTGATAACTAATGTCACCACAGAAAATTATTTCAGTTACTAATCTTGTCTGGAAACCTTTCCACCATCAGAAAGGTACTACAGGATTCCAGTCACTATCTTCTTCAAAGAACTTGCAAATTTCTAGAGTTTAGGTAGTTGGCACAGCTTTGGTGACAGTTTAGCAGGTGAAGTAGTCAGTGCAGATTATTAACCATTGATTCTCATTTGTTGACTTTTGGAACCTTCCCAATATTCATCAGGGGCTCAGCATTAATTTGCTTAGTACGTGCTTGGCGAACCCGGGGTCCAGAGCAGTGGGCTGTGTCGCGCCAACAGTCTGCTACACCATAAGCTCTGTGCGTGCTTCAATGACCATCGTTTGGCGCGATGGTGGAATGTTGTACGTTTCAGAGTCCGAGAATCTTGGCTTAATTGCCCGGGTCATAAGGATGGTACAAACCCCTCTCTCTCTCTCTCTCTCTCTCTCTCTCTCTCTCTCTCTCTCTCTCTCTCTCTCTCTCTCTCTGTTTATATATATAAAACAATCTCAAGGTGTGCTACATGCCGAGGAGATGCATGGCTGTTGAGTTTAAACACTTGCTAGTGAGCAACCTCTGAGGAACCTGCCGTACCTCAGTTCTATACAGCTTACCCAGGCAAACGGGGAATCTGCCTGGGTGGACCTTTATTTCCCTAGCTACTCATGGGAACTCAATGAAAGAACACAGAGTAACACTGTTGGGTGTTTAACCACCATCTCTAAGAAAAAGGCAAGGTAGACTTCAGTGCTGAGAAATATGATTCCCAGTCGTTCCTTTCCTTGGCTATGCCATGGGAGGAACGCAGGGCTTGCAACCAAGGACAACAATATGCTCCAAGGTATTTAGTGTGTGCCAAGACAGATGGTGAATCCTTCACGAACACAAAGCCTCTCTTTTTCATCGAGAACTTGGAAGACAGGTTCGGAGCAGTAGACGGCATGTCAAACATGCAGTTGGGATCGGTTTTAATAATGACATCATTGCTCGCCTGTGACAAGCTGAGTGATGTTCCCATTACTATTACCCCACACAAAAGCCTGAACATGGTAAAGGGTATGATATTTCATAGGGACCTCCTTTTGCAGTCGGATAACGAACTCTGTAAGAACTTGGAGCGGTGAGGAGTCCACTTTATACAGCAAGTCCATAGAGGTCCGAAGGACAACAGGGTTGCCACCAGTACCTTCATCTTGGCCTTCTAGGGCAATTCATGGCCACTGTGCCGCCATCCCCCTCCATCTCCACCTCTTCCTCTGAGGACAAGGTGGAGATCCTTGCGTCCCCCGAGGACCTCGCTCTCGGGGATGCCCCAGAATCGATGGACATGGATGCAAACACATCGCCACCGGTGGATGGAAGTCGTGATGAGGTGTAATGAGCCACATTTTATCATTATGTCTTCCCAGACGTCGGAAAACATCATAATCCAATGGAACTGCAGGAGTTTCTTCAACCACCTGGCTGAGCTACAACAACTTTTGAGCGTAACACCTGCGCTCTGCACTGCCCTCCAGGAAACCTGGTTTCCGGCAATGCAGACCCCTGCCCTTCAGGCAACTGTAGTGTGTATAACAGGGTGTCAGGGTGTGTGTGTGTGTGTGTGTGTGTGTGTGTGTGTCCTTGCCTCTGTCTGTAGTGTACCTGTGCCCTTCAAACACAGTTAGAAGCTGTGGCTGTCAGGGCAAGGACAACACAGGAGAACACTGTCTGCACTCTCTACCTCCCTCCAGATGGTGATGTCTCATTGAATGCCTTGGCTGCGCTGATATCCCCCCACCTTTCCTGGTATTGGGCGACTTCAATGCCCATAATACCTTGCGGGGGGGGGGGGGGGTTCTATGATTTCTGGCTATGGCAGAGTTGTCGAGGACTTGCTTTCTCAGCTCAACCTCAGTTGTGCGCCACACTAAAATGTGTGGGGGCACGAATGTTTATTGGTGCCCCCACACATTTTAGTGTGGTGCATGGCACGTTCTCAGCCATCGATTTATCAATCTGCAGCCACTGCCTTCCACCGTACATCCATTGGAGGGCTCATGACGACCTGTGTGGCAGTGACCACATTCTGATCTTTCACTTTCACAAGGTCAGTCCCCGGCCCGCCCGCCTAGGTGAGCTCTACACAGGGATAACTGGAAGACTACACATCAGCTGCCATAGTTACACCGCCACCCCTCAACAATATCAATGTGGTGGTCGAGAGTACCACACAATCCATCGTTTCAGCTGCAGAAGCGACCATTCCTCATTCCTCCTGGTGTCCATGGCGAAGGACGGTACCGTGGTGGTTGCCAGAGGTCGGTGAGGCTATTAAAGATCTCAGGTGAGCCTTACAATGCTATAAGTGGCAGCCCTCTATAGAGCACCTTATGGCCTTTAAGCGGCTCTGCACTCATGTCTGCTGATTTATCAAAGGACGTAAATAGTGTTGGGAGAGGTATGTCTACTGTTGGGATAGGTACCTCCACCTCACAGGTCTGGGGAAAAATCAGGTGCCTACATGGATACCAGACACCAGCAAGTATCCCTGGGATCTGCATCAATGAAACTGTTTGTACGGACTCCACCACACTAGCTGAAGCCTTTTCTGATCAATACGCTCACACCTCTGCGAACTACCCACCTGCCTTCTGTGCATTAAAGGAGTGGGCAGAAAGGTAAGCCCCTTTCCTTTACTGCTCACCACTCTGAGGCATATAATGTGCCTTATAATGAGTGGGAGTTCTTCAATGCTCTTAAACAATGTCCCGACATGGCCCCTGGGCCTGATAGCATCCATAGCCAAATTCTGACGCACTATCAGCGGAGAGCCAGTGTAATCTCCTTGCTCTCTTTACCCACATCTGATGTGATGGTGCTCAAACCTGGCAAGAGTCCTCTTCACACGTATAGTTATTGGACCATTAACCTAACCAATGTATCCTGTAAGTAGTTAGAATGTATGGTCAGTCGGCAGTTGTGTTGGATTCTCGAAACTCGGGGCTTGCTTGCTCCATGACGGGGGTGTTTCCGCCAGGGTCGCTCTACCACCGACAACCTGGTGTACCTCAAGTCCGCCATCCACACCGCCTTTTCCAGGTGTCAACATCTGATAGCCATCTTTTTCGATATGCAAAAAGCGTATGATACGACCTGGCGACACCACATTCTCAGTACGTTGCATGGGTGAAGTCTCCGGGGATCACTCCCAGTTTTTATTTAAAAGTTTTTAGCTGTCCGTGCTTCTCGTGTTCATGTTGGTGCCTCCCGTAGCACCTCTTACGTGCAGGAAAATGGGGCCCTGCAGGGCTCTGTTTTGAGTGTCCCCTTAGTTTTAGTGGCCATTAACGGCTTAGTGACAGTAGTTGGATCGTCAGTATCCCCTTCCGTCTATGCTGATGACTTCTGCATCTCTTTTTAGCTCCTCCAGGACCCAAGTTGCTAAACGTAGATTACAGGGAGCCATTCGAAAGGTGCAGTCCTGGACTCTTGCTCATGGCTTCCAGTTCTTTCCTGCGTAGACAATGTCGTGCTCTTCTGTCGGTGTCAGACGGTACATCCACAGCGTGAACTTTATCTCAACAACCACCTATTAGAGGTTGTTGATACTCACAGGTTTTTAGGGCTTGTCTTTGACTCTCAGCTGACGTGGCTCCCCCACATTCGTCAGCTGAAACGGAAGTGCTGGCGCCATCTCCGCCACCTGGGCCATACGACCTGGGGTGGTGATCGGTCCACACTGTTGCGTATATACCAAGCTCTGGTACAGTCCCGTCTCAATTTTGGACGCCTTGCTTATCCCCCTCAGCATCCCCCTTGACAATGCGCTTGCTGGACCCCATTCACCATTCTGGGGTCCGCATCGTGACAAGTGCCTTCCCCACCAGCCCCGTGAACAGTTTACTTGCGGAGGCCGGGGTCCTACCTCTGTGGATCCGTCGGCAGCAACTTCTTGCGGCCTATGATGCTCATGTCCATAGTTCACCAGGCCATCCTAATCAACATTTGCTTTTCTCTCGCATGGTCATCCGTCCTCAACAACAGCGACCTCGTTCAGGTCACACAATCGCCTCCTGTGTCCAGTCCCTTTTGTCAGAATTGTCAGAACTAGTCTTTCCCTGTCCTGTGGCCGTATCAGGCTCTGCACGTACACCTCCATGGTGCTTACCAAGGTCACATTCTCGGCGGGACTTGCCCAATAGGCCCAAAGACTCAGTTCCTCCAGAGGCACTCCGCCATCAGTTCTTTGCTGTTGTTGCAGAGTACACTGGATACAACATACAAACTTTTCATTGGTTGATGATTGTGTTGGCGATCACGCTGAGCAGCAGTCTTTGCCAGATGGTTGCAGTGTTTATACTGCATAGCTGGTGGCTGTTCTCCGTGCTCTTCAGCATATGCGTTCCTGCTCAGGTGGGTCTTTTCTTCTCTGCAGTGACTCCCTGAGCAGTTTCCGTGCTCTGGACCAATGTTGTCCATGTTCTTCTTTGGTGAAGGCTATCCACGAGACACTGTTTGCTCTAGATCAGTCAGGATGATATGTGGTCTTCGTTTGGTCTTCTGGTCACATCGGTGTCCCGGGAAACGAAAGCTTTGATAAGCTCACCAAACAGGCTGTCCATGCGTCTGTATTAGTGACTGTCCTCCCGGCTTCTGATCTCCAGTTTGTGTTGTGCCGTAGAGTCCGTGAGCTATGGGTTGCTGAGTGGCGTAGCCTGACCACGGCCAACAAACTCAGGGCAATAAAGGAGACTACAGCTGTGTGGCATTCTTCCATGCGGGTGTCTTGCCCCAAGGTTGATCCTTCCTATTTTTAATTTCATGGTCAGTCAACCACAAACTTCAGCTTTGTTGTTCAATTTCTCGTAATTGTTCTATGTTTCTGTGTGATTATCTCCTTTCGTGTTGTCTCTTGTTGACTTTGTTGATATTTTACTGATTGAGTGGCATTTTCCTCCCTTTGCTGTTTTAACTCTGAGCATATTTTTTCAGTATTGACATACTTCTTATTTTGCCCTTTGATGGAATGGGGGACCTTCACAGTTTTGTCCCTCTAAACCGCAAAACCAAGAACAACAACAACAACAACAACCTTCTCAAGAGAGCAATACTAATTCTGTGGAATGACAATGCAACAGGCATGATTGCCTCCAAATGACCCAGCAGCAGCTACAGCACCTGCTGCTTGGATTTCGCTCACAGTGTCCAGAGGAATGTTATAAACTAGTCAGTGATACCTGCATCTGAGGGTCTTCACAAATTCCAGGTTACCTAATGAGAAGCACACCATTTATATCCAGGCTGCTGAAACTTCGCACTTGAAGTAGCACTGTAGCAAGTGAAGAACGAGAAACATGAGCCACTAAGCACTGGGTTCTAACCAAGTACATGCATTAATCAACGTAGGTTGTTCGTGCCAAAGCCTTACTAGCTTTGTTTCACATGAACATAAACCATATACCTTGTTATTGTGTCTACGCCATGCTTGTGTTATGTAATGTTGTGCTTTGTTTTGCAGTGCTTTTGATAGTTTTATACCAATTAAAACCCTGTGTGTCAAGGTGTACTACTAAACAGCAAGGCACTAGAGTTGGAGGAAGAACTCATATGAGTTTTACAAGCAGGAGAAAGAATATGTGAATATTCATGGACAGCTCTCAGTACCTGTGGTAAAAGTTGGAAATGACATCAAAAACTCTTGGAATTTGTGTAAGAGCGGTAGTAAGCAAAGGGCTATTACTGCAAAGCTTGCAGGATGTAGAAGTGAGCCATAATGATTCTGAGGCATCCGGATCTAATATATTTTTAAGGACATTGAGTTAATCTTTGGTGTAAAGGCTTTTATCATCACTATTATTGTTATTCTTTCTTTTCTTTAAGGAAACTAAATGCTTTATGTTCTGTGTGCACTTAATTACATGGCTAGCTAATAGATAATTACTTTGTAATTCTTTTAAATTGTTGGATGATTTTTTTTTTTTTTTTTTTTTTTTTTTTTTTTTTGTGTATGTATTTTCAGAATGGAATACATTATCCAGTTTCATGACTTCCTGACAGAAAAATGTGTTTTGCTTAACTAATGTTTCACATTTCAGGCAAGGCTCAGAAGTCTATCATGCTTGTTAACAAAGGTCCCATTGTAAAGACTATCCGTAAAGAAGTAGAATTGTTTTTTCCTCAGAATTACTTATTGTATAATGTTCTTTCACGAATCGATTGGTTTCTGAAAACAGTTTTCAGACTTTGCGCTTATTCATCATTAACTCACTGTATTACAAAACAATCTTTGATCTACTCAGTTCACAATGAATGTTGCTCAAGGAACTCCATAATGTTAACACTAAATAAATTTCACATAGGCATATTTTTCTGTGTTACCAAACTCCTAGTTATATTTTATGGTGCAACCTACCAGTAACAAACCTAGCTTCATGCCTCCAAATTGTTTTTATGTCTTCCTTCAAATCAATTTGGTGGCAATCCCCAAACACTTGAACAATACTCAAGCATTTTATATGTGGTCTGCTTTACATACAAATCACATCTTCCCTAAATTCTCTCAATAAACCGAAGTAGCTACCTTCCTTCCCCACGACTGTCCTTATATGCTCATTCCATTTCATATTGTTGTACAGTGTTACACTTAGATATTAATTGCTGCGACTCTGCCAAGCAGCATACTACTAATACTGTATTCAAACATTAGAGGACTGTTTTTTCTTCTCTTCTGCACCACCTTTCATTTTTCTACAGTTAGTTAGATGCCATTCCTTCCACCACCTAGAAATTTGGTCCAAGTAATCCTACTACAGCCATTCAATGACACCACAGCATCATCAGCAAAACAGCTACAGCTTGCAATTCACTCTGTCCATCAGATCATTTATATGGGTAGAAAATAATAACAGTCCTATCACACTTCCCTGGGACACTCCTAATGATACCCTAGTCTCTGATGAATGCTCGCCACCAAGGACAACTACTGGGTTCTATTACTTAAATAGTCTTCCACCCAATCACATATTTGGGTACCTATTCCATATGCTTGTACTTTTGTCAGCCATCTACAGTGCAGTACCATGTCAAATGCCTTTTGAAAATCGAGAAATACACAGTCTGCCTGTTTCCCTTCATCCAGAGCTCGCAAAATACCATGAGAAAAGTCCAGGTAACTTTTCATATCTTAATTTGCTGTTAATTGTCCAGTTGTAGGCTTTTCTAGGTTATGCATTCTTTTAAAAGATTGCATTTTATAACATTCTAATCTTTTAACAAGCTGAAAAATGTGAATCTTCAGGTTTTGGTGGCACAAAGACTGTTCCATTAAGTTTCAGGTGTGCAGCCACCAGAATTCTTCTTCTTCTTCTTCTTCTTCTTCTTCTTCTCCTAATATTTTGGCTGTGTGATGTCCAGCCATTTTCAGAGTGAGCCATAAGACTGATGGTCAAGTGCTCGCTTTGGCCCTTAATACTCGCGTTCCACGCAACTGCACATGCAGCCACAGATACATATGCAGCAGAGACATTAGTCAGCGGCAAAGACATGTATAATGCACGAGTTAAATCTATGACTACGCAATCGATCTGTGTTGGCATATCGATATAAACTTGTGAGCTGCAATGTGATGACATTTTGTGAGTTTATTACCGAAAGTGCCGGATTCCATTATTTATCTAGATTGAAACCATCATCTCCATTAAATAAATTCATCTTCAAGCGAATTTCAATTGCCTCCTTTTCTCCTTGAGCCCCAAACAGATGTAGTTGCTAATATTTCGACATTGTCATACAACATACTGTGACCAGTGTCAGTGGAGTGCCCTGCCACTGCTGACTTGTTAGGGTGTAGAAATAATGTGTACCTTCGGTATTTTATACATTACCTTCGGTGTTTTATACATCTTTCATGGACAGTACGAGTTCTTTGTCCAATGTAAGATTGCCACATTCACATGGAATTTTGTAAACTCCAGATTTTCGGAGCAGCAAATCATCTATGACAGAGCCCACGATTGCAGCTGTCTTGGGTGGAAAATGAAAAATCACTTTCACTTTGTGTTTAGTGAGAATCCGTCCTATTTTTAATGAGAGGCTACTCACATATGGCAGGAAGCCATAGATTCAAAGGTTTCTTTGTCTTCTTCAGCATTCTAAGTGGCCTGTTTGGGGTTCATTTGCAGTGCCTTCTGTATCTGCTGTGGAGCAATTGTGCAGGGATGCCAACACAGATCGATTGTCGAGTGGTCTAAGGCGCCTCACTGCGGAGTGTGAGATTGCTCGCCGTCGGAGGTTCTAGTCCTCCCTTGGGCATGGAGGATGTGTGTGTTTTCCTTAGGTTAGTTTAGCTTAGTTTAAGTCGTTTGTAAGCTATGGACTGATGACCACGCAGTTTGGTCCGATAGATTTACAAACATTTGAACAGATTGATTGTGGAGTCATAGATTTAACTCGTGCTTTATGCATGTCTTTACCACTGATCAACGTCTCTGACACATATGTATCTGTGGCCACACACGCAGTTGTGCGGTACACGAGTATAAAAGGCCAAAGCAAGCACTGGAGTGTCAGTCTTACGGCTCACTCTGAAGATGACTGGACATTACATAGCCGAATTATTAGAAGAAGAAGAAGAAGAAGGAGAATTCTTGCAGCTGCACACCCAAAACTTAATAGAACAAACAGACAAAAATGTTTGTAATTACTTTGACCACCACCTGGTGTCTTTGTAGTTTTCAGCTAAGAGAAAAGTATCAGCTGATTCATGTAAGCCTTTGGCCGACTTGAATGTTGGTGAACATGTAATTATTCTCTCCGGAAATGATCTTAGTGCATCTGAGGCAAGACATTGTTTAGATGTTAACTTCCACACCAAGGAGATGGATTTGATCAGTGGTTCCCAAACTATGGTTCATGACCAACCACTGGGTCATGCTATCTGTTGCAGTGGGTTGCCACACAACTTTAGAAAGCTCTATGTTAACTTCATCAACTGAAAAAAATACAGAACTGCATTTCTTAATTAATTTCTTTTCATAATATTTTTCACGCAGTGAACAAAAGTAAAATATACATTCTACCACTCCTATATTTAAGTTAATGGAAAGTACAAGTTACAATTAAACAATATAATGAGGACAGTTTACAGCTCACTGAAAAGACGTAACGACGAGCTGTGTCACATATAAGAAAGAAACACACATACAACACTCAAGCTACCGGCCATGGCCTTCTTCAGAATATAGAACATTTACTCAATCACACAGGCAAACAACACAACACAATCACACAACTGTCACCTCCGGTAATGCGCTTGTGTGATTGCGTGAATATTCTATATTCTGAAGAAGGCCATGGCGGATAGCTTGAGTGTTGTATGTGTGTGTCTTTCTTGTGTTTCTGTCACAGCTCGTCATTACGTTTTCGCACTGAGTTATAAACTGTCCTTATTATTTTGTCAAATTATGGTAATGGATTGCTGTTTTGAGTTTAATGTTTTCACTGATTGAAAGTTTACACATGAATATTACTTGAAATTTGATCTTGTTTTAGATACTACATTCTAACAATTCTTGATGAATTTTTATCAATAATAAATCCATCCATATCCCAACCCAACACTGATGCAAAAGCTGCCCAATCCACCCACCCAGCACTTCCTATTCCAGTCCTCTCACAGGCTTATCCTACCTCATCAGAGGCTGGACCACCTATGAAAGCAGCCACGTAATAGACCAACTCTGCTGCAATCACTGCTCTGCATTCTGCACTGGAATGACAACTAACCAGCTCTCCATCAGGATGAATCATAACACCTTTGACTTTGACAGCTGCTTCACCACCCGAGCCATCTGGATCCTCCCCTCCTCCACCAGCTTTTCTGAACTGCAGAGGTGGGAGTTATCCCTACAGCACATCCTATGATCCTGAAACCATCCTGGCCTCAACTTCAGATAACCTAACATCCTACATTTCATGCCCCACAGTTCCTTCCCCCTCACATCCTATGTTTCCTTCCGATTCATGCCCCTTTCCCTACTGTGTGCTTCCTGCTTTTTTAATTTTACATTTCTTTCCCCTATATATTTCTGAGCCAGCACTGTACATCAGGCAGCATCTACTCATGGTGCCCCAGGCATATAAAATTGTATCTACACCATACACACCTAAGTACTGTGCTGTACCATAGCTCATCCTCCTATAGAAAGGCTGTTTTGTAATCAGCAATGAGTGGCACCTTATGCGGTTCCCACGAAAATAATTGTGGCAGGTTTTGATGTTTTTACATTGAGGTTAGTACAGTTACACTTTGGCTCCTCCAGAGACTTGATAAATTTTAAGAATGATTGCACCCCTTATTTTGCAATTAAAACTGTTTTTCATCATTTTAAATAGTTTTACAGTGATGTACATTCCAACTTAGGGAGACTGCATTGTCTATCCTGTAGTGTTTTCCAACCTTGTCGTCAGTAGTTGCCTTACCATTGAATGTAATGTTTCTTTAGTATAGCTTCATGCCAGCGGTGTGCAAATAATTCTACGACATGTTTTAACTGAGTGCATTTTACATCGTGCTCAGGGGGCAGAAAGAAATGTTGCTGTGGACCTGTCCTATTTTAGTCAATGATTACAGGGGTGTTATTAAAATTTCAAGTTTTTGCATGTGACTGTGTTCTGGCAAAGCTTTTAGACTGGATCTTTTACTGTGTTGTTGTGTCTTCCCATGATCAGGCATCCACAGTCATCTGCTATATTGTCATAATTTTTTCTACCACTTTCTCATTTTAAGCAAACTCTTATTGTCATGTTAAAAAAAATCTGGTTTTATGCCAACTGTTCACTTGTTCTTGCATGATGTTTCAACTACATTACTCAGTCTTCTTCAGCTAGTTCTTGATAGTAATCCCATTATGTAATGAATCCAATATTAGTGCATACCGTAGGTGGTGCTAGGTGCACTGTTTGTGGCCTATGCTCTGTCATTTGCACCATTCTTTGTGTGTGTTGACTAATAGTGGCCCCACTATTGTTTTGTTCTAGCCGCAACTGTTTCGAACCTTGTGCATGTACTCGGTTATTGTTTGTTGTCGGTCTTTCTATTAGAAGTTGTCAAAGTTGTGCTTGGCATTTTTTTCCTCCTGATTGCTATCATTTAAGTCTTGTGGTCTAGAATGTTCTGTTAGCATAGAGCCGCGGTGGAGTAGCCGAGTGGACTAAAGCGTCTCGCTGCGGAGCGCACGGTTGCTCGCCGTGGAGGTTCGAGTCCTCCCAGGGGCATGGGTGTGTGTGTTTGTCAGTAGGTTAGTTTAGCTAGGTTTAAGTAGTTTGTAAGCTACGGACTGATGACCACGCAGTTTCGTCCGATAGATTTACAGACATTTGAACTTTTTTGTTAGCATAGAGTGCTGTGTCCATCATTCCTTACGAGTTCCTCACCTGCCAGTAGCAGCTGCATGTTATTTTCAGGCCACTTGTGTTCAAATTAATGCTCAAGACCTGCTCGAACATCTTCTTGGTTTGTTTCTGAGGTACAATTTTACGTGTGTGGTGTGTTACATTTGCTGGCTGGTCTGTTCCCCCCCCCCCCCCTAATTAAATCATCATACTTGTGTCCCATGGAGTCTTTGGAGTCGCCTCTGTTGTGTCTTCAGAAGCTAGGCTAGAGCAGTGCAAACCACAATGTTTTTATTCCTTCTCTCTGAACTTTAATGACATTTCCAAACATCTTCTTGCTTTCCTTCACAGCGTTATCAGTGCTTACAGATTGAATAACAATGGGGAGAGGCTACAACTCCATTTTACTCCCTTCCCAACTACTACTTCCCTTTCATGCTCGTTGACTCCTATTGCTGCTGTCTGGTTTGTATATGTCTGTTCCCTATATTTAAACAATGAAAAATCCAATTGGAATCTCAATAATGGAGGAAGGTAACAACTCACCGTAAAGAGGATTGCTGAGCTGCTGACAGGCACAAAAGTAGATAATCACATACACTCAACTTAATGGTCTTTGTCAGAAAAAAAAAAACCCACATACATTCACACAATCACTCGGAGAACTACACACACACACACACACACACACACACACACACACACACACACAAAACCACCATGTCCGTCCACTCCAGCACCACCGCTGACTAGATGGTTGTGGTGCTGGATCGGTTGGACGTGGTGGTTGTGTGTGTATAGTTGTCCAAGTGATTGTATGAATGTATGTTTTTCTGCTTCTGACTAAGGCCATGGCCTAAAATTTAAGTTGTGTGTATGTGATTATCTATTTTCATGCCTGTCAGCAGCTCAGTGATTCTGTTCCCTATATTTTATCTTTGCTACCTTTTAGAATTTGAAATAGTGTATTTCAGTTAACATATCAAAAAAGCTTTCACCAAATCACAAAAGCTATAAATGAATATTTGCCAAAAATCATGTTATCTAAGATAACTTGTAGGGTCATACATTTCTTTTACATCCAAACTGATCTTCCCCGAGGTCTTATAGGTATTTTTCCATTCTTCTGTAAATACGTTCTGGTAGAATTTTGCTATTGTGCCATGTTAAACTAAATTGATGGTTCTGTAATTTTCATATGTCTGTACCTGCTGCTTTCTTTGAAACTGAAGTTATTACATTCTCATTATAGTCTGAAGGTATTTCACCTCTCTCATCACTTTGCACACCAAGTGGAATAGTTTAGGCATGGATTGCTCTTGTAGAAAACTCAGCAATAGTGTTTTAATATTAAGATGTAAAATGATATCAAATTTTTAATTGGGCATATATGGTACATCATAAAATTCACCCATACTTAAACAATATTCCAGAGTTAAACGGACAATAAGTTTCAGGCACTTGGAATGGTGCCACATTAATGTGGTTTCACTATATAGACGTAGTTGTGACGATTTTGCTTGTTTTCAGAAGTAATGTAGTGGTTTATTTCTTGCAGTTGGTACTTCGTGTAGTTGTAGTTCTGCTGTCAAAGTCATTGTTCTAACATTTGACTTGCATAAAAGAACATTATTACTGACCCTGTGGCACATATTGTCGACTGCAGTGCACAGCTGTAGCTTGCCCTTCTGTGCATCTGCATTCATTTTTACATTCAGAAATCCATGGAGTTCTCTGAAGGGGACTCTTGCAATAAGTTATGCACTGCAGTTATCATCAGATGAACTGGGAAGTTTCAAATTTCTGATGAAAAGCATTAGCATGTTGAGTTAGTGAGTGTGGAGCAGGAGAGAGTGGTTTTGAGCAGCATTGTATCAATTTTAGAAAAAAAGAGAGAGAATACATTTGCACTAAGTGCAAGAACTCTGTGTCAATATTGATTCTAAGGTTTCCATACGAAAAGGGAAATCACATAAATGGCTTAGAAGGTCTCAAATACAATGTTTCCACTCTAGCAGACAAGCCGGTATTTTTCTTTCTAAATAGTAAATTTATGGATCTTACAACAGCATTGTTTTTTACTATATAAACCACATAAGTTATCTATGTAATTTAAATGATAAGTAGTCTCTTCTTAAATTGTAATAATTTGTCACTTAAAAAAATATATACAAAATACGGTACAGGCCATGGTTCATACTTTTGTACCTTGCTTTGATGTAAATAAAATGATTTTTGTCATTATTAATAGCATAGGTGAAGAATTTGTTATATTATTATTATTATTATTATTATCACTTATTTATTTATTTTTATGTAAACTGCTGTTGACATATTTAGTCTGAAGTTGGAATGTCTTCTGTTCCAGTTACTTCCACTGCTCCCTCATTGGTTACTTCCTTGGTTTGCTGACAGCAACAGTATCGTCGGAGGTGTTTAAAGCTGCACAGCCTGCTCTTCTTTATCTTGTGCCCTTTACATTGTTACCTCTGCTCACAATGGCCTATCTTAAGGTATGTGTTAATCTTCATTGTCTTGGTGGTCACAATTATATTTATTTTCATTGTGAGAAGGTAGTGGTTTAACAAAACAAATTTACAAAAACCATGATCAAAATATCATTGTTGTCTAAAAATTAATAAGTAAACGTGAACTGTCTTGGAGGTCAATAGTCACAGCAAATTCACAAGTATTTATGCGTTTAGGTTTCCCTTTAAGGGTCAAGCCATATGAGTACCTTATAATTGAGAAGTTCAAAGCCTTTTATAATTTTTTTTTACCTTGCACCATTACTGAATGGCAGCGCTTTTTATTGGTAAGCATGCAACCATTTTTCAGGTTGGAGATGTTAGCAATATTTAATAATGGAAAGTCCAGGTTGGAATTAATAATATAGTGAGGACAGTTTACAACTCACCGCAAAGACGTGGCGACGAGCTGCGACAGGCACATACAAAAGACACACACATACAACACATTCAACTATAGGCCATGGCCTTCTTCAGAAAATAGAGCACTCACGCAATCACACAGGCACACAACACAGGCATACAACCATCACCTCCGACTGCCGCACTTCGAATCACGCTCTGCAGCGAATTGGGGACGGGAGGGGGAGGGGATAGAAAGGTTACGTCACGGTGGTGGGGATGGGTTAGGTGGGAATAACGAGATGCAGCTTAGGAATGGAGTGGGGAGTATTAAAATCTGGGATGAAGTCTTGTTTTTGTATGAGGGACTACCTCTTCATTCTTGTCAAGGAAATGGGTGACTCATTTAATATTATCCTTCCAAAATATATACATGTCCTGTATTGTAAGAATTTGGTCCCTGGTTGTTATTTGTAGGCTGGCTTTTTTCACTTCATGTTTGAGAGTAACTCATACTCCATTGCATGCACTTTTACCATGGTAAGAGGCAGAATGTGCCAATTGGCCTTCAACCCAAAATATACTTTTTGTAGCAGAGATTTAAAAATTTATGTGAGACTTACCAGGTGGGAAAAATATGTATAAAAATAAAGATTGTTTGGCTACCCAAAACACACGCTCGCAGATAAACACACACAAACATTCAAGCATTAGGAACCATTGGTCGGTTCTTCAGGAAAAGAGGAAGGAAGGAGGGGAGAAAGGGAAGGATACGGGTTTTAAGGATGTGGAAAAGGAGTCATTCCAATCCCAGGAGTGAAAGGACTTACTCAAGGGGAAAAAAGGAAAGGTAAACAAGCGCGCACACATCCACACACATGCACACGCGAACACAACAAGGTAGATATTTGTAGAAAGCAAAGAGGTTGTACAGAGATAACAGTTGAGGCAGGGGATCTGTAGGCAAAGATGTTAAAGATGGTGGGCGGGATTTGTATTTAGCAGAGGTTGATACCAGGCAGGCAATGGGAAGAGAGAATATGCTGAAGGGCAAGTTCCCATCTACGGAGTTCTGAAAGATTGGTGTTGGTGGGAACTATCCAGATAACCCGGACGGTGTAACACTGTGCTGAGATGTGTTGGCACAGTTTTTACACTGTCCTGGTGGTGCAAGATCCCCCATCCCCACCACAACACACACGCACAGGCGCGCGCAAACACACACACACACACACACACACACACACACACCACACCACACCACACCACACCAGGAGATACCTATAGTTCGAATGTCTCTTGCATTGTACATTCCTAATGGGCTTTGCCGGACCCTCGTTTGGTGTGTAGGCATAACCGATTTATTATGTGGCAGTAATGCATGTTTTAGATGCTTGTGTTATCTGATGAATAACAGAGCTGGCAGGCAGGGACGAATATACGGGTGGAGGGGTGCTGCGCCCTTCCCCCTCTCCTGAAATAATGAATATAAAGGGAGAAAAGCTATATTTCATATGATTTAATGTCAATAATAAAAAGGCCAGATTTCAGTTAAGGAAAAAGTGCTTCATTGTAATTGTCCTCTGAATATGAGCAGCAAAACTGATACAATATGTTACAGGGGTCTCTGCTTAAAAGTACTTCACTTCTTGAATCTCTTGCACCCACCCACTCTCCCCCCCCCCCCCCCCCGTCCCTGCAAAAAAAAAAAAAAAAAAAAAAAAAAAAGGAAGGAAGCAAAACTACTGGTTGTAAATAATCCATGTGTGTGCCCCCATAGTGCCTTGGTAGTGAGGGAGAAGTATATTCTCCCCATTGTATTTGTGTTTGAGCGATACAGTGAATGTAAGTGGAAGTTTAGTTCTTGTGTTTATATCATGCACAATGTGTAAAAGAACATGAATCTTAACTCAGCCCGATTTTGAAGCTGCTGTTATTTGTTCTGAGTGGATGGGCATATGCCTGGACAAGTGGGGAGATAAATGTCTCTCTCTGCCAAAGTTGGAACAATTCATTTCCGCTCCAACAACGTCATCTGTTCATAATTCCAGATAAACTTAAGGTACAGTGTGCTGTGTTCGATTTTCGTATGGTTTTGTTAATGATTTTTACTCGTGCTGTCATGAACCTTCTTGCAGTCATTCAGTTCAGTACACCCATATTTAACAAGATGACCAAACATAAAGAAAGCTACATTTCCAGTTGTATGTGATGCTTTTGATGCTCCTGACAGTGTTATTCAAGTTTCGATTCAAGTTTCTCAACACCTAATTGCAAAAATTGCACAATGTATTTAGTGTCCATATTGTTGGTTGCATTTGTTTTTCACAGGTTTATACACCAAGACCCACAAACATGCTTCATAACAGGTACATACAGCTAAATTGAAGTATAATAATAATAATAATAATAATAATTAATAATAATAATATTGCAAAAGAGGTGCTGGGAAAGAGCAACAGTGTTGTGTAGTGACTAAAGTGGTGGACTGTGAAGTGAAAGATAACGGGTTCAGGACCTACCACATTTATATGTTTTGATATGAAAATAGTGATCTTCAATCAAGTAGACATGTCATATTGATTTGTGGAGGAGTCATTGGATACTCAAACATGGCAAGTATTAAGATTTGCCCATAATTATCGCAATTTTTCGGCAAAAATTACAGTGTTTGGTAGCATTCGTTAAAATTATAGAATTTGCTATTTGATTTATTTTAGTTTTTCAACACTGTTTTCGATGGGTCACTATATGAACCAGTATAGTTCCAGAAATAACCCAGCAATGCACCCTTTCATCTTTCTTACAACAGTATAATATACACAAACACGAAAGTGGAATCTCGGTAACTTCATTTCTGCGGGTGCCTAAACTTGTAGTTCGGTTGCGATTTGGTGTTGTAATGTTAATGCTGTTATGTCATTAGTGAATCAGTTATTGAGCATTTTAATCTGTTTTAGTTTGTTTCCCCAAACAACTCCCCTCCCCCCGTCCGCTCCCCTCTCCCCCCGTCCGCTCCCCTCTCCCCCCGTCCGCTCCCCTCTCCCCCCGTCCGCTCCCCTCTCCCCCCGTCCGCTCCCCTCTCCCCCCGTCCGCTCCCCTCTCCCCCCGTCCGCTCCCCTCTCCCCCCGTCCGCTCCCCTCTCCCCCCGTCCGCTCCCCTCTCCCCCCGTCCGCTCCCCTCTCCCCCCGTCCGCTCCCCTCTCCCCCCGTCCGCTCCCCTCTCCCCCCGTCCGCTCCCCTCTCCCCCCGTCCGCTCCCCTCTCCCCCCGTCCGCTCCCCTCTCCCCCCGTCCGCTCCCCTCTCCCCCCGTCCGCTCCCCTCTCCCCCCGTCCGCTCCCCTCTCCCCCCGTCCGCTCCCCTCTCCCCCCGTCCGCTCCCCTCTCCCCCCGTCCGCTCCCCTCTCCCCCCGTCCGCTCCCCTCTCCCCCCGTCCGCTCCCCTCTCCCCCCGTCCGCTCCCCTCTCCCCCCGTCCGCTCCCCTCTCCCCCCGTCCGCTCCCCTCTCCCCCCGTCCGCTCCCCTCTCCCCCCGTCCGCTCCCCTCTCCCCCCGTCCGCTCCCCTCTCCCCCCGTCCGCTCCCCTCTCCCCCCGTCCGCTCCCCTCTCCCCCCGTCCGCTCCCCTCTCCCCCCGTCCGCTCCCCTCTCCCCCCGTCCGCTCCCCTCTCCCCCCGTCCGCTCCCCTCTCCCCCCGTCCGCTCCCCTCTCCCCCCCCACCCGCCCGCCCGCCATTTTGTGTATACCCGAGGCCCTCTAACCTAAAAAACCGCCCAGTCCACGCCACACAGCCCCCGCTACCCGTGTAGCCGCTTCCTGAGTATAGTGGACTTCTGACCTATTTAGCGGAACCCGAAAACCCACCACCCTTTGGCGCAAGTCGAGGAATCTTCAGCCTACCCGGTCGCAGAACCGTCGGAGCCTCTGATTCAGACCCTCCTCTCGGCTCTGAACCAAAGGTCCGCAGTCAGTCCTGTCGACAATGCTGCAGATGGTGAGCTCCGCTTTCATCTTGCAAGCAAGACTGGCAGTCTTTACCAGTTTTGATAGCTGCTCAAAACCAGAGAGGATCTCTTTCGATCCAAAGCGACACACATCATTGGTCCCGACATGAGCCACTACCTGCAGCTGGCTGCACCCTGTGCTCTTCATGGCATCCGGAAGGATCCATTCCACATCTGGAATGACTCCCCCCGGTATGCACACGGAATGCAAGGCAAAGGGGCGAGTACAGGACAAGTGACACCATCTGCGTCATGAACATCCCCTGCCACAGACAGTGCCTCAAATCTGTTGCAAGACTAACCGGGGAGGCCTCCACTTCGGTCCTTCGGGAAGTCTTACGCCGCCTGACACGCGCTGAGGAGACCTCCCAATCCACCACGGATTGGGGGCGACCTCCTCACGGGCAGTGAGCGGGCTGGCCACAGCCCCAGGCCGATCGGAGGGCACAATAGACGCACAGGGCGTCTGCTGTACCCCCGCGAGCGGCCCACCCACCGCAGTCTCAAGCGTTGCCAGCGAAGCCAACGTCGCCTGAAGCTGCGAGCGAAGAGTCACCAACTCTGCCTCCATCTGTTCGCAGCAGTCACAGTTCCTAGCCATTCTAAAAACCTATGTTTCTTTCAAGTACGTACGTCTGAGGATACAGAAGTTTGATAAACAGTGAGCTTTGAAAAATATAAACCTAGCGCTGAACTGTTTGTTTACGGCGAATCTGAAAAATATATACGCGAGCTGATACTTAAAAAAATCAACAAGTGAACTGACAACTAAACGCGATTCTTAATAAATAAACACGCTAGCACACTAAAGTATAAAGAGCTGCAAAAGAAAGCACACACGAAATGAAAATAAGTCGCTTCTATTAAGAAGCCGGTTACCGTAAAATCTGGAGCTGCTGCTGGTCACGTGTGCACCGGCCGCCGGTAACTGAGCAAAAGTGAGAAAGTACAAAAATAGTTGAAACAAAAGTAAAATAAAACATTAATGCATTTTAAATGAACAGTTCACATGGATTCCTGTGCAATACTCAAAAGAAAAAGCTGATAGTATCATCAATTAATAAAAGGCCACATGGTGGAAATTGTATATACAAATAAATACATTAGCAATCAAAAGCTACAAGATGTTTATTTTGTAACTGTAATTTCTCAAATATATCAATTTGCAAGGTTTCTAAAACCTTTCACTTTCCAGACACATACTACTAAAACATAGCCAACTCAAAACGGGGTGCGGCAGCCTGAGGTGATGGTTGTATGACTGTGTTGTGTGCCTGTGTGATTGCGTGAGTGTTCTATTTTCTGAAGAAGGCCATGGCCGATAGCTGAAAGTGTTGTATGTGTGTGTCTTTTGTACATGCCTGTCACAGCTCGTGCCACGTCTTTGCGGTGAGTTGTAAACTGTCCTTACAATATTACCTAAAAATTAAATTGATTCAGTCATTAGGCAATATCCACCTTAAAATATATGCAGCTTCAGTGCATTGTCATGCAATAATCTGACATGTCAGTTTGAAGAACAGCTATGAACTGCCAACTAGCTGCACTGTTGTTTCAGCAATAATCTATGAGCAGCTACAAGTCAAAGATGACATGGCTTGATGCCCTGGAAGGGGCCAAGTGTGTTCCAATAAAATTATTTAAGAAGGCTCTAAAAAGGTCTTAAGCATGACTGCATAGCTGAAGATCTACAATTGCCATATAAATTTTGTTATTTCTCCAGGACATTATTAAAATGGGCCCATAAATGCCATTTGGACAGTTCCATCTTTTCATTTAATATGCTGCTGAACTACTCCTTTACTGCACAGAATAACCCTCTCTCTTGTAAATTAGAGCACCCATCCTTTATCTTCATAAATTTATCAATGATAAATTTGATTTGATTTTTTCAGGGAAGCCAAAACAGTCTTGGTCCAACCCGCCACTGCCCGCACCGAAACTAAGTTTATTGTGCGGTATCGCTCCCTGTATATCTAGTAAAGCCAACCAATGCCCTTGAACAGTGCAAGGAGTCCCTTTATCAGTTCTTTATTAGACACAATTTCTTCGGGTCTGGTTGTCCCAAACGTTGTGTGCCTTTTACTCTCCAATGCAATGCATTCGAAGATTAGATGTGATACAGTTTCATCACCGTCACCACAGATCCTACATTTAGGGTCATCTTCTGTTATTCCCATTGTATGTAGGTGTTTTTTGAAATTCCCATGGCCTGTCAGCAATCCAACCATGAGTCTAATCTCTCTCCTGTTCAGGCTCAGGATTGCAGAGCTTCTTTAAAACATGGATTTGGCATCATTACCTTGCCATGTTTTTGTTGACAGACTTTGGTCCAATATTCTATGTGCTGTCTTCTGAGCCAGTTACGTAGCTCCAATTTGATCATTGCCTTGGTGATTGTCAGGACAGGTTCCGGTCCAATAAATGGAGTCTCTGCCCCCATCCTGGCTAATCTGTCGGCATGTTCATTGCCACTGATCCCCGAGTGGTCAGGGACCCACAATAGGTTTACTCTATTGCTTTCCCCTAGCTCCACCAGGACCCTGTGACATTCTGCAACAATTTTAGACCTTGTTGTAGGAGCTGCCAGTGATCTCAGGGCTGCCTGGCTGTCTGAATAGATATAGATGCTACGATCTTTGTAACACCTACGCAAATTCTCCTCCACACATGCCCTGATGGCAGTGATTTCAGCCTGGAGTACTGAGGCTAGTTTCCCTAGAGAGTTGATGCCCTCCAGTCTTGGCTGCACCCCATATACCCCGGCCCCAACGTCTTGGTCTGATTTTGACCCATCAGTGAACCAGACAATATCCCCTGTACGGTGTCGAGCTATTTTCTCCCACTGCTCCCTACTTCCAACTGTTATATTGAAAGGCTTGTTGAAGCAGTATGGGGTTGTAATATAGTTTGCTGGTATTTCCCCAACCTTTCCTATATTTACCACACCCACTATTTTAGTGTGCGATTCTGGATATCCCAAAGAGTTCCAGTTGTTGCCAATTTTGAGTCTGTATGTTCCAGCCGCTGACTCCATCTTGACCCAAAGGTGTAATGGGGGCATATGCAGCATGGTTTCCATCCCAGCAGTTGGTGTGCTGATAATTCCACCTGTTATGGCTAAGCAGGCTAATCTCTGCACCTTACTAAGCTCCTTAGCAGCAACCTGCTGTTCTACCTTCTTCCACCACACGACCGTCCCATAGGTGACCCTGGGTCTAATCACTGTGGTGTATATCCAGTGTATACAGGCCCCAATTTTTGCCACAAACTCTCCTGGTACTCACAAGAATACCTTTTGCCTTGGAGCAAACATTCCTGATGTGAGGGGTCCATGTCAGTTTCTCATCTAGGGTAACCCCTAGATATTTCACTGTCCTCTTCACAGGTAGCGCTTCACTGAAAAGCTTAAGATTCCAACTTCAGTATCGGATGTGCTTCTTTGTGAATGGTACAACAACAGACTTCTTAGGACTAACCCCCAGATCCTGTTTTCTGCACCAGTCTTGCACAATGTCCAATGCACCTTGTGCCATATTCTTCACTGTGTCAGCAAATTTGCCAAGTATTACTATGACAAGATCATCTGTGTATCCTTGGCAAAAGTACTGCCTAGAGTTTAATTCTCGAATGAGATCATTCACCACTAGACTCCACAATAAAGGGGAAAGAACTCCTCCTTGCGAGCAACCCCTAGTGGTGTTGATTACCATTTTTTTCATTCATCGTGGTAGCCTCTACCTTTCTTCCACTGAGCATGGCCCTAGTCCACCTACATATAGTGGTTCCTAGGTCATGCACCTCTGCTGCCCTAACCATGGAATCAAAGGTCATGTTGCTAAAAGCCCCCTCGATGTCCAGGAAGATACAGAGGGTTATTTCCTGAAAGTGTAGTGCTTTCTTCACCTACCAACGAGTTGGTGGAGAGCTGTCTCACATGATTTACCTGGTTGATATGCATGTTGGTTTGAATGTAGAGGAGCCCTACTTAACCTCCTTTCTCCAACATGCACATTAATCGGCTTTTCCAATGTCTTAAGAATGAAGGAGGACAGGCTGATTGGTCTCATATCCTTGGAGTTGGTATGATCAATTCTCCCTGGTTTAGGAATGAAGACAACCTTCACTGCCCTCCAGGCATTGGGAATGATTCCTGCTGCTAGGCTAACCCTGAATAACCTGCATAGGAATCAAATAAGATTTTCTCCTGCTTGTTAAAGGAGAGCTGGTAAGATTCCATCGGGGCCAGGTGACTTGAACGGTTGAAATGTTCGGATCTTACTGAAATCGACACACTTCCTTGGCCAAATCCCAGACCTCTTTGCGAATACCTGAGAACCGTTGTCTCTCAGGAATCGCATTCTGGTCTGAGTTATCCCCCAGAGTATATTGAGGAAAATGAGTCTTGAGGAGCAGTTCCAGCATTTCATGTGCTGTCTTTGTATACTCCCCATCCTCCTCAATGATCCTCCTGGATTAGTTGGTACCCTAGTGAGGATTTTATGAAGTCTCGCTTGAGCAGCTGTGCCCTCCACTTCCTCACAGAATACCTTCCAGGATGCCTCCTTTGCCCGTCTGATGGCAAGGTTGTAATTGACAAGGACCTCACGATACTTTGCCCATTGTCCTTTGCGCCTCGCAAGGTTAAACAATCTTCGTACCTGTTTCCTTTGCATTTCCAGGTTATTATTCCACCAAGGCACACTCCTATTTGTGCACTTCTTGGTGATTGAGCAGTTGTCCTGGTATGAGGTCACTATAGCAGAGGTTACGGCCTCTGCTACTTCCTCAAACTCTGCTGGATTCCTTATCAATGTTTTAATTTCCGATAGGCTGAAGTCAAGGTCTCTCCTATATGTCTCCCAGTCCGTTTTCCTGGGATTCCTATAGGCCATGGGCTGTCTGGTTCCCATTTCAATCTTGAATTTAATATACATGTGATCTGATGAAGATGGCTCCAGGACCACATGCAACTGTTTGACATAACTTCCCATCATCAGGGAACCAAAAGTTATGTCAATTACTTCTTCCCTTCTACTATTCCTGAATGTAGGTTCATCACCCCTATTCAGGATCTCCAAGTTGTTAGATAGGAGAAATTCAAGAAGGTGCTCACCTCTACTGTTGGTGTCCTTGCTGCCCCACGTTAGATTGTGGGCATTGGCATCACATCCCACCAACAGTTCGTCACCTTGCAGATGGCAGGCTTCCGTCAGTCTCCTCACTTCCAAAGGAGGAGGAGAACTGCCTTCATAAGGAAGGTATGCTGAGGCCAAACCAATTTCCCTCGTGCTACCTTCCTCACGTTGCTGCATCCTGATGGTCACCAGGTCCCTGGAACAAAAATCCATCATTGGTATGAAAGGTATTCCATTTCTAACATAAATGCATGTTCTGGAGTTATTTAGATTTCTAGCATAAATCAGCTTACCTCCAGTACCATCGAGGCCTGATACAAGAACCCTATTTATACAAAGGGGGTGAATCAGGGCCACGTCCACCTCCTGTCTCCCCAGGCGACGGCTGAGGGCAGCAGTGGGCCCCTTTACTGTGCTGCAGATTTATCTGCAGCACTTCCAGTCCCCATCTTGCTGCCATTATTGCCTTTAAGGTCTTTGATTACCCTGACGGCGACCTGCGAGAACCCTAAAAACAGTTTCAGGCCTTGCTCTCGCATTGCCTTCAGGGATTTCTCTCCGACCTCCACCACCAGTGTTCTTCCTTCTGGAACGACCTTTTGGTTAATTACCCTCTAATCCTCTGTCAAAACGTTTGGGTTCTGGACCCTTATTTTCTCGAACATAGTCTTTGGAGGGACATACTTAAGGATCTTTGGTACCCATATTGATACCTTTGTGGTCTTCAGGAGTTCGGTTGCTGTCTTGACCAGCAGCTTTGCATCCTTCCATGAGGATATCATGGGCACCTTGTCCTTAAGCCATTCTGCAGAGTGCTCCCCCTCGCAGACAAAAATGAGGGCACCGCGATCTAGATAGAACCTCCTGAATTTGGGTCTTGGACCAGCGCCCCCCCCCCCCCCCAAAATCTCTTCAAAGAGGGCCATCTGCACGAGCTCCTCCAGCCACGAGGTGATGCTCACCAGTGGGTATCCTTCTTGGACAACCGCCATTCTAAAGACCGAGATTGCAGTACTATAGGTCTGTTTCCCTATTTCCTGCCTCAGCCCTTCAGGATCACACCTGTCCAGAGAGGAGGGAGTCTTAGATTCCTTCCTAACCTTCTTGCCACCTGTCTTTGACGTCAAGGGGGTCTGTGTATCCCCTTCGGCCTGAGGCAGTTTCTTTTTGGGGGTCTTGGGCTCAAGTTATCAATGATAGTATGAAGATATTACATTCTTCTATATGAAATACAAATATACAATCCCTGAGACAGATTTTCATCATGAATATGTCAAAGACATTAATGATAAATCTGAAGCATTGAATTAAATTTCCTGCTTGCATCACAAATTTTAATTCAATGCTTCAGATTTATCATTAGTGTCTTTGACCTATTCAAGACAAAAATCCATATCGGGGATTGTATATTTGTATTTCATTGATATTTATATCACCTTATACAGGAATGTTCCAATATGTCCATTGCCGAGGTGCTATTCTGCTGCATGGAGAGCTTGGGCAGTAATGGCAATGTTCTATGGAACACAGTAGCTGAATTAAAGTTTGTGACATTAAGGAAACCCTGCTTAGACTATTCCGAGGTGCCTTAATTGCTAGTGATGCGGTAAGATGTCTGTCTAGTAAGCATGGAGGTCTGGGTTCGATTCCCGGTTGCATCGCAAATTTTAATTCAATGTCTCAGATTTATCGTTCTTCTACATACTTGCATTTAGCTTCAAGCAACTCCTGCTTAGCTATTTTGCATTTCCTGCCAATCTCATTTCTTAGTTGTCTGTACTCCATTTTACCTGCTTCATTAACTGCAGTTTTATATCTTCTCCTTTCTTCAGTTAAATGTAGTATTTCCTGTGATATCCAAGGATGTATTGTAGGTCTTGCCTTTCATCCTATTTTGTCCTCTGCTGCCTTGACTATTTTATCTCTTAACGCTACCCATTCCTCTTCTACTGTTTTATTACCCCCCCCCCCCCCCCCCGCGCCCCCGTGTATGTCAATTGTTGCCTGAAATTCCCTCTAAAATTCTCAAGAATTTCAGGTTCCTTCAGTTTATACAGGTCCCAGCTCCTTATAACAGTATAGGTACCACTAACCACATTTAAGTCAGCTGCCAGCCGCATTTTTAAAGTACTACTAGACTAGTTAAAACTTCATTATTTAGTTTTCTACTCTCTAAAGTTAATAGTATCTATAGGACGTGTGCCTGCTGTGTGCAGACACAGGATGAATTGACCGCAGTTCACGAACAGTTGAGCACGCTGCTGGCTATGGCCAGCCGTCTTCAGGCTGCTGTCTCGGAGTGCAGCAGCGGTGTTGAGTCTGGTGCGTAGACTGGGACAATTCAGGTGTCTCATACATTGCCCTCTGTCCCTGTTGTCGAGGCACCTTCTGGTATACCAGACACGGTAGAGCCGCCCTGTCCGCAAGGGGAGTTGTGGGTTGAACGGCGTTCGTGTTGCTTGAGGGTGAAGGCCAATGTGGAGGCTGGTCCTCTGGCCACACCCATTCGTCCTGTGAGTGGACGAGTGGCCACTGCTTTAGCAGGGTCCAAGCAGGTGCATGGGGGGAGGGGATTATTAGTTATAGGGAGCTCCAATGTTAGTCACGTGATGGAGCCCCTTAGGCAGATAGCGTCAAGAAAGTAGTCCAACATGCACTCGGTGTGTCTGCCGGGGGGGGCATCATCCAAGATGTGGAGGTGGCCTTGCAGGTGACTATTGAGCATACGGGGTGCAGTTAACTGCAAGTTGTGGCTCACGTCGTGTCTGCTGGGGGCGGGGGCGGCATCATCCAAAGGAAAAGCCTTGCCGGCGGCTATTGAGCGTACAAGGTGCAATTGACTGCAAGTTGTGGCTCACGTCGGCACCAATGAGGCTTGTTGCTTGGGTTTTGAGGACATTCTCAGTTCCTACAGGTGGCTGGTAAAATTGGTGAAGGCTGCTGCCCTCGCACATGGGGTGCAAGCAGATCTGTCGATTTGTAGCATTGTTTCCAGGGTTAATTGGGGTCATTTGGTTTGGAGCCAAGTGGAGGGTCTGAACCAGAGGCTTCACCAACTCTGTGACAGTCATGGCTGCAGATTTCTGGATCTGCATTATTGGGTGGGAAATTGTAGGATGCCCCTAGGTAGATAAGGGGTGCACTACACGAAGGAAGTGGCTACTCGGGTAGCAGAATACTTGTGGAGTGCACATGGTTTTTTTTTTTTTTTTTTTTTTTTTTTTTTTTTTTTTTTTTTTTTTTTTTTTTTTTTTTTTTTTAGGCTAGGCACTAGCTCTGATGGGCACTTGGCTGTCAGCATTCAGACAGTAAATTCAGGCCACATTCAGCTCAAAAATTTGACTTTCAAAATATTAGCCATGAACTTTAGAAGCATTAAAAACTAAGTTCCTGAGTTTGCTGTGCTGCATGGAAATTGTGCTCAGATAGGTTTAGGCACCAAAAGATGGCTAAATCATGATGTGGCAAGTTCATAAATATTTATGCAAGGTGTGGAATGTATATAGGAAAGACAGATCGGACACAACGGGAGGGGGAGTTTTTATCATCATGAACAAAGGTATTAATTCTACTGAGGTCAAGCTTGAGAGTAACTGTGAAGTTATCTTATCATGTATAACAGGTCTAAGAGAAGTAAAGTTAATAGTTGGGAGTATTTACGCCCCCCCCCCTCCCCCACAGTGCTGCTGCAGTTGTAGTCTCATTCAAAGTAAGTCACTGTGGCACACCCAAGACCTGGCGCAAACAAGGACGAGTAATCCGCGCGGAGCTGCGTGAGACTCTCGTATGGAATTTGATCGGAAACCAAGCGGACAGAATCAGTAATAGTAAAGCCAAAAGCATGAAAAGCGTCGAGGCCGAAGATATTCGTAGCTGTCGCACTGTTAATTACCACTAACGGTACCGTGCGGCTCACATTCTGATATATAGCTTCGTCGACAAACGACCCCAATAGTGGAATAGGGTGGCTGCCGTAGCCAACCAATGCGCGAGGAGCCAGACATAAAGTGGGGGAGCCTAATGCTTGATGAGTAGCAAAACTTAGAAGCGATGCGCCAGTGTCCACTTGAAGCGTGACAGCTTTCAACAGAATGCGGAGGTCTATAAACAATTTCGGCGGCTGTAAGCCGACGGGAACGACCTTATTAATATCCATGGGCGACTCGCCGAAATCGCGAGGGTGAGAGTCCTTTTGCCGTCCCAAGCAGAGGAGCAACACATTCAGGCGAAGGGTACGAATTTCCCACAACGATTACACATCTGTGCGGACACATTTCCTGAGCATGGAACGCCCCGCACGAAAGACATGAAATCGGCTCGCTCTTTGAAGTGGGTGACGCGCGTCGCCTTTCCCCCCACCCATACGACACAGGTGAGCGCTGCGGCATCGGTAGGGAGGGAGGGGAGGGCGAAGCAACAACAGCCACTGAAGAAACCAGCATCGTGGATAACTGGGCCGAATCGACACTGAGTCTACCTCGCCCCAAGCAGAAAGTTGACTCCCGACGGCCTCAGAAACTTAAAATGCACTCGCAATATGCAAAACCTCCGCTAATGAGGGATCGTCCGATTTAAGAGCCTGCTTGCGAACGTCCATGTTGGGAGCAAAACAAATCAAAACATCGCTAAATACAGATAAGTCTCCTGGTCCGGATGGAATACCAGTTCAGTTTTACAAAGAGTATTCATTGGCCCCTTACTTAGCTTGCCTTTATCAGAAATCTTTAATTCCGTATAAAGTTCCTAGTGATTGGAAAAAAATGCAGGTGACTCCTGTTTGTAACAAAGGTAAGAGAAGTGACTCACATAATTACAAGCAAATATTGTGAACATCAGTTTCCTGTAGAATATTGGAGCATATTCTCAGTTTGAATATAGTAAATTTCCTTGAGACAGAGAAGCTTCTTTCTATGAATCAGCACGGGTTTAGTAAACATCCTTCATGTGAAACTCAGCTTGCCCTTTTCTCACATGACATCTTGTGAACCGTGGATGAAGGGCAACAGACATTGATTTTCTCTCAAAAAGTCATTTGATGCGGCGCCACACGACAGACTGCTAATGATGAAACGAGCATATGGAATAGATTCACAGATTTGTGACTGGCTGGAAGACTTCCTGAGTAATAGAATGTAGTATGTTGTTCTTGACGGCGAGTGTTCATCAGAGATGAGTGTATCGTCGGGTGTGCCCCAGGGGAGTGTAATAGGATCGATATTGTTTTCTGTGTATATAAACAATCTGATGGACAGAGTAACTTGTAATTTGCTGCTGTTTGCTGATGATGCTGTGGTGTATGGGAGGGTGTCGTCTTCAATTGACTGTAATAGCATACAGGATGACTTTGACAAAATTCCAGTTTGGTGTAGAAATGTAGAAAAATTTAAGGTGATGCACCTGAGTAGGAAAAACAATCCCATAATGTTCGAATACAGTATTAGTAGTGAGATTCTCGATGCAGTTGCATTGTTCAAATAGCTTGCGTAACATTTCAGAGCGATATGAAATGGAAAAAACATGTAAGGACAGTTGTGAGTAAGGCAGACGCCACCCTCCGTTTATTGGGAGAATTTTGGGAAGATATACTTCATCTGTAAAGGAGACCACATATAAAATGCTGTATGACCACGTCTGGAGAATTGCGCAAGCGTTCGGGACCCGCAGCAGATCAGTTTAAGGGAAGACATAAAAGCAGTTCAGAGGCAAGCAGCTAAGTTCGTTACTGGTAGATTCAACCAATGTGCGAGTGTCATGGAAATGTTCCAGGAAATCAAATGCGGATCGCTGGAGGAAATTTAGAAGGCTGGAATTTGAAACTGAGTGTAGACCAATCTTGCTGCCACCTACTTAAATTTCACATACTGATCACAAAGACAAGATAAGAGAAATTATCATACGGAGACCACGGAGGCATATAGCCCTTTTTTTCCCCCTCATTCTATTTGGGAGTGGAATATGAAATGAAATGCATAGTAGTGGTACAGTGTGCCCTCTGCCACACACCTTACTGTGGATTGTGGAGTATGTAGATATGGTAAGAGTCTAAATCTACCCCTGGATAGGTCTTAACAGTATAAAATCTGCTTCCGAAATCTATGCTTAACCATTATAAATTCTATCTGGTATCTTCCAATGTCTCCTGTTCTCTTCCATGTATAAATCATGTTCCGTACAAAATTCTACCAGATGACTTCCTCTTCGTTCACCTAGTTAATTACATAACAAAACTCCTGGCAAGTATTTTGATTCCTGTTATATTCATATATCATACACAAAATAAAAAAATGCAAGGATGTTCAAGTAAGCAAAATTTACTGCTTAAAGCATTATTATCTACATTTTACGTTTTCCCGCATTGTGTAGCATTTTATTTGAAGCCCCATGAAAAATGTAACAATGGGTTTCTACCGTATTTCATCATATTCAAAGCTCACTTCCCCCTCATATTGTTTACATATCAAAACACAGACCTTACACTTTTTTTATATATTGGTGTTCTGTGTTCTAAATACTGTTTTCTGTAGTCTAAATATCAGTCTGCTCTGAGTGAGTGGTTGCCCTTATTATATGTTTATAAATGATTCATTATTTGCAATTGTCAGAAGATACCTTTAAACTAATACCTTGTGGTAAGGGATGATCCCAGAGCTGAAAAAAAATGTTACGATAGTTTTTATATAAATTTAAAATATTTGTTCTTATTACTGACAGAAAGTGTTTGGTTTTACCTATGTTAATAACTTCAATTAGTCTTTTGAAATTTAATACTTGTTTTGATGGATTGATATTTCATTGCAGGGTGATTTACGGAGAATGTGGAGTGAACCATTCATCATACACCCACCATCAAAACACTTAGAAGTTTGACATGCCACAGTGTGTGTATGAATATTACTGCTATGGTGGGTAATCTCAGTGTTGTTATGAAGTGCCAGAAGATGGGAACATCTCTCATATGGTTAACTTTCAAGCTGTTATTGCTGCATCTGTCACTGCCTGTGCTAGAAAGTGAGATTCCCCAAATTGTGTGTCCACTTTATCAGTGCTGGATGGGGTTTGTTACTACTCCCTTTAAGACTTACCACTAAAGTATTCATTGTTTGCATCTCACTGTTGGAGGTGAAATGAAACACAAAGCATGATAGTGATGCTCATCAAAGACTACGCCATTCAACAATTGTGCTTTGTGTTGTCATAACAAATGACCTCATTTATTTATTCCACATGTTTCATACGAATATGAAATACTGTTCACCCGGCAACATGTTACCGGTATGTGTGTGCGTGTGAGGTACTCCTAGTCACACAAAGAGGCTTAACCGAGTTTCTTCTCTAACCTTTACTTTTTATTGCTGCAGGATCTCCTCCAGCTACTTAAAAATATTTGTGACTGTATTTTGCTGCTTGGATGAGATTCATGGTGGTTTCTCATTGTTAGATCAGTATTATAATAGTGCGAGATAAGCAGATGTGGAAAGAGCATTGTTTTTGTTTACCTATTTTTTATTATTTCTGGAAAGATTTGTTGACATTGCTATTGTTGTGTGTACAAGCAATAATAAAAAGGCCCTTAAAATTTTGTAGTCATTGCTTTAAGTTTGCTTCATTATGTACTGCAAAGTATTGAAAGTTGATAATTTCAAAAGACATTTACACAAATATTTAAAATTAATTGATAAAGCTTGTTTTTAAAAGCAGTGCTGCGTTTGACTTATTTTTCTACAGATATACTGCAGACAGAAAAAAAATCTATGCAGTATCAGGTAAAACTGTTCAAGTATAATGCATGTAAGTTTGTTTAGATTTTGGACCTTGTGTGTTTGATTTCTCAGTCTGACATTGTAAACATTTCTGCATTTTTCCAATTAATTGTGAAATCAGATGTTGTTACAATGTTATCTCAAATTACATAAGTTTTTGCAGCTTCTATATTTTGTAGTTTTTGTGCAACTATAAAATTATGTTCACTAGGCTGTGGCAGTTACTACCACTGTTACTTTTTTTTTAGAATGTAACTAAAGATTCCTGATAATGTTCTGTTTCTTTGAATAATGTTTTATGCAAATGAAGATGACAGCTAAATAGGCAGTCCAGACCAGTCTGAAGATAAGCCCTGCAGTGCCATGTCCGTTAGAGTTCATGAATATTCACTGTGGCTGAACCCCCTCTATAGACTCATAAACGAAGGATAATAGCCTCAATCTGACACTTGTTTCCCCCAATTATTTTATTTTGAAAAGTAAAGTTACTTCTAATAAGCAAACTTTTTAGTACTGTCATATTGGAGTCTACTTTTTAAGTGGGGCAATGCCTCTAATAATACTGATAAGTTTTGTATATTCAAACTTGCTGTTTTGGTATTCTCACTTTCAAGAATAATTAGACTCATAGCTTAAACTGTAACTATTTTCTGATGGGTCACTTGGACTTCCTGCACTTAACAAAAAATGGACTTTCCTTTGTGAGACACTATATTCTGTGATTGGCAATTTCTGTATAGGTGATCAGAATAGTGGACAAATTGATTTACATTTTTTTGACTTATGTCTCTTAAATTTGATTTTGTTTTCAGTTCCTTATGAAAGTGCACTAGTAAATGCCCTCCTAAGTATCTCACTGACAATTTGTCTGGACATAATTATATGGCTGTAGACTCATTTATTACCTGATCTTTGGCTCCACAATGTTATGTGAAAGAGTCATGTGCATTTGAACTGTGTGTGTGTGTGTGTGTGTGTGTGTGTGTGTGTGTGTGTGTGTGTTTTGCTGGAGGTTGTTGACTGACTTATCTGTTATCTACTTTATGACAAAACTCCCTTTTATAACAACACTAATGAAATGGATATCTTGCAGATGACAGCACCTCTGTTATTGTTACCATATTGGTAGTACCAAAAAATCTGTCAGTGTTTCAGAGTTTTTAGAAGAGAATGTTTTGTAAATTTTCCATTGCTTTTTCCCCAATTAAATGTTTATTGTAGTTTGTAATAATTGAAGAGACTGGTTGAGTGGTTATAAATTTGTGCCTCATATTGATAGGTTGTGAAAATTGTGCTGAATTATTACATTTGATTTTTGTGTTTTGACAATTATGCTGTATACAGATTTATTTGCAGAAAAGAAAAACAAAGAGATTAAAAATATTGAAAAGCTCATATTTTTTAACTACCCACATTTTTTTACATTTTTTTTCTGTGTATTTTTCTTCAAAGACCATGCAGAAAAGTTTGGCAGTAAATCTATGTTAATGTTTAAGAAACACAAAATATTTTTGTGAGTGTGTCCGGTGCATACTTAGCAACAATTTCCCATTTCCTCTAATATCTGCAACTGACACATTCCTTCTTATAACTTCTATTTCTTTACTTGTAGATGTTAGTATTCTTTTAATTGTTGTGTGATGATTGTATATGAATTATTTATAATGGAAGGAGGAGTATTCCAAGAAGATTCCATAGAATCAAAACTATCTCTGGGATTACGGAGGGAGTTTTAAAATCTTTAGAGTGGGTAAACTGCAACATATTCATTTTGTGAATGGTATATTGTTTGCTTTTAGTACAAATAAATAACTAGTAAAAGAATAGAACAACTGTAATAGAGCAAGTTTGACAGTAGGCCTGAAAATCAACTGTTATAAAGCTAAAATAATTTACAAACAATGTGTTAATAACAGCGATACCAAGGAATTGTAGATAAGGTTTTTCTATTTACGTCAGTTGAAGATAACTGTATCTACAACAAAAGAAAGAAACAGAAAACTGAAACATTCTGTGAATTAGTTTTTTCAAAACTAGCTGTATTATATGTTTGAAAAGAAACGCTTACAATCAGTTTATATTGTCACTTTTGGCTTAATATAGTGAAACATTGATTTGGGGTTTAAAAAACTGAAGTTTCTCAATGAATAGTGGAGGATTTACAGTTGGAACGAGTAAGATAAGTTGTGGGGTGGGGGCAAATGTATATGGGAACAGGTAGGAGTGGAAGTTGTGATTATGACCATAATCCTTCCTATACATATTATAAATGCGAAAGTATGTATGTTTGTTACCGCATCACGCTAAAACTACAGCACTGATTTAGATGAAATTTCATATAGAGATTTCTTATATCTTGGATTAGGACATAGGCTACTTTTCAAAATGTTTATTACAAGTTATTTATTTGAAATATATCCATAGAAATACGTAACGGTTGTAAGAAGCTGCTAATACAACAGCAGAGATGCTTTGTAGGGTATGTCATGTTTAGCCGCGAAGGTTAACGCGTCATGTTACGAATATCCGTTTTTTGGGCAACGATTCGTGTCCTGCTATAGTGAATTTTTTTCTTTGTTATTGTTATCTTTTTTACTTTCGAATATACAAAAAGATTATTGGATACTGCCAAAAAGGCTTAACTGATATATAATTACATACACAAGAAATCTAAATGTTGGCATTTATGCCGCATTCATTTCCATTTGTTGTAACAAATGAAGTAAGTATGTATATAAATTGAAGACTTTAAATAAAATATGCTCTAAGTACCGTGGCAAGAAAAGACATTGACATTTTGTGTAGAATGGGATCAGATACCAAGCCCTATTTTGTGTACAAAGCTCGAACTGCCACGTACAAATAGCGTACGTAAACTGCAACGAAAGTAGTAGCAAATGCACTCAACAGATGGCAGGCGGTACGCTGCAGTTAACATATAAAACGTTGTGTGTTCCGGCCAACTGCAACAATATACATTAAGGTGAATGTCTGTTCGGTGTACGCTTATCACGTCTGAACGACAAGACGCAGAGACTTAAATATTTGTACCGTTAATAATTGATACCTGATAAAGGTTTTAGTCACGGTTTTATAGCGATCTGATAGATATTTAGCAATTTGAAGAATATAATGTGAAATGCGGAACAAGAATTACTCTTTGAAAATTGTTTTATTGGTTGCATTGTTGCTTGAGGGTTGATAATGATAAAAGGGTGGAGTATATTGGAATGGAATGTTATATAAAATTCTACGTGTGTGTGTGTTAATATTTCGCTCTGCAGCGAAAACTACATAACGCAAACGAAAGGTGAGTGTGTGTGATTGTTGTCCGAAGTCTCCCGTTGTACATCACAGCAGTTCCCTGCCGATAGCTAAAAGGGGGTGGAAGATATGGTGGTAGAAAGTCGGCAAATTATAAAAAAATTCGGAGTGAAGGCCAGCGATGACGTTTGCGAATCTATAGCAAGGAGGTTACATACAGCGAAACGTGATGCCACAGACCATATCTTTGGTCTATGTGTGCTACAATGTCTTCAGCTCTTTCCCTGTAAGGATAAGCATACGAATAAGGAAATATAAAAATAAGTAAATAAAGCAGTAAAATAGAAATTTGTTTTAATACATCTCTTTAAAAAAATCTATTTAATGTTTCGCGCATTACATCAAGTGATCCATCTGTGATATTACTGTATTGCAATCATTATTTTTGAATTTCGTGATCGGATTCTTCGAAAAGAGGGCATTTTTACGAGTGATTGGATCTACACTACTTACGTTCCTGATAAATAGATAATCAACCAACACGCGAGCGGAGCCGCGGGTTTAAGCTAGTGGTAAATAAATTGAGTTTTGTAGGACATGTGACCAGACAAGTAACAGATAGGAGTACAGGTCAGGTGACACACTTTTCTGTGTCCCCTGAGTGGAGAACGTTGGAAGCGATAGCTTGCATTCGGCTCATAGTGCTTTGCTGTTTCAACAAGCCCCGCCTCTTTCTCCCAGTGCAGCCAGCAAATAGTGCGTAACTTACAGTTTTTACAAGAAACAACATGAATGATTAAAGTGTCACAGAGGATCAGGAAATTGAGCATTGCTTTAATGTTTGAGTCATCGAAATCTGGAACTTAAACCAAGAAAATATTTATATTTTTAAAGTACGTATTAAGTGGGTTTAGAAATTCTTTCTGTTAGTTTTCATTGCCTCAATGCTGAATAATATTCAGAATTACATTTTTCACACCCCTTTGAATTGCCGGCCTTCCTTTTTCTCAATACAATATGTGGAATTACTTCATAAATAATAAAGTGGAAGACCATGTTAAACACCATACACAAATCAATAATACATTCACAATGACAACGAAGGATAATATTGTTATGTTTTAAGGTTGGTAGAATACATAAACATTCCATTGCCAGATGAACTCGACCAACTTCCACTGATCATGGAGGTGACATGTAAAACTGTGTGACCAATATCAGCATGTTTTTTTGTCAGATTCAAAGAGAGAAGGAAAGACAGATTAGATTAATACTTGCTCATAAAATTCTCTTGGGCTTCCAGCCCCGTTAAGTGGTTTGATATTCACGAGCTTTCGGCCAAAATGTCCTCAGCTGTTATCAAGTGGTGACTATCTTATCATTTCTGCCGTTGTCCTTATATTCCCGCTCAGCTTACTGTGACATCACTGGTGCTCAGCCGCGACAATGTTTTGCCCACGTGCCTGCCGCACCCGCTTCAACCGTCAGATGGCTGGGTTCCAAGCTGTGCTCAGCTGCAAGCTGCTGTCTTTATTAAGAGATTTTTCAGATATTTTGATTTCGATAGCCTCTTTTATTACACTATCCCAGAAAGTATTTGTTCTTGTAATGACTAATGTATCCTCGAACGCAATGCGATGTTTTTTTTTTTTTTTAGTGTGTGCTTCGTAGTTGCTGATTTCTTGGGATAACGCAGGCGGAAACATCTTTCATGTTCAACACAACACTGTTCAATACTGCGCACTGTCTGTCTGATACCCAAACGGTATCTTGTACACACCTGGCGTTCAAAGGCCTAGATCATCTTTTCACAGGTCTCATCATGTCGCAATTTTGTAGGAGGCCGAAGACCATGTCGATCTCGTGTCTCTTACGAAGCTAGCTAATCTTTCCTGTTACTGAGCCACAAAACAGCAAGAATGCAAGCTTCTTAGACTGCTCCTCGACAGTCTCCTGCTTGCGTGTCTTCTGATGGAGGTTATCTGGTGGTTGCTGTAGCCATTTTTCTTAAACACTTTCCATTAGTGGCTCAGTTCCTTCTGCAGATGTTCATTGTCAGAGACAAATTCTGCTCTGTGGACCAGCATCCTTAGAACAGATCGTTTTTCCGATGGATAGTGGTGGCTCATAGTGTGCAGATACAGGTCCATGTGGTTGGGTTTCCGGTAGACACTATGGCTAAGGCATCCACTTGTTTTGCACCTGACAAATACATCAAGGAACAGCAGGGTACATCTCTTTCTACCTCCATCTTGAAATTGATTTTGTCATGGATGCTGTTGATGTGGTCCAAGAATTCAGCCTGTTTTTCATGTCCATGCGGCCAGACAATGAATGCATCGTCAACATAATGATAGAAACAGCTAGGCTTTGCAGGAGCCATGTCTATGGCAATCTTCTCAAAGATTCCATAAACAGATTGGCAATAACAGGAGCTAATGGGCTTTCCATTGTGACACTGTCAATCTGGTTGAAATATTCTCCAATGATGACGTCAGAGTATGTCTGAATAAATCCACAACAGTGTCGTCGAATAACTGGGTCAGCAGGTCTTTTGAATCTTTGATGGGAACATTTGTGAATAATGACACCACATCAAAGCTGACCATGATATCCTCCTCTCCAAGACACAAGGATCTGGTTCTTCTGATGAAGTTGGCCATATTCTTGATATGATTCTCACAGTGACCGACATGTGGAGTAAGAAGGGTGGCCAGATGTTTTGCGAGTCTGTAAGTCAGCACGCGAATGGAACTCACAATCAGATGAAGAAGAGTGTACATTTTTGAACCTTTGGGAGACTATATAAAGTAAGTGGTCAAGGTTCCTGTGGAAAGAGATTTTAAATGCAACTTTCTTCCAGTGAAGACTGTTTGAGAAGCTCGGATGTCTTCCTCAGAATGTTCGATGTTGGGTCCTACGGTAATTTTTGGTATGTCTCTTCCTCCAGCATCTCCTGAATTTTCATGCTGTAGTTCGCTCTTTCCATAATGACGGCTGCATTGCCCTTGTCAGCTGGTAAGACTGCAATAAGAGGGTCATTCCAGGGTTCTTGAAGTCCAGTATGTTCCGCTTTTGTGAAGTTCGGTCTTGGTTCCTAGGATTTTGAGAGAATGAGACTGGTTTCACAACGAATTTCTTCCGCGGTTTTATTGGGCATCTTGCGAACTGCAATAAAAGAGGCTATCAAAATATCTGAAAAATCTCTTAATAAAGACTGCGGCTTGCAGCTGAGCACAGCTTGGCACCCGGCCATCAGACAGTTGAAGTGGGTGTGGCAGGCACGCGGCCAAAACATTGCCTTATATAGTGATGGGGCTGAGCACCAGTGACGTCAAAGTAAGCCGAGCAGGTATATAAGGACGGCGGCAGCAATGATAAGACAGTCACCACTTGATAATGGTTGAGGAGATTTCGGCTGAAAGCTCGTGGATATCAAATCACTCGACACAGCTGGAAGCCTGAGAAAATTTTATCAGCATTACTCGCCGTGAAACTATGCGTTCATACATAGATTAATACTTGTTCCATGGTTCATGAATACAATATTTCATAATGAAGTGGAACATAGCAATGTGGAAAGAAATCTTTACAGAATTGCAAACATACTTTTTTCTTCTTTTGCTATTATTAAGTTATTATATCTAAAAATCATCTCTTTGAGGAGTATTCATTCAAAATTTGTATTAATTTCTTTTCAAATCATAGTTGGCTACCTGTCAGACTTTTGATGCTATTTGGTAAGTGACCAAAGACTTTTATGGCAGCATAATTCACCCCTTTGTGTACTAAAGAATGGAATATATAGTGAAGTTACTGTGAAGATCGCTAGATACTCAAATAAATGTCTACAGTATGATGTTGGGTGGGATCTAGCAATTATTCTGATAAAACAATTTTGTGCAATGAATACTTTTTTACTCAGTGATGAATTACCCCAAAAGATGATGCTATTTGAAAGAAGTTAATAGGCAGAGGCAACACTATGATGAAATGTGAGTAGATGACAGTAGAGAACTGCAGAATAATATGGAAGCATTCGACTAACAATTGTATTGCATAGAAAATGAAATGGAGACATTTACTTGCCAGTGGTTGTTGTTGTTGTTGTTGTTGTTGTGGAGGAGGAGGAGGAGGAATGACTGACTGTATTATGAAAAATAGGTTTTCCTCAGCACCATAGATTAATTTCCTAGGTATTGATTCCAGTAGTAATTTATTTCCCTTACAACAGTGAATACATTAACTGACATAATCTTCATGACCATCGGAGATTTCTACTAGGACAGTACAAAATTCACACTCTGCACTCAAACTTCTTGCTCGAGTATAAAACCCTCATTTTCTTGTTAAATACAAATTTACTGGTTCATGAAGATACATGAATAATAATAGATTAAGCCACGAGAAAAATAAGTAAGTCATAGCAATAATTTGAAGGGTTTGATAGATACAGTAGTTAGCTTATCAATTATCTGCCCACCCAGTCATTGTATTTTTACATTTTTTCACCCTTAATGTTTAAAAATGCTGCCCCATGTATCAATTTTTGTGTACTGAGTGACTTAATATTAAGACACATTGTATACGACTTGGTTTTATTCATACCAGAATGAAAAATGCTTCTGTCACAGGACAAGAAGACGCAAATATGTCATGCCCAAAAACATATTACCCAATGTTCAACTAGGAAAGAGGTGCAAAGAAAATTTCACTTCTCTACAAAACGTAGTTATGTGTGAAGCATTTTCATACATATTTGTTACCATGCTGTAATAGTAATAATGACTTTTAGCTACTCTGCCCTGATATTTGCACTGTTAACCAACAACCAACTATTTTCTTGTGTTTTCTGCACATTTATTTTTCCCTAGGTTCCTTTTTTTTTTAACTATGATACTGATAAATGTAATTGTACAACAATGGAAACCTCTGTGTGGGATAATAAGTAAAATGAAGGAAAGGCAATCACTCAGCACTTAAGGCTTGCATTTAGGTCCATATTCCAAGGAAGTTGTGGAAAAATACTACTAGAAGCTGCCATAAGTAGTTTTCTCTCAGAGGCTGTTACATTAAGAGCTTCCAGTATTGAATGTTAGTTATTTCTATCATGAAGCAAATTCGAAATTAATATTGCTCATATTTGAATTTAGCATATTTTAAATTTTTGTAAAAATAAGAATTAATCTGTTTATGTACACCCTATCAACAGTTTCTTAAAAACTTGAATAAGGTGGCAAATATGGTTAGTACAGTTTTACCAAAGACTAACACATACAGTCATGACACGTGTACAAAGTTTTGTTGTACACTGCGGCAGCAGTGCTCCAAGCGGCTGGCAAGCTACATTTGTGAATACAGAGTGCTTGCATTTTCTTCTTCGAACGTATCAACGGGTCTGGAAGAATGGTAAGTTTCCTAGATGCTAGTGTGAAGCCACAGTCAGTCCTATACTTAAGCCTGGCAAGGACAAACATCTCCGCTCCAAGTGGCCAGCAAGCTACATTTGTGAATACAGAGTGCTTGTATTTTCTTCTTCGAACGTATCACTGGGTCTGGAAGGATGGTAAGTTTCCTAGATGCTAGTGTGAAGCCATAGTCAGTTCTATACTTCAGCCTGGCAAGGACAAACATCTCCTTTCCAAGTACTGTCCAATGTCCCTCACCAGTTGCATCTATAAGGTGATGGAACATATGATTAATGGTCGGCTGGTATTGTGGCTCGAATCTAGGAACATCCTCCCAAATGCACAGTGTGGATTTCGTAAGCACCACTCTGCTGTCGATTATCTCGTCACCCTATCAACTCATATTTTGAACAATTTTTATTGAAGCATCAAACATTGACTGTGTTTTTTGACTCTGATAAGGTGTATGACACCTGTTGGAATGTGGGCATCCTCTATACTTTACACAGTATGGGAATCTGGAGTTGTGTGCCTATTTTTATTCCAGAAATTTTATAAGATTGCGTATTTAAAGTGTGTGTAGGTTTGACCCTGACAAACACTTGTCTTCAAGACTAAGACTAAAACTATGCTAATGCATCTACATCTACACAAATACTCCACAAGTCACTTTGAAGTGCATGGCAGACAGTCCATTTAACCACTTTTATGATGTTTCTCTAGAGTTCCATTCTCTAATAGCTTTCGGGGAAAAATGGAACATCTAAATCGTTTCGTTTTTGATCTGATTTTTCTTATTTTATTTTGATGATCTTGTCGCCCTATGTAGATGGCTGCTAACAAAATATGTTTGCATTCGGAGGAGAGAGTTGATGAAAGAAATTTTGCAAATAGATCTCGTCACAACAAATAACACCTTTGTTTTATTGATTTCCACCCCAACATGTGCATCATTTTCGGGACACACTTTCCTATCCCATGAGGTGCCATTCTCTCAACTCTCTCTACATTATCTCTCAGACCCACTTGGTGGGGATCCCATAATGTGCAACAGTATTCTAAATAGGACACACAAGTGTGGTGTAAGTAGTTTTTTTAGTAGAACTGTTGCATCTTTCAAGTTTTCTGCCAACGAAACAAGGTATTTGGTTCGGTTTCCCTACAATATTTTCTGTGTGTTCTATACAATTTGTTTGTAATTGTTACTCCTAGATATTTGGTTGAATTTACAGTCTGTAGTTTTGACTGATATATTCAGTAAATGGAGTTTAACAGGTTTCTTTTAGTGGTAATTTGGATGTACTTCACATTTCAAATTATTAAAGGTCAGTTACCATTTAAAAAAAAATCTAAATTGTTTTGCAGTTGCTTTTGATCTTCTGGTAACTTTACTAACTGATAAATGACAGCATCATCTGCAAACAGTCTAAGGGAACTACTTAGATTGTCTCCTAAATTGTTTATAAAAATAAGGAACAACAGGGGTCCTATAACACTTCTCTGGGGAATGCCAGATATTACTTCCGTTCTGCTCTATGACCTTCCATCAATTACAACGTACTGTGTCCTTTCTGACAAGAAATCATGAATCCAATCACACAATTTTGGCGATATTCCATAAACACACAGTTTGATTAGAAGGCGCTCGTGACCTACTGTGTCAATCTAGAAATCTAGAAATACAGAATCTAACATCCCTTGGCGGTAGTATTCATCACACCAAGTCAGTAAAGAGCTAGTTATGTTTCACCAGAATGATACTTTCTGAATCCATGTTCACTTTGCCGCGGTGGAGTAGCCGAACGGTCTAAAGCGTCTCGCTGCGGAGCGCGCGGTTGCTCGCCGTGGAGGTTCGAGTCCTCCCTGGGGCATGGGTGTGTGTGTTTGTCCGTAGGTTAGTTTACCTAGGTTTAAGTAGTTTGTAAGCTACGGACTGATGACCACGCAGTTTGGTCCGATAGATTTACGAACATTTGATTTGAACATGTTCACTTTGGGTCAATAGGTCATTCTCTTTGAGGTAGTTCATAATATTTGAGGAAAGTATACATTCTAAAATCCTGCTGCAAAACGACATCACGGATATAGGTCTGTAATTTTGTGGATCACTCCTATTTCCTTTCTTGAATATTGGTGTAATGTATGCAACTTTCCAGTCTTTGGGTACGGAACATTTGCTGAGTGAGCGGTTGTTCATGATAACTAGGTGTGGGGCTATTGCATCAGCATACTATGAAAGGTTTCTAGTTGTTATACAATCGGAACTGGGAGACTTACTTTTGTTAAAGTGATTTAGTATCATCACCATTAGGGCCTACTATCGCAAAGTGAAGGTATTGATTGTGTTTTACTGCTAGTATACTTTATACATGACTAGAATTTCTTAGGACTCTCTACCAAATTACATGGTTTCATCATGGATTTATTATAAGCTTTTCAAATTTAAGTTCAAGCTAAATTTTGAGTTCTTGTATAAGACTGCCAGTCTTAAGGATTATGTGTGTGTTTAAATTTGCCATGCTTTTTTCTTTTCTTTTGCAAGAGTAATATAACCTATACTGTGTACCATGGTGCGTCACACCCGTCTTTTGTTAATTTGTTTGGCGTCAATCTGTCAATGGTTGTCAATATTATTTCTTTGAACATCTGATCTACACTAACATTGTTAGTTTCGAAAGACTGGAGATTCTCACCCAGGAAACTTAAACAAATTTTTATCTGCCCCCCTTTTTTTAATTTCCGAGACGGGCAATACCCTCAGGCTTCAAGAAGAATATGTTGTTGTTGTTGTGGTCTTCAGTCCGGAGACTGGTTTGATGCAGCTCTCCACAATACCCTATCCTGAGCAAGCCTCTTCATCTCCACATAAGTACGGCATGCTACATCTGTCTGAATCTGCTTACTGTATCCATCTCTTGGTCTTCCTCTGTGGTTTTTACGCCACACACTTCCTTCCAACGCTAAATTCACAATTCCTTGATGTCTAAGAATGTGCCCTACCAATCTATCCCTTCTTTTAGTCAAGGTATGCCAGAAATTTCTTTTTTCCCAATTCTTTTCAGTACCACCTCATTAGTTACGCAATCCACCCACCTAATCTTCAGTATTCTTCTGTAGCACCAAATTTCAAAAGCCTGAATCCTATTCCTTTCCGCACTGTTTATCGTCTATGTCTCACTCCCGTACAAGGCAACACTCCATACAAATGCCTTCAGAAAGGACTTCCTTAGGGTTAAATCAATATTCGATGTTAACAAATTTCTCTTTTTCAAGAACGCTTTTCTACCCATTGCCATTCTGCATTTTATACCCTCTGTACTGCGACCATCATTTGTTATTTTACTGGCGAAGTAACAAAACTCATCTACCTCCTTTATTGCTTCATTTCCCAATCTAATTCCTTCAGCATCACCTGATTTTCTTAGACTGCACTCCATTACCCTAGTTTTGTTCTTGTTAATGTTCATCTTATATGCACCTTTCAGCACACTGTCCATTCCGTTCAATTGCTCTTCCAGGTCCTTTGCTGTATCTGACAGAATTACTATGTCGTCGGGATAATGCAATGTTTTTAATTCTTCCCCCTGAACTTTAATTCCTTCACCAAATTTCTCCTTGCTTTCCTTTATAGCTTGCTCAATGTACAAATAGAGCAACATTGTAGAAAGGCTACACCCCTGTCTTACTCCCTTCCCAATCACTGCATCCCTTTCATGCCTTTCAACTCTGACAACCGCTGTCTGGTTTTTGTACAAGTTGTAAATAACCTTACACTCCCTATATTTTACTCTTGCTTGCTTCAGAACTTGAAAGAGTTTATTACAATCAACATTGTTAAAAGCCTTCTCCAAATCTACAAAAGCTAGAAATGTAGGTTTGTCTTTTCTTAATCTATCTTCTAGGATAAGCCATAAAGTGAGTATTGCCTCCCGTGTTCCTACATTTCTCCTGAACCCAAACTGATCTTCCCCGAGGTCGGCTTCTACCAGCTTTTCCATTCTCCTGTAGATAATTCGAGTTAAAATTTTGTAAATTTCTGTAAATAATCTGTGTTAATATTTTGCAACCATGACTTTATTAAACTGATGGTTCTGTAGTTTTCACACCTGACTACACCTGCTTTCTTTGGAATGGGGATTATAACATTTTTCTTAAAGTCTGAGGGTACTTCACCTGTCTCATACATCGTACACACCAGGTGAAACAATTTTGTCATGGCTGGTTCTCTCAGACACTTCAGTGGCTCTGAGGAGGGCCTTGTTTCGACTTAGGTCTTTCAGTGCTCTGTCAAATTCATCTCTCAGTATAGTATCTCCTATTTCATCCTCATCTACTTCTTCTTCCCTTCCTACAATAATGTCTCTAAGTTCATTTCCTTCATAGAGCTTCTCTTCTTTGCTGAGAACTGGTTTTCCATCAGAGTCCTTGATATTCATAGAGCTGTTTTTCTTATCTCCAAATGTTTCTTTTATTTTCCTGTAGGCTGTATCTGTTTTTCCCCTATTTATACATTCTTCTACATCCTTGCATTTGCCTTCTAGCCACTCCTGCTGAGCCATTTTGCAGTTCCTGTCAATCTCATTTCTTAGTCTTCTGTACTCCATTCTGCCCATTTCATTTACTGCATTTTTATATTTTCTCCTTTCATCAATCAAATCCAGTATGTCCTGTGATATCCAAGGATTTTTTGTAGGTCTTGCCTTCCTACCTATTTTGTCCTCTGCTGCCTTCACTATTCTATCTCTCAATGCTTCCCCCATTCCTCCTCTACTGATTTATTTTCCCCCATTTCTGTCAATTGTTACCTAAAGCTCCCTCTGAAAATCTTAAGAACTTCAGGCTCCTTCAATTTATCCAGGTCACATCTCCTTATATTGCTACATTTTTGTAGTTTCTTCAGTTTCAGCCTACAGTTCATAACCAACAAGTTATGGTCAAAGTCTATATCTGCCCCTGGGTACGTCTTACACTGTAGAACCTGATTCCGAAATCTATGTCTTACCATTATAAAATCTATCTGGTATCTCCCAGTGTCACCTGGTCTCTTCCATGTATACAACCTTCTCTTGTGATTCTTAAACCAGGTGTTTGTTATAACTAAATTATGTTCCGTGCAAAATTCTACCAGGCAGCTTCCTGTTTCATTCCGTTTGCCCAGACCATATTCACCTACTATCTTTCTTTCCCTTCCTTGTCTTACTACCGAATTCCAGTCTCCCATCACAGTTAAGTTTTCCTCTCCCTTAACTGTCTGAATAATTTCCTTTAGCTTCGATCTCCTCATCATCGGCAGAGCTAGTTGGCATATAAACCTGTACTACTGTTGTCAGTGTTTACGATTCCCCGATGTCTAAGAATGTGTCCTACCAAGCGATCCCTTCTTTTAGTCAGGGTATGCCAAAAATTCCTTTTCTCACCAATTCGGTTCAGTACCTCTTCATTAGTTATGCGATCTACCCACCTAATCTTCAGCATTCTTCTGTAGCACCACATTTCAAAAGCCTCTATCCTCTTCCTGTCCGCAATGCTTATCGTCCATGTTTCACTCCCATACAAGGCAACACTCCACACAAATGCCTTCAGAAAAGACTTCCTTACACTTAAATTAATATTCGATGTTAGCAAATTTCTCTTTTTCAAAAATGCTTTTCTTCCCATTGCCATTCTGCATTTTGTATCCTCTGTACTACGACCATCGCATGTTATTTTACTACCCAAGTAACAAAACTCATCTACCACCTTCATTGTTTCGTTACCTAATCTAATTCCTTCAGCATCGCCTGATTTTCTAAGACCGCATTCCATTATTTTTGTTTTGCTCTTGTTAATGTTCATTTTATACGCTCTCTTCAACACACTGTCCATTCCATTCAACTGCTCTTCCAGGTCCTTTGCTGTCTCTGATAGAATTACAATGTCATCAGCAAAACGCAATGTTTTTATTTCTTCCCCCTGAACTTTAATCCCTATTCCAAATTTTTCCTTGCTTTCCTTCACCGCTTGCTCGATGTACAAATTGAATGACATCGGAGAAAGGCTACAACCCTGTCTTACTCCCTTCCCAACTGATGCTTCACTTTCATGCCCTTCGAGTCTAATAACTGCGATCTGGCTTTTGTACAAGTTGTAAATAACTCTCCTTTCCCTGTATTTTACCCCTGCTGACTTCAGAATTTGAAAGAGTGTATTCCAGTCAACATTGTCAAAAGCTTTCTCCAAATCTACAAACGCTAAAAATGTAGGTTTGCCTTTCCTTAATCTATCTTCTAAGATAAGACGTAAAGTGAGTATTGCCTCCCGGGTTCCTACGTTCCTCCTGAATCCAAACTGATCTTCCCCGAGGTCAGCTTCTACCAGCTTTTCCATTCTCCTGTAGATAATTCGTGTTAAAATTTTGCAACCATGACTTATCAAACTGATGGTTCTATAATTTTCACACCTGTCTGCGCCTGATTTTTTGGAATGGGGATTATTACATTTTTCTTAAAGTCTGACGGTATTTCGCCTGTCTCATACATCCTACACACCAGTTCAAATAGTCTTGTCATGGCTGGCTTTCCCAGAGACTTTAATAGCTCTGCGGGTATGTCATCTACTCCTGGGGCCTTGTTCCGACCTAGGTCTTTCAAGGCTCTGTCAAATTCATCTCTCAGTATAGTATTTCCTATTTCATCTTCATCTACTTCCTCTTCCCTTCCTACAACATCGTCTCTAAGTTCATTTCCTTTGTAGAGCTGCTCTATGTACTCTTTCCACCTTTCAGCTTTCCCTTCTTTGCTGAGAACTGGTTTCCCATCCGAGTTCTTGATATTCGTAGAGCTGCCCTTCCTGTCCCCAAACGTCTCCTTTATTTTCCTGTAGGCGGTATCTACTTTTCCCCTTCTTATACATTCTTCTACGGATTTGCATTTGGCTTCTAGCCACTCCTGCTTAGCCATTTTGCACTTCCTGTCAATCTCATTTTTTAGTCGTCTGTACTCTATTTTGCCTGTTTCATTTACTGCATTTTTATATTTTCTCCTTTCATCTATTAAATTTAGTATTTCCTGTGATATCCAAGGATTTTTTGTTGGTCTTGCCTTCCTACCTATTTTGTCCTCTGCTGCCCTCACTATTTCGTCTCTCAATGCTACCCATTCCTCTTCTACTGTTTTATTTCCCCCTGTTTCTGTCAATTGTTGCCTAAATCTCCCTCTGAAATTCTCCAGAACTTCACATTCCTTCAATTTATCTAAGTCCCATCTCCTTATTTTCCTACCTTTCTGCAGTTTTTTCAGTTTCAGCCTACAGTTCATGACTAACAAGTTATGGTCAGAGTCTATATCTGCCCCTGGGTATGTCTTGCAGTTTAGGACCTGGTTCCGGAATCTATGTCTTACCATTATAAAATCTATCTGATACCTTCCTGTGTCTCCTGGTCTCTTCCACGTATACAACCTTCTTTTGTGATTCTTAAACCATGTGTTTGTTACGATTAAATCATGTTCCGTGCAAAATTCTACCAGTCGACTTCCTCTTTCATTCCTCCTGCCCAGTCCATATCCACCTACTATTTTTCCTTCTCTTCCTTTTCCTACTACCGAATTCCAGTCTCCCATAACAATTAAGTTTTCCTCTCCCTTAACTGTCTGAATAATTTCCTTTAGCTTCGATCTCCTCATCATCGGCAGAGCTAGTTGGCATATAAACCTGTACTACTGTTGTCAGTGTTGGCTTTGTATCTATCTTAACAATAATAATGTGATCACTGTGCTGCTCATAGTAGTTTACCCGCATTCCTATTTTCTTATTCATTATCAGTCCTACTCCTGTGATACCCCCAACTGATTTTGTATTTACAATCCTGTACTCACCTGACCAGAAATTCTGTTCATCGTGCCACCGGACTTCACTAATCCCCACTATATCTAACTTCAACCTATCCATTTCCCTTTTTAAATTTTCTAATTTTCCTACCCGATTAAGGGATCTAACATTCCACACTCCGATCCGTAGAATGACAGTATTGTCTTTCCTGATGACAACATCCTCCTAAGTAGTCCCCGCCCAGAGATCCGAATGGGGGACTATTTTACCTCCGGAATATTTTACCCGAGAGGATGCCTTCATCATATTTTCATACAGTAGAGCTGCATGTCCTCGGGAAAATTAACGGCTGTAGTTTCCCCTTGCTTTCAGCCGTTCGCAGTAACTGTGTGGCAAAGCCACATTAGCTGATGTTACAAGGCCAGCTCAGTCAATCATCCAGACTGTTGCCCCTGTAACTACTGAAAAGGCTGCTGCCCCTCTTCAGGAACCACACATCTGTCTGGCCTCTCCACAGATACCCCTCCGCTGTGGTTGCACCTACGGTATGGCTATCTGTATCGTTGAGGCACACAAGCCACCCCACCTCGGCAATGTCTGTGGTTCATGAGGTAAGTTCTCGAAACTTCGACAAAAGCCCGTACCGTGCGACAGAGCGTCTCTCCTGCAGAGCCTTCCACCGGAGCCCAGCGATCATCTCCGTAATGCTTTCACGATTACCAAATGATACTGTAACGAAGCGTGCCGCTCTCCGTTGGATCTTCTCCACTTCCTCTATCAATCCCACCTGGTACGTATCCCACACCGGTGAGCAGTATTCAAGCTGTGGGCGAACAAGTGGACTGTAACCTACTTCCTTTGTTTTCGGTCTGCATTTCCTTAGAATTCCCAATGAATCTAAGTCTGGCATCTGCTTTACCAACGATTGATTTTATTTGCTCGTTCCATTTTAAATCCCTCCTAATGACTAATCCCAGATAATTTATGGAATTAACTACTTCCAGTTGCTGACCTGCCATAGTGTAGCTAAATGATAAAGGATCTTTCTTTCTTTGTATTCGCAGCACATTACTCTTGTCTACATTGAGCTTTGTCATTCCCTGCACCATGCGTTAATACGATGCAGATCCTTCTGCATCTCAATACAATTTTCCATTGTTACAACCTCTCTATATACTACAGCAGAGGTGGGCACAAATCAGCTCAATGAGCAGCGCTCCGGCTCAGGCCGGAAAAAGAGCAGCGTTCGCGCTTGGCCGGTAGTTATCCTAGTTGCCGCTAGAGGTCTGCATGCTTGCTGGCGCACGTACTTCGCTCTTGTCTTTATAAGATATTTGCCGGCTCGACTGCACGCGCTGGACATTTTAGAGAATAGTTTCTAGTATTATAAGTTACTTATAAACATAATAACATTTTTCAGGAGATACCCCTACCCCTCATTAGAGTTGGATACTGAAGAGTTTGCACTAATATTTTATAAGTTATTTTATAACGCACTCAGCCAGGTACATTTCTGCGGCAACGTTAGCGTGTAGTCTTTCCAGCAGGAAGTACGTGATGGACGCCAGCTGCTCGCGGCTCTGCTCCCGCTCAGGCAGGCGGATCTGTGAGCTGGGCTCGTACATTGCCCACCTCTGTACTACAGCATCATCTGAAAAAAGCCTCAGTGAACTTCCGATGTTATCCGCAAGGTCATTTATATATATCGTGAACAGCAACGGACCCACGACACTCCCCTGTGGCACACCTGACATAACTCCTGCTTCGGAAGACTTCTCTCCATTGAGAATGACCTGCTGCTTTCTGTTATCTAAGAATTCCTCAAGCCAATCAAACAATTGGTCTGATAAACCAAATACTCTTACTTTGTTAATTAAACGTTTGTGGGGAACTGTATCAAACGCCTTGCGGAAGTCGAGAAACACAGCATCTACCTGAGAACCCGTGTCTATGGCCCTCTGAGTCTCGTGAATGAATAGCGCGAGCTGGGTTTCACTCGAACGCCTTTTTCGAAACCCATGCTGATTCCTACGGAGCATATTCCTAGTCTTGAGAAATGTCATTATATTCGAACATAATAAATGTTCCAAAATTCTACAACTGACCGACGTTAAGAGATATAGGCCTATAGTTCTGCACATCTGTTCGAGGACCCTTCTTGAAAACAGGGATGCCCTGCGCCATTTTCCAATCTTTCGGAACGCTATGCTCTTCAAGAGACCTACGATACACCACTGCAAGAAGGGGGACCAGTTCCTTCGCGTACTCTGTGTAAAAACGAACTGGTATCCCATCAGGTCCTACGGCCTTTCCTCTTTTGAGCGATTTTAATTGTTTTTCTATCCCTCTGTCAATTATTTCGATATCTGCCATTTGGTAATCTGTGCGGCAATCTAGGGAAGGAACTACAGCAGTGCAATCTTCCTCTGTGAAACAGCTTTGGAAAAAGACATTTAGTAATTCCGCCTTTAGAGTGTCATCCTCTGTTTCAATGCCATTAACGTCACAGAGTGTCTGGACACTTCGTTTTGATCCACCTACCGTTTTGACATAAGACCAATATTTCTTAGGATTCTCAGCCAAGTCAGTACAAAGAACTACTTTCGAATTCGTTGAACGCCTCTCGCATAGCCCTCCTCACGCTATATTTCGCTTCGTGTAATTTTTGTTTGTCTACAAGGCTTTGGCTACGTTTATGTTTGCAGTGAAGTTCCCTTTGCGTCTGCAGTAGCTTTCTAATTCAGTTGTTGTACCATGGTGGCTCCTTTCCATCTCTTACAACCTTGCTAGGTACATACTTATCTAATGCATATTGTACGATGTCTTTGAACTTACACCACTGTTCCTCAACACCATCTGTACTTAAGATAAAACTTCTGTGCTGAGCCGTCAAGTACTCTGAAATCCCCTTTTTGTCACTTTTTCCGAACAGAAAAATCTTCCTACATTTTTTAATATTTCTATTTACGGCTGAAATTACCGATGCTGTAACTGCTTTATGATCGCTGATTCCCTGTTCTGCATTAACTGTTCCGAATAGTTCGGGTCTGTTTGTCACCAGAAGGTCTAATATGTTGTCACCACGAGTTGGTTTTCTGTTTAACTGCTCAAGGTAGTTTTCAGATAATGCACTCAAAACAATTTTACTGGATTCTTTGTCCCTGCCACCTGTAATAAACGTTTGAGTCTCCCAATCTATATCGGGTAAATTAAAATCTCCTCCAAAAACTATAACATGATCGGGAAATCTACTCGAAATGTTTTCCAAATTATCCTTCAGGTGTTCTGCCACAACAGCTGCTGAGCCAGGAGGCCTATAGAAGCATCCGATTACCATGTTCGGGCCTGCTTTAACCGTGACCTTCACCCAAATTATTTCACACTTCGGATCTCCGTCTGTTTCCTTCGATACTAGTGCACTTTTTATCGCTATAAACACACCTCCCCCTTCACTGTCCAGCCTATCTCTGCGGTAAACATTCCAGTCTGAGTTTAGAATCTCATTACTATTTACATCTGGTTTCAGCCAACTTTCCGTCCCTAGTACTATGTGGGCATTGTGATCGTTTATTATTGAGAGCAATTCTGGGACCTTTCTATAGACGCTCCTGCAGTTAACTACTACTTCATTGATTATTTCCTTCCCTGTCGTGAATTCCTCAATCCAATCACACAATTGCTCTGATAAACCATATACTATTACTTTGTTCATTAAACGCTTGTGGGGAATTCTCTAACCTAAAAAAAACCCATGTGCACTCCACATGTACTCTGCTACCCTTGTAGCCGCTTCCTGCGTGTAGTGCACGCCTGACCTATTCAGGAGAACCCCATAGCGGAGGTCGAGAAATTTGCAGCCCAGATCTTCGCAGAATTGTCTGAGCCTCTGGTTTTTGCCTTCCACTCGGCTCCAAACAGGACCGCGATCGGTTCTGGGAACGACACTACAAATAGTTAGCTCAGATTCCACCCCGCGAGCGAGGCTTTCTGCCTTCACCAACTCCGCCAACCGCCTGTATGAACTGAGGATGACCTCTGACCCAGCCAGCAGGAGTCATTGGTGCCGACATGAGCGACAATTGGCAGTCGGGTGCACCCAGTGCTCTCTATCGCCGCCGGAAGGGCCTCCTCTACATCTCGGATGAGACCCCCGGCAAGCAAACAGAGTGCACACTGGCCTTCTTCCCTGACCTTTCCGCTATCTCCCTAAGGGGCTCCATCACCCGCCTAACATTCGGGCTCCCGATCACTATTAAACACCTCCCCTCCCCCCCCCCCCCCCGGTGGCCTGCTCGGACCTTGCTGAAGGAGCGGCCACATGCTCTCACTCACAGGCAGAGCGGGCGATGCCGCACAGCCAGCCTCCCCTTTGAGCCTCTGCCTGGAGCGACACGAATGCCGTTGAACCCGCTATTGCCCTGGGGGAGAGGGTGACCCAACCGGGTTCGGTACACGCAGAGATGTCCCGACAGCAGGGACCGTGGGTGAAGCATGTGACACCTGAGGTGCCCCATGCGACGCACCAGACTCCCCACTGACGCTACAGTCCGAGGCAGCAGCCTGAAGGCGGCTTATCGTGGCCATCAGCACGCTGAGCTGTTCACAAACGGCCAGCCCCTCCTGCGTCCGTACGCAGCAGTCACACATCCTATCCATCCTAACAAATCAACAATCCAACGATGTTGGGTATTGGGAAAATTGGGCAGTACCTTTCTCGTGTGGGGGCTATAGGAATCCCCTCATTGTTGGTGGCCACAATACATAGGTCAGGATTAGTATGTCTGCCAGCGTGATGAGTGGAAGGTTTTTTGGTCTTTAGCATCATAGCTGAGGTATAAATTTTGTTCTTCGATCCATTGCATTAAGGCTTCCCCTTTCTGATCATTTGTACTATATCCCCAGCTGGTATGGCGGCTGTTGAAGTCCCCAAGGAAGAGTGTTGGTTTATCTTCAGCTTGCAGTGGAGGATTTAGCCATGTAGTGTTTGGTGGTTTATATACTGACACCAAGTCTAGCTTGGGGAGTTCTAGTGTTATTGTTTCAGTATTGCAGGTGTTGGACTTCTTTGCCACTTTATAGTTATTGATGCCACCCTCATGAACCACAGACATTGCCGAGGTGGGGTGGCTTGCGTGCCTCAACGATGCAGATAGCTGTACCGTAGGTGCAACCACAGCGGAGGGGTATCTGTTTAGAGGCCAGACAAACGTGTGGTTCCTGAAGAGGGACAGCAGCCTTTTCAGTAGTTACAGGGGCAACAGTCTGGATGATTGATTGAGCTGGCCTTGTAAGATCAGCTAATGTGGCTTTGCCACACAGCTACTGCGAACGGCTGAAAGCACGGGAAACTACAGCCGCTACTTTTCCCGAGGACATGCAGCTCTACTGTATGAAAATATGATGATGGCACCCTCTTGGGTAAAATATTCCGGAGGTAAAATAGTCCCCCATTCGGATCTCCGGGCGGGGACTACTCAGGAGGATGTGATCATCAGGAAAGACAATACTGGCATTCTACGGGTCGGAGCGTGGAATGTCAGATCCCTTAATCGAGTAGGAAAATTAGGAAATTTAAAAAGGGAAATGGATAGGTTGAAGTTAGATATAGTGGGGATTAGTGAAGTTCGGTGGCAGGATGAACAGGATTTCTGGTCGGGTGAGTACAGGATTATAAATAAAAAATCAATTGGGGGTATCACAGGAGTAGGATTGATAATGAGTAAGAAAATAGGAATGCGGGTAAACTACTATGACCAGCACAGTGATTGCATTATCATTGTCAAGATAGATACGAAGCCAACACCGACAACAGTAGTACAGGTTTATATGCCAACTAGCTCTGCCGATGATGAGGAGATCGAAGAAATATATGAGGAGCTAAAGGAAATTATTCAGACAGTTAAGGGAGAGGAAAACTTAATTGTGATGCGAGACTGGAATTCGGTAGTAGAAAAAGGAAGAGAAGGAAAAATAGTTGGTGAATATGGACTGGGCAGAAGGAATGAAAGAGGAAGTGGCCTGGTAGAATTTTGCACGGAACATGATTTAATCATAACAAACACGTGGTTTAAGAATCACAAAAGAAGGTTGTATACGTGGAAGAGACCAGGAGACACCGGAAGGTATCAGATAGATTTTATAATGGTAAAACATAGATTCCGGAACCAGGTTATAAACTGTAAAACATACCCAGGGGCAGATATAGACTCTGACCATAACTTGTTAGTCATGAACTGTAGGTTAAAACTGAAAAAACTGCAGAAAGGTAGGAAAATAAGGAGATGGGACCTAGATAAATTGAAGGAACGTGAAGTTCTGGTGAATTTCAGAGGAAGATTTAGGCAACAATTGACAGAAACAGGGGGAAATAAAACAGTAGAAGAGGAATGGGTAGCATTGAGAGATGAAATAGTGAATGCAGCAGAGGACAAAATAGGTAGGAAGGCAAGACCTACAAAAAATCCTTGGATATCACAGGAGATACTAAATTTAATCGATGAAAGGAGAAAATATAAAAATGCAGTAAATGAAACAGGCAAAATGGAGTAAAGACGACTAAAAAATGAGATTGACAGGAAGTGCAAAATGGCTAAGCAGGAGTGGCTAGAAGCCAAATGCAAATCTGTAGAAGAATGTATAAGAAGGGGAAAAGTAGATACCGCCTACAGGAAAATAAAAGAGACATTTGGGGACAAGAAAAGCAACTCTACGAATATCAAGAACTCAGATGGGAAACCAGTTCTCAGCAAAGAAGGGAAAGCTGAAAGATGGAAAGAGTACATAGAGCAGCTCTACAAAGGAAATGAACTTAGTGAGGAGGTTGTAGGAAGGGAAGAGGTAGTAGATAAAGATGAAATAGGAGGTACTATACTGAGAGATGAATTTGACAGAGCCCTGAAAGACCTAGGTCGGAACAAGGCCCCAGGAGTAGATGACATACCCTCAGAGCTACTAAAGTCTCTGGGAGAGCCAACCATGACAAAACTATTTGAACTGGTGTGTAGGATGTATGAGACAGGCGAAATACCCTCAGACTTTAAGAAAAATGTAATAATCCCCATTCCAAAGAAATCAGGTGCAGACAGGTGTGAAAATTACAGAAACATCAGTTTGATAAGTCATGGTTGCAAAATTTTAACACGAATTATCTATAGGAGAATGGAAAAGCTGGTAGAAGCTGACCTCGGGGGAAGATCAGTTTGGATTCAGGAGGAACGTAGGAACTCGGGAGGCAATACTCACTTCACGTCTTATCTTAGAAGATAGATTAAGGAAAGGCAAACCTACATTTTTAGCTTTTGTAGATTTGGAGAAAGCTTTTGACAACATTGACTGGAATACACTCTTTCAAATTCTGAAGTCAGCAGGGGTCAAATACAGGGAAAGGAGAGTTATTTACAACTTGTACAAAAGCCAGACAGCAGTTATTGGACTCGATTGCCATGAAAGGGAAGCATTAGTTGGGAAGGGAGTAAGACAGGGTTGTAGCCTTTCTCTGATGTTATTCAATTTGTACATCGAGCAGGCGGTGAAGGAAAGCAAAGAAAAATTTGGAATAGGGATTAAAGTTCAGGGGGAAGAAATTAAAACATTGCGTTTTGCTGATAACATTGTAATTCTGTCAGAGACAGCAAAGGATCTGGAAGATCAGTTGAATGGAATGGACAGCATGTTGAAGAGAACGTATAAAATGAACATTAACAAGAGCAAAACAAAAATAATGGAATGTGGTCTTAGAAAATCGGGTGATGCTGAAGGAATTAGATTAGGTAACATAACAGTGAAGGTGGTAGATGAGTTTTGTTACTTGGGTAGTAAAATAACATGTGATGGTCGCAGTACAGAGGATATAAAATGTAGAATGGCAATGGGAAGAAAAGCATTTTTGAAAAAGAGAAATTTGCTAACATCGAATATTAATTTGAATGTAAGGAAGTCTTTTCTGAAGGCATTTGTGTGGAGTGTTGCCTTGTACGGGAGTGAAACATGGACAATAAGCTGTGCGGACAGGAAGCGGATAGAGGCTTTTGAAATGTGGTGCTACAGAAGAATGCTGAAGATTAGGTGGGTAGATCGCATAACTAATGAAGAGATACTGAACAGACTTGGTGAGAAAAGGAAGTTTTGGCATACCCTGACTAAAAGGAGGGATTGCTTGGTAGGAAACCATGTTGATTTCTACGAGGGAGATTTCCAGTGTCCAAAAATATACCTAATCCTCGAACATTAAATGTGTTCCAGAGTTATGCAACTCACGATGGAAAACCTGGTAGAAGCCGACCTCGGGGAAGATCAGTTTGGGTTCAGGAGGAAAGTAGGAACACGGGAGGCAAAACTCACTTTACGGCTTATCCTAGAAGAAAGATTAAGAAAAGGCAAACCGACATATCTAGCTTTTGTTGATTTGGAGAAGGCATTTGACAATGTTGATTGGAATAAGCTCTTTCAAGTTCTGAAGCAATCAGGAGTAAAATATAGGGAGCGTAAGGTTATTTACAACTTGTACAAAAACCAAACAGCGGTTGTCAGAATTGAAGGGCATGAAAGGGATGCAGTGGTTGGGAAGGAAGTAAGACAGGCATGTAGCCTTTCTCCAATGTTATTCAATTTGTACATTGAGCAAGCTATAAAGGAAACCAAGGACAAATTTGGAGAAGGAATTAAAGTTCAGGGTGAAGAATTAAAAACTTTGCGTTTTGCCGACGACATAGTAATTCTGTCAGAGACAGCAAAGAACCTGGAAGAGCGGTTGAATGGAATGGACAGTATGCTAAAAGGTTCATATAAGATGAAGATTAACAAGAGCGAAACTAGGGTAATGGAGTGCAGTCTAAGAAAATCAGGTGATGCTGAAGGAATTAGATTAGGTAACGAAGCAATAAAGGCGGCGGATGAGTTTTGTTACTAGGGCAGAAAAATAACAAATGATGGTCGCAGTGCAGGGTGGGTGGATCGCGTAACTAATGATGAGGTACTGAACAGAACTGGAGAAAAGGAATTTCTGGCATACCTTGACTAAAAGAAGGGATCGATTGGTAGGACACATTCTTAGACATCGGGGAATCGTAAATTTAGCATTGGAGGGAAGTGTGTGGGGTAAAAATCGCAGAGGGAGGCCAAGAGACGCGTATAGTAAGCAGATCCAAGTGGATGTGGGTTGTCGTTCTTATGAGGAGATGAAAAGGCTTGCTCAGGATAGAGTAGGGTGGAGATCTGCATCAAACCAGTCTCCGGACTGATGACCATAATAAATAATAGTTATTGATGCCGTTACATATGTATACAATTGACCCATACGTTTCTGAAAGAACTGTTTCCACCTCTGTATATCCTTGAATTTTAGCCCTGGTTAAAATATGTTTCCACTGCTAAATGTGTTTCTTGCAATTACAATTACATCAACTTGGTGTTCCTTAGCCATTCTACCTAGGTGCTCACATTTCCTGCGACTGATGCCTTCTTTGTTTAACTGCATAATTTGGACTGAGGGTCGGATATTAATTGTCTTAGCGCTGTGAGGTGAGCGGTTTCCTCGCTGAGGATGCACTTGCTGTTGACTGAGAGAGACTCTTTGTCCACTTCGGTCGCCATTTGTGTAAACTTTCTGCCGTGCTGCTGACGCAGCCCATTGCCCGGGAGACACCATCTTGGAGGTTGTTTACACGTCGTCCCCCAAGAAGTCGCCACCCCCACCCCCCTAGAATTACTAAACCAGTACTATAAAAAATGGAGACTGTGCCCAAACCCAAATAAATAAGAGACCTGCGCCTTCCATTTAAATAACAGACTAGCAGATAGAGAACTAAATATTACTTTCAGCGGAAAGCGAATTAAACACAACAAATTTCCCAAATATTTAGGCATAACTCTTGACAGGTCACTTACCTTCAAGAAACACCTGGAACTAACTAGCCAGAAACTGAAAACCCGCAATAACATCATCCGGAGATTAGCAGGTACCATGGGGGGAGCAGATGCAAATACACTACGTGCTGCAGCAATATCACATGTCTGCTCCATGGCAGAGTACTATGCCCCTGTGTGGAGTAGGAGTGTTCATGTAAAGAAGATTGATGTCCAGCTCAATGAAGCCATGAGGACGATAACAGGGACATTAAAGTCAACACCTCTAGAATGGCTTCATGTCCTCTCAAACATTACTCCGCCTGAAATCCGAAGACAGCAGGCAACGATTCAGGAATAGCAAAAAATAAATCATCCAGACAAGGCAAGAGTACTACCGGTACACTAAGTACTAGATGACCACGATCGATATCGCCTCAAATCAAGAGCGCCAATATGGGAAGACAGAACACTTGCCCAAGGAAATACCTATGACTGCCACAAGTCCTGGAAAACTAAGTGGAACAGTAGTGACATTAACCAACACAACATAGAGGACCCCAGCCAGCAGCTCCCAGGAATGCAACTTCCCTGTAGGACCTGGTGTCAGCTTAATCGAGTGAGAAATGGACATGCAAGAACTAAATCAATACTGTACAAGTGGGGTGCCAATGATAACCCAACGTGTGACTGTGAAAGTGACAAACCAACCTTACAACATATAGTGTAAAATTGCCCACTACGAAGACTCTGTGGTGACTGGAAAGACTATGGAGGCCAGCCCTGCTGCTATTGAGTGGCTGTCGCGTTTGGACATAACTTTTTAGTGAATTGTAGCTGTCATTCTATTTCAGATTTGCCCACATTTAATAATCACTGATGTGTGTTTTGTTCATACTATTATGTATATGTGTATTTCAAATTGATGAAACGAAAATTATAGAAGGAAACTTTCCTGGTGGGATAAACATATATAAAAAATACAAAACGGATGACTTACCCAAAGGACAGGGTCGTCGACAGACACAAATAAAATCACACACAAACACAGATACAAGCTTTCGCAACCGTAGGTCGCTTCTTCAGGAAAAGAGGAAGAAAGGGAAGGATACGGGTTTTAAGGAAGTGGAAAAGGAGTCATTCCAATCCCAGGAGTGGAAGGACTTACCTTAAGGGAAAAAAGGAAGGTAAACAAATACACACAAATCCAAACGCAAACACACTGAGACAGACATCTTTGCTTTCTACAAATGTCTGTCTAGGTGTGTTTGCGTTTGGATATTTGTGAATGTGTGTGTATTTGTTTATCTTCCTTTTTTCCCGTAAGGTAAGTCCTTCCACTCCTGGGATTGGAATGACTCCTTTTCCGCTTCCTTAAAACCCGTATCCTTCCCTTTCTCCTCTCCTTTCTTCCTCTTTACCTGAAGAAGCGACCAACAGTTGCGAAACCTTGCATGTGTGATTTTATTTGTGTCTGTCGACAAGCCTGTCCTTTGGTTAAGTTATCCGTTTTCTATTATATATATATATATAGCCGGCCGCGGTGGCCGAGGTGACTGAGCCGCTTCAGTCACGGTCAGCACGGCCACTACGGTCGGGGGTTCGAATCCCCCCTCGGGCATGGATATTTGTGCCGTCTTTAGTCTTAGCTAGTTCATAAGTAGTTTGTAAGCTTAGGGACTTATAACCCCTTAGTTAAGTCCCATAAGTTGTACAAACATTTGAACATTATATATATATATATATATATATATATATATATATATATATATATATATATAAAACGGATGTGTGTGTGTGTGTGTGTGTGTGTATTTCTATTTATATCTTATGTTATGTAAATTTATGATGTCAATACCGCACTTGCAGTTGTAAAGCCATACAATAAATAAAAATAAATAACTAATTGCTTGAGATAATTTTTGGAGCATGCATTCAGTATGATTTTGGACGATGTTTTAAGCTTGCCTTTGATTATAAAATTTTTACCCAACTTAAAGTGGCCACCAATTAGAATTGTATGCTTAGGAACATTTTTGAAATTTGGTCCTGGGTTTCTTTGAACATTTCTGCAATCAAATCATCTCTGAGTGAGGATGTAAGTATAACGAGCCAATTATTAATTCCTTTCTGAACACCATTTTCCACTTAGTTAAATTTCAGCTGTACATATCTCTGGCTTTAACCAGCTTCAGAACCTATAATTATTTGAGATTCTGTATTTTCTGTTAGCGCTTGGAGTTCTGGAACTTTCCTGTCATGGCTACAACTGTTTACAACTGTTAGCCCAATGTCTTTTCGATCTGTGTTCTTCCTATCTTTGACGTGTACCCTCTGAGACTGAAACCCTTCGTGTGTGTTCCCGAGGCCCTCTAACATAAAAATCCGCCCAGTCCATGTCACATAGCTCCTGCTACACATGTAGCCTCTTTAGCGTATAGTGGACACCTGACCTAATCAGCGGAACTCAGAACCTACCACCCTCTGGTCCAAGTCGAAGAATCTGCAGCCTACATAGTCACACAACCGTCTGAGCTTCTGATTCAGAACTATGTTGCAGATGGTTAGCTCTGCTTTCATCTTGTACGAAAGACTGGCACACTTTACCATTTCAGGCAGCCACACATCTTTGGTATCAAAGTGAGCCACCACCTGTAGTAGGCTGCACCCCATACCTTTAATGGTATCTGCAAGGACTTGTGTCACATCTGGAATGACTCCACCTGGTATGCACATGGAGTGCATATTGGCCTTCTTTCCCTTTATGGCAGCTGTCTCCTGAAGGCCCCCCCCCCCTACCCGTCCAACATTGGAGCTCCCAACTATGAGCAAATCCACCCTCTGTGAAATTCCGGATCTTGCAGGCTGCTTGGTGACTTTAGGATGACTGACACCATCTGCCTCAGGAACATTGACCACATCAGATAGCATCTCAAACCTGCTTGCAAGACAAACCAAGGAGGCCTCACGATTGGTCCCCCGGCCACCTGCCGTGCACTGGACTGACCTCCCATGCAACCACAGGTGGGGTGACTGCCTTTATTGCTAGCAGTATCAGGGCATGTTGCTGACACAGGCCGATCGGTGGACATGCCAGGCATCTGTTTGCTTCCCACGACTGGCCAACGACAATGACTCCCTTCAACCGGAAGCTCAAGCTGTGCGGTCGAGGTTAACACAGCTTGAAACTGGGAGCGAAGTGTCAACAGCTGAGACTGCATCCGCACACAGCAGTCACAGTCCCTATTCATGATTGCAATACCCAGAAAAACTTAACAACTAGAAAGATGCGGTGTAGACTTGACAAAGGGTAACTATGGTAAATGAAGATGGCTAGAGCTGGTACTAATCAAACGAAAACAAAACGCACAACTGTTGGGATTCAGATGGTGAAAGAATACACTAACCAACGTTTAACCCAAAACTGAATCTAATATACAAGCGAACTCAAGATGAATTTAATTAACTGAAGCAATAACGTCCCAGAACCATCAAAATATGTCACTTCTACTAAGAAACATGGACAGACTGGCACTTTTACTTTTCTGTCTCAAGGAAATTTACTATATTAGAACTAAGAATATGTTGATAAATTCTACAGCAAATTAATGTTGATGGTATAGGTTTGTAATTTCATGGGCCCGTTCTTTTGCCTTTCTTATACACAGGAGTAACCTGCCCCTTTTTCCAGCCATTCAGAACTTTGCACTGGATCAATGATTCGCTATATATGCAAAGCTAAGTAAGGGGCCAATGTTGCTGATTAGGTACATACTGTGTAAATAAATGTCTAACTGAAAGTAACTTTCCTGATGTACTAAAAATCTCCAGATTGGTCCCTATGTATAAGAAAGTTGATAAGAAGTGTCCTGCTAGTTGTAGACCAATATCATTAACTCCTGTTTTCTAAAAAAAATTGGAAACCATCTTGTATAATAAAATTAGCAATAAACTTAATAAGTGACAAACAATATGGATTCTTGAAAGGTAAATCTAGAATGGATGCCATGGATTCTCTTGTAAAATTTGTTTTGGATGTGTTTGACACTAGAGAATCTGCTCAGGCTACATTTTGTGACCTGAGCAGATTGTGTGGACCACTATACTTTGCTGAATAACCTGTCTTATTGTGGATTTGCTAATAGCAGCATAATGTTTGCTCAAATCCTTTCTTGAGAACCACCAGCAAGTGGTGTGCATTGGCAAAGAGGAGTCAGATCTAATTAATGTTAGGTATGGTGTTCCACAGGGGTCAGTACTTGGACTTCTGTTGTGTTTTCTTGTGATTAATGACCTGCCATATTTTGTATATTAGAACACAATAATGAATGCCAATGACACTACATTTCTAAATAAAAGTTCAGACTTAAATACACAAAAAATATAGTTAAATACGCTCGCTCAGATTTCACTTTGGTTTAAGGTAAACGGCTTTTTACTAAATGAAAGTAAAACTCAAGAACATTTCTTTAGTTTAAGAGGGAATCATGACTTACAAAGTGTTAAATTTTTAGGTGTTTTAGTTGACATCAACATGTTCCTTATAGTTACGTAAGATCAGCATATTTTGCTTTCTTTGAAAGTCTTAGATTATACGGAATCTTATTGTGGGGTAATAGTTCTCATGTAAATGACATTCTACTTTAAAGAAATATATAAAATAATTAACTGACTCAGATATGTTAGAACACTGTAAACTAGTGTTTGTTAAACTGCAATGCCTGAGAGTAATAAACTTGTACATCTATAATATTCTACTGTATGTTAGAAGTAATATTTCAAATATAACATTGAGATGGGATGTGTGCAGCTATAACGCCAGGAACAAATCATGTTTAGACATGCCATATCAAAGACTATCCAAGTCACAGAACTTTTATTTAGTTCTTGGACTAAAATTGTACAATAAGCTAAGTGTAGAGTTAAGAGAGTTACCTGTGAATATCTTCAAAGCTAAGTTGTATAGAATACTAGCAAACAATTCTTTTTACATCAATATAGGAATCTTTGAAGCTGAAAATACTATCCTTTAACATTGTTTCTAGTTGCTGACCTTATGTAAAATAAAAAAAATTTAAAAATAGAAGTTACTGTGACGTTGTCTCTTGCTGTAATAGCTGAACAACAATAAAATTTGTTTGATTTGATACAGAAATATAACCGCGTGCCACCGCATGCTTCTACGGTGACGTCAGGTGCAACGGTGAAATGTTCATCGATTTGCGCAGACAGTTTGCCACCCCCCCCTCCACGTAGTATAACGAGAACCACCATTCTCTTTATTCAATACTGAGTATTGAAGAAAATTAATCATTGTAGCTAATTTAAACTATCATTGTTAGGAGTTGGAAATTTGATCCAAAGAGGATTATTGCCTACTGGAGTAAAACGTCAAGTAGACTGCCATTTACTAATGCTTCTTGTTCTTAATTTGTCGTGTTCGTGCAGCAGCTAGTTGTAAATACCCAAATGTTGTTTGTGTTAATAATGTCCTTCACTATCAATCATTGTGAGCATCTGATTAACAAAGGTAGCCCTTTGTTGCACAGCTCGTACGGGTATGGCCTGGTGCGTTTGAATTTTGAATGGAAACATGTGTAGGCTTTTTCTCAGTATTTTCTGCGTGCTGGAACGCTTCAAACCAGTCTCAGACCCAATTCTATAGACGGATGACATTGGATTTCGCTGAATAATACCAGAAACTGTGGCGATATTTTCAGGCGTAACTGCGGTTTGCTTGCGGCCAACATGCCCCACTAGATCATCAGCTACGCTGCCTGTTCGTTGAAATTTTGCGAAGAGCGCAGGAATGGTTTTCACATCGGGTCCTTTTGGAACATGAAATCGTGCTTGAAAACTTCGCCTTGTTGCGGTAGGACTCTCTTCTAACGAGAAAAACGCGTTGTTCAATGGAGTACATGGTTCTAATCTCTTCCTTCGGTACGCAAACCTTTCACGCAGGGCGTAACTAGGACTTGGCTTTGGGGGGGGGGGGGATAGATCTGCTTGATGAGCAAAATTTTAGTCAGTTTCCAGACACTCTACCACTCCCGTTGAAGATTAATTCCCTCCCATCCAATGAAAGCTTATGGTAAAACACCCCGAGTTTCCAATCTTCACCTTTACCAGATTGTTGTTATACAATTTCTTTCTTTATTTATCTTTTTTTTGGGGGGGGGGGGGTTCTATCCCCCTCATCCCCTCCCCCCCTCCCATAGTTACGCCACTGCTTTCACGTTTCAATAGTGGAACTGATCGCTCTGGTTTTTTTTTTTTTTTTTCCTTTATTGTTGTTTTAAAGCCAGCCGTAGAAACAGCTGGCAGGCTGGCAGCAGCTGCGGTGGCTGCTCTTCAGCCATGTGATATACAAACATTTGACAAAGAAGAGATAAAATATAAAAAAGATGAACAAAATTGCGGAAATTAAAAACATTGACAGACAGAGTTTTCGACAGACTAAAACGGACATGTATAAATGGGACAAAACATATGGCAGAGAACAAAAAAAGAGACGAGTAGTGATAAAACACACACACAGTCAGTAAAAACAACCGGCCACGGTGACAAGTTTAAAAGTACATTGCGGAGACACGAAGTTCACACATGGAGACAGCTGACGGCGTATAGAATAAAACATGGGGACGGCGATTATGGAGGCACTGAGTAAAATACACGACACTGGAGACACTTGCACTGAACACGTAGATAAAAAGTCGAGTCGAGACGCCCCCGCAGGGAGTGGGGAGGGGATGGAGGGGGAGAGGTGGGGCAGGGACGGGGGAAGTGCGGGGGAGGGGGAGAAGGGGAGGGAAGAGAGCGTAAGGAGGGAAGGAGTGACGAGACTCTGGGCATGGGAGAGGGGTAGCCAAGCGGGCGGGAAGGAAAAGGGACGGGAGAGAGGGGAGGGGCGCTGATGCTACGGGGAAGGGATCAGAGTTGGTAGGAGGGGTTGATATCGGGCCGAAGTTCGGTATCCGGTAGAGGAAGGGTGCGGAAATTGCCTTGGGAGAGGATACGGAGCGTATGGAGGTGAAGGCCGGGAGGGACGGTTAGGCGGAGGCGTGGCAGAGGCCCGGGATTTGTAAGAATAGGGTAGACCAGAGGGTTTTGGGACTCTATTTTGCGGGATGTGTAAAGGAGCCGGAGATGTTCAAGGTGTTGTAGGAGAGGAGGGAAGGGGATGAGGTCATAGAGGATCCGCGTGGGGGAAGGGAGTCTGATACGGTATGCGAGGCGGAGGGCGTGGCGTTCTAGAATCTGGAGGGACTTGTAGAAAGTAGGAGGGGCTGAGATCCAGGCGGGGTGGAAGGAACAAAGGACGGGGCGCATGATTGATTTGTAGGTGTGAAGGACAGTGGAAGGGTGGAGGCCCCACGTCCGGCCAGTAAGGAGTTTTAGGAGGTTTAGGCGGGACAGAGCTTTCTCACGGAGGGATTTGAGGTATGGAGTCCAGGACAGTTGGCGGTCAAGGGTAAGGCCAAGGTACTTGAGGGTGGGAGTGTGAAGGATGGGTCGGTTGTGAAGGGTAAGATAGAAATCGTGGAGGCGGAAGGTGCGGGTAGTACGACCTATGACTATAGCCTGGGATTTGTCGGGATTGACGGAGAGGAGCCACCGGTTACACCAGGAGGCGAACTCGGTGAGGTGGGACTGGAGCAAAACCTGGGAACGGGCAAGGGAGGGGGCGAGGGCCAGGAAGGCGGTGTCGTCAGCATATTGGAGGAGATAGACGGGAGATTTGGGTTGAGGCATGTCGGCAGAGTAGAGGAGATAGAGGAGGGGAGAGAGGACTGAGCCTTGGGGCACCCCGGCGGAGGGGTAGAAAATACGGGAGTTGGAGTTGCAGACAGTGACGTAGGAGGGGCGGCGGGTAAGGAAGGAAGCGATGAGGCGGACGTAATTAATGGGAAGGGCGTAGAGCTGGATCTTGAAGAGGAGACCGGAATGCCATACTCGGTCGTAGGCTTTTTGGATGTCGAGGGAGATCGCTCTGGGCTTCGGATCACTATTTATACTAGGCATTACGTATGTCGATTACAGCGCCATCTGTTAACAGCTTTTGTAACTATTATTTCAAACTGCTGTTTAAACTACTTACAGCTTTCACAGTAAACATACCGTTTACTGCATTCCTCTATCGATCTTTGTTTTCCAGATATTTAATTTTGAAATCAGGGAATCCTCTTCTGGACACCCTATATACACGTGAAATTTCCTGCAGAAGATGTTTTTATTGAAATCGCAAACACAATCACGAGGAGATTGATTTCGGTATCCTCTGAACGAAAGACGTAGTTTACTATCCCTGTTACTTATGTCACGACGATGCTGGGTGGTTTTCAAGAAAGCTTACACTCTTAAGTGAAATTATATACATCGAACTTACAACAGTAAATCATTTGAGTGTATCTGAACTGTTTACGTATGACGTATATCTTCATGTTTCAGTTTACTAAAAAAAAAAGAAATCTCGCTGGATGCAGACAGATCTTTTACTGCAGTCATAGTATACCTATACCTAACCTTCTTAAGGCTACGCTAAGATAACTTTTTTTTAAAAAACAAAGTTAGGTTAGGTATAGGTCAAAAGAAAAATTTCTGATTTTTTTTTCGGTTCGTGAGCCTTCGGCGCTCACTTGCGAAAAGAAAATAAAAAACATCTCGTTTAACCTATACCTTACCATCAGAGTGGTGCTACAGATCGCTTTTTAAACACAAAATAGTAATGTATTTTCTGGTTGTAAACAGCGTGAAATGAATACCTTCGAATATTGAGCGAATAAAAAACAGCGAATTTCACTGGCTGCCGTGCACTATCAACACCTCCTAGAAGACAAGGCCTTACAACAGGCCGTGCCTACGTCACACTTAGAGGCCCCGGCCGCCAGCTCACTGGCTGTTGGCTGGGGCACGCCCACCGCCGCGCAGCAGCCGGCCAGTCAGATGGCGGCTGGGGCCTCTAAGTGTGACGTAGGCACGGCCTCTTGTAAGGCCTTGTCTTCTAGGTGTTGGCACTATCAGCTGATTGGCTGCTCACATGACGTGGCAGTAGCCAACATGTAAAAACTATGTACATTATGCCGCGATACAAATTGTAAAATTAACCCTTTGTTCGGTATCGGCTATCAAATAAGGATAAAAATTGAAAACAGCAATTAAGGATGATAAAGTCCGCCTCCGTAGTCCAGTGGACAGCGTGGTTGGTTGCCACGCAAGGGGCCCGGGTTCGATTCCCGGTCGGGTAGGAGATTTTCTCCGCTCGGGGACTGGGTGTTGTGTCGTCCTCATCATCATTCCATCATCATTGACATGCAAGTCGCCGAAGTGGCGTCAGATAAAGAGACTTGCACCAGGCAGGCCGAACATAAATGCCACACGATCATCATCAGGATGATAAACAATCTTTATAGCCTCTAAAAACGATACAAACATATCTTCTTCGTCACTCCTAGACCCCACTGACGGGGTCTTTGAAATTCAGTGAATGATTAAGAGAAAAGTGTATAAAACCCTCGTCTTGTAAACCTTAATAAGTGGAAAATCAATCAGATATAATGGTCTTCCCTGGGATTATATATTTTTTCAGTACTGCAAGCAGTACTTTTTGTGTCCTCTGAGGGACGACCTCAAAAAAAAAAAAATCTTACCTCCCATTTCAACCCCCCCCCCCCCCAAATCCCAGTTTCCAACTACTCTTTTACCATGGTGGAATTTACGTTTTTCAAATTTAGATTCATCTCTCTCTATAACCTTGCCAACCCTCCCCCCCTCAACCCCCCTCACAATGATCACCATTCCGAAGACAATCAAGCTGACACACTTCACGGCAAAAACTTCGCCAGTCAACAACCGTGTGCTTTGACAATCGCAGTTCCTTTTTAATAAAGTTGTTACTCCACTTGTACACCCTAAGGTACGTCAGCTTCAAAATGTCACCAATACAGAGCAAACCAACTACCACTTCTGAGAGCCGAAACTTATACGTGTGTGACATACTACTACGCTGCCGTCCATAACTGTCTCTAACTTTCGAACGACGAATAAGTTTCATTGGAGTGTTACATTTTTTGCATTGTCTCTCCTTAGCCATCACCCCAATTTTCATACTCCACTGGAGGAGTTCTCCCTGAAATATTAGAAGAATACGTCCCGTTTCAAAACATGTGAAATACGAGATTGACAAACGCCACCAACTACATCGACAAATAACAAACCTTGAAATCCTTAATGACTAGGTCACTGTAACTAATTCCACACGTTGCAATTTTCACCACGAACTATCTATCGAGAAGCAGTTTCACAAACTGTAATGTAACACAAACACAACAAATTAGAAACCACAGTCGTAAATACGTGGCACACAATCAATAACATTAAAAATAATAATTGCGATGTACACTAATTCATTTAAAACCCGAAATCAATATAGTAATAACAAGTCACTTACGATCGTAATACGACAATTATCTAGAAATCTCTTATAAATGAAAAATCAATTGCAATCACACACCGATATCCTCGAATAAACTTCGAAATTGAAAAAAATTGAGTCGTCATGAAAGACGCAATCTTATTGGCTAGCATAACTCGACTCTTGATTGGCTGCTCTGCCGTTCCTAACCTAGCCAGCACGACGTTTAGCCGCTGCCACATAAACTACACTTTAACCCAGTGTCGCTACCCAGTGTCCAGTAGAAATAATGGAGTACTGATAACGATAAATGTCCGATAACTGCACAATGTCATTACCTAGTAGAAATAACGTCAACTGTCAGTTATTGCTACCTAGTATCAGTTTGTTGTAGCACCACCATCTCGGAGTAATTTGGAGAAATAACGAGCAGTTATTTATAAGCGTTAAAATTAACTGATATCGGAAAATAACCGGTTTGCCCAGTGTAATTTCGCTTACCTTTGTTGTATCGACAATTTGTATTAAGTGTACTTGAGATGCACAGTTTAAATGTTATCTCCAGCCGGAAAGAAATATTCGTATGTTTGGCCAGTATCGTACAAGGTACTATTATACATCGTACAAGCACCGAAATTATCGTATGCCCCCATAATTATCGTACGAGTTGGCAACACTGGCACGAAGCGATCGTTATCTTACTTGGTTTGTACGAGCGTGTTGCACTCATACTCGTGTAGTTTGGAACACACGAAAACAATTTTTCTGGATTTTTTGTAGACGTATTTGTACAGTACTGTACTAAGCAATATTTTTGATAATTTTCTAAAATGTGGATGCCCAAACAACATACCACTGCTATACTGAATGTTACGAGAGCGGGAGCATTAAGCTGAACAGTGCCATTACAGGAAACACAAATCTCAAATAGAGCGTCTTAGCGGACTTTCAAATTATTTGCATTTAATTTGTATCAAAAAGCATGGAGCAAACTTACACAGTTGAAAGCACACGATAATGGAAGCAAACATGTGCCACAAAATGCAGTGCCGTAACTAGGACTTGGCTGGGGGGGGGGGGGGAATAGATCTGCTTGACGAGCAAAATTTTAGTCAGTTTCCAGGCAGACTACCGTCTACCACTCCCGTTGAAGAAAGTAATTCTCTCCCTTCCAATGAAAGCTTATGGTGAAAAACCCCAAGTTCCAAATCTTTACCTTTACCAGATTGCTGTTATACGATTTCTTTTCTCCCCCCCCCCCCTCTCTCTTTTTCTCTTTTCTTTTCTTTTCTTTTCTTTTCGGGTTCTGGGGGGGGGGGTTCTATCCCCCTCATTCCACCCCCCCTCCCCATAGTTACGCTACTGACAAAATGTGAGTCCACCAGCGAGCCATTTGCGAGGTAATTACGAATGTATGGGTCTAAGCCACCTCTGATGTCATTGTAAACATTGCCCTAGTTAGTACTCACTAATTTGATATTTAGACTTTACTATTAAGATTTACATCGTATGCAGTCCACATTTCCTATATACTGTATATACAGGGTGTCCCAGCTATCTTGTCCACCCAAAATATCTCTGGAACAATAACAGCTATTGGAAAACGACTTTCACCGGTATCAATGTACGGCCATGAATGTACATATTTGGAAACATTCCAAAACGTAAGCAAATGTGTTTTTTAACGCCAACTTATGTTTTTTTTATAAATGTACATCCTATATTTTTTCTTCAGCAACCCATAGCATGACAAATCACATAAACAATGGCGTTGATTGCATCGCAATATTCTAATTACATCTCGAGATATTGCGACGAGAAGTTGACGCTTGAAAAACCCGAAATACGCTGCTAGCGCACGTCCTGAGGCTTAGGCGTGAACCCCATTCTGCCCGTGATCTCCATGTGATTGACATGCGTAATCGCAATTCCATACTTATCAAGAGGTCCGAAACGAATAATACGGTCTGCTGCCATCAACTCTCATAAGCACATAATGGTTTCCCGCTTGCACGTTTTATGTGTCTACGTACATAATATGAACCAGTACCGATCGGTATACACCAGTCAGGTTGTCTTATTTATCCTGCATATCCAAAATAAGGTTTATCGAATGCGTTAAATGACCCATTGTGCCTTTCGCGCACTCGTTCATCCAGGGCCTAGCTCTACCTAGACAAGTGTCCGACGTAGTTCCGGCTACAGCCACACTTACCACTTCGCCTTGTTTGTGATTTGCGACCCATGCAAACTCCTGTACTCCACCACCCTCCGAGCATCCCATTTGTTGTTGCTTTGGCGTGCAGTACACCGCTTGCCAGTGTAGTCGTGCATCAGAGTAATCTAGTGACGGCACGGAGGAAGTACACATTGTGAATAAACGTTGTGTTGTGGAACTTATACTGTATTATGTACACACATGAAGACATGGTAGAATTGCTGCTGATCTATGGAGAATGTACGTTGACGGGAAATACGTTATTAGATTGCTTGTTTGTTTATAGTACTGTTAGAGAACATTATGATTAATACGTTAATATGTCTGTTTTCTAACCTACTCTACACACCTGTACTGTATCCTGTTGTAGGCGGGCGAAATTCTGTTCAGGCAGAACGACTGTACATAAGACGATTCCCTGACAAGCCATCGCCTTCGCGCCGGATGTTTGGTCGTATCACATCTCGTCTACGTGAAACGGGAAGCTTAACTCCAAGACATAGACATCGTCCTAGAACACGCACAGATGAATGTGCTGAAGTTGCTGTGCTCGCTACCGTAGCTGTGTATCCTCACATCAGCACACGTCAAATTGAACGTGAAGTTGGTGTGTCGAAATCAAGTGGCCAGCGTATTCTTCAACGTCATAAATTTCATCCTTACCATGTTCATTTACACCAGGATCTTCATGGAAATGTCTTCAGCAACAGGGTAACATTTTGTCGATGGGTTCAGCAAAAACTTCTGACCAATCCAATTTTTTTTGCAGATGTTCTCTTTACCGACGAGGCATCATTCTCCAACAAAGGAATTGTCAATATGAGGAATATGCATTATTGGTTCGCAGACAATCCAAAATGGCTCCGTCAGGTAGAGCATCAACGTCCGTGGAAAGTGAATATTTAGTGTGGGATTATTAGAGATACCATTATCGGACCTTTCTTTGTAAATGGCGTCGAAAATGGCAGACAGTACTCCAGATTTATACAACACAATCTTCCTGTACTCTTGGACACCGTACCTCTGAACAGGAGAATGGTCATGTGGTATCAGCATGACGGATGCCCTGCACATAACGACTTAAGAGCACGACGACTTCTGTACCGTAAGTTCCCTGGTAGGTGGATTGGACGTGGTGGCCCAATTAGGTGGCCTGCCCGATCCCCGGACCTTACACCGCTGGATTTTTTTCTCTGGGGAGCAGTGAAGGATGCTGTTTACCAACATGAACCAACAACACCAGAGGACATGAGGCAACGCATTATTGATGCTTGTACAGCCATTAAAGAGGAAACAGTAGCACGAAGTAGGGCATCCTTCATCCGCAGAGTGACCCTCTGTATGCCAGCCAATAGTTATCACTTTGAGCATGATATGTGAACGCTATCTTTAGTATGTAGTGCTGGTATCACAGTGCAAGTTTCTACAAAGGGCCATTTTACCCAGTGATGTTCAGAAACATTTGTTTGAAACAATTTGTCATGTAATGCAATAGATAAACATAACATTGATAATTATGTGATAATAAAACTATTTGGTTAAACATGTTTGCATTCATCTTCTATATCTTTACAACGGTAAAACCTTTAGTCCACTTGCTCGTTTCACTAAAACCATCAACATGAATTTTACTATTATGAGTGAATGATTCACTGTCACTTGCGCTAGATCTAGTGAAGTTTTAACGTTGAACGGCATTACCTTTTTAGTAACGGATTAACGATAAGCGAAGTTAACTTTGTGACCAACGTTGCGGTACACAGATATGTTACAGAACTGCATCGCCCCTCGCCTATGGGATAAATACCTGCTGGAATGTACGACTTTAATGCAGGATGGCAGCAGACCGTATTATTCGCTTCGGACCTCTTGGTAAGTATGGAAGAGCGATTAAGCATGTCAATCACATCGCGATTACGGGCAGCATGGGGTTCACGCCTGAGCCTCAGGATGTGCGCTAGCAGCGCATTTCGGGTTTTTCAAGCGTCAACTTCGCGTCGCAATATCTCGGTGGCCGAGGGGTCTGAGGCGCTCCAGTCACGGTCTGCACGGCCAGTACGGTCGGGGGTTCGAATCCCCCCTCGGGCATGGATATTTGTGCCGTCCTTAGTATTAGCTAGTTCATAAGTAGTTTGTAAGTTTAGGGACTGATGACCCCGTAGTTAAGTCCCATAAGGTATACAAACATTTGAAACATCTAGATGTAACAGGCTTTTCGGGATCACTGTGAAATAATAAGCAGGGCCAACAAAAAGTTTTTTGTGGCTGTCACTTCACACTAACCAGTCTCGTTTTACTTCAGACTTTTTGTTAGAGCATTTGGAATACAAGTGATGCTTGCTAAATTTTCGACATTGTTTGTCTACATACTGTTGAACTGTTCAAAGGTCAATGTTTGAAATGCCCTTTCTAATAATCCTACCTCTATCACTGTTATTAAATGGATATGGCCATTGTCCAGGATGACTTGGGTCCCAGTCACAGTCACTCAATCCATCAGTCCCAGAATTTTGTTCGCTTACCTCTTCTCTGCCAGGTGGCAAAATACCCACAACAGATGCAGTCAGTTTTGGCTTTTGCTCGGGAGTTTCTGCTTCTGCTGACGTTGAAGGGCTACTTTCATTCGACACTGGATTAACTGTTGGTAAAAAGTAGCTACCTATTGTTTTTTTATATTTTCTCAGGCTATTTAATAGATTTTTCATCACGTTTACGTTTTTGTGATCGCTTCTGTGCACCAGATTTATGTACATAATCCGACATTATTCTGGAAGTAAATAATTAAATCTATATCTATAAATGTGAATGTCTGTACGGTGTCCGTTTATCATATCTGAACCACAAGACATAAAGAGCTAAAAATTTGTACAGTTACTAATGTCTACCCAGGGAAGGCTTTAGGCAGGGTTTTATTGCGATCGGATAGCTGTTTATCTATAAATATTATTGTGAATGTCTGTTCTGTGTACGCTTATCACGTCCAAACGACAAGTGGCAGAGACTTAAATATTTGTACAGTTACGAATTTATACCTGAGGAAGGTTTCAGCCACGGTTTTATAGCGATCCGCTAGATATTTAGTAATTTGAAGAATATAACTCGAAATGCGGAACAATAATTACACTTTCAAAATAGTTTTATTAGTTGCATTGTTGCTTGATGGTTGAAAATGATAAAAGGGTAGAGTATATTGGGATGGAAAGTTATCCGTGTATATAAAATTCTACGTGCGTGTGTGTGTGTGTGTGTGTGTGTGTGTGTGTGAATATTTCGCTCTGCAGCGAAAACTACAGAACGCAAACGAATGGTCTGTGTGTAATTGTTGTCCGAAGTCTCCCGTTGTACACTATAGCAGTTCCATGCCGATAGATATAGGGGGGGGGGGGGAAGATATGGTGGTTGAAAGTCGTCAAATTATTAAAAAAAATTCAGACTGGAGGCCATACATAACGTTTGCGACTCTATAGCAAGGAAGTTACGTACAGCGAAACGTGTTGCCACAGACCATATCTTTGGTCTATGCATGCTACAATTTCTTCAGCTCTTGTCGTTCGGACGTGATAAGCGTACACCGAACAGATATTCACATTAACATATATAGATAAATAGCTTTCCGATCGCCATAAAACCGTGCCTAAAGCCTTCCTCGGGTAGACATTAGTAACTGTGCAAATTTTTAGCTATTTATGTCTTGTGGTTCAGACGTGATAAAGCGTACACCGAACAGACAATCACATTAATATTTATAAATAAATAGCTATCCGATCGCCATAAAACCGACCCTAAAGCCTTTCCCGGGTAGACATTAGTAAGTGTACAAATTTTTAACTCTTTACGTCTTGTGGTTCAGACGTGATAAGCGTACACCGAACAGACAATCACATTAATATAAATAGATAAACAGCTATCCGATCACCATAAAACCGAGCCTAAAGCCTTCCCCGGGTAGACATTAGTAACTGTACAAATTTTTAGCTCTTTATGTCTTGTGATTCAGACGTGATAAACATACACCGAACAGACATTCACATTTATAGATGTAGAAGATTACAGGGAGTACATTATATACACTATATTATTATATGTATTTCTGGAAGGAGAGGGCATCAATGAAATATAGTGTTGTACCACGGGAACCTTGGATGGAGCGGAGGAGGGGGGGGGCGCCAATAAAATGTCGTGGCCGGGGCACCAGTTCTGTTCGCTATGCCACTGCCGAGAGGACGACTCGCCCGGAGCGCCTGGATGATTAAAGTCGACCCTGTTTATAACGCTGATAGTAATAATTATCATTCTGGTTTTTACAATGCTAATACATTTTACAGCACTTATATTAGATTACATTAAATTACTGAGCATTGTTTTCCATCCTTCTCTATTTTTCCATAAATCTAGCAGAATGTTGTTCTTCCTCATTGCTGCTTGAACGTCCTGTACCTACATACGAGGCGCGTCCAGAAAGTAAGTTCCGTTTGGTAATAAAATAAAATTGTACACAGATACAGAAGAAATTTTTAATGCACAAAATTCTACAACTCTTAAACTACTTTTCCACATAACTGTCGAAATTTTGTAGGCACTTGTCACAGCGTGCCACAAGTTTTTGCATGCATCCTTCACAGAAGGTTTCCGCCTGTGTATTCAACCATGTCGTAACAGCTCTTTATCATCGTTGAAGTGTTGACCACCAAGGACAGATTTTAGATGTAAGAAGAGAAGAAAGTCGCTAGGAGAGAGGTCCGAGCTGTATGGAGGATGATTAACAGGTCCCATTGAAATTTCCGTAAGAATTATTTGGTCTCATTCGGTGTGTGAGGTCAGGCATTATGGTGGGGAAAAAATCTTTTGACAGTAATCCTCTTCTTACACCTAAAATCTGTCGTTGGTGAACAACACTGCAACGATGATGACGAGCTGAAAGAACATGTTACCACATGGTTGAATACACAGCCGGTAACATTCTATGAAAAAGGCACACAAAACCTTGTGCCATACTATGACAATTACCTACAAAATTTCGGAAGTTATGTAGAAAAGTAGTTTAACAGTTGTAGACTTTTGTACAATGAATATTTTTTCTGTATCTGTACCCGTTCGTTTTATATAACCAAACGGAACTTACTTTCTGGACGCGCCTTGTATTTGGTGGTCTTCCCTTTTTTCTTCTTCCATTTAGTTGTTGTGGTCCGCAGTCCGCAGACTAGCCTGATGCAGCTCTCCACGCTAGCCTGTCCGTGCAAGTCTCTTCATATGACAATAAGTTCGGCAACGTACTTCCTTTTGAATCTGCTTACTGTATTCGTCCCTCGGTCTCCCTCTAAGATTTTTACCCAACGCACTTCCTTCTAATCCTAAGTTGACCATTCCTTGATATCTCAGAATGTGTCCCGCCAACCTATCCCTTCTGTCAGTCAGGATATGCCACAAACTCCTTAATTCTGTTGAGCACCTCCTCATTAGTTACGTGATATACCCATCTTAGCTTCAGCACTTGTCTGTAGCACCACATTTGAAAGAAGCTTCTATCCTCTTTTTGCCTGAACTCCTTATCGTCCACGTTTCACTCCCATACGATGCTACAATTCAGACAAATGCTTTTAGAATGGACTTCCTAACATTTAAACTAATGTTGGATGTCAACAATTTTCGCTTCTTAAGAAACGCTTTTCCAATAGACATTGTATCTTCTATACTACGGTCATCAGAAATTATTTTGCTACCCAAATAACAAAACTCATCTACTACTTTTATCCTTGTGGTCTCTGACAGAATTACTATGTCATCGGCAAACCGCAAAGCCTTTATTTCTTCTCCCTGAACTTTAATTCCCTCTCCAAATTTCTCCTTGCATTCCTACACTGCTTGCTCAATGTACAGATTGAACAACATTGGGAAAAGGCTACTACCCTGTCTTACTCCCTCCCCAACCTCTGCGTCCCTTTCATGCCCTTCGACTCTAATAACTGCTGTCTGGTTTTCTATAAGTTCACTCTTCACTCCCTATGTTTTATATTCCAGTCGACATTGTCAAAAGCTTTCTCCAAATATACAATCTACTATGAGAACAATTGCATAAGAAATAAAATGAGAGGAAGAGGAGCAATGTGGTGGAAATGGAGTGTATATAATCAGGTTGTAAAATAATTAAGCAGTTTCTAGCTGAAGAGAAAGGTCTTTACAGTTTAAGTAACATAAGATTATGTGTAAAAATTGAACTACAATATTTTTGTTGATAAGATTCCACTTAGTGGCATCGATGACCTGCTAAGCAGCGGGTCGCCGCATATGAACAACCGATTCGTAACTTCAGCATAGCAGTACAATAGCAGCATCAAAGCTGGTCGCAGCAGCATTAAAACAGCTCACAATAACAGCAGCACTCGTTCTCAGTGGCGGCATCACGTTGGTGACCCATTGTCACATTCACTTGTGCTTGGCAAATTATAGTTACGTTGTGATTTATTACATGTGTACCATTCAAATTTCCGGTGCCGACCTGTTTCAAAAAATAAAAAAATGAGAACATTAAAAAAATCAAAAACTCTTTGGGAGGTGCTGGGAAGGGTTTCAGTCCCATTAGCCCCCCCCCGCCCCCTCCCCCAAGTGTTGATGATCATTAAATTATGCTCTTTACAAAATTCTACCAGACGATGTCATGTTTCATCCCTTTTTCTCAATACATATTCAACTACTACACTACCTTCACTTCCTTTTCCTACTACCGAGTTCCAGTCCACCATCACAATCAAGTTTTCGTCTCCCTTCACTTTGCCGGCCGCGGTGGAGAGGGGACTGAGGCGCTCCAGTGACGGTCTGCACGGCCACTACGGTCGCGGGTTCGAATCCCCGTCAGGCATGGATATTTCTGCCGTCCTTAATGTTAGTTAGTTCATAAGTAGTTTGTAAGTTTAGGGACTGATGACCCCGTAGTTAAGTCCCATAATCTATACAAACACATTTCACTTTCTGAATAATTTCTTTTATCTCCTCATACATTTCTTTCGACATCCGCATCATCGGCAGAGCTAGTTGTCATATAAACTTTTACTACTGTAGTCGTGTTGGTTTTGTTTCTATCTTCGCTATGATAATGCTTCCACTGCGCTGCTCATAGTAACTCATCTGCATTCCTATTTTCTTATTATCAGACCTACTCCATTGTTACCACCAACTGATTTTGTATTTATAACCCTGTACTCACCTGACCAGAAATCCTGTTCAACCTGCCACCGAACTAATCTCTACCATATCTAACTTAAATCTATGCATTTCTCTTTTCAAAATTTCTAACTTACCTAGGTGATTAAGGGGTAGAACATTCCACACTCCGATCCATAGACTGTCTGTTTTGTTTTTCTTGATGATGACATTCTCCTGAGTAGCCCCCGCCCGGAGATCTGAATGGGGGACTATTTTACTTCCAGAATATTTTACCCAAGAAGACATCCTCAACATATATTCATACAGTAGTGCTGCATGTTCTCGGGAAAAGTAATGACTGTAGTTTCCCCTTGCTTTCAACCGTTCGCAGTAGCTGTGTGGCAAAGCCACATTAGCTGATGTTACAAGGCCAGCTCAGTCAATCATCCAGATTGCCCCTGTAACTACTGAAAAGCCTGCTGCCCCTCTTCAGGCACCACACGTTTGTCTGGCCTCTCCACAGATACACCTCCGCTGTATTTGCACCTACAGTACAGCTATCTGCATCGTTGAGACACGCAAGCCACCAAAACTCGGCAAGGTCTGTAGTTCATGAGGGTGGCTTCCATTTGGTAGCCAATTGATTGTACATTTCGGAAGTCTTTCTTGTTCCATTCTTCTGACATGTCCATACAATTTTAGTTGTTTGTGTTTGATGAAATAAAAAAATGAGTTTTTACATTTATTTTTGTCTCAGCTTACTTCATTTATTATTTTTTCTCTTCTAGATATTCTTGCTGAATATCACCAAAAATCCATTTATGTTGCTAATAATTTTGATTTCAGTTGTCATTTTGTTGTTAATACTTCTGAAACATAAGTTATAATGCGAAAGGATAGTCCAAACACTGTAATTAATTATTTATTTATATATCACACAAGATATATTTCGGCATTTAATGCCATCGCCAGGTGTTTCTGCAAAAACATTTTCTCATATGAGTATGTATCCAAATGCAACATAAATAAATGTATGTAAATAACATTTTACAAATTTCACTTAGAAAGTGTGCAGTACGTACCATATTTAGAGGTTGTAAGTGCTTCAACTGACTATTTATTAGGTGAATTTACATTTGATTTATGAATTGTAGCCAGTCACAGCATCTGTCAATACCTCATAATACTATATGATTACAAATATTTTTAAAAAATTGTATCAGAGAGAAAAATATAGAAATTAACAGATATGGCATTATTTTCTTTATTATTTCTGTCTATGTTGTTATTAGTGATTATGGTTAAAAAATTATTAGAAATTTTGGAGGATATTATAGATTACACATTTATATTTGATATGGTTGTCTTTATTTCGCCTTAGGTTGATTTTAACATTATAGTACGATCTCTGTTTTATGTAAGCTACGTTACCATTTATCCAGCATTAAATGATCAATTAAATTATCGACGTAATTTTTGTGTTTAAAATTACATCGATAATTTTATTGATCATGTTCAAATGTTTGTATAGCTTATGGGACTTAACTACGGGGTCATCAGTCCCTAAACTTACAAACTACTTATGAACTACCTAATACTAAGGACGGCACAAATATCCATTCCCGAAGGGGGATTCGAACCCCCGACCGTAGTGGCCGTGCAGACCGTGACTGGAGTGCCTCAGTCCCCTCGGCCACCGCGGCCGGCTATTGATCATGTAATGCTGGATAAAGGGTAACGGAGCTTACATATATCAGAGATCGTACTATAATGTTAAAATCAACCACCATCCCCACCCCTTTACCTCCTGGTTTCTTACTTTTTAATGTTGATGCCAGTTTGCTGCACACCAATATCCTACATGCCCATGGTCTTGCTACTCTCGAACAGTACCTTTCTCAGCATCCTTCAGACGCCAAGCCCAATACCCCATTTCTTATAACTCTTACCACTTACATGCTTACAAAATAATTACTTTTGCTTTATAGGAAAGTATACAATCAAATCTGTGGCACAGCCTTTGACACCAAACGATTTATGGGCCATCTAGAGGAATCCTTTCTATTCTCCCATAACCCTTTTCTGGTTCTGGTTCATTGATGATATTTTCATGATTTGGACTCAGGGGCAGGACACTTTATCCTCAGTCCTTCACATCCTCAACTCCTTCTCCCCCATTAGTTTCATTTGGTCCTTCTCAACCTGGCAAGTCACTTTCCTGGATGTTAACCTCCATCTCACTGACAGCGGCATCCACAACTCTGTCCACATTAAACCTACTAATTACCAACAGTACTTGCACTTTGACAGCCGCCATCCATTCCAATTGAAAAAACCTTCTGTACAGCATTGTCACCCATATACAGCGAATATGCAGAGATGAGAAGTCCCTTACTCAGTACAGAAAGGCCTTCTCAGACAAACATTACTCTCCAGGCCTAATCCACAAATAGATTTTCTGTGCCATATCCCCACACGTCACCTATCCTCCCTCCAACCCCAATAATCAGTCACAAAGGAGCGTCCCTCTTGTCACCCAATACCACTTTGGACTGGAACAGCTGCATCAGAGTCGCCGAGCGCATTGAGGTGCTATGCTCTCCGATGTGCGAGACTGTTCCCTATTGAGGGTTTGAATCCTACCTTGGACATGGACGTTTGTGTTGTCTTTAGTATAAGTTAGTTTATAAGTAGTTTGTAGGTTTAGGGACTAATGACCCCACAGTTAAGTCCAATAAGCTTAGCAAACGTTTGAACATTTGGACTGAACACTTGAATCACATCCTTCACCAGAGCTTTGATTATCTATCATTATGCCATGAAATGAGAGATATCCTGCCCAAGATCTATCCTACCCCTCCAAAAGTGATGTTCCATCGTCCAACCAACCTCCACAACATCCTAGTCCATCCATACGCCACTCCCAATCCCAACTCCTTACCACAGGGATCATATCCCTGTGGAAGGTTCCAAATGCAAAACTTGCCCCATCCACACACCCAGCACTTCCTATTCCAGTCCTGTCACAGGCTTATTCTACCCCATGAGAGGTCGGACCACCTGTGAAAGCAGCCATGTGATTAATCAACTCTGTTAAATCATTGCACAGCATTTTATGTTGGAATGGCAACGAACCAGCTGTCTAGCATGATGAATGGCCACTGTCAAACAGCGGCAAAAAGCAAGATGGACCACCCTATGGCACAGTATGCAACTGAACACAACACTCTTGATTTCGATGGCTGCCGTACTACCTGAGCCTTCTGGATCCTCTCCTCCACCACCAGCTCTTCTGAACTGCACAGATGGGAGTTCTCCATTCAACACGTTCTATGGTTCCATAAACATCTGAGTGATTGTATGAATGTATGTGTTTTTTTTCTCATGAAGGCCATGCCAAAAAAAATTTAAGTTGCGTTACTCTGATTGCCCGTTTTTGTGCCTGTCAGCTGCTCAGTAAGCCTCTTTATGGTGGGTTGTTATCTATCATACATTATTATTAACCTGCTAATTATTTATATATAGTCATGGTGGGAAAAATGTCATTATGGCTTTAAATTATATTCATTTGGATGTGATTACAATTAAACAGGCCTTGGTCCCTTGGAACGCTTAATTTCCTCCAACCCCTTGCCATCCTCCAATCTTCTTGCCATCACAGAATTTAAAATTACTTGACGTGTCCTATTCTTTATTTAGTCAACTTGCACTCACACCATTCTTCACCTCTATGATTTCAGTTAAACAAACTAACATTACGATAAAACTTCAGTCAATGTATTCCACAAGCATATTATCTTACAATTCCATTTAAATTCAACTTTTTCAATAAATTCCGAAATATAATTTGTTGGTTAGTGTTATGATCTGATCCCTATATCTTACAACTAAACACACTACAGTATAAGAAATTTTTGCCATATCATTTATTGTGGCACCTTATCTTATTCTCAAAGTGATTTTACAAAATATTGTACACAGGATCAGTGAAATTCTTTTTATTCTTACAACATACAATAGTTAATATCAAATTCTTTCTATCAAATGAAAACCAATTAACAGTAAATATCTGTCTACATTTCATGTAATTTAGTGTTTTCAGGCCCAGAAGATAAGTCCTGTGGTTACTGTTTTTTTTTTTTTTCTTAGGCCATTATTTTGTGCTTGTAGAACATGATTAGCCTAGGGACAGTAACCACGGTAGTTAAGTCCCACATATTTACAAACATTTGAACAATAATAACAAAAATAAATAAATTAATGCTTTCTGTCTCTTCACACTTCATACAAACTTTTTTCGTAATGACTATGGATGGCACCAATCTGTTGTTGATGAAACTGATAGCCATGTTCCAGGAATGTTCTATGGAAGTAGATGCAAAAAGCAATGAAGGCTATCATAAAGGGCAGCATAGCAATGGTTCCAGCCCAGCAGGCCGTTAAGGTGTAGTCCCAGAATTTCACCCAGTTCAGCAAGACTATCTGGAAAAAGTAAACACAGGAGGTTAACCTTCAAGATTACCACAGATTCAGAAAAAAGGTGTACAGTGGTATTTAATAATAATAATAATCACAATGCACAGAGGTTGCTGTGATAAAGCCCTGCTCAACTAACCATGCATGGCCTCCAAGTGAGCATAAGGCAGTAGTGATCGGTGAGCAAGTTATGTCTCAAGTTGGCATTGCATGTAAACATGAGTCAATGTGAGGATGTTCACTGTCACAAAAAGAGGCAATCATGCTTGGCTGTGCCAATGGCCATACACAGTGCAGAGCTCCTAGATTTATTAGTAATTTGTGGTGGATTATATTTTCTGGCTGTGAAGTATGTCAAGATTTTGATTGAAAAGAGATCCTGAGGGAGGGGGACGGAGATACATTGTACAGCTTGTGAATCTGTATTGATATCAAACCCAACAAAAATTGCTGGAGGCAGTGAGTGTTGGACCATCCTAAGCAGTTACAAGAAACTACTGTGACAGGAACTGTGTGTGTGATGTTAATAGCCTCTGTCTTTCATGACAACAACAGCAGACTTGTTTTTAAAGAGGCTGTGACCAGCTGATCAGTTGGAATAGTATTATTGTTACTGGTTTTGGGCACGTAGTGCCCTTCTTTATAGGGATACTGGTAACTTATATGTTCAGTCCAGACATATGAAGTAGAGTACTACGTGCTCAAAACAAGTAAACCTGAAACCACTTTAACTGTGCGACTGGTTCTGCCTCTTTAAAAACAAACTATAATACAATTACTGTAATAGACAAAATAATAAGACAATATCAGAAGTCATTGGGTGGCAGTTTTGAAGAAATACATTATAACTCTGCCATTAAATGTGTTTGATACACATATTACTATCTTCTACATTCAAATTTGGTAAGCAACAGTTGTAAAGTGAAAAATTTGACCAGAGTTGGGGTGGCTGGTCTACAGCTCTGTGCTGTAACTGCTCTTCTAAAAGAAATAATTCCTGATGTAATTGTTGTCAAGTATTTCCGTGGGTAAGGGGGGTAGGGAGTAGGGAGGGGGACCCTGATTGAAACTATAGCTAATGACTATGGGTTCTTCTGTTACTGTGTTATTGATTTATAGGTTTGATATTTTATTATTGATCTCTGGATTCTTTTCTGTTTCTCCGTTAATCATGTTTCATGTGCTTCTTATTTTGTTGGGAGATTGGGCAATGACCTTTCCAAAATACAGTTGTTTCTTGCAGCTACAGGAGTTCTTCTGTAAATCTTCTGTAAAGTTCTAAAATATTCTACAAAGTGAGCATGCTTATCTGGGACTATCATTCCTAGTCATCAGAGTGAGCATATGCCTTGCTTAGAAGCATTAAATTTCAAAGTTCCAGCAGAATTGTCAACTTGACTGAAGTATCAGAATTTGGTACCGGTACTGTTAATTTTAATTCTCAGAACCGATAGCGGTCCTCTGGTTTGGAGCTGAGTGGAAGGTTTAAACTAGATGACTATGTGGTGATTTTGGGTGCAAATTTTTCGACTTTCTCTATCACGTAGAGAAATGTAGGATCCCCCTGAATAGGTCAGGCGTGCACTACACACTACTAGGGTGGAGAAGTCCCTCGACAGACCCGTTGAACGATACGGCGACTCGGAAAAAACCGAAGATCTGGCCCTTCATCAACATTCATTTTTTGTCGGACAAGCTAGAGAAAAGCATTAGACTTCTTCTATGTGCTACTATCTTCCGCCCGATACAGACTTGCCTATGTCCCACACATGATGTGAGTATAGTGTATTTATTTTGTAAAATAAATATTCATTATATTAAAAAGGAATTAATATAAAAGTTTATTTATTTTTTCAGTACCAAAAGAGGTCGTATGGCTAAGTAATTCAATAAGAGTATAACATGCAATGGATTTGAACGCCATTAAAGCTGACCATTATTCGTGTTGTCATTGTTGCAAAATTTGTTAACTTCCAATGAAATCAGTCACTTTTAAATGGTTTGTGGACAACAGTCAGCTGCAAGGATCTAAATCATTTAAGTGAATGAATTAAGAAACACGAGGAAAGTGGACTTCATTTCGAAAATGCTAGTAAATATGAAATGTTTGGCACAATTAACATTGCTACTCAGATTGATTCGGCGTATAAATTGTCAATTCAAAAACATAATGAATTAGTTACGAAGAACAGACACATATTAAAGAGGATAGTAGAGTTCTTATTGCTTGGTGGAACTCATGAGTTAGCACTAAGAGCTCACAATGAAAAACAAGAGTCAGCACACCGTGGCAATTTCTTAAACTTGTTACTTCTCTTGGAAAATCTTGACAGTATATTAGATGATCACTTAAGCAGCTCTAGTAGTTCCGTGTATAAATATAAGTCACACATAATAAAAAATGAACTTCTGGACTGTGTGTATCAAATTTACATCGAAGAACTGATTAAAGAGATTAACGACGGCACAACAGATATTACGTGCGAAAGGCAATCTGTCATTATACTGCGGTATATTAAGGGGAAGAAACCTGTTGAAAGATTTCTTTCCTTTGAAAACGTTAACGATAAGCAAGCATATGGACTTAGTGACATTTCAAAAAGACGTCTGGAACGTTTTATTGTTCAAGAAGAACTCATTGCTCAGGCATACGATGGCGCCCCAGTAATGAGCAGCAGTCATAGAGGTGTGCAAATACTGTTGCAGAACACTTTCCCACATGCCAAGTACGTCACTGCTATGCGCACCAAACGAATTTGGTTCTTGAGAATGCTTGCAGTAAAAGCATAAAGTCGATAAGGTTGTTGTTCGCAAATACTGCTGGTTTTACTACGTTTTTATTCATCTCCCAAGCGAAGTGATTTGTTACAGACATTCTGGAACAAGAGAATTCATTCAGTCTCTTCAACTAAATGGAACGTCCATTCCCGCATTATAAATACTGTCAAAGAAAACAAATTGCACTTATTGGAATGTTTTGAAAAGATTGAAGAAGAGGATTCTTGGGATGATGTTACAATATGAGACGGATTTGCCTTAAGAAATTGACTTCACAATCCATACTTTTGTTCCTCCTATGTTTTTATTATTTTATTTTTTGTGATATCATGAAACACACTGATATTTTCCATAAAACAGTTCAGATGCAGAGTGCAAATGCCGTTACCATGTCCAATGCATTACACCATTTTGAATGTGCTGTATCTGAAATGTAAGAGAACATTCAACGGTTTGGAGTTTCTGATTATGAGTGTATAGCTCCTCCAAGAAAACGTTCCAAATGTACCAGTGAACTTAATCTGACAGCAGATGCCAAAGAAGTGTGTGCCATTATGACCAACCAAATGAAAGGAAGATTTCAAAACTCTCATGTATTTAGTAGCTTGAACCAACATTTAGAGAACATTTCCCAGCCACTTTGGTCAATACTTTTTCATTAAACTACAGATGGATGGCAACAGACAAAGGGAAAATTCAGAAGGTGGAAAAATTCAAATACCTAGGAGAATGGATAGAAACTGGACTGACAGAAAAAGATGCAATGGAAGCACGAATAAATTGATTTAGCATATAAACTGACAATGAACATCTATAATAAGAAGAATATTTCTGTCAATGCAAAATTGAAACATTATCAGACAGTGACCCGTCCTGAAGCTTTATATGCAGCAGAAACACTTAACATAATAAGAACTGGAGTGATCAAGAGGCTAGAACTGGTGGAACGGAAGATTCTCAGGAGAATATTAGAACCTCTAAGATCAGAAGACGGTCAGTTTAGAAATCGATCCAACCAGGAACTCTATTCCAAAATAGAAAAAAAAAATTAATATCATTAAGAAAAGAGGTGCGAGTTCTTTGGACACATTTGCAGAATGGACCAGGGGAGGTTAACACAGCAAATTTCACAATTCTTGTTGTACAAGAAAAGCAAAATACGGTGGATCCAAGAGGTACAAAGGGATCTGGAAGAAATGGGAATACGGGATCAAGAAAAGCACAACAGGGTGATTTTTAAATAAAAAATTCAGGCATTTGCAGGATTTGAGAACAGAACTAGACCGAGAACGAAATCATCGTGGACAGAAGAGCGAATAAAGATGCAAAGTGTGAGTATGAAAGCATACTGGAAGAGGAGGAAGAACGGAAGAAAGGAATTTGATGTGAATTAACGTGGTCCAAAGATGGCCGAAACGAAAGAAGAAGGAGAAGAAACTACAGTTCGTTTATTTGCCACGATAAATTGAAAAATGAACTGTCAGTGATTTATCACAATGATACATTTAGAGGCATTACATCAGTTTGTGAGCTGTTTACTTTTTTTGTGGAACATTTCTTTGAAGAATCGTTCACTGAAGTACACAAAACATTAAAAATTGCGCTAACTACACCAATTTCAACAGCAGAAGCAGAGCACAATTTCAGCACCTCAGAAAGAATCAAAACGTCCCCCAGGAAGAGTGTGAGTCAGGAAAGGCTGAACTCAATGGCGGTTTGTTCCATTCACAAAGAGGAAATCAGTAATATTCCAAACTTCAACAGAGTAATTGACAAGTTTGCCAGTCAGAAGAACAGACTTGCGCATTTACTGTATAAATAACCTGACAGTTCACAGACCTCGTTAATTAACGTGCTAATTAGGTAAAATACACATGAAACTGCTCCTAGCCAAGGTTTTTCCTAGAGATTTTACCTTGGCCGTAAGGTAAAAGCCAGGAAGGTCCCTGTTGTCTCACTGGTGCATTCCAAATGGGAAAGAAGTCACACACGCCCTCTCACAGTTCGTTTTGATTCTGACATCACAATCAGTACACAGAAGCATTACTACAATAAGTACGAACTCAGCGTGAGAAAAGCTGGTGAACTTTGGTTCCAATCCAAACACCACCAAGCCCCCAAGTTCTTCAATAAATTGCGTCACCACTCAGACATTCACGCAAGTACACGGAAAACCAGCGGAGCTGGTGGACCCCCCCCCCCCCAAAAAAAAAAAAAAAAAAAAAAAAAAAAAAAAATAGAAATAAAAATGTTCATTGCACATTTGTATCATTTTTATTAGCTACGGTGTTTCGTGGATTATATTAATTACTCGATAATTTGCATATTTAATATCTTTCGAATGGGTTTAAATGATGTTATATAAATGGAGGTTTTATAAAGTACTGCGGACAGATTCTATTACACAGGGTACTAACGTTTTGTCTGGGCCCCACCAACGAAACTGAGCACGAGCCGCCACTGGATTTGCATAATGCTTGTAGCAATGTACCTGATAGAGCACAGGCCACACCTTTGACAAATTCAAACAGTCAGAGAAATCATGTAACCCAACTCAGATACTCTAACAGTGTCAAATCTTACCTGTGACACCGGAAATAATAGGATTACAACAGATCAGGCTACAGTTCCTGCATTAGTGCCCGTATCGGCCAAACTTCACTGTTGCGGTGGAGTGGCCCAGCGCATTGAGGCGCTATGCTCCGATACGCGAGGCCGTTCGCCGTCGGGGGTTCGAATCCTCCCTCGGGAATTGATACTTGTGTTGTCTTTAGTATACGGTAGTTCATAAGTAGTTTGTAAGTTTAGGGACTGATGACCCCGCAGTTAAGTCCCATAAGCTTAACAAACATTTGAACATTTCCAAACATCACTAATTTACTGTTTCTTTAATAATGCCAACTTCTGCAGATACTGTTGTTATTTTGCCATTTACAGTTTCGAGAACCAGAGTGATGCCTGAAGGAAGAAAGTGTAGTAAAAAGTCATAATTTTCAAACTTTTATACTGGATAATAAATCTGTACACCCGATGATATTTATCCGCGCGTTCCGGGGAGTTTTACCACAATCCTGGAGCGAGAGGCGTAAAATACGATTTGTTGCTGGATGTATACAGGGTGAAGGGGCACTATGAGCAGCTGATTTGGTTGACTTTGGCGACACGTTTGAGTTTGAGGAAGCATTTATGTCAGAGTACTGGTCCCGCGGAAAGCAAGAAAGACTACGTAATGAGGTTTACCATCCACAAGCATTTAACGAGAAGAATGGAAGTCTTCGAAGTAGTTTGACAAGTATTAGCGTAAGACGAAATTCTTTGACGAACCAATGTCCCACAGTGAAGTGCTTTGTATCTTGAAAAGCAAATTGCTCTCTCACATCCAGAAAGAACTGTCCAATCTTCCTGGCCACAATTTGGAAGGATTTTTGATTAGTGTAGATGCATTAGATCTAATTAATGAGGATGGTACAGTCAATGGGAATTGAAGTTTTGGAAATAGACAGAAATTTCAGGGTGGTGATGCGAGTCAGCTGGCTGCACCACGTCCATCGAATACTAACAATACTTAATGGCACGCATCCAGGCTATCAGCTGATTCGTGTCAGCAACCTGGTGGGGTGGCGCGACAATCACAGTTGCAGCCTACAGGCTAGTTTACACGACGACACTAGGTTTCATGAAACTGCGCTACTGGCCAGTGCGCATGCGTGGCAGGCGTTCGCGCAACTCGTTGGCGAAACTAAACAGTTTCGGCACTTTCTAACTTTGGCGAAACTGATTGCGCGTTTTTTTTCTTTCTTTTTTTTTTTTAGGTTAGGTGATAACCAATACAGAACAAAACACAACATAAAGGGGGGAAAGGAAGAAATAATTCGGTTTTTGAACATATATGCGATGCATAGGTGTTTGCGCCATTTTAACGATGAAAATTTCAGGAATAAGCAGTGCCGTGTTAGTGCTCTTAAAGCAATTATTCGTGATTTTAATATTGATGAGTTGACGATTAGTGAATTGCAGATTAAAGTACATTCAATTCCAAATACCTATACAAATGAACTATGGCAATTGTGGATTTGGGAACACGTTACAGGTATTGTACAGACGAATATCTATTTGACAAGAAACGTAATGAAATTTGTAATTTCAGTTCTGGTGACAATGCTTCACGCTTAACAGTATCTTGTTTCTTTATTGCATTACTAACTCTATTTAAAATAAACTTAAACTGCTCTGGTGACATTCTGAGTTGATTAAAATAACTTCTAGAGTCTTCGATCACAATTTCTTTCAGCAAGGTTGCTGAGCAACTGAGCTAACGCCTTTTTTTAATCCAGTCACAAACCCAAACATGTTTATTATTATTTTTATGTTTAGTCTTATGCAGCGACTTCACACAGAGAAGCAATAGCTCCGCCACAACTCTTACAGCTACCAAAACGTTCATTCTACGGCGACTACGGCACTCACAAAACAATGAAACTGAAGTGTACAGTATTGGCGCCGTGTCTACAGACATACACGAAACCAGTTGCGCGCAACTCATTTCATGAAACGAGTGTTGCAACCTAGTGTCGTCGTGTAGACTAGCCTTACCACTGCATCTGCGAGCGGCAGCGCGCCACGGAAGTTTCAAACCAACAATTTACAGTTCCGCAGACGACAAGACAATGGATACAACCCAGGTTACCAGATTAGGAATAGGAATAACAGAAACATTGTCCAGCCCAATCCTTAGCAAAGAAATCGACCTAATGGCAAAATAATTCAAATTTACAAAACACAAGTTGGCAGCATAATGCAAATTTTCAAAGCGGTTATTCGGGTAGGGAACCTAATAATAAGACGGGGTGGTAGAATAATACAGGATGGGAACCACCTAACCATTCGAACTGAGATGTTCCGGTAGCGCATATTACGCGTGAATGTCAAACTGGAACACCTTGGGGGCCCTTAGAGCAACACAGGGGTGATTACAGATGATGTAAATAGTCAACCTATCACTAGCGGTTCTGCAAACTAATAAAGCTCGAATCCTGCCCTCCGGCGTCGAGCGTATTCTCTAGCGGGGACAAAATTCATAGGACAATAAATTTCATATGTTACAGTGCAGTCGTTGACATTCGAGGTGTGTTGTTACAGGAAAAATTACATTGTCGAGCAACCACCACAAAATTTTTTCAGTTGACATTCGAGATGTGTTGTTACAGGAACAATTACATTGTCGAGCAACCACCACAAAATTTTTTCAGTTGGCAGTATTTCTACAATAATTTTGTTAGATACGGGGGCAGCAGTCAATGTTATATTCCAACTGATTGATAGGATCTGTACCATTAGCAAATCACCAACATACCCAGTACAAAATTGTAGGATAATAGGTACGTTATCTAAGAACATTAAACTGCAGACACAACTACACGTGACTTATGGAGAGTATTCAGATGTGTGCACATTTTTGATAGTTGATGGACTACTGGAAAATTGTACACTAGGCTTAGAATAATTAAGAAATAGAGGAGATTGTATTGACTTTAAATCAGGTGTTACTTCACCATCAGTTGTGATGTGTGTACGATAAACACTATCAAAAGCAATGGTATCCATGGTAAATATTGCCATTCAATCAAAATTTGTCTACCAGATGTGGACCAAATCTACAGTCATCGACTTCATATGTGGTAGATCAGAGTCAGTAAGGGCATAATCTATTCGTGACAATGTTTACAAGTCAAACCAACTAAGAGAAGAGCAAGGATTTCAAATAATACAGCTACGGTAATTTTGAAGTAATTTCAAGTGTTTGATGTAAAGCCAGGTCTTATTACAATCTATGTCTATCGGATGCAAATAAAATCACATGAAACCTGTGTTAAGCACAAATATGCAATTCCATGGGCCAAGCGTGATGCTGTCAAACAAGAGATTAATAGGATAAGGTGAAATATAGAAGAAATTTTATCTTCTACTTATTCAAATCCATTGTTAGCTGTCTTTAAAGCTGATGGATCTACGCCTTTAGTCTGTGACGCACGTGCCATAAATCAGATAATAATTCCTGTTCATACATGTTCCAAAATTTAGAGGCACAGCTTCAAAAATTTCATTGTGTGAACTATTTATTTATTTATTTATTTTTGGAGGGGGAAGGTGATGGGAGCTCCTAAGGGGCTCGTGAAGTGACAGTTTATAATACTATATGAAATAGCTTCCAACACTTGATGTATGACAACACAGGGGTCATTCTGAAAGTAATGCCTCCTATTTTATTGTGGTTACTTCGCCCCCATGAGATGGTGATGTAGTGTAGTTGCTTATCGCAAAGTGTGTGCGAGACCAGCACTGCGGATGCTTACGGAAGAGGAAAATGTTCATCAAATAGAAATTTGTTGATATCTATTAGACCAATAAGAAGCTGCAGGTGAGCGTTGGTGCCACAACTGCAAGTGGTTAGCTTCAGCTGATTATGGTTTTTACAAGTGTGGCGTGCAGGCTCTGGTTCATCGCTGTTTTCAGTTGATAATGAATGGTGATGACTGTCTGCAAAAATAACAATCTGTATCAGAAATACGGCTCTATTTAGCCATGATGTTGCGATTTGTGTGTCTCCTGTAATTTTCATGAAAAAAAGTAGGAGACATTAGTTCCGGAATGACAGTCGTATTTTACTGGGGTTCAGTAAACCCCTCATGTGTGGTTGAAGGTTATTAAAATGAGCTGTGAGGTACGAGGGTAAGTCGAAAACTAAATTAAATGAAAAATGTTTGTCTGCTTTCTCACCGTTGAGAGCGTTAAATATCATTTAGGCTTTGAAACAGCAACTACTTGTACAACATAGTGTCGTGAGTTGTGCGACTGGATTCGTGATTTCCTGTGAGAAAGGACACAGTACGTTGTATTTGAGGGAAACTCAATCGAGTAAAACTGAAGTGATATCCGGCATTTCCCAGAGAGGTGTTACAGGGTCCCTTATGTAAGTTGTCTTTATAAACGATTTACGAGACAATCTGAGCAGCTCTCTTAGACTGTTGGCGGATGATGCTGAAGATATCTGTATGCTGCTAAAATTGGCAATTGACCCTAAATTATCAAAAGCGTGGTTATCCATATGAGCAGTAGCACAGCCACGGGGGTTAGAGGGGATGGGGGGAGGGCAATGGAGCTGAAGCCCCCCGGCACCTCCCACAGATTTTTAATTTATATATATATATATATATATATATATATATATATATATATATATATATATAGATATATATATTAAAACAGGTTAGCACCGGAAATTTGAAATAGTGCACATGTAGGGAAAAGTCGGGTAAGATGGCGACATTAAGTTATATTTTTTCTGGCCCTTACGTTGAAATCAGATACTTCATTTATGGAAAAACGATTGCTTGATGTATCTCCTTTATAATGAAGCTCTTAAACGTTTGCTAAGACTAAAGATTTTTTTAGCTAGATCTGTTTTTGTTAGTGATTGTACCAGTCGTCCAACGAAGTAAACATTTTAAGTAGAAATCAAAGACTTTTATTGACGCTTATCTACTTATCAAAAGAGACACAAACATAACACTCCCTCTTTTCATGCCTGTAATTTAAGCCCATACACTGAACAGAACTTACTTCATCAGCATGGTTTTTATTTTATTTATTTATTTATTTATTTTTTACATAGTTACGTAAAGTAGCTTCAGGGAGGTTGAACTACCTTGCGGCGGATTTAACAGGCTTTCCATTTTTTACACGCTGCATTGCCTCTTTCAATGATTCCTTGCTCCATTTCTGTCCCACTATCTTCCTTATGAACTGCATAATTCGTCATCTTAGTCGCAGACGACATTTTGAATACAGACTTTAACATGCATACAGTCTTACACAATATATACATCAAACCGTTATTAAAACATCAGTAAATTCCCAAGGTTTAAGAGGAATTGATTAATATTCATTAATACAAAAGAATTATTTGCATGAAACTTATTTAAAACTCAGGGAAAATTGTTACAAGAACAGCATCCACTTCCGAGCCTCTGTTGTCAGCTCTTCTGTTTCAACAAACATGCCTGCAGAGCGTGCTAAGGAACCGATACTATAGTGTATCTTGCACAATCTGTAGAGTTACCGGAGAAATTGAAAAATCGTCATCTTGGACTCCTCGTTAACTAACCCGACCTTCCCCTAATAAATCACAACGTAACTACAATTTTCCAAGCACAAGTGAACGTGACAATGGGTCGCCAACGTGATGCCGCCACTGAGAACGTATGCTACTGTTACTGTGAAAGGTTTTAATACCACAGCTACCAGCTTAGATGCTGCCATTACTGTTAGTGTTATGCTAAAATAACGAGCAGATTGTTTATGTGCGGTGACCCGCTGCTTAGCAGGTCAACGGCTCCACCGAGTGGAAGAATCTTATGAACAACAATAGTGTCATTTCAGTTCAATTTTTACACATAGATTCTTATACTACTTAAACTTTAAAACCTTTTCTCTTTGGCTAGTAACATAGAAGCTGCTTAATAACTTTACGAGCTGATTATGTATGCTCCATTTCCAGCATGTTTCTCCTCTTCCACTTTCAAATTAATACGTGGGATGGGGAGCATGAAATTACAAAGCTGAGGTTTGATACTTTAAATCATTATCTATCCAATAAAAGGAGCAAGTAAATAAATGTGGGGAGACCAAATTAAGCACAATAAAGCACACTACTTGTAAAAAAACTGAATTAAATCATAAAGTTACTGCCCGTAATAAAATTGTTTCTGCCCTATATGAATATGGAGGTAACGCGGGAGTAAATTTGCAAATACACAATGGATAAAGGAAAATACATTCATTCACTCACAGACACGCACATAATGCTTGCCACACATTACTCATGCGGGAACACTTGATAGCAGTGGCAAACAAAGCGTCGACGGCGTTTTGACGAGAGCGCGGGTGTCTTCAAGCACTTGCGCGTGTTTTACCTTTCCTTTTTTCCCCTTAAGGTAAGTCCTTCCACTACTGGGATTGGAATGACTCCTTTTCCACTTCCTTAAAACCCCTATCCTTCCCTTTCTCCCCTCCTTCCTTCCTCTTTTCCTGAAGAAGTGACCGACGGTTGCGAAAGCTTGAATGTTTGTGTGTGTTTTTATTTCTGTTTTTTGTGTCTATTGGCGAGCCTGTGTTTTGGATAAGTCAAACAATCAGATTGAAAACCGAATGATTCAGGTGTTACCTTTTCCCGCACGCTATTAGAAAATGAAATGGCAGAGAAATATCATGAAACCTCCGCTAAGGACTTCATCGAGATTAATGGAGTATTTATGTGGATGCACTATTTCTTTCTTCTAGGAGTGCTATTTGTGCAAGGTTCTCAGGAAATTCTGTAAAGTTTGGACAGTTAGAAGCGAGGTAATGACAGAAGTACAGTTGTGAGGACAGGCCGCAAAGCCAGCCGGGAACATCTGCCCAGATTGACATCAACATGCTCTTATTTCCGGGGGAGACTTTCTACCCCACCACCAAAACACGCTTGGTAAATTGGATTCGTGGCCACACGCTCCGATATCTCTTTGATTCTGGTGAGAAGTCAGTACTTGGATATTAGAACTTTCTCAATGAACGACACTGCGTCCTAACCCGTAACCTAAAAGTACCATGCGTCCTAACCCGTAACCTAAAAGTACCAGCAACATTTTCCCAACTTCTTACGGAGTGCCTTTTATGACCCGCTTCGCAGCTGGAACGTCCAAACCATGAGAAGATAAATCTTAACGAATCTGAAGTGAACAGAACCCACAACGGAACACATCAATCAACGAGACGACACGTTTGGACGTTTCTTCCTACACCGGCGGCAACGCTACGGCGCACCTCTTACATCTACATAGATACTCTGAAAATCACATTTCAGTGCCTGGCAGAGGGTTCATTAACTACTTTCGTAACTTTCCTCTATCGTTCCATTCTCTAATAGTGCGAGGGAAGAAATAATACCTAAATCGTTCCGTTTTCGATCTGACTTCTCTTATTTTATTGGGATGGTCATGTCTCCCTAAGTAGGTGGGTGCTAGCAAAATATTTTCACATTCAGAAGTAAAAGTCGGTATTTGAAACTTCGCAAACTGATCACGCCAGAATGAATAACATCTTTCTTTTAATGATTTCCACCTCAATTCGTGCAACATTTCCGTGACGCCCCCCTCCCCCCTTTAACGTGATAAAACGAAACGAGCTGCCCTTCTCTGAACCTTCTCAATATCTTCCGTCAGTCCCACCTGTCGAGGGTCGCACAATGGGCAACAGTACTCCAGGAGAGGACGCACAGGTGTGATATAGGCAGTCTCTTTGGTGGAGCTAGTGCATCTTCGAAGCGTTCTGCCAATGTAACGTAATCTTTGGTTCGCCTTCCCCACAATATTTTCTATGTGTTCTCTCCAGTCCTAGGTATTTAGTAGAATTTACGACCTTAAGGTTTGACTGATTTATCGCGGATTTCTTTTAGTGGTCATGTGTATCACTTAACACTTTTCATTATTTAGTGTCAATTGCCAATTTTCGCACCACGTAGAATTTTGTCTAAAACGCTTTACAGTTGCTTTTGATCCTCAGTTGACTTCACTAACCGATAAACGACAGCAATCATCCGTGAACAGTCTAAGGGAGCTATTCAGATTGTCTCCTAAATCGTATATAAACACAAGGAAAAGTAGGGGACCTATAACGCTTCCCTGGGGAACGCCAGACATCACTTCTGTTTTACTCGATGACTTACCGTCAATTACAACGAACTGTGTCCTTTCTGATAGGAAATAGTGAACCCAATCGCACAATTGCGGAGATATTCCATAAGCACGCAATTTCATTAGAAGCTGCTTGTGGGGTAGTGTCAAAAGCCTTCCGCAAATCCAGAAATATGGAATCGATTTGAGATCCCTTGTCGATGGCACTTATCACTTATATGTTGTTGTTGTTGTTGTTATGGTCTTCAGTTCGGAGACTGGTTTGATGCAGCTCTCCACCCTACTCTATCCTGAGCAAGCCTCTTCATCTGCTCATAAGAACGGCAACCCACATCCACTTGAATCTGCTTACTATATGAGTCTCTTGGACTCCCTCTGTGATTTTTACCCCCACACACTTCCCTCCAATGCTAAATTAACGATTCCTCGATGTCTAAGAACGTGTCCTACCAAGCGACCACTTCTTTTAGTCAGGGAATGCCAAAAATTCCTTTTCTCATCAATTCTGTTCAATACCTCTCCATTAGTTACGCGATCTACCCACCTAATCTTCAGCATTTTTCTGTAACACCACATTTCAAAAGCCCCTATCCTCTTCCTGTCTGCTCTGTTTATCGTCCATGTTTCACTCCCGTACAAGGCAACACTCCACACAAATACCTTCAGAATAGACTTCCTTACACTTAAATTAATATTCGATGTTAGCAAATTTCTCTTTTTCAAAAATGCTTTTCTTCCCATTGCCATTCTGCATTTTATATCCTCTGTACTGCGACTGTCATATGTTATTTTACTACCCAAGTAACAAAACTCATCTACTACATTCGTTGTTTCATTACCTAATCTAATTCCTTCACCATCGCCTGATTTTATAAGACTGCATTCCATTATTTTTGTTTTGCTCTTGTTAATGTTCATTTTATACGCTCTCTTCAACACACTGTCAATTCCATTCAACTGCTCTTCCAGGTCCTTTGCTGTCTCTGACAGAATTACAATGTCATCAGCAAAACGCAATGTTTTTATTTCTTCCCCCTGAACTTTAATCCCTATTCCAAATTTTTCTTTGCTTTCCTTCACCGCCTGCTCGATGTACAAATTGAATAATATCGGAGAAAGGCTACAACCCTGTCTTACTCCCTTCCCAACTAATGCTTCCCTTTCACGGCAATCGAGTCCAATAACTGCTGTCTGGCTTTTGTACAAGTTGTAAATAACTCTCCTTTCCCTGTATTTGACCCCTGCTGACTTCAGACTTTGAAAGAGTGTATTCCAGTCAATGTTGTCAAAAGCTTTCTCCAAATCTACAAAAGCTAAAAATGTAGGTTTGCCTTTCCTTAATCTATCTTCTAAGATAAGACGTGAAGTGAGTATTGCCTCCCGAGTTCCTACGTTCCTCCTGAATCCAAACTGATCTTCCCCCGAGGTCAGCTTCTACCAGCTTTTCCATTCTCCTATAGATAATTCGTGTTAAAATTTTGCAACCATGACTTATCAAACTGATGGTTCTGTAATTTTCACACCTGTCTGCACCTGATTTCTTTGGAATGGGGATTATTACTTTTTCTTAAAGTCTGAGGGTATTTCGCCTGTCTCATACATCCTACACACCAGTTCAAATAGTTTTGTCATGGTTGGCTCTCCCAGAGACTTTAGTAGCTCTGAGGGTATGTCATCTACTCCTGGGGCCTTGTTCCGACCTAGGTCTTTCAGGGCTCTGTCAAATTCATCTCTCAGTATAGTACCTCCTATTTCATCTTGATCTACGTCCTCTTCCCTTCCTACAACAGCGTCTCTAAGTTCATTTCCTTTGCAGAGCTGTTCTATGTACTTTTTCCACCTTTCAGGTTTATATATATATATATATATATATATATATATATATATATATATATATATATATATATATATATATATATAAGAAAAAAGAGAAAAAATAAAGAGTACCTAAATAAAAAAGAAGAAAAGAAAAGAAAAGAAATACAAGATGATACAGCACTTTCCCGCGAAAGGCATAGGTCCCAGGTTCGAATCCCGGCTGCGGCACACAATTCTGATCTGGCGGGATGTTTGATTTTAGATGCAGAGTGTTACCTCGACCATGAAGAGGAAGAGCCCGGCGACAGAGGAGCAGCCCCAGGCGACGTCGATGAGTCTGCGCAGTGCGGGCGAGAGCAGGCGCACGACGAGCGGGTGCGTGACGCGGTGGTGCGGCACGTGCAGCGCCGGCGCCAGGTAGGTGGCGATGGCGAGCGCGCCCATGTGCACCGCCACCAGCGCCACCGTGCACACCGCGAACAGCGTGAACAGCCAGCCGGGGCAGCGCGTCGGCACGTTCACCTGCAGCTCCACCATCGACTGCTGCAGGCACACGTGGCACGAGTCTCTCACTCTCTGTTGCTTTCTGCGTAGGGATGGCGGTTATCGGTCAAACAACCGGTTTTCGGTTATACCGGTTCTTTTCATCTCCAGTTTAACCGCACCGTAAAAATTTCTCAAGATAACCGTTTTTTTAAATAACCGGTTTTCGGTTTTTTATTGCTATTATTTCCAGTAGAGTTCGACCGAAACATATTTTGCGGCCGAAACAGAAATCGTAATCGAATTTTCGGTTCTCCTACTTTCGGCCGAAACCGAAAATCAGGAAATTTAGTTAAAATTTAGGTAAATTTACGTTATACGACAAATCTCTAGTCTTTGCATAGTTTGCAAGAGCTCCTTCCAATACTACGCCTTCTTGCGTGTGTGTAAACCTAGCCAGGAGTCCGTAGAAGACGATATACGAAGCATATAGATTTACTGGCCTAGTATTTCCATCCGGCAGTTGCGAATATTGAGCCAACCACTCCGTAAGTTGGACTTGTGAGCCAGCACATACGAATATCTCGTTATATACACAATATACAAAAGTTACAGTCAATAAATAAACTTCAGTCAGTGCTGCAGAAGTATTTCGAAAAATAAAATCACAGTTCCGACTAACAGTATGATTGTTGTCAGTGTAAATTTACGCAAATTGAAGTAGGAAAGCTCTGTACCACATGATCAAAGAATGTTCAAATGGGCGTGAGTTCTTATGAGACCTAAATGCTTAGGCCATCGGTCCTTACAGTTACAAACTACTTAATCTAACTTAAACTAACTTACGCTAAGGGCAACATAGACACCCATGACCGAGGGAGGAGGAAGGGCCGCGGTGGCCGAGGAGACTGAGGCGCTTCAGTCACGGTCTGCACGGCCTCTACTGTCGGGGGTTCGAATCCCCCCTCGGGCATAGATATTTGTGTCGTCCGTAGTTGTAGCTAGTTCATAAGTAGTTTGTAAGTTTAGGGACTGATGACCCCGTAGTTAAGTCCCATAAGCTTAACAAACATTTGAACATTTTGAGGAGGGAGGACTCGAACCTCCGATTAGAGCAGCCGTGCAGTTCGTGACATGGAGCCTCAGACCGCACGGCTACGTCGCGAGGCACCACATGATCAATGTTACCTAAAACCATATTGGTTATTAAAAAAGCCCCTCGCTTTCAAAGAATCACATTAATAAAACTTGTTAGCATAACAATATGATAATACATTAAAAGTTTTTATTCCAAGCTTAGAGTACATCACTTACATAATAGGTATATGGATCGAATTTACCTTATCTTCCAAGGAACATTTTAGATGCTTTCTCCTTAAATGACACAGCACGTTTGTAGTACCTCTACCCGTTTTCAGCTTTTTAAAGCAAATGGAGCATTGTACCTCACTGCTCCCGTACTTCGTGAAGTACTTCCACACTCGGGATGGTGCCATTTAAGACACAACCGATGTCTGGCGACGGCAGCAAGGAACTGCCGCATGACCAGTCGTCGGCAAGTCTCGTACACTTCCGGTGCAAGCGCGTCGTCTAATAGGCCACGCCACACGGCAACAGGTGCACCAGTGCCTCACCAGCTGCACCTGTCATTAAGTTCTTATGCCACGCGTTTGTTGCGCGTTTCTGACTGCCGGGATTGTTCTTAAATTATCACTGATCGTTTTTTTTTTTTAGTTTCTGCTGTGACCTAATATTTCACAGCAGTGGAAATTTTAGGAATAGCCCTAAATATTAGGGTCTACTAGTTTTAATAGTTAATAGTTTTAATTATTTACAAAAAAAGAACATTTTGAACCACTACTACAGGAAGTAGTCCTACTGGTTTTTTTTACCAGGTTCTTGGCAATAACTAAAAAAAAATCCGGTTACAACCGACACAAAATAAATACCGAAAAAACCGGTTATTCAGAACTAAAATACCGGTATCGGTTTTAACCGGTCGGTTTATCCCGTCCCTACTTCTGCGCCCTAAAGCACTGGGTGTGTCAAAACAGAATAGGGTACGTGTACCAAATAAGGCCCGGTTCCTAGTAAGGCCCACTCTCAATTTCTACCGTAGAAAGTTTGAAAAGAAACGTGTCCATAAAATAAATTATAAGAAAATGTCTAATATTGTGCCTCCTGTTTTGTTTTGAGTAACTTACTTGCAAGAAAATGTATAATATTGCGTCTACTGTGTGTATCGATATGTGTACTTAAGTCTGTGAAGTTTCATCTTTGGCAAAGATCATGTATTGCATAGCATTGTAGCTCCCGCAGAGAGAGTGTAGCTCTTGTGGCTTAGCTCGCTTAGAGAGCAGTTGAGTTGTGTATGTGGCTACGGTGTAGAGCAGAGGCTGCTGTGCCAGCAACTTGATTTGATTGTATTTGGAATATATATTGTATTTTTTATTATTATGAAAACGTTGTACCACCGCTGGAATGAAGGTAATTGCATTTCATGTCATTAGGAAAAAGTTGTATTATGTAGGTAATGTAATGGTGATTATTAATAATAAGTAACAAAGTTGACCTTTCTTTCCTATTTCATTTACATAGTTAGAAGATTAACCTACTTCCTTTATTTGATAATTAGTTATTTGTGGATTTAAAGTGCAGTATTGATTTTGGTAATCTTGTTGAACAGATTTCGTTATTTTTGCCATATCTACATACATACTCCGCAATTCACCGTAAGGTGCGTGGCGGAGGGTACACTGTACCACTACTAGGCATTTCCTTTCCTATTCCACTCCCAAATAGAACGAGGAAAAATAGAATGCCTATATGCCTCCGTACGAGCCCTAATTTCTCTTATCTTGTCTTTGTGATCTTTACGCGAAATGTAAGTAGGCGGCAGCAAGATCGTACTACACTTAGCTTCAAATTCCGGCCCTCTAAATTTACTTAACAGAAATTCACGAAAAGAACGTCGTCTATCTTCCAGCGATCCCCAATTGAGTTGCCGGAGCATTTCCGTGACACTCACACATTGGTCGAACCTACCAGTAACAAATCTAGCTGCTCGCCTCTGAACCGCCTCTATGTCTTCCTTCAAACCGATCTGCTGCGGGTCCCAAACACTTGAGCAATACTCAAGACATGGTCGTACAAGCGTTTTATACGCGGTCTCCTTCACAGGTGAAGTACATCTTCCCAAAATTCTCCCAGTAAACCAAAGTTGAAGTAAATGATGGTTATGCAACACTGCAGTTAATTGACTATGATACTGAATTTTGATAATCAGGTACTGATCTGCATAAAATTGTTGCAGTCAAACATTAAGAAAGTGGTTTGTGTTTTTAATATCTTTCTCGCAGTCAAATTTTTTGAGTATAGTCAGTGTGTGTTTCATGCAGTTTACTTGTCACAGTTGTTTTGTTAAAAGATCTGTTGCGCACATAATCAGTTTAATGCACTGTTTCTTATTTAACAGTATATACATCAATATCAGGGCCATAATAAAACCAAATTACTGTGTTAATGTCTGTTTTTACGATAGGTTCAACATAAACAACAAACACACAGCTTTTAAGCGCTAAATGTCGTTGATAATGATAGCTTGTGATATTAGTGATACGAGCTTATGGAAGAGGTTCATAGATTTGTAACTGGCTGGAAGACTTCCTAAGTAATAGAACACAGTACGTTGTTCTCGACGGCCTGTGTTCATCAGAGACGAGTATATCATCAGGCGTGCCCCAGGGGAGTGTGATAGGGCCGCTATTATTTTATATCTATATAAATGATCTGATTGACAGAGTAACTTGTAATTTGCGGCTGTTTGCTGATGATGCTGTGGTGTATGGGAGGGTGTCGTCTTTAACTGACTGTAACAGCATACAGGATGACATAGACAGAATTTCTAGTAGGTGTGAAGAACTGTAGCTAGCTCTCAATGTAGAAAAATGTAATGTGATGCGCATGAGTAGGAAAAACAATCCCATAATGTTCGAATACAGCATTAGTAGTAAGCTTCTTGATGCTGTCGCATCATTCAAATATCTAGGAGTAAGATTGCAGAGCGATATGAAATGGAACGAACATGTAAGGACAGTTGTGAGTAAGGCGGACTGCCGACTTCAGTTATTGGGAGAATTTGGGGAAGATATTCTTCACCTGTAAAGGAGACCACGTATAAAACGCTTGTACGACCACGTCTTGAGTACTGTTTGGGACCCGCAGCAGATCAGTTTAAAGGAAGACACAGAAGCAGTTCAAAAGCAAGCAGCTAGGTTTGTTATTGGTAGGTTGGACCAATGTGCGAGTGTCACAAAAATGCTCCGGCAACTCAATTGGGGATCGCTGGAGGAAAGACGACGATCATTTCGTGAATTTCTGTTGAGGAAATTTAGAGGGCCGGAATTTGAAGCTGAGTGTAGTATGATCTTGCTGCCACCTAGTTATATTTCGCATAGTGACCACAAAGACAAGATAAGAGAAATTCGGGCTTGTACGGAGGCATGTAGGCATTCTTTTTTTCCTCGTTCTACTTGGGAGTGGAATAGGAAGGGAAATGCCTAGTAGTGGTACAGTGTACCCTCCGCCGCGCACCTTATGGTCGATTGCGGAGTATGTATGTAGATGTAGATGTGGAACTAATATTCAGCTTGTTTAGTAGTAGAAAGTTGTAGGACTTTAAACTGGTGTTTTTGCTATAATGAGACTAATGAGACTAATGCTGTTATTGAATCCAGCTGCGGTGGAGTAGCCGAGCGGTCTAAAGCGCCTCGCTGCGGACCGCGCAGTTGCTCTCCGTCGGAGGTTCGAGTCCTCCCTGGGTTATGGGTGTGTGTGTTTGTTCTTAGGCTAGTTTACCTTAGGTTAATTAGTTTGTAAGCTACGGACTGATGACCACGCAGTTTGGTCTGATAGATTTACAAACATTTGAACATTTATGGAATCCAAGTCCTCAATTATAGGTGAGGTTGGTTCCGGCAGTTTTCGGCCGATGGTACTCACCATGGCGAAGGCGCAGAGCACGACGGAGGTGGAGGAGGAGGCCCGCAGGCGCGCCTGTGTGCGGTGCAGCTGCCGCAGCTCCAGCCGGCCGCGCTCCCCCTGCAGGCGCTCCAGCAGCACCAGCCGGCCCAGCCCGTCCTGGAACCCACACAGTCCCACTACTGCCACTGTGACGGGCAGAACACAGAAAATGTTTTCTGTTCCATACATTTACTAATTAACAAAATACATTTTCTTTTTCATTTCCTTGTGCTGTGATAACTTGCTTCTTCCAAAGTCTAGGTTTTGATCAGTGAGCATGGCATTATGAATACACACTGCTGGAATTAAATTATTGCACCCTTTTATAGTTTTTGAATCACTCTATATTTGGGTTGGGTTTGGTTGTTTGATTGGGAAAAGGGGACTAAACTGCTAAGGTTATCAGTCACCCGGTGGGTAGGGGAAGGAGATAGGATAGGAAAGGAGGGAACAGGAAACGGAAATGCTGTCTGGGAAGTAAAGAAGGAAGACTGCATTAGTTCGGGACCCTTGTGCTCGTGAAGTGCGTACTTAAGAAAGAACCGTGAGCCCCTGGGGGGGGGGGGGCTCTACATTTGTACCCTTAAAACTTCCCAAGCCCACGCTCCCCCTATAGGCGATCCAGCTACACCAGCCAGCCCAGCCCATCCTGGAACCCATCCAGTCCCACTACTGCCGCTGTGCCAAGTGGGTTATAGGCAGCAGACAGGTAGAACGCAACAAATATTTTTCGTTCCATACATTTATAAGTTAACAAAATACGTTTTTGTTTTTCATTTCCTTGTGATGTGAAAGCTTGATTTTTTCCAAAGTCTACGTTTTGTTCAGTGAGCATGGCATTATGAATACACACTGCTGGAAGAAAATTAGTACACCCTTTTAGAGTTTTCGAATCACTCTAGATTTGGGTTTGGTTTGATTGGGAAAAGGGGACTGAACTGTTAAGGTTATCAATTCCCCGGTGGGGAGGGGAAGGAGTTAGGATAGGAAAGGAGGGAACGAGGAACGGAAATGCAGTCCGGGAAGTAAAGAAGGAAGGAAGACTGCATTAGCTCGGTGCCATGTGCTCGCCACGTGCGTACTTAAGAAAGAACCGTGAGCCTCTGGGCGGGCTTTACATTTGTACCCTTAAAAGTTTCCCAGCGTATTTCTTCTTCCAATAAATTTCTGGTGTGCAGCCTGATCCCGTCGAATTTATGCCACAATATTTCGCCCCACAAACTGCCGGTCATCTTTAGGTTAGTAGACAACTACTGAAGAGCTAAGGTGAAAAGTTCTTGAATATGAGGAGAGACTTTGAATAAAAATATGTGCTGTCGGCGGGATTCGAACGTGGGACCTCCTGCTTATGAGGCAGATGCCTTATCGATAATGCAGCTACACGGACTGTCCTAAGATACGTCTCCCTCCAAACACATTAATTCTGCCTCAATGTTTTCTGTGAAAAACATCGAATTACCAAGTCTCTCTGACTTTCGAATAGCACCCCAGCTAAGAAAGTGAATGGGAACAAACCTGCCTCTTACCTCAGGCAGAGGTGATATAAATATCATCAATAATTCACTTCTATAATACATATATTCTATCAATGATTTAAATGTTATTTCAGTGAGAAACTGAAGTTAGGCATCCATCACAGCAGACAAGAATGTGCCACAGGTTCTCGTCACTTAAAACTCGGGAGTTCTCTTCAATATACTGAGCAAAGCGTCAGTGGCGCTCTCTGGCGGCAATACTTCGCATGCACAATAGATATTAAGCAATTGAGGGCCCCTTCTGATCCAGTTATGTACTGACAGTTAACCGGGAGAGCTTTTAAGTGCTGCACGAGACGAGCAGTGAGAAGCACAAACAGTTGCCGACTGTGGATTCTGAGTGCAGTCGCGAGTGGGAGTTCTTGCGACGCAATGCCTCAAATCCACCTATTCGTATCCATAACCGAAGAAATGTTGTATCTATACAGCTACAGCATGTCTGTATAGTTATTTGACTACCCAGTTTTCTCCGCAAAAAGATAAGGGCCCATAATTTTATCAATTTTGGGAGTTACATCAATGCTCAGTGTAGGCAAGAGGAGTTTCAGCAGCCCATATTCTGACGTAATGGCGATGAACATGACCACACACACATGGACTGCTGGCGCAACTAAGCTAATTAGAAATTGTTTATCTTTGTCAGTCTCATATTTGAAGGAATTTCATATCGTCTGGGCCTGTCAGATGGGTGAATACTATGAAACAACTGCGGTCTGTAATCCGTAAAATGTAGATGTTTCTTTAAGTGTAGTTATCGAGAACATGGAGCAACCGATTTCTTGGGGTTTCTTAGGTTTCTTAGGTAAGTGTCCCTTAGAGGTTCAACAGTTTCGTTACTAACCGAAGATATAGCAGAACGTTTATAGTCCAACAAACTGCCAGTTATGCATCACGTAAGAGCCTACACTTCATTGTACACAGGACGATATACAAACTGGACACTGTCTGGCATTGAAACTTAGCAAGCCACACATCTGCAATAGTTCTTCATAAATTCCAGAGAAGTAAACAAATAATTTGGGAAAAATTGTAATTTATTAACTACTTGGCCCATTTTTTATTAATTGCAGGCAGTTGTACAAAGTTTTCATTAGACGTTGTCGCGAATTTAATTTTGATAAATGATAGGAATAAAGTTAAGTAAAAGTGTGTGGCTGACCTGTTTCGCTGCTTCTCAATCAAACAGATCGTCAATTGGTCTCACAAAAACTTGCTAAAAGCGCTAGCAAAATTTTTAGAACTATGTGTGTTTAATTAGAAACCTGTATAGGCCTACAAGAATTTGGTTTAGAGTATTTAGTTCTATATATAAACATATTATTTTACAATTATAATTAAGTATCTTGGCCTTCTATTCAGATTTTTCCTCAATACGTCTACAGGGTGCTCCACGAAGATATGCAAATATTTTAATATGTTATTCTAGAAGTCAAAGTAAAGAAAAACGTTCAGATAAACATAAATCCGCTAATATTTTGTTACGAAGTTACGGCTGATAAAAGATTTTGCCTGAAATTTAGCAACTTCGCTAATATGAAGCCATCGCAAAACTGTACGAGTTTGAAATAAAGCACGATTTCCATCTATCGTGTTATTCTTGATCTGGTAAATCTAATAAAACACGTCCCAAGCGTGTATCTGCAGTAGTTTTCCAGAAATTTCAAGAAGCAAAGAAATTATTTGAAGATAATTGTAATTTGTTAACTATTTGGCCCAATTTTGTTTTTAAATTTCAAACAATTGCACAAAATTTTCAACAGAAGTAGTAGAGAATTTAATTGTGGAAAATGTTGGTAATAAAGGTAACTGAAAAACTGTATGAATGTGTCAGATATTTGCTTTTATTAGTACTATAAATCACTTGAATTCATATTAAACCGCAAAAAAAGCCCATCACACACTTTTAGTTGTTGCTATCGTTTTCCAAAATTAAATTCTCAACTTCTGATGGAAACTTTGTGCAACTTTCTGGAATTAATGAAAAATGGGCATAGTAGTTAATAACTTACAATTTTTCCCAAATTATGTGTTTTCTTCTCTGGATTTCTAAAGAATTACTGCAGATATGTTTGTGAAATGTTTATTACATCACCAGATCAATTTAAAAAATGGAAATAGTGTTTTGCTTTTACCTCGTACAGGTCTGCGATGGCTTCGTATTAGCGAAGTTACTAAATTTAAGGCAAACTCTGTTATTAGCCGTAATTTGGTTACCAATGTTAAATGAACTTTTTTCTTTAGATTTACTTGTGGAATGACATATTACATATCCTGTATTCAAACATTATGAACTATCTCGAACAGAATGATCTATTGACCCAAGGTCAACACGGATTTAGAAAATATCGTTCATGCGAAACACAACTAGCTCTTCATGCACACGAAGTAATGGATGCTATCGACAAGGGTTCGCAAATAGATTCCGTATTTCTTGATTTCCAGAAGGCTTTCGACATAGTATCTCACAAACGGCTTTTAATCAAATTGCATGGTTATGGTATATCGCCCCAAAGTTGCGACTGGATAGGGGATTTCCTGTTAGAGAGGACACAGTTCGTAGTAATCTATGGTAAGGCATCGACTAAAACAGAGGTGATATAGGGCGTCCCACAGGGTAGTGTTATTGGTCCTCTGCTGTTCCTTATTTACATAAACGATTTAGGGGAAAATCTAAGTATCTCGCTTAGGTTGTTTGCAGATGACGCCGTCATTTACCGTCTAGTAAAATCATCTGAAGATCAAAACCAACTGCAAAACTATCTGAATAAGATATCACTATGGTGTAAAAATTGGGAATTGACTCTAAGTAATGAGAAGTGGGAACTAGTCTACATGAGTACGAAAAGAAATCTGTTAAACTTCGTTTTCAAGACAAATAAATCAAAAGTGAAGGCCGTAAACTCCACTAAATACCCAGGAATTACTATTACTTCAGACTCAAACTGGAAAGAACACGTAGATAATGTCATGGGAAAGACGAACCAGAGACTGCGTTTTATTGGCAGAACCCTTAAAAGATGCAACAGAACTACTAAAGAAGCTAGATACACTACGCTTGTCCGTCCATTTTTGGAGTATTGCAGCCCAGTGTGGGATCCTTATCAGGTGTGTTTGACGGAGGACATCGAAAGAGTCCAAAGAAGGGCAATTCGTTTCGTATTATCACGATACAGGGGAGAGCGCGTTACGGAAATGATACAGGATCTGGGATGGTAATCATTACAACAACGACGCTTATCGCTGCGACGTGAGCTACTTGCGAAACTCCAATGCGAAAATATATTGTTGACTCCCACTTACATAGGTAGAAATGAACATCAGAATAAAATACGAGAAATCAGAGCTCGAACGGAGAGATACAGGTGTTGTTTCTTCCCGCGCGCTATTCGAGAATGGAATGGGACATAGTGTAACGGTTGGATAAACCCTCCGCCAGGCACATAAATGAGATTTTCAGAGTATCCCATGTAGATGTAGATTTGCATATCTTCGTGACTCACCCTGTATAACATTCGTGTTGTGTAGTAAAGCAGAAAGACTTCTTGCTTCCCTTTTGTCTCGATCGTCCATATAAAGACGAAAGAACTTCTCGAGGATGGCACGTCGTATGGGCTCCTGCAGTGTCGACAGCTCGTGCAGACGTGAACACCACTTGTCAGGCGCGTGCCAGCAGGATGGATGGCGCCCGCTGCTCACTCAGGACGCCGCAGACCTGACAACGGCGGTGGACGCTCCATTACGCATGCGCAAGCACGTCTGCCACCATTTTCCTCGCATCTCTTCCGTCAGAAGGACAGCGCTGAACCTAATGGGTGGACCGGCGTAGCTTGAGCGGAGCGTCAGTCTCGAATGCGCATAGCACAGTCGCTAGTGCGCTTGCCGGCGAAAGGCAAAGGTCCCAGGTTCGAATCCCGGTTCCGACACACAATTTTAATCTGCCAGGAAGTTTCACATCAGCGCACACTCCGCTGCAGAGTGTAAATTTCATTCTGGAAACATCCCTTAGGCTGTGGCTAAGCCATGTCTCCACCATATCCTTTCTTCCAGGAGTGCTAGTCTTGCATGGTTCGCAGGAGAGCTTCTGTGAAGTTTGGAAAGTAGGAGGCGAGGTACTGGCGGAAGTAAAGTTGTGAGGCGGCATCGTGAGTCGTGTCGGGATAGCACAGTCGCTAGTGCGCTTGCCCGCGAAAGGCAAAGGTCCCAGGTTCGAGTCCCGGATCCGGCACACAATTTTAATCTGCCAGGAAGTTTCATATCAGCGCACATTCCGCTGCAGAGTGAAAATTTCATTCTGGAAACATCACTTAGGCTTTGGCTAGGCCATGTCTCCACCATATCCTTTCTTCCAGGAGTGCTAGTCTTGCATAGTTCGCAGAAGAGCTTCTGTGAAGTTTGGAAAGTAGGAGGCGAGGTACTGGCGGAAGTAAAGTTGTGAGGCGGCATCGTGAGTCGTGTCGGGATAGCACAGTCGCTAGTGCGCTTGCCCGCGAAAGGCAAAGGTCCCAGGTTCGAGTCCCGGTTCCGGCACACAATTTCAATCTGCCAGGAAGTTTCATATCACCGCACATTCCGCTGCAGAGTGAAAATTTCATTCTGGAAACATCCCTTAGGCTGTGGCTAAGCCATGTCTCCACCATATCCTTTCTTCCAGGAGTGCTAGTCTTGCATGGTTCGCAGGAGAGCTTCTGTGAAGTTTGGAAAGTAGGAGGCGAGGTACTGGGGGAAGTAAAGTTGTGAGGAGGCATCGTGAGTCGTGTCGGGATAGCGCAGTCGCTAGTGCGCTTGCCCGCGAAAGGCAAAGGTCCCAGGTTCGAGTCCCGGATCCGGCACACAATTTTAATCTGCCAGGAAGTTTCATATCAGCGCACATTCCGCTGCAGAGTGAAAATTTCATTCTGGAAACATCACTTAGGCTTTGGCTAGGCCATGTCTCCACCATATCCTTTCTTCCAGGAGTGCTAGTCTTGCATAGTTCGCAGAAGAGCTTCTGTGAAGTTTGGAAAGTAGGAGGCGAGGTACTGGCGGAAGTAAAGTTGTGAGGCGGCATCGTGAGTCGTGTCGGGATAGCACAGTCGCTAGTGCGCTTGCCCGCGAAAGGCAAAGGTCCCAGGTTCGAGTCCCGGTTCCGGCACACAATTTTAATCTGCCAGGAAGTTTCATATCAGCGCACATTCCGCTGCAGAGTGAAAATTTCATTCTGGAAACATCCCTTAGGCTGTGGCTAGGCCATGTCTCCACCATATCCTTTCTTCCAGGAGTGCTAGTCTTGCATGGTTCGCAGGAGAGCTTCTGTGAAGTTTGGAAAGGAGGAGGCGAGGTACTGGGGGAAGTAAAGTTGTGAGGCGGCATCGTGAGTCGTGTCGGGATAGCACAGTCGGTACTGCGCTTGCCCGCGAAAGGCAAAGGTCCCAGGTTCGAGTCCCGGATCCGGCACACAATTTTAATCTGCCAGGAAGTTTCATATCAGCGCACATTCCGCTGCAGAGTGAAAATTTCATTCTGGAAACATCCCTTAGGCTGTGGCTAGGCCATGTCTCCACCATATCCTTTCTTCCAGGAGTGCTAGTCTTGCATGGTTCGCAGGAGAGCTTCTGTGAAGTTTGGAAAGTAGGAGGCGAGGTACTGGGGGAAGTAAAGTTGTGAGGCGGCATCGTGAGTCATGTCGGGATAGCACAGTCGCTAGTGCGCTTGCCCGCGAAAGGCAAAGGTCCCAGGTTCGAGTCCCGGATCCGGCACACAATTTTAATCTGCCAGGAAGTTTCATATCAGCGCACATTCCGCTGCAGAGTGAAAATTTCATTCTGGAAACATCCCTTAGGCTGTGGCTAGGCCATGTCTCCACCATATCCTTTCTTCCAGGAGTGCTAGTCTTGCATGGTTCGCAGGAGAGCTTCTGTGAAGTTTGGAAAGTAGGAGGCGAGGTACTGGGGGAAGTAAAGTTGTGAGGCGGCATCGTGAGTCGTGTCGGGATAGCACAGTCGCTAGTGCGCTTGCCCGCGAAAGGCAAAGGTCCCAGGTTCGAGTCCCGGATCCGGCACACAATTTTAATCTGCCAGGAAGTTTCATATCAGCGCACATTCCGCTGCAGAGTGTAAATTTCATTCTGGAAACATCCCTTAGGCTGTGGCTAAGCCATGTCTCCACCATATCCTTTCTTCCAGGAGTGCTAGTCTTGCATGGTTCGCAGGAGAGCTTCTGTGAAGTTTGGAAAGTAGGAGGCGAGGTACTGGCGGAAGTAAAGTTGTGAGGCGGCATCGTGAGTCGTGTCGGGATAGCACAGTCGCTAGTGCGCTTGCCCGCGAAAGGCAAAGGTCCCAGGTTCGAGTCCCGGTTCCGGCACACAATTTTAATCTGCCAGGAAGTTTCATATCAGCGCACATTCCGCTGCAGAGTGAAAATTTCATTCTGGAAACATCACTTAGGCTTTGGCTAGGCCATGTCTCCACCATATCCTTTCTTCCAGGAGTGCTAGTCTTGCATAGTTCGCAGAAGAGCTTCTGTGAAGTTTGGAAAGTAGGAGGCGAGGTACTGGGGGAAGTAAAGTTGTGAGGCGGCATCGTGAGTCGTGTCGGGATAGCACAGTCGCTAGTGCGCTTGCCCGCGAAAGGCAAAGGTCCCAGGTTCGAGTCCCGGATCCGGCACACAATTTTAATCTGCCAGGAAGTTTCATATCACCGCACATTCCGCTGTAGAGTGAAAATTTCATTCTGGAAACATCCCTTAGGCTGTGGCTAGGCCATGTCTCCACCATATCCTTTCTTCCAGGAGTGCTAGTCTTGCATGTTTCGCAGGAGAGCTTCTGTGAAGTTTGGAAAGGAGGAGGCGAGGTACTGGGGGAAGTAAAGTTGTGAGGCGGCATCGTGAGTCGTGTCGGGATAGCACAGTCGGTACTGCGCTTGCCCGCGAAAGGCAAAGGTCCCAGGTTCGAGTCCCGGATCCGGCACACAATTTTAATCTGCCAGGAAGTTTCATATCAGCGCACATTCCACTGCAGAGTGAAGTTTCATTCTGGAAACATCCCTTAGGCTGTGGCTAAGCCATGTCTCCACCATATCCTTTCTTCCAGGAGTGCTAGTCTTGCATGGTTCGCAGGAGAGCTTTTGTGAAGTTTGGAAAGTAGGAGGCGAGGTACTGGCGGAAGTAAAGTTGTGAGGCGGCATCGTGAGTCGTGTCGGGATAGCACAGTCGCTAGTGCGCTTGCCCGCGAAAGGCAAAGGTCCCAGGTTCGAGTCCCGGATCCGGCACACAATTTTAATCTGCCAGGAAGTTTCATATCAGCGCACATTCCGCTGCAGAGTGAAAATTTCATTCTGGAAACATCCCTTAGGCTGTGGCTAGGCCATGTCTCCACCATATCCTTTCTTCCAGGAGTGCTAGTCTTGCATGGTTCGCAGGAGAGCTTCTGTGAAGTTTGGAAAGTAGGAGGCGAGGTACTGGGGGAAGTAAAGTTGTGAGGCGGCATCGTGAGTCGTGTCGGGATAGCACAGTCGCTAGTGCGCTTGCCCGCGAAAGGCAAAGGTCCCAGGTTCGAGTCCCGGATCCGGCACACAATTTTAATCTGCCAGGAAGTTTCATATCAGCGCACACTCGGCTACAGAGTGTAAATTTCATTCTGGAAACATCCCTTAGGCTGTGGCTAAGCCATGTCTCCACCATATCCTTTCTTCCAGGAGTGCTAGTCTTGCATGGTTCGCAGGAGAGCTTCTGTGAAGTTTGGAAAGTAGGAGGCGAGGTACTGGGGGAAGTAAAGTTGTGAGGCGGCATCGTGAGTCGTGTCGGGATAGCACAGTCGCTAGTGCGCTTGCCCGCGAAAGGCAAAGGTCTCAGGTTCGAGTCCCGGTTCCGGCACACAATTTTAATCTGCCAGGAAGTTTCATACCTCTTCCTTGTTTACCCACGGTAATAAAATCATCTGCCTGTGAGCTACTCATCTACATTCCACACCACTCACTAATACATTTATTGGCAGTCGCAATGCCCTATCTCGCCAATGTTGAATTTGCTAAATTTATGTACCTTTTCCTCTGGATCTGTTAGATATAGAACTTTGAAAATTTTGGCAGCTATTTTTCAGCATACATACTTAGTTCAATGAACTAGAACAATTGTTTTCTTTTTGTTGATATATATAGATATATAAATGGATTGTTGTTCGTTAGTCTCGCTAAAACTCGAGAACGGCTGGACCGATTTGGCTAATTTCAGTCTTGAAATATTCGTGTAAGTCCAGGGAAGGTTTAAACGGTGATAAAATATGGAAAAGTTGTCCGGAAAAGAGGAAAATAGGGAAAAACTGAAACAGCTTTTTACAGTGAGATATCAATACCGTTCGTCCAATTGTGATAAAATTTTGTATATTTCAAGTTGGTAGCAAGAGGAAGGTTCGCATCAAATAAAAATTTGGAAAAGTCGCTCAGAGAGTAGGAAAATTTTTCTGTGAATAAAAATCAATTGACATATGGTTGTAAGAGCATCAATTGAGTACGGCTTGACAGGACAAGTTTTGTATGAAATATTTTTTTTGGAAAATCTACCAAAAAATTGGAAAATTGGATAAAAACCGAAATTGCGTTTCTCAATTTGTTTTTGATTGAATTCCGCACTGTAACTGACTATTCCCAGTTTCTTTTTCTTTTGTTATATTCATTATGATCTTGGAAAAGTTTTCAGCCGCGGTGGAGTAGCCGAGCTGTCTAAAGCACCTCGCTGCGGAGCGCGCGGTTCCTCGCCGTGGAGGTTCGAGTCCTCCCTGGGGCATGGATGTGTGTGTTACCCTTAGGTTAGTTTACCTAGGTTTAAGTAGTTTGTAAGCTACGGACTGATGACCACGCAGTTTGGTCCGATAGATTTACAGACATTTGAACATTTTTGAAAAGTTTTCAGTATATATATATAGGGTCAGTTAAAAAGGAAAGTCTCAAAATTCGAACCAAGTTCCTTATTCAATGTGTTTCTAAATGTACTCAACACTATACGTTGAGAGCCGTTCATCCGATTGCGATAAAATTTTGATCATTTGGCGTTCAACGAAAGATGAACGTTCTGATGAACTAAAAATTTGGGACAGTAGCCCGGAATATTTGAAAATTCGTGAGAAACTGAAAGAGCGTTTTTCAATGGGATGTCAATATCATTCGTCTGATTGCGATAAAACGTTGCATATTTGACGTTCAAAGAAAGAGTAAAGTTCTTATGAAATAAAAAATTTGGAAAGGTTTCCCGGAAAATTCAGAAAAAATAGAAATTTGATGCAAAACTTAAAGTTATCAGCGTTTTATTTTAAACATTCGTCGCATCTTAACAAATTTTAATATATATGAATGAATTTCCGTTAACCCATTTTATTGGAAAAATTAACATAAATTTCCTGGTTCAGACAATAAGTCATATTTTGTCTTGATTCTAGTTCTGTGGCCTCTTTCAACTGTTATATAGCATTTCTGAAAATTTGAATGTTATTGGTGTAGTGGTTTGTGAGATAAAGATACATATAACACAAAAAATGTCAAATGCTGTAAAATGCGATTAAAGTAATTTATTACGAAAAGTCACAAATACCTCTTATCAGAAGTGTCCAGCAGAGAAGGAATGAAAACTTTGCGGTTTGCTTATAACACAGTAGTGCTGTCAGAGACAGCAGAGGATCTGGAGGAGCAATTGAAGGTAATGGACACTGTCTGGAAAGGAAGATATAAGATGAACATTAACAAGAGTAAAACGAGGGTAATGGAATGTAGTGTCAGAAAATAAGACGATGCTGAAGGAATTAGATTAGGTAATGAGACGATAAATGTTGTTGATGAGTTTTGTTATTTGGGTAGCAAGGTAACTTCTGGTATTCGAAGTGAAGAAGATATAAAATTCAGAATGGCTAGGGGAAGAAAAGCGTTTCTGAAGAAGTGAAATTTGTTGACATCCAATATTAGTTTAAATGTTAGAAAGTCCTTTCTGAAAGCATTGGTCTGGAGTGAAGCATTGTATGGGAGTGAAACGTGGACGATAAGGAGTTCAGACAAAAAGATGACAGAAGGTTTCGACATGTGATGCTATAGATGAGTGATGCAGATTAGATGGCTAGATGGCCGGCCGCGGTGCCGATGGGACTAAGGCGCTCCGGTCTTCACGGCCACTACGGTCGGGGGTTCGAATCCCCCCTCGGGCATGGATTTTTGTGCCGTCCTAGTTCGTAAGTAGTTCATAAGTAGTTTGTAAGTTTAGGGACTGATGACCCCGTAGTTAAGTCCCATAGACTATACAAAAATTTGAACATTTTAAACATGGCTAGATGACGTAACTGCATAGTCTCCCACTACGGTCTTTCCAGACTTTAATTCGATCTTCATGGTGGCACATGCAGAATCGCTGTGATACGACATTGTTTTAACCTCGAAGTAAGGAAAAGAAACAGGCGATATCAGGAAGTATAAAATTCATTGGTTACGGTTATTTATACAGGGTGTCCCATTTATCTTGACCACCCAAAACAACTCTGGAACAAGAACAGCCATTGTAAAACGACTTTCACCAGTATCAATATAAGGCAGGGGCTCACGAATGTAAATATTTCGAAACATTCCTAAACGATAGTATCTGTGTTTTTTAAATGAACACCCTGTATTATTTAATCAGCCGTCTATAGCATGACAAATCACATAAACAAGGCAGTTGATGGCATAGCAATACGCCAATTACATCCCGAGATATTGCGAAGCAAATTTGACGCATGGAATACGGCAAATGCGCGGCTAGTGCACGTCATGAACAGGAGTGGGTTCTCGCCTGATTCACAGGACGTGCGTTAGCGGCGAGTTGCACGTATTTCAACCGTCAACTTTGCTTCGCAATATCTCGGGATGTAAGTGGCGTATTGCGATGCAATCAACGCCATTATTTATGTGATTTGTCATGTTATAGATTGCTGATGAAATAATATAGGCTGTCCATTTAAAACACATAATTTCGTGTTAAAAACACATATGCTTTCTGTAATTTTGTCATAAACAGATTTTTTTTTGAGTTCGTGGCTGTTATGTCAAGTAACTTGTTGGTGTATAACAGCAACCAGCCACAATTGGTTTTATTATACTTTATTTATAAAGTACCGTTACCGGTTTCGAATATTATATATTCATCTTCAGATGGTATACGATTTCTAGATGTCTGGTGTTGGCGTAGTGTTGAACTGACTTGTAATGTTCATCTGGAGTACTTGTTACTTTTGTCCAGCGAAACCCATTCTTAATTGTACTCATAGATGCACTTACGATTGTCATATCTAGCCACTCGTGTTGAGTCACTGCATTAATTTTAAGTCTAAACCACGTATATGTGATGCAGAAATTGTGGAGTAGACTTAAAATTAGTGCAGTGACTGAACACAAGTGACTAGATATGACAAACCTAAGTGCATCTGTGACCACAATTGTGGCCGAGGGGACTGAGGCGCTCCAGTCACGGTCTGCACGGCCACTACGGTCGGGGGTTCGAATCCCCCCTCGAGCATGGATATTTATGCCGTCCTTAGTATTAGCTAGTTCATAAGTAGTTTGTAAGTTTAGGGACTGATGACCCCGTAGTTAAGTCCCATAAGCTATACAAACGTTTGAACATTTTTTTTTTTTTTTTTTTTTTTTTTTTTTTTTTTTTTTTAATGTTCGTAAATCTATCGGAGGAAACTGGGTGGTCATCAGTCCGTAGCTTACAAACTACTTAAACTAAGGTAAATTAACCTAAGGACAACACACAAACCCATGCCCCAGGGAGGACTCGAACCTCCTGCGGTGAGCAACCGCGCGCTCCGCAGCGAGGCGCTTTAGACCGCTCGGCTACTCCACCGCGACGACCACAATTAAGAATCGGTTTCGCTGGACACAAATAACAATTACTCCAGATGAACATTACAAGATAATTCAACACTATACTAACACCAGATGTCTAGAAAGCATATACCATCTGAAGATGAGAATATAATATTCGAAACCGGTAATGGTACTTTATAAATAAAGTATAATGAAACCGATTGTGGCTGGTTGCTGTTATACACCAACATGTTACATATGCTTTGTTTTAGAATCTTTCAAAATATTTACATTCATGAGGCCCTGCCTTACATTGATACGGTGAAAGTAGTTTTACATTAGCTGTTCTTGTTCCAGAGATATTATGAGTGATCAAGATAAATGGGACACCCTGTACATTGCAACTGATTAGCGCAGTACATATAGTTTTTTGAGCTAAAGTGTTCGCATTCAGTATTGGGCAATGATCTTTAATTCCATTTTGTAGAAAAGTATCGAAGACCCACTGAACGCTATACCTTGGACAGATGTATCAGCAGATGAATGATCCCGCGTGGGAAATGGGCGGCCGTTCCCGCCGGGGGTTTGAGTCGTCGGTCATAGGTGTGTGTGTTAAACTTAATGTAAATTAGTTTAAGTAGGTTGTACGTCTAGGTACTAATGACCACAGCAGTTTGGTCCACTAGGTTTACAAACATTTGAACAGTTGAATGATCTTGCGTGTTGGCGTCAAGATATAGCTACAGCCAGGTGCAAGGTCTCTGGTATCTGTAATATTCAGTGATTCCTTTTCGTAGGCTTTGCGCAACTGTGGCGTCAGTGACACTTGTTATCGCGACGTGTTGTTCGCAGTTATCGGGACAGTGCTAGGGGATAAGGCGGTACTTGTTACGAGGCGCGGAGACAAAGGCGACTTGTCGTGACAGCACTAGCTGGCTGGAAGGCCACCCGATACACGCCTCCTTCAAGTAAAACAAGTATTCTTTATGTTCAGCGAACAATAACTGGAAATGACCCATTTATTGGCATTCGGAACGAAGACAAGTATCCATTTGATCATCTTGTGGTGATGCATGTGCAAAGAACGGACTAAAATTGTATGAAAGATTGACAAAATTTTTTTTTAAAATTAATGTATTTTTTACTTGAGCAATTCTAGAGAATTTATGTATGCAGAAAGTAAGAAGCATACATAAGCTGTACCTCTGTGGTTACTCACAAATAGAATGAAACTTTCACTCTGCAGCGGACTGTGCGCTGATATGAAACTTCGTGTCACATTAAAATTGGGTGCCGGAACTGGGGCTCGAACCTGGGACCTTTGCCTTTCGCGGGCAAGCGCTTTACCACTGAGCTACCCTGACACGACTCACGGCCCCCCCACACAACTTCAATTCTGCCAGTACCTTGCCTTCCACTTTCCAAACTTCACAAATAGTTAAAAGAAATACTACATTCATTTTTTTAACAGAGGAACTGTGTCTGGAGAACTGTAATAATTAGTCTGGGAGATGCTTTTGTCAGAACGAGACATGTATTTGTTATGATAGTATAGAAATTCTGAATTTGTCTTATGAGTTTTTCAAGTCTTCTTTTCCCACGAGTGAAACTCAAGGAGCTGTGGAGTTTCTTTTGTAAAAATCAGAAGTTTAGAACTATAAAGGAATTCGTCAAGTCCACTGTTATTACTGCGGTCAGAAAGGAACCAAGCTGAGATTAAGAAACTGCTGAACATTTTAAATATTCAAGGGAATTAACAACTTTTATTTAAAAATATATTTTATCACCTTAATGTAATCAATAGAGTAATCGCCTTGTGGCACAATTTTAAATAATAGGGAGAGAGATTTTATTTTCATGTAAGATTTTAGAATCCCACTAAAATGTTAGTGAGGCGAACAGAAATAACAGTGAAAGCGACAGTCTGCTAGATGAAAATAGGAAATTATGAGTAGAGTTGTATGTACGGATGGGACTGCGGCAGGCGGATAAGCTACTTTTTAAATTAGGACTGGAGAAGGTAATTCGGCAGTTGCAAACAAATCCAGGGTGAACAGGATTTAACTGCCATACGCTGATGATGTGACATTAATTCCTAGAAATATTAGATCTCTGGGCGGAAACTAAGCAACGCGGGAGTTAAGGCTGGGGATGAAAATAAATAAAACAAAGTGTATGATGATGAGAGTTCTTGGTAAGGATGGAAGACACATTTCAATTAACAGAAACAGGAAAGATTCCGAAGGGTGGAAAAGTTTACTTACATACGTTCGACAGTAACATAATATTGAGGACAGCAGTGGAAATTCTAGAAAGGATAAAAGAGGTAAAGCAGTTATCAGTCCGAAGGTCGGTTTGAATACCTCGGTGCTTTACTAACCATGATCATGTGGTAGTTGGCCTTCCTTTACCCTTTGAACTGAATTACCCAGCCAGTCACAGGCAGACTTACTGTTTAATATGGATTCCGAACCATGGGGCAACTCCCCATCACTCCCCATCAACAACATTGCCGTTGGTGAAAGAAGTGATAAGTGACTGAAAAAAATCGTAAGTTTGGCTGGGGATCCAACACCTGACGTTTGAAATATGGTCTGGCACTTCATTACTCAGCTGCCGAGACACACACACACACACACACACACACACACACACACACAATAATAATAATAATAATAATAATAATAATAAATGTAAACCCATGCAATTATTCTTTGCAGAATATTTTCAAGTCTAGAAATGTTAGCAGGAGTCCTAAAACACAAAGACTATCTCGTAGAGATGTCGTAAGAAGTAGGTGGTTGATTAATGAACACTGGTTTGAACTCAGCGATAATTTACTTAGCACTTGTGATACACAGCAGCACAGAATGAACTATCTTTACACAGTATATATTGCTCCCACAGAAACTTCTGGAACATTATCTCTCAATACAAGGTACTAGAACTGTATATTCAAATTAAAATGCATAGTCAGTGTGTCAGACTGAAGTCAGCTAATGGGTATTCCTAATTAATGCAAGTCTCTCGAGGAACAAAGGAACCACGTTCTGTAAATGTGACGTATCCAAATAATAGAGAAATTACACTCCTGGCCATTGAAATTGCTACACCATAAAGATGACGTGCTACAGACGCGAAATTTAACCGACAGGAAGAAGATGCTGTGATATGCAAATGACTAGCTTTTCAGAGCATTCACACGAGGTTGGCGCCGGTGGCGACACCTACAACGTGCTGACATGAGGAAAGTTTCCAACAGATTTCTCATACACAAACAGCAGTTGACCGGCGCTGCCTGGTGAAACGTTGTGATGCCTCGTGTAAGGAGGAGAAGTGCGTATCAAAACTTTTCCGACTTTGATTAAGGTCGGATTGTAGCCTATCGCGATTGCGGTTTATCGCATCGCGACATTGCTGCTCGTGTTGGTCGCGATCCAATGACTGTTAGCAGAATATGGAAACGGTGGGTTCAGGAGGGCAATACGGAACGCCGTGCTAGATCCCTACAGCCTCGTATCACTACCAGTCGAGATGACAGGCATCTTATCCGCATGGCTGTAACGGATCGTGCAGCCACGTCTCGATCCAACAGATGGGGAAGATTGCAAGACAACAACGATCGGCACGAACAGTTCGACGACGTTTGCAGCAGCATGGACTATCAGCGGTTACCATTGACGCTGCACCACAGACAAAAAAATGTTCAAATGTTTGTAAATCTATCGGACCAAACTGCGTGGTCATCAGTCCGTAGGTTACAAACTACTTAAACCTAGGTAAACTAACCTAAGGACAACACACACACCCATGCCCCAGGGAGGACTCGAACCTCCAAGGCGCATCACAGACAGAAGCGCCTACGATGGAGTACGCAACGACGAACCTGGGTGCACGAATGGCAAAACTTAATTTTTTCGGATGCATCCAGGTTCTGTTTACAGCATCATGATGGTCGCATCCGTGTTTGGCGACATCGCGGTGAACGCACATTGGAAGCGTGTATTCGTCATAGCCATACTGGCGTATCAGCCTGCGTGATGGTATGGAGTGCCACTGGTTACACGTCTCGGCCACCTCTTGTTCGCATCGACGGCACTTTGAACAATGGCCGTTACATTTGAGATGTGTTACGACCCGTGACTCTACCCTTCATTCGATCCCTGCGAAACTCTACATTTCAGCAGGATAATGCACGGCCACATGTTACAGGCCCTGTACGGGCCTTTCTGGATTCGGAAAATGTTCGACTGCTGCCGTGGCCAGCACATTCTCCAGATTTCTCACCAATTGAAAACGTCTGGTCAATGGTGGCCGAGCAACTGGCTCGTCACAATACGCCAGTCACTACTCTTGATGAACTGTGGTATCGTGTTGAAGCTCCATAGGCATCTCTACCTGTACACGCCATCCAAGCTCTGTTTGACTCAATGTCCAGGCGTATCGAGGCCGTTATTACGGCCAGAGTTGGTTGTTCCGAGTACTGATTTTTCAGGATCTATGCACCCAAATTGCATGAAAATGTGATCACATGTCAGTTCTAGTATATTATATTTGTCCAATAATACCCGTTTATCACCTTGGTGTAGCAATTTTAATGGTCAATAGTGTAGCATATTTCACCAAAATATACAAGGTATTAGAGATAAAGTTCGTGAACTGCTTGTAGATGTTGACTCTGATGTTATTGCTATTTCAAAGCACATCTTAAATAATGTCACAATTCAGAGGCTTCCTTTACTAGGGTACAAGTTAGCTGCTTGTTTCTCCAGGAGGTCTTTACAGTACGGGGGAGTGGGGAAGTTCATGAAAAATGATAGTTCAATCCATCGATGTTTCTAACCACTGCACTGAAAAGATATTTGACTGTTGTGCAGGCGTGAAACTAAGCTAAACTTCTATTTGTTGTTATTTGTGGATCCCCTGACTCTGACTTTAAAACATTTATACTCAAGCTAGAGAGGGTTCTATGTTCGTTTTATAGGAAGTAGAAAACAATTTGTTGCCTGTGGTGATTTCAACATAATTGTGTAAGTGATTGTGCAATGAAAAGGATGATTTTAGATCTCTTAAATTCTTATCACCTGCTGCAGATATTATTCTTTCTTAAGAGAATGCAGGGAAACAGCAGCATAACAAAAGACAACATTTTCATCCATTATTTCATTATAGAGGCTTTCTATAAACACAAAAAAGGAATGGGCTTCCAGGTCATGATGCACATATTTTAAATTTAAATGGTTTTGTGCTCAAACATCTATCAAATGTAACTGTAAGCTATTTAGAAAAGCTAATCGAGGTACAGAGGCGGTCTGGAGCGCCACGTTATGGATCGCGCCGCCTACCGCGTCGGAAGTTCGTATCCTCCCTCGGCCATGGATTTGTGTGTTTTCCTTAGGTTAGTTTAACTTAGTTTAAGTAGTTTGTAAGTATGGGGACTTATGACGAAAGCAGTTTGGTTCCATAGAATTACAAAGATTTGATTTTGAATTCTGACATTGGCCTCTCATTATATATTTTATTAATGTCGTTCGTTGTTGATAATATCTGGTTATTCCGAAGAGTTAGCAGCATACATTCGGTTAATGCTAGACAGAAATCGAATCTACATTTGGATCACACCTCCTTGACCTCTTGTGCGGAAAGGTGTGCAGTATTCTGCTGCATCCATTTTTGATAAGCTAAAGTCAAATGTTTGTAAACCTATTGGACCAAACTGCTATGGTCATCAATCCCTTCACTTACAAACTACTTACACTAACTTACACTGCAGACAACACACTCACCCTTGCCCGAGGGAGAAATACAACCACTAGCGGGAACGACTGCCCGGTCTGTATACTGATTTTTTGTTGTTGTTGTTAAGCTTATGGGACTTAACTACGGGTGTCATCAGTCCCCAAGCTTACAAACTAATTACGAACTACCTTATACTAAGGACGGCACAAATATCCATGCCCGAGGGGGGATTCGAACCCCCGACCGTAGTGGCCGTGCAGACCGTGACTGGAGCGCCTCAGTCCCCTCGGCCACCGCGGCCGGCAATAATGATGTCTTAGATAAAGCGGCCATTCCACACGGGATTGTTTTTATCTTTAACTGGTTTATAATAATACTTCTCCTTAATTTGATTTCATTTGGTGGTTATTGGTAAATGGTAGAGTGATAAGTAACTATAGATACGGCATTGGTAAGATCTCGATTGCAACACTCTGAAATTTAAATAGGCCATTTGTTTCTAAGCAGATGGCCAACTTTTCAGTGCAAGCAGTCTTTCAAGACTGAAAAAATCTTATTTTTTCAGAACACGTTTTGTAGGACTAATGCAGAAAAAAATCTGCCTGGTCAAAATAAAAATAAAAATGTTCAAATGTTTGTTAAGCTAATGGGACTTAACTTGCCTGGTCACATGAAGTCAATGCTATAATTTCAAAATGTAATTCGTAAATTTATTAATCTTCTACAATAGAGATGGCAAAAGCTACAACAGTTTCTCTTACAGAAGGATTTGAATAAGGCGAGAAAGGAGATTGTTTAGTGAAAGAAGGTTGAAGAGAGATTTAGCCTAATAGAGGAGATAAAAATAAGAAAACAGAAATAGCAAGAGATGAAAGATGCGTGTCCGTGTGATTCAGACACTGCTTCGTCGTCGATCAGAAGGAAACATCTGTGATATGCCGAGAGGGAAAACACACCGACGATAATAGATGACACTCTTCTTGTCTGCGGTGTAGATTTGCCTAAAACTGCAGTTCGTCCCAGACTACTATGGTTAAGATGGACTAATATTTACTGTTATGCATAGCTACAGCCAAGATGAAGGACGTATTCTGGTATCGCCTGCAGGGGATGAGAGTAGGTATTTAATACGTTGGAAGAGGTTTTCACTAGACCAATAACTAAGAAATCGACGAAGGAAATGGAGCGAGTGGAAATCTCATCGGCCATCTTCTCGCCTTCTGCCTACCTGAGCGCAGGAAGGACTGATTTAATCAGACAATGTTACGCACACATCGTACGCAAACGTTCAGCCATCTCGAGGCGATGACATTAAGAAACTTCTGTCTAAAACCGAGCCCACGCGTAACGTCTTTGCTAACAGCTTTCGTAAACGTTGACGCAGTCTTTTGGGTGCGTGCTAAACTGTTGCTTGGAATCCGGGCATTCAGTGTTTAGCACTCCCGAAATTAGAAAGAAGGGCTACTGTTCTGAGGCGTGGCGATCCGTCTGTTGTTTCTAGTACCAGCATATTGCGATGGCAATATCCCTGTTTTATGATAGTGGTGACGCACGCATCCTTAGGAAGTCATAGCGTCATTTTTGACCCCATGTGACGGTTAACCGTGATACATCGAAAATCTGATTCTCGTTGGATTATTCGGTACCTTGATTTGCAGAAGTAAATAATGTAAAACTACAATCGTTTTTGACCTTGTTTTGCCTGCCGCAGTGGTCGAGTGGTCTGCGGCGCGCCAGTCACAGTCTGCACGGCCGCTACGGTCGGGGTTCGAAGCCCCCTCGGGCATGGTTGTTTGTGTCGTCTTTAGTATGAGGTAGCTCATAAGTAGTTTGAAAGTGTAGGGACTGATGACCCTGCAGTTAAGTCCCTTAAGCTTAACAAACATTCGAACATTTGATTTGACCTTGTTTTGATGTAGTTCACTACTGTGTTAAAATTTTGAATCTGCTCAAGACACGATCTTGCTTTCGTAAAACCTGCTTGATATTCGCCTAGTTGTTTGTCTTTGGTTATCTTGAGAAGATGAATCCAGCAAATCCATTCAATAATCTCTCGTAAATGATGTTACTCGAAATGGACTGATAAGGTTAACAAAGACCTAGAAGAATCAGGCTTCAACAAGAACGAAATTTAGGATAAATTCTGAAACTTAGTAGAAGAACCGAACATTCTACACCCCCAGACGTCACTAACCACCAGTAAATGTATGGAAGAAAGGGAAAAGACCCATTCATTGAAAATGAGAAAATAAAGCTGAAAAAAGTTGAAAACATCATGGGCCTCGAGTACCGAAACGAACCCAAAATAAATAAGTTGTAATATGCGATGAGAATGGCCTGTCCCGACCTACATGCGTCCCCCGAAATTCCAGTAAGTGCAGTATTTCATGAGGACAAAGTCATTTTCGACGAAACTGCTGTATAAAACATACTCGGACTTCTCTCTGCAATAGACGTGGGCAAGAATTCGAAGTTTCGACTGTTATTTCCACTGTATTCGTCAAGAGCAAGTGTCTTAAGTATTTCTATGGTTGTATTATATAGCTTATGGAAGGCGAATGGTTGATCGGCAGTTATAGTTGGAACAAGCTTGGTTTGTGCATCTGCAATCGATAAAAAGAAAGTCCCATTCATGGCAACCTCTCACGCCAACATACCAGGTGCGGTCTTCTGGTCGTCTGCCCGCATTCGCAGCACCCACCTAGGGGAGATCCTTTTTTTCATTTTCGGGTCCTCATACAGGATTGTGTGCACAGATGCCACGGATATACCAACTTTGGAGGCATGTGTTCCATAGCTCTCTGACGATCATGTAAAACAATTATTTCTTTTCTCTCACGTCGTCAGACAGGCTGGCACGATGGTATTGACGTGTTGTCTGCAGACTTCTGCCTTTTCTGAATTTTTGCTCCCATCATTGCACATTGGACACACTGTGACACTCAGTTAACGATGAACTTCAACTGGCGATGAACTTCAATCGGTGGCACACGGTGCAAATGTACAAAACGGATGATTACATGCTGTTCTTGTAACTGAGAGTGTCGCCATTTTAGCAAAATCAGTTGTTGCTAGAGTTCTATGTGCCGCCCCCACGCGGATCCTATATGACCTTATCCCGTTTCCCCATCAATACCTCGAACACGTCCGGATCCTATACACCAACTGCAAAATAGACTCCCACAATCGCTTGGTATACCTCATCCTCACCGATCCCAGGCCTCTGCCACGCCTTTACCGCTGCATCCCTCCCTCCCTTCACCTCCACACTCTCCACATACTTTCCCAGGGTAACTTCCGCCACCTCCCCCTCCTAGATGACGCCATCCGTCTTGAAATATACCTGTCCTACCTACCCTGATCCTCACCCATGGATGAAGCACTCCCTCTCCTATCTGCCTCCTATCCCCCCCCCCCCCGCTTTCTTCCTCTTCCTGCAGACGGGGGGAAACCTCCATAAGGGCCCGGTCCTATGCTGAAGGGTGCGGGGAGGGACGGTTTCCAGCAGTTCCGTAAGATGTCCCATGATGGCGCTGCGGTCAGAAGCAGCCCTTTAAATTGGCCAGAGCAGGCAGCAGGTAGCGGCTGTCCCCACCACCACCTCCCCTCAAACGCCAGCAAGCCGGACACAGCCGTGGCCTCGTGGCAGGCAGCGCGAGCTCTCCCCTCACCCTCCCCTCCACGCTACCCTCTGACGTGCGAGAGGCACCCTAAGCCAGGGAACGGCCTGACACCTGCTAGCATCTTACGGAACTACGAGGGGAGTGTAGGACAGTGGTTTAGGGGGGGGCTGCTTCTCTGTATATGTTACTCTGTGCCTGGAGTCCCTAAGCATCCTCTCTGCCCTCTGCCCTACCCTCTGCCCTTCGCTTCCCCCTCCCCCCTCCCTATCCTTCGGGGTCCTGCTCCATCAGTTTTAACAGTGCTTCGTCCAGTGTTGTGTATAAAGTGCATCAGTGTGTGTTTTCTATCTGCATATCCCGCTTCCGGACAAGTGTCGCAATCAATATGTTTTTAACAATGTATCGGAGTGCTCTTCGCCTTGTCTGTGATTTGATGTCATACTACATGTTTTTTAACGTCACCATGGCTCATTGTTTTAACTGACTACGTTTGTTTTATTCATCTGTCCTTTCTCCGATCTTTATCGTCTTGTCTATGTTTTAAATGTCCATTGTTTTAACTCAGTTCCGTGTTATAAGTTCATGTCTTTCACGCTCTCTCCGCTGAAGAGCAGCACTTAATGCTGCTGCCAGCTTTCTGACATGTATAATGTTCAGTATAAAATAACAATAAAGAGAAAAAATTCTAATTCTACGTGGCGAACAATGCTGCCATCTCTAACACACATACACAATGAGGATACATGTATTTTAAAACAAATCAAATATTCTTATCTGTAGCCAGTACTGGTACAAATATATATATATATATATATATATATATATATATATATATATATATATATATATATATATATATATATATATTACTTTAACGTGGATGCACCTCATAGTGTTATTAAAGCAGTGTTTTTCAACCTGTGACCCCAGGGGGATCGCAAACTCTTGTTTGGGGTGTCCCCGTCACAGGAGGAAGTACTTGCACCATTAAATAACTAGGGGTTCAGCAATACAAATACATATGCCTGAGGGAAATTTATTTATTGTTAAAATTACGGAGTAACATTGATTATGAATTAAACAGATCAGGTTCGATTCCCGGTTCCGGCACACAACTTTAATCTGCCAGGAAGTTTCATATCAGCGCTCACTCCGCTGCAGAGTGAAAAGTTTCATTCTGGAAACATCCCTTAGGCTGTGGCTAAGCCATGTCTCCACCATACCCTTTCTTCTACCCTTGCTAGTCTTGCATGGTTCACAGGAGAGCTTCTGTGAAGTTTGGAAAGTAGGAGGCGCGGTGCTGGCGGAAGTAGAGTTCTGAGGCGGCATCGTGAGTCGTGTCGGGATAGATCAGTCGGTAGAGCACTTTCCCGTGAAAGATAATAAATTGTTTTGGATTACAGCGAGTTAATGATGAATAAGTGCAAAGTCTGAAAACTGTTTTCAGGAACCAATCGATAGGTAAACTAACATGAAACAGTAAGTAATTAGGAAAATACGAAAAAAATTCAACTTCTTTACAAATTGTCGATACAGTGAGACCCATCTTAATGAGCATAATTCTCGTATGAGTCTTGACTGAAATGCGAAACACTGGTTAAGTAAAATCTATTTTTCTGTCGGAAATCTTCTAAAAATAGGATAATGTGCTTCATTCCTAAAAACACACAAAAAGAACTTTGACCAACAATTTCAAAGGAAGCTGTAACAAAGCAAAGAAGATTAAATTTGTTTTCTTTCAGATAATGTAGTTTCTTTACGATTCGTGAAGGGGAAGGGTCGCCAGGATATTTTTATTTGGTAGGTGGACGAATATTCGAATAGGTTGAAAAACACTGTGCTAGGGTATGGTGCAGACCTCAGTGAAGCCATTGACCTAAGTTGCCAAACAGGCACAGCTGGTGGTGGCTACGTAATGAGGTGGACTGCATCCTCTGGTGCAGGTGAACCGGTCCATGGCTGGTAATCGTTCTTGAAAACTATCCAGAGACTTTACGCTCCCAAACAACGATTATATTTTTGTGGATGACAGTGCGCCATGTCCTCGGGGTAGAACTGTTCGCGATTGGTTCGTGAACATTCTGTGGTATTGGAGACAGCGTGGCGAATGGAGATTTGGGTGTGGCGGGAGACGTGCAGGGAAGAGTCCTCTGCAGTCGGGTTGGTCACTGTGTCCTCGGTGGCGGAGTGGTCAACGCGTCTGCCTAGGAAGCAGGAGATCCCGGGTTCGAATCCCGGCCGCGCACAAATTTTCATTCGCCCACTTTGTGGTGTCGCACAAGTATGAAGTGCGCGCCACGTACTTTCGCCGCGCGCCGCCATGCACGCACGGCGCGGCGTTCTTACGACGTCAGCCACGAGCGCCCTCTGCTGCAGCTCCGCTCGTGGCCACGACTGCTGCAACGTTCACTTGGGAATCAGATAGGCACCAGTTAAGACTTGGCTATCGGATAGGCACTAGGAATCATCATTTCTGCTGTCCCAGTGACTGGTCACCTCCGTACCTGCACACGCGTGCATCCTTTATTCCTGTGTCGGTCTCTTTCTACTCGGCCACCGACACCTACGACAACCGGCGGAAACGAGACACAAAACATCTAAACCTAGTACAGTGATGCCATAACTGATCGCAAAATTGCGATTTATTTCATTCTGGAGAACGTCAGTGGTAGGTTGACGCAGCCTGATAGTCCCATCGAACATTTATGGACGGCGATAGACAGGTTATTTCGTGCCAAAAAACCTGCATCGGCAACTGTTTCGCTATTGTGGACTATTTATTTATTTATCGGTTATTAAAGTCACCAGAAGATCAGAAGCAACTGCAAAATGATTTAGATAACGTATATGCAACGTGTGTGAGGTCATACACAGTTTGCCAACGACTTATTTCACGAACGTAAATCGGATTTATGATATTTTTTCATGTTGCTAATTGCGAAATAAACAATGCCAGCACAATCGGTGGAATGGGATACAAACAGTTTTGAAGGGTATCCAGTTCATAAGACTTCGTACAGACGTAACGTCACACCCAGTTATCTATGACCACAGGAAATGCTATCGACTTTCGTTTACGTTCGATACGGGATGTTTCGGAGACACCTTGCATCAAGCAATCGTTTGCGATAATTGAATCGGCATTAACCATTTTCGTTAACTGAATCGACACAGACCCTTTTCGATAACTGAATTGACACCAAACGTTTTCGATTATTGAATCGGTACACAGGGCAACGTGAGCGTACTTTCTACTTCGTTCTTCATTTACTCTTCCGTTCTTTGTTGTATATGTGATTGTGCCGTGAGTCCTGCCTTGTTTTCAAGTTAGCGTACAGGTTAAGACGATCAGAAAGATAAACTATTTTGCCGGTGCTCCTTCATCGAAGAAGCAAAAATTTGTTAATTCATGTGCGAGTGAAAAGTCAGGAATTTCGTCGTTGTCGGTGGATGGTAAGAGTAAAAGTGAAAATGAAAACGTGAACAATGAACCCACGTGTGATAATACAGTGAACGAACATGTGTACAACAGCAAGTCAAATGATCGTCCAAAATGTTGGTCTTTTGATCAAGGAACTGCATTTCGTGAGAAATATGACTGGTTAATCGTGTCAAAAAAAACTTGGTTGCAAAGTTTGCAAAGAAGTAGGAAATTTGGGCGTCGAAAGAAGCAAACAAGGCATGAATATCACACAACCTTGGGCCACCGTATCTGTGTCCGATTCAGGTGAGTCAAGAAAAGAAGGGATGGATTCTTTGCGGAAAAAATATTGAACCATAGAGACAGTTCCGCTCATCAAGCTGCTGCACAAATAGTGCTTTAGAAATTGCTTGCACTAGGGAATTTCAAAATGAACAGGAGGTGACAGCAAAAATATTTCGCACTGCTTTTAAAGTCGCGAAAAAGAATCAACCTTTCAGTGATTTTGAAACCGAAATCGACCTGCAACAGCTTAATGGTGTTGACATGGGCCGCATTTTACATTCTGGAAATGCGTGTACGAACATTGTTAATCACATCGCCCATGAAATGAAAAACATAGTGATTAAAACAATTATTGAGACCAAATCAAAAATATTATTAATTATTGATGAGAGCACAACAATTAGCCAGTTGTCATCTTTAATAATTTATTTAAGAACCAAGCTGCCTGACATGAGAGAGCCCACAAATATTTTCATTGATGTAGTTACTGCCGCAGATATTTGTAATACATTGCTCTGTTGTTTGGAATCCATGGGATTTTGTAACGAGTTCCTCAAAGAACATCTTATTTCAATTGCAACAGATGGAGCAGCAGTGATGATGGGAAGAAAAAAAAGGAGTTAATGAAACAGCATTTCCAACAAATTTTGATTTGGCATTGTGCTAACCATAGACTTGAATTGTCAGTTGCTGATGTAATAAAAAGAGACTTCCCATCACATATGAATCAGTTCAAGTCTTTCCTGGACAAACTATATTCAGTGTACCACCAGTCACCAAAGAACGCTCGAGAGTTAAAGCAGCATGCAGAGATACTTGAAATGGAAATTTTAAAAATAGGTAGTATCTTGGGCACCAGGTGGGTAGCATCGAGCTTTAGAAGTGTGTCAGCAGTATGGAAAAACTTGGTTGCTCACTTTACAACTGCAAAAGACGATCAAAACAGGGAGTCAACTGACAGAAGTATGTACGAAGGTTTACTAAAGTGCATCACTAAAGTTGATTTCATTCTCGACTTAGCTCTAATGTGTGATACCCTTCAAGAATTAGCAGAACTAAGTCTTGAACTACAGTTACGAGACATCACACTGTGTTCGGCCCAACGGAAGATCAGAAATCAGATATTGGTGTTCGAAGAAAGGAAACTGAGTATTGGTCCTCATTATTGTGAAGCTCTCAAGGCAGTAGAAGAGCTGAACTTCGGAGGAATTACACTTGAAAGGAGAGCAAAAAGCAGACATCTTGAGTTCAGCAGATTTTATGATTGCCTGAAACAGCGAATGGAGAATCATCTTCTGCAGACAGAGGAAATTGTTATTTCTGAATGTGCAGAAGTGTTGGACTCATCGACTTGGCCTGAAAACCCTGCAATAACATATGGTGTATCAAGTGTAAAAACCTTATGTTGTCGTTTTGGTCTTCCAGAGAGAGTGACACTTAGAGGATTTCGAGATTATTTAATGGAGAAGAAAATGCCAGCATCGCTCCTTCCTCTTCTCAATGCAGTGAAATGTGTTCCTATTTCTACTAGTGAGTGTGAACGTGGTTTTCGCAAATGAACCTCATTATCACACCTACAAGAACTTCACTCCATCTTTCTACTGTCAGCAATCTGATGTTTGTTAAATTGGTTGGTCCTCCACTGCAGGTGTTTTAACCCATGGGCTATGTACGCTCGTGGTATATGAAAGGCAGGCATCTGGCTACTGATACCAAGAGTAAAGGAAGAAGGCCTGCTGGCTACAGCAGCCATGAACTGATGTCCATTTGGAAACTATTGTAATGCTAGGTGATGTTAATTACAATGTACCACTAGTTTTATAGTTAAGGTACCAAAATCACTCCACAGGTGGCATGTGCCCCTTTTCCACTGTGCCCCTAATTTTTCAACAGTCAAAAGGTAATAAAAATAAAAGTATCAATAGAAACAAATTAAAAATTGATTGGTGATCATATGAACAGTAGTTTTACCTTCTATTTAAATCTGAATATCAGTAGTTTACAAAGTGAGCTGTTAATAGTCTAATTTGTCATTGGTGGGCAGCAAATGGACATAGCATTGAATGTCCACCAACATTTTACAAGAATTTTGTGATTTTTGCATTTTTTGTTTGTTTTGAAAACATTGAGTTCCCACTAATAAAACAATTTTCTACATGATGAAACACCAATAAACGTTACATCATTCAAACTTACATATAAAAATTGCAATCATGGTGTGTCATGGGTGAGAAAAGGAATTGGCACAGGTGGGACACATGTGAAGTACAATCTGTTTTTTAAGTTAAAATTTATTTTAGTTTATCAATTTTAGATAAATAAGTAATTAACATATTTAGACCTTACTTTTTATTTAAACACCTTTGTAGGAAAGTTTTGTTACCAATAAAAAAATTCAATACAGTATTACTTTAAAGTCCTGAGTACCTAATTATTTCACTTTAAAAAATCCACTACTATTAAATAAGGTGCACTGTAGTTTATTAGTTAAATTTTCAGCTGTATTAAAAATTGATTGAGTTGAATCACGGGACACCACCCATCTTCTTTATCATTTCGAAAGCCAAACAAGGTTAAAAAAGATTTTTATAGTATAGCTTTTACTGCTGTTGATAGGTGTGGATGGTTTTTGTTGTATTGTGTCTTTTAGTGGTGTTTTATAGGTGAAAATATGTGTTGGGTAATATTTCCTTGTTTTGTATGTCAGGGGCTTGATTTCAATCACCTGTTTCCTTTGAGGTATATTGTAGTTCAACTGAGCTGTACGATGCCATTTTCTTTTATTAGTCAGGGGCTGATGGGAACTGCATGCTTCATTTGAGACGATAAACTAAAGTGTCCGATACCACATTATCTTGTATGTTTGGGTGTTTCTTGGTATCACCTGCTTCATTTGTGCTGTAGTAAATTCAGTTGAAGAGTCCGATACCTTTTATAAATATTGATGACATCATGGGTAAAGGTCTACGGGTGGTATCGCATGATTCAGTTATGAGTAATTTTCGCTGCATTATATTTAATATCTGAGTACCCCCACACTTTTTTTTTTTTTTTTTTTTTTTTTTTTTTTTTTTTTACAAAAAGAGCACTGGTCATACACATGAGCACTAATAGAAATCCGTTAAACTTCTGTTACACGAATAATCAGTCAAATCTACAGGCTGTTAATTCAACTAAATATCTAGGGAACAATTACAAACAACGTAAACAGGAAAGAACACATCGAAAATTTTGTAAGGAAGGCGAATCAAAGACTATGTTTCATTGGCAGAACACTTAGAAGATGCAACAGTTCTGTTAAAGAAACTGCCTACACCACACTTGTGCATCCTATTTTGCAATATTGCCGCGCATTGTGGGATCCACACCAGGTGGGACAGACGGACGATTTAGAGAATGTTCACAGAAGGGCAGCTCGTTTTATATTATAGCGATGTAGGGGAGAGAGTGTCACGGAAATGCTGCACGCGTTGAGGTGGAAATCATTAACAACTGTCTCTTCATCCGACATGCCTCGACCCACTGGGTACTGACCGGCCGCCGTGTCATCCTCTGCCCGAAGGCGTCGACGGATGCGGTATGGAGAGGGGCGTGGTCAGCGCCCCGCACTTCCGGCCGTTATGTCAGTTTTCGAGACCGTAGCCGCGACTTCTCAATCAGGAAGTCCCCCCAGTTGGCCTCACAAGCGCTGAGTGCACCCCGCTTGCCTACAGCAGTCGGCAGACTCGAACGGTATCCCACCGAAGTCTTAGCCAAGCTCGAAAGAGCTTAACTTCGCTGATCTAAGGGGAACCGATGTATTCGCTGCGGCACGGCCGTTGGCGGAAATCATTAACGGAAAGGCGTTATTTGTTGCGGTGAGATCTATTTGTGCAATTTCTTTCACCAAATTTCTCTTCCGAATGCGAATATATTAGCACCCACCTACATAGGGAGTCATGATCATCATACTAAGATAAATCAGATCGAAAACAGAAAGATTTAGGTGTTCCTTTTTCCCGCGAGCTTTTGGAGAATGGAACTATAGAGATATATCACAAAGCTGGTTCGATGAACCCTCTGGCATGCACTTCAGTGTGACTGCTGGGTATCCATGTAGATATAGATGTATTTATTCCTGCCTTGAGACAGTACTTCTCCTATCCCTTCTCTCTCTCTGTCCATCTCTTTTTTTCTAATAACATGTTATATTTATCGGCGAATATATAAGAAATAACGCTATCTTGCATAATGAACAGAATTATCAGTATCCAATCAAAGAAAGATAGTAATCAAAAAACAAACGATAAGGAACTTTCACGTATTCATGTAATACAAAGCTTTACTATAAACAATATTTCTTGATACTTTTCTAGGATAAAATATAAATAATTTTTTTGGTAAGAAACATGGAATGTCCTGTGATTTACTAATCGTAATAAAAATGCAAGTCTCACCGGACAGTGCAGTCTTTTGAAGTTAAAAGGTGGATCTATCGAAAATAATGAATATTCGTTGGTTTGTTTCATTCTCTTCCTTTTCTTGTCGCTCTGTAGAAGTCTGTTGCTTTCGTCTACAGCTGTGTGCGCTTCACAGTTCAAAGTTGGTTCAAAGTCGTCAGCAGCACTGAAAGCTTTCAGGAATTTCCTTAAGCTGACTGGAATACAGGAGTGTGTTAGACGTAAATGTGTCAATGTATTAAAACGTGGGAATGATGTGACAGGTTTTTACCCATCACAGTATGATCTCATATTTACTTAATTATATGCTGAACAATTCTACAGTTTTGCAGGTATAAATTCATTTGTATAAGTGCTGTTTTCGGTAAAATCTGTTGCGAATACAGTTAGTAGTAAAGAAGTAATAGATTAAAACATGGTGCTTGTGTTATGGTTTTCAACGAACGTAACTGTTTATGGCCTCATATCTCATGAACTGCATGTTGTACTGTGATATAATTTCGAAAGTACATTCAGCTGTATCTGTGTATACTGGCTAACATTTTCTGCGAGTAAATTTGGTAATGTATAAATTATAAATTGCCGTAGTTTTGGTCCATGAACAGCGAAAAAGTAGTAAGCGAGAAACCTTCTTCCTTTCATTATTTTGCTGCGGTTGTCAGCGAATAAAAGTTTGATAATTGTTTGAAATTATTTTAAAGTTTGTTGCTAGTCGCTAAGTACTCTCATTCTCTCATAATTTACATAGTCTCGTCGTCGCATTATGTGACAGTATCTTGCAATTCCTATTGTTTATGACGTCCTAACTCCTGGACCATGTGTCATACATGGTTCTTACCCTTACATAAATTGTTACGTCACGGTAAGGAATATGGGTACCAAATTTGGTTGAAATCGGTCCAGTGGTTTAGGAGGAAATGCGCAACATTGTCGCCTAATGGAGCAGATTTCTCGCGACTCTTTATTTATGACGTCCTATCTTCTGAACTATGTGTTTAACGTGTTATAAACACGGCGACAGTGCTATTGGTTTGAAGATCATGTGTGCAAAATTTCATTAAGATTGGAACAAAACTGTAAATTTGTAAATACAAACTCAAGGATACACTGCTTTTTATACAAAGACTGTATATGTAGCATGACTCAAGATTTCTGCAGAAGACGTGCAGCGCCTTGTTGAAGCTGTCAAGCTGCTGCATTTCCCTACACAACGAGGTGCTCCGTCACGATATTAGAAGCTACCGCATGACTTTAGTCACTTTAGTGTTTGATGATTATTGAGACTTAAGAGTGCGGCACAAATGTACCCATTTCCCACAGAGGTAAACAAGTAAAATGCGTCTCTACCTGGGTCGTTGGTGTCACAGGATGGCCCAGGTTTGCTACACAAAATACCGACATGTTGCTAAAAATCTTTTTTACACTTAGTTTCACACGGCACACCAAACGATGATATATTTTCCGGCCTTCTTTAAGTAGAGGTATTTATGGAGGACAATGAAGCTGGTAACAAAAATGTACAGGTAAAGAGTTTCGACTCAGAGGTGAACACCATTTCACTAATGCTGCATGTGCAATTTTTTACATATGCTTTCCGGATCACTCTGAGGTGTTTCCCACAGAATAGTAACCATTATAACTTATACAAGGGGGTTTTCTCACTCTGATCATGTTCAAAATACGTAAAGGCCTCTTTCAGTCCTGCAAATAGTGCGCTCCTGTCCTTGCAGCCAATTGGTTTTGTTGGTAATCCTATGGGATCAAACTACGTTGGTCATCAGTCCCTAGTGTTACAAACTACTTAAAATAAGTTAAAATAACCTAAGGACCACACACACATCCACGCCCGAGGGAGGATTCGACCCTCCGACGCGGGATGCCGCGCGACCCGTAACGGGGCGTTCCAGCCAATTGCGAGCTACACACAGGTGACGATGTATATATCGCGATACGTCACTAAAGTTTGAAATGAAATAGCAACAAACCAACTTACCTGGGCGTGGTGCTCGATAGATCTTTGACATATACTTACCATTGCGAAAAGTCCCGCCAAAAGATAACTGCCAGAAATAATATTCTGCAGAAACTGGCTAATAGCAAATGGGGTGCTGAACCTTCCAAATTAAGAACCATCGCACAAGCTTTGTGCTTCTCTACAAATGAATATGTCTGCCCAGAGTGGTCCAGATCAATCCATGCAAGAAAGGTCGACATAAGTCTCAATGAAACGTGCCGATTAACAACGGTTTGCATGAAACCTACTTCTCTACCAAAACTACATAGAGCTGACGGGTTTGAGAAACTCAACTCTCGGAGACCATCACATGAATTCACAGAGAGGTTCAGACAAACCATTGAGGATCAACATCCCCTTTTTGGCAGTAATAGCCCGGGCACTGAAATCCCTTAAAAGGTTCTTAGCCACGAGAATAGAAGCACCACCAGATGATTACCCACCAGTACAGGAGGTGCCCAGCGGATACACTCCGAACTGGAAGACATGGAGGACACTGAAATGAATAAGGCCGAGGTTGGCCCCAGTGAAGACAAACATGATCAGGTGGGGTCTTGGAACCACGGATGATGAGTGTGACTGCGGTACTGTGCAGGTTATGGAGCATCTGCTCGCCTGCCCCAACTGCTCATATAGGCGCAACCCTGACGATTTATGGCAAGACACTTTGGGCGTGGCCCTATACTGGGCTAAAAGGTTGTGACCTGGTTTCCGGACACGAAAAAGTAAAATAAGTGAATAGAAATTTTCAACAGACCAAACTACTCTGGTCATCTGTGCCTAGACTTACGAACTATTTAAATTGATATATACTAAGAACAATACATATAAACCCATACCCGAGAGAGGACTCAAACTTCAGACGCCAGGGCAGCGTGATGTATAACGTGACGTCCCAGACCATACGTACGGTCCCGAGCAGCCTAAATTTTGAAACTTTTTAGTAGACCTACAAGGGATACGGATGATCATTGTTCAAGTATTTGAATATTTTTGTTCATTTAATTCAATGCTCAGTCTTTTCACCACTTCGAAGTCTTTAACAAGTTGTGGATGTACCCTTCTTCCACCCAAAGAACAACACTCTGAAGGAAGTACCGAAGTCCGATAAAATTTGCAGCAACGAGAGAATTGCACATGATTAGCACTTCACTACAAGTGCACTTGAGGGACGTCAGTAGACCCATCTGATATAAAGGTGAACTGACGACCGTGTGAAACTATTGTAATTGTTCATTCGTGTGGTTGTTTTGTATAAGAAGCTTCAGTATGCCGCGCAGAGGAGAGATTTCGAAATTCGGCTGAGGGTGATTAGTGAATATCCATCAGAGAAATCGGTGGTCGTGTCGCACGCAACCAAGAGACTGTGGTGAGGATGAGTAGTCGCTCGATGCCGGGTGGAGCGATGGACCGACTGGAACATTGCACCCACCTCGCTGCTCCACTAAACTTAGCCATTTTGTCCTCACGGTAGTGATGACTCGCTCTGTTCGCATCACGAACCGTAGAACATCAAAGAACACTGGTCAAGACAATTGGGGGATCAGTTGAGATATCTAGGTTCTGAAGTATTGTCATTGGAAGAACGACGTATTTAAGTCGATTCTACGGAGTGACGACATCAACATTACGGCAGCGAGGTAGTGATAATAACAGAAAGTTGCTGAAGGGGAGGATGTTGTTGACTACTGTTTACTCTACCAAACGAATTACAAAAGTAGTTGCGTTCAGTGAACAGGTAGTGAAATGCAACAACAATGTGATTTATCCGAAGCTATGGCATGGACAGCCATAGGAAGGTTGGAAGCGGGACAGACACAGGGGGAGGTGGCAGCAGCTATTGGAGTGTTCCAAAGTTAATTTCCAAAACCTGGACTCGATATCAGACAACAGGAACCGTTAAAAGAAGGCCAAGATCACCACAGGTAAAATCAACGAGAAATTACTGTTATCTCCGGTTAACAGCACGTCGAGACACGAGGTTGAATGCAAATCCGCTGCAACGCACCCCCTCCCCCAGGCAGCCACAGAAAGCACAATATCAACACAAAAAGCTCGAAATTGGCTTCGGAAATGTAGCCTCTACGCAAGGAAGCCTGTGGTATGTAAACCACGACATCGTTTAGCCACCAGAAAGTTGGTGGAGGAACATCAGAATTGAAGTCGTAACAAATGGCGCCGGGTTCTGTTCACAGATGAGTCAAGATTTTGTGTTCTGGCGGACAAAAGCGTGGAACTTTGAAAATTACTGATTATATACATGATCACCATATCATGGTGGTGGACGAATGGTGTCGGTAGGAGTCAATATTGGTGGACGTACGGACCTCTATGTCGTTCAGAATGTTCAAAAATGTTCAAATGTTTGTAGAACTTATGGGACTTAACTACGGGGTCATCAGTCCCTAAGCTTACAAACTACTTATGAACTACCTAAGACTAAGGGCGTCACAAATATCCATGCCCGAGGGGGGATTCGAACCCCCGACCGTAGTGCGTTCAGAATGGTGCTTTGATTGCTCAGAGGTATAGAGACGGGTTCCTTCGACCTTTTGTTGTGCCCTACGCTAGTTCCTTAGGAGATGGGGCCCTTATGGTGGACGATAACGCTCGTTCCCACAAGGCTACAATTGTGAACAACACAGTTGAAGCTGAAGGAATTGAACGAATAGAGCGGCCAGCTTCTTCATTGGAGAAATCCGATTGAGCATGACTGGGATGTATGGTGTCGCACAAGTCTAAAGTGCGCGCCACCTACTTTCGCCGCGCGCCGCCGTGCACGCACGGCGCGGCGTTCTGACGATGTCAGCCACGAGCGCCCTCTGCTGCTATCCCGCTCGTGGTCACGACGTCGTTCACTTGGGACTGAGATAGGAACCAGTTAACACTGCGGAATCAGATAGGCACCAGTGACGCCTTGGCTGTCGGATAGGCACTAGGCAGGCCTCTAGCTCAACTATGTATCAGCATTCTGCAGTACTGAGCTATGTAAAAGTTAAGTATTACTAAGTCTCTAAGAAATATATATCTCGTTCTAATTTACTCTAGTGTTTCTAGTTCTTCTGTCCCACTGGCTGGTCGCCTCCTACCTGCACAAGCGTGCATCCTTTATTCCTGTGTCGGTCTTTCTACTCGGCCACCGACACCTACGACGGAAACGAGACACAAAAGCGGCGACGAGGCTGGGACACAAAAGGATGCACCCTGGCAGACGCAATGCAGCCAGACCAGCACCTCACACAATGGTTGCAGAGCTGGATATTGCTCTCACGGAAGAATGCTCAAAATTCAAATGTTCAAATGTTTGTTAAGCTTATGGGACTTAACTACGGGGTCATCAGTCCCTAAACTTACAAACTACTTATGAACTACTTACGAACTAGGACGGCACAAATATCCATGCCCGAGGGGGGATTCGAACCCTCGACCATAGTGGCCGTGCTGACCGTGACTGGAGCGCCTCAGTCACCTCGGCCACCGCGGCCGGCAGGAAGAATGCCAAATATTCCTCAAGAGCTGATAGATAACCTCATACTGTCCATGCAATGCAGGTGATCAAATGTACTGGCCGTTCGAGGTGATCACACTCCATATTAGAGGGCAACGAGAATTACTTTTTCCCTACCTTCGAATTTTACCGTTGGCTCTACACTCTTTGGCAGATGACGTCAAATTAATATAGACTTGGAATCCGAAAGTCTGTGGTGCATGACAAAATTTCCTGAGGTGACGCAAACTTTTATGCTCGATTCACAATCATGCAGGAAGGCGTACAATATTGAATTACCCTAAGGGAGAGTAATAGGACTATTTATGTTCATTTTATACGGAAGTTGGAACTGTAATAGTGTCAACTACACTGTTGGCTATCGAAAATGCAACACCAAGAAGCACTAGAGCTATCACAGACAAATTTATTTGCGGATAAAAAACTGTACAAAGATCAGGTGAGTGGAAAACAGCGCTGAGTGAAGTGAGGATGCTGACGAAATCACAAGTCATTGTTGCCACCGTTGCTAACTATAACCGCAGCTACAAGCCTCGGAATCGAATCGAAAAGTCTCTGAATGTGTTGTTGTGATATTGATCGACGTCACTAAATTACATAACTTTTTCATGTGAATTATGAACTTCAATTAAAGACAACCTGAGGTTAACATGATAGGCACGATTTAACTGTAATTTTGTGAATAATGAACACTATAGGTCTTGAATGTGCACTCTTTCATTTATTTGACTGGGTTCCATAACATTCGATCCAATGGGCTTCCGCGCAGAAAATTTCTCCAAGAGACATATAAATATATCAATGTGCTGCTATATTATAGATTTTTGTTATAATGTTATGGATCCATTTCGGCTAAAAAGCCACCAGACAATCTGCGAAATATATACAAAATTTATACAATATTCACGGTTTATGTACATTTATTAGGAATTTTTTTCGATATGAAATTTTTTACTTAGTCCACATGACATCCTTTTTTAATGTCACGCTTCTTATCTTACAATAAGGTGATGTCACACTTACCTGATGTTATAAAATATCGAAATAAATTTGTCAATATCACTTAACACATCAACCAAAGTCGAAAATAACAAATACCGTAGCAACTGTAAGCGTATAGCATCTTTGGCTGTCAAACCAACAAGCTGCAAAATATTGACAAATTTATTACGATATTTTATAACACCAGATAAGTGTGTCAACACCTTATTGTAATATAAGCAGCGTGACATTGCCCAAGGATGACATATGTAAATTTTTATGTCGAAAAAACATGCCTAACACATGTAAAAAGAAAGCAAAACGGTGATTACTGTATACATTTTTTGTATATTTTGCAAATTTTCTGATGATGGCTATTTAGCCAAAATGGGTCCATAACATTACAAAAAGCTATAAAATAGGAGCACATTGATATATTTATACTAGCTTAAACCCACGGCTCCGCTCGCGTGTTCGTTGATTATGACAGATAAGCTATCTTTTAGTAGTGTGCTATGATGAAGGATGAAGTGAAGTGCAATATATTTTTTAGAAACAAACATTTTTAATCAACATTCGAATAAAAAAATAAAATTATGTTAAGTGCTTAATGATTTACAATAAATAATACATTCATTATTCCTTATAGCATGTGTTGCAAGATCTCAACACGTGTGGTAAACTACGTTATTTGTAGTATTGTTTGGAGCGTAAATGTAGAGATTTTTTTGGGTTGCCCACCCTTGAGCTAGCGACTTATAATTGACCATGTGAGAAACATGAGGGCTGTAAAGGGATTGCTGCGATTTTTTAAGGAGATCTATGAAAATAAATTTCTTTTTTACTGTTTTGTTTATTTATTCTTATATTTCCTTACAGATAAAGAGCGGAAGACATTGTAGCACGCATAGATCAAAGATATGGTCTGTGGCATTACGTTTCGCTGTATGTAACCTCCTTGTATAGAGTCGCAAACGTCTTCGCTGGCCTTTAGTCCGAATTTTTTTTATAATTTGACGACTTTCAACCACCATATCTTCCACCCCCTTATAGCTGTCGGTATGGAACTGCTATGGTGTACATCGGGAGACTTCGGACAACAATTACACACACACATCATTCGTTTACGTTCTGTAGTTTTCGCTGCAGAACGAAATATTAACACACACACGTAGAATTTTATATACACCGATAACTTTCCATCCCAATATACTCCACCCTTTTATCATTATCAACCCTGAAGCAACAATGCAACCAATAAAATTATTTTCAAAGAGTAAATATAATTTCAAAAGAATCATTATTGTCTCGCATTTCGTGTTATATTTTTCAAATTACCAAATATCTATCAGATCGCTATAAAACCGTGCCTAAAACCTTCCTCGGGTATAAATTAGTAACTGTACAAATATTTAAGTCTCTGCGTGTTGTCGTTTGGACGTGATAAGCGTACACCGAACAGACATTCACGTTAATATATATAGATAAATAGCTATCCGATCGCCATGAAACCGTGCTTAAAGTCTTCCCCGGGTAGACATTAGTAACTGTACAAATTTTTAGCTCTTTATGACTTGTGGTTTAGACGTGATAAACGTACACCGAACAGACATTCATATTTATAAATATAGATGATGTTTCTTAGATACATTCAATCTTGGCAACAATTACCATTACTGACAGTAATTTAATATTTAGTCATCAGTGATATTAATGTTAGGTTGGAGCAGATGAGTAATTTCTTTTTTCAAATGACAGGGAAAATTTTCTTGCTCGACAGCATCCTGTCCATAGCTTTCTCTTCTAACTTCTTGTTTGGTGGGTTTCCCTACAGTCGCCGCTACCAAGACCACCCATGTCTGTTGCCAGGCAGGCGTCGGTCTGGAGAGTGGCTCCGAAGTGAGGGCTGGTTTCTCACAACTGGTTGCCGGTGGATGTACGCGCTATTTTCATAAAATCTCGGCCGAACTGCCGGATGTCAGTAACTTCCTGCCACGATATTTCGGCGCAGAGTCTTCTGGCCATCTTCAGGTGAGTACCGCCGAAGTACTGGCGAAGACGCACTGAGATGTGCTATTTATGCCCAATTCAGTCGACACTGCGCATGCGCGTACTTAGCGTGCGCGTTCACTACAGCTACATACGCTGCTCAGAGCGCCCTCCGTGGTGGAGGCTTGCCGCTTCGATATCAGTTCGATTATCACTGTCATTCAGTTGCAGGAAACTACGCCGACTACGAAGTTTTTCAATTACAGGATTCCATGCAGCATTTATTTGGAAACCGCTGTCTTGATTGATAAGAGTCTCACTGTCAGACAGTCTTATTTCCACAGCTTCATTAATAATTGAGCTCCAAAAGTTTGATGTGTGGGCCACAATTTTAGTATCGTTGTAGTTCATCGAATGACCCGTGGAAATACAATGTTCGGCGATTGCGGATTTGGTGGGTTGGAGTAGCCGAGTATGACGCTGGTGTTTCACAATGCGCTCCTGAACAGTGCGCGTCGTCTGCCCTATATACGACTTGCTGCACTCGCACGGAATCCTGTAAACACCTGCTTTACGCAGCTCCAGATCGTCTTTGACAGAACCCAACAGCGATGAAATTTTAGGAGGTGGGCAAAAGATGACTCTTACTTTATACTTTTTTAATATTCTGCCTATCTGCGATGAAATGTTCCCAATATATGGGAGATAAGCAGTCGATTTGAAAGCCTCTTCTTCTTCCTTGTTCTGTCGTTTGGAGGTGTGCATCGCTCGATTTATTTGCTTCATTGTATATCCATTCTTTAGGAATACTGTCTGCAGGTGTTCCAGTTCCGTGTGAAGGCTGTCGGCGTCAGAGATGGTATGGGCTCGATGGATTAAAGTCTTTAGGACACCCATTGTTTGTGCCGGATGGTGGCAACTTGTAGCTTGTAAGTATAAATCTGTATGAGTGGGCTTCCTGTATACCGAATGACCAAGTGAGCCATCACTTCTGCGTCGCACGAAAACATCTAAAAATGGCAAACAACCATTTTTCTCGATCTCCATTGTAAACTTTATGTTTTCGTGTATGGAGTTCATATGATCTAAAAAGTCTTGGAGACGGTCCACTCCATGAGGCCACACTATAAAAGTGTCGTCAACGTATCGCCAAAACACTGTTGGTTTAAAAGTAGCTGACTCAAGTGCTCTCTCCTCAAAATCTTCCTATTGTCTGTGGCGGTACACAATGCCGCACAACCAGTCTCTTGGGTCCAGCGAACACAGATTTGCTCGCTGCTTGGGCCGCGTCAAGTGCAGGACCCTCGCAACCCCCTCGACTCGCCTGCGAGTGTCAATGTCGACGGGACGGAACGATGTTCACCCCATCCCTCACAATTTCTTTCGAGTAGGCCATCTGCGGCCTGAAAACAGTAACGTTGAAACATGTCTGTATAAATTCAATAATATTGTTTCGCCTGTCTTGTATCGATATATGAACGTAAAATGTTATATGAACTTCTTTGAGTAACCACGCCTATGGTTTATTCTGTTGTGTAACATCTCTATCAATGACTATGTATGTGAGTAGTAGCTGAACAGAGGGAGAGTCGGTGTGTAGCTGTGGTATTGATCGAACGTGCTTTGGTTAGCTGCTTTTGTACGAGCTGATGGAATAATTTTGAAATCTGATTTTCACAGACACAGTTCTGTCTTTATAAGATTTTATATCATTCATATATGTATAGGTCTAAGAAGATTTTGTTGTTCTTCAATCATAAAGTAATGTATTCATTTTTGTTAACTAGCTTAAACCCGCGGTTCCGCTCGCGTGTTGGTTGATTATGATAAATAATGCGCGAAACGTCAAATTGATTTTCTTTAAAGAGGTGTATTAAAAGAAATTTCTTTCTTACTGCTTTATTTATATATTCTTATACTTCCTTATTTGTATGCTTATCCTTACAGAGAAAGAGCTGAAGACATTGTAGAACGCATGGACCAGAGATATGGTCTGTCGCATCACGTTTCGCTGTATGTAACCTACTTGCTATATAGTTGCAAACGTCATCACTGGCCTTCAGTCCGAATTGTTCTATAATTTGATGACTTTCAAGCACCATATCTTCCATCCCCTTATAGCTATCGGCACGGAACTGCTATGGTGTTCACCGGAGACTTCGGACAACAATTAGACACAGACCATTCGACTGCGTTCTGTAGTTTTCGCTGCAGAGCGGAATATTAACACACACACACACACACACACACACACACACACACACACACGCGTAGAATTTTATATACACCGATAACTTTCCATCCCAATATACTCCACACTTTTATCATTATCAATCCTCAAGCAACAATGCAACCAATAAAACCATTTTCAAAGAGTAAATATAATTTTCAAAGAGTAATTTTTGTTCCTCATTTCGTGTTATATTCTTCAAATTACTAAATATCTATCCGATCGCCATAAAACCGTGCCTAAAGCCTTCCCCGGGTAGACGTTAGTAACTGTACAAATTTTTAGATCTTTATGTCTTGTGGTTCAGACATGATAAACGTACACCGAACAGACATTCACGTTTATAGATATAGATAATAATTGAGAAAGTTGAACTTTCACTTTTGTAGTCAGAAAGCTAACCCTCTTCCTTTCATTGAAAGTTATTGGCTATTAAAATCAAAGCATAATATTGACTAAGGTGAGTTTGATTAACATATTTCTTTATTGGTGTGACGTTTAATAATAATAGTGATTGTTGTGCAATAATACACAGATGAACGAGATACTAAGTTTCTGCAATCAGTCAGTTAGCGAAATAAATTCTTGCAGTTGCATTATTAGAAAGTGGTTCGTGTTTTTCCAGTTTTCTCTCGCAGTCAAATTTATAATGTAGTCAATGAGCCTTATGCAGACTACGTATTGTTCTTGCTGTGTTCAAAATATCCATTGAGCTTTCAATCAACTATCTGTGAATATCGTCACCTCTCTCGACTTCAGGTAATCGATTGTCATGTGGTTTGTGCATTGTCGACCGCCATATCTTGTGCAATTTTAAACCTTCCTCTTTCCTATTTTCTTTATTAATATTTTTCTTTTGAACAGTGGTTTTCAGTATTATTATTCCAGGGCAGGTTCTACATCAACATGGATACTCTGAAAATCACATTGAAATGCAGGGAAGAAGGTTCATCGAACCAATTTTATAATATTTCTCTATAGTTTCACACTCTAATAGCTCGCGGGAAAAAGGAACACGTAAATCTTTCTGTTTTCGATCTAATTTCTCTTATTTTATTATGATGGTCATGTCTCCCTATGTAGGTGGGTGCTAACAATGTATGTTCGCATTCTGAAGAGAAAGTTAATGAAAGGAATTTCGCAAAAAGATCTCGCCGCAACAAATAACGTCTTTCTTTTAATGATTTCCATCTCAACTCGTGCATTATTTCCGTGACACTCTCTCCCCTATATCGCGATAATATAAAACGATTCTCTGAATTTTCTCTAAATCGTCCGTCAGTCCCACCTGGTGTAGATCCCACAATGCGCAGCAATACATCAAAATAGGACGCACAAGTGTAGTGTAGGAAGGTTAAGTAGTAAATTCGATGATGACCACGACTGTAACCACAGACTAGGCATGTTGCAAACCGCTACAGTTACAACAACCGTCGCAGATTCTGGTATGATATTGTGTCGCCGCCAGTGCAAATAGGGAATGTGAAAAGAATGTTTGTGTGCTGTATCTTTGCCCTCCTTCTTCTGTTAGTTAAAGTCAATTGCATGTCAAACTTACTTTTTCCTTCTTCTAGTTGGAGAGTGCGCATTCACGGCTGAAGCAAATTTGAAGCGGGTTTCTATTAAGTTTCTTTCTCTCAAGTTTATATACTACTGCCACGGTATTCTTTCCTCGCTTTTTTATACGTCACTAATAGCTGTGTAACTGTACTTTACGATAATTACGTGATGTGTCACATGGTAAATATTTATCCTTTTTTGTCACAATTAATATTTAAAGGGAATCTCTTTTTTCAATACAGTAGGTTATTTCCCTTTATTTGTTAAATCACAAATTTACGAATTAATTGTTTATGAAGGCAGTGCTCAATGTAGGGACTTGGCTGCAGAGGGATTATTACTTATTCATCGATCTATTTCAGTTAACCGAAAATAAGGCTAGACTTCAAGTTTCAAATCAGATTGCTACATTAGCGAACACAATGGAGCAATCGCGGGAAGATGTAGAATTGAATATGGGGAACAGGAATTCACCAACCCAATTTGTCAGGCGATTTCTAGTGGCACGGACAGAAAAAAATCCAATGTTACTTTGCCAGTAACTAAACTGATAGAATCTTGGCTAGCGGAGAAAAATAATTACAGATCCCGCAACATGTACATACTGTGGTGACTGTTAGAAAAGGGAAATGCGATGATGAATTTTGGGTAGCATTTCCACGCCACAGCCATGATAGCGCACGAGCGAACGTGGTTCTTCATCTGCTGAAAGCAGAAGCTCGGTTCAGGAAGCAGATAAATTCCATCTGCTCCTCGAGACTAAACACATGTTCGAGAAGGCCGCAGAAAGTATTCTGAACAAATTAAACAGAAACATGAAAAAACCATGCAGATGGAGAAGGCTACGGAAAACAATCTTGAACAAAATAAGCAGATGAAAGTAATTATTGGACAAAACAATGGGGAAACCAAACATGTGATTAAGAAAACAGCGATGAAAACAATCAAAAAGCTAAGGACAGTAAAGCAAAAAGTAGACACAAGCTGCAGGCAGATTGACGAATTAAAACAGTCGTTGGAATAGATGAGATTGGAATTCGATCAAGCAGCAGGGCTAAATGAAGTCCAATGCAATGAAGGTAATCGTCAAATTGCTGAGGTAACGATATGTAATGAAAAAGTACAGTGAGCAAATCCCGGGGTTTGTCCTATTTTAGTCCCACTATTTTCATATGTTAAAAATATGATTAGATTTTTTATTCGGAATTATTATGACGTTCAAGTAGGTTTTTGGTCATTACTCTTAAAACACATCTATTATTTTTCTGAAAATAAAACTTCTAAATCATTAAATTTTAACATTAGGTCACGTGGTAGAAAACGTTCATTTATTGGCTAAAGCTCTGGTGACGTCACACAACACGACAAAGACGAAATTATCTGTATGTTGCAGCGGTGTCGGCGAAATTAGTCGATTTTCTTGACTTTTTCTTCAAACAGTTCACCTTTTCTGTTATGGAAAACACATTATTACTTTTATGTATGAATGGAAAAGCAAACGTGTGTGAACAAGCATGGGTCATATACTAAATCTTCCTTTTACTACTAAATACATTTCATGTTTAAATGAACAGTGTTATTAGTTGTAACTCTAAAAGTTACATATATAAAGTTAGCAGCTATTTACGGATTCTAACTGGTTTGTATATGTTAGTTAGTCTTGAGCACTTGTAACTTTCCACATATCGCTGCATTTTCCTTGATGATTCGTTACAAAGAAACATATCTGGGTAAATGGCAACTTAGGAGGCTAAAAGAGGGTGATAATAAGAGGACAGTTATTAGGTGCTAGCATTAAATGTTTTCTTGGAAAATTATGGTTGAACGTTTGAAGTAGCTCCTTCTGCTTAAGCAACTCACGCGATAATTGCTTGGTAGCATAACAATTCGCGTGGTAGCCCTCAAATTTTGCACTCTGTCTTTTGCTGTCGCCGAAGAATGTCATTCAGTTGAATAGATTTACTGAAGAAATTAGTAATCATAGATCATAGCAGATTTTATTCCTAAAACTTCCTCTCCTGTGAAATATTAGGTTATACTAGAAACTAGGAATGCGATTTTGAGAACAATATCAAGCATCCGACGCATGACATAAGAACTGGCACAGCCGCTGTCGAGGCATCAGTGCACCTGTTGCCTTGTGGCGTGGCCTATTATAGTCTGCGTCACGTAGGAAGGCGGCCCAGTTTTCAGCCGTTCTGCGCATCCCCCTCCATTATTGCGCTGGCAGCCAATAATATTCATTCTTTAGGCACGTGGCTGGCTGGCGCTCGGTCGTAGCTCCTCCCCTCCACACTTCCCCTATCGCTCCATCTCTACACACGGAAGTACATTCACATGACGCAAACTACAGACGACGCATATGCACATGCTGTATGCAAGACTTGCCTTCATTTCGTCATATGGCAATTTCTCGCAGTCGTCGCCAGAAATCAGTTGTGTTTTAAATGACATAATCTCAAGTCTAAAAAAAAATGTTCAAATGTTTGTAAATCTATCGGACCAAACTGTGTGGTCATCAAAATGTTGAAATGTCTGTAAATCTATCGGACCAAACTGCGTGGTCATCAGTCCGTAGCTTACAAACTATTTAAACCTAGGTAAACTAACCTACGGCAAAACACACACACCCATGCCCCAGGGAGGACTCGAACCTCCACGGCGAGTAGCCGCCCGCTCCGCAGCAAGACGCTTTAGACCGCTCGGCTACTCCACCGCGGCATCTCAAGTCTGGAAGTACATTTACAAAGTTCAATAACAGTGAGATACAATGTTCCATTTGTCTTAAAAGGCTCAAAAGTGGAGGAGATACTAGGAACTTGATGTATCATTTAAGGAGAAAGCATTCACATTGTTCGTTGGAAGATCTAAATTTGATTCATGTTCTTGTGATGTTAGTAAAGCACTATAAGCTTGGAATAATAACCGAGTCTTTAAGTTTACGGTTGCTTCAGGGTGCAAAATTGAGAACAAAGGAATGACTATTCGCAGTGTCCAAACAGGTTTTTTTTTTAATTTTATTTTATTATTATTTTTTTTTTTTTAAATATTCAACCCCACATTACTTTCGATAAAAGCAACGAACGGTAGATGGACAAAGTTTTGTTTCAGTTCCCTATTTTACCAACTATTCTGATTCTAAGTATAATGCAAACGTGAAGGAAGTCTTCAAATTTTTCAACTTTCGATTTCTACATTCATTTCGGAGATAATAGCAATAAAAACAGAAAACGTTAAAAAGACACAGTTATCTTCAGCGGTTTTTACAGAATGGTTGGAGATGAATAAAACCGGTATAACCGAAAACTGGTTGTTTCAGTGACACTTGTCATCAATACTACGCATCCATTCTGATGATTGGAGAAGATGCAGCATGGAGACTGGCTATATAGCAAGGCAAAGAATTTGTTGAGATCGTATACAAACTTATCTGTTAGGAAATCGCTTCTGAAGGCATCTGAAGACTTGTACATATTCTGAAGTGTGGACAGTTAGAACTTCAAGAAGACAATAGTAGCTTCTGAAATGTGGTGATAGAGAAGAAGTGTGTGTTGTGTGTGTGTGTGTGTGTGTGTGTGTGTGTGTGTGTGTGTGTGTGTGTGTGAGAGAGAGAGAGAGGGGGGGGGGGGGGGAGGGGAGAGGGTACGAACATTTTAGAGCGAATTGAATTGTGGGACGAATCGATGCGCTAGTTACAGAGAAGGCTTGTATAGGATACAGCAGTACGGAGAACAGCAAACATATAGCGTATGGTCTGAAATCTACAACTAATAAGACAATGATTTAGACGGGAGATAAGAGCCTAAAATTATTTCATGATAATTTTCGAATTCAGTTACCGGTATTTTCTACGGTTTAGTCGTTTGAAGTGTGTGTGACAAGCTCGATTTTTATTTTTATTTATTTATTTTTTTTTTATTATTTTTTTTTTTTTTTTTTTTTGTGCTTCTGGTTGAAATCTACTGTACCAACACTTGTGGAAATCTAGACTGATGGCAGCATTCCATATGTTATGTCACAACAGCTGTGCTGGGCAGTGGGCAGTGGCTCCTCTGCAGCGACGCACGCGGCCAGTAGCCACCTGGGTAGCAGCCGCTAATGCAATTTGAACCTGCCACTGCTCGCTAACTGGGATTCTTCTTAGAAGATACGTGGACTCGTTAAGCTTGCGTTGTTTTCCAACTGATGTTGTTTTATAATAAGGGCAAGCACAGCTTAAGTAAAACATTTTATCTGAAAATTTCAAAAATTGTGCAAAAAGTATCTTAAAATACTTTAGAAAATTTTGCGAAGAAATGAAAATTCATCCGTGCTGAGTTCTGATTATTAGGTCCACAAACGGTTTCGCACCGTTGCAAGGGCATCTTCAGGTGGGAAGTTATTATTTCATATGACCATAAGAAATTAAGGAAGCCGTATGAAATAACAGCTACCCATCTGAAGTTGCAGTTTTGACAGTACGAAACCAATTTTGCACCTAAATCCTTTGCCGTCTCTGGAAGACTTATAATGTTACTAGCTGAAAACCGGGCGTTGCCCGGGTATTTACTATTTATTCCTACCTTTTTTCGGATGTATATTCATTTGTATAAGGGCTGTATGTAAAATCTCTTGGGAATACAATTAGTAGTAAAGAAGTAATACATTGAAACTTGGTGCGTGATTGGGCGGTTTTCCATGAACGTTATTGTTTATGAGCTCATATCTCGTAAACTACGTCTCGTACTGTCATACAATTTAGAAGGTACACTCAAGTATATGCGTGTATACTGTCTATAAAATTCCCTGCGGCTACAGTTTGTAGTGTATGAATTATAAATTGTAACGTCATTCGAATGCCGTAGTTTTAGTCCATGAACAGCGGAACGTTACTATTTATATGGTCATATCTCATGAATTATGTGTCGTACTGTGATGTAATTTAGATCGTACGTTCAACTATATGTGTGTATACTGCCTGTAAAATTTCCTGCGGCTACAATTTGTAGTGTACAAATTATAAATTGTAACGTCATACCGAATGCCGTAGTTTACTCCATAAACAGCGGAAAATTAGTAAGAGAGAAACTTTTTTCCTTTCATCATTTTGCTATGGGTGTCAGCGAGAAAAAGTTTAATAAAGGTTTGAACTTGTGTTTAAAGTTTGTTGCAAGTCGTTAAGTACTCTTATTCTCATATAGCGTATTTATAAAGTCTCGCCGCATTATGTGGCAGTTTTCTGCGATTCCTGTTGTTTACGATGTTATATCTCCTGAACCATGTGTCGTATGTAGTTCGTACTCGTACGGCAATTGTTACCTCACGTAAGGAATATGTGCACCAAATTTGGTTGAAATCGGTCCAGTGGTTTAGGAGAAATTGAGCAGCATTGTCGCTAAATGCAGCAGTTTCAGACACATTTCATTGTTTATAACGTCATATCTCGTGAACTATATATCGTATGTGATTCTTACACTTACGGCGACCGTCCTCATGGATTGAAGCTTACGTGTACAAAATTTCATAAATATTGGAACAAAACTAGAGATTTGTATACAACACGTACAAATATACGGACACTCTGCTTTATGTAATAGATTGACAAACCTGAAGATTTTAAAACACAAACGAATTGACGGCGTTATCTGCCAGTGACACTGAATTAAATAAAATACGAAAGCTATAAATTTTTCCGAGCCGGAGTTCAAGCCCCTGTCTTCTAGGACCACGGCTGCACGGACTACCCTAGCACGCCCCCGCCAGACACAAACCTTCAACTTTCCGCTCACTACTAACGCAATGCCCGTGTCTATTTTCACTCATTCCTCGCGTACTTCACCGAATCTCTTAAGTCAGGCATGGTCAACACTTCTGCCCGGCGGTCGCGCCCGCGCCCGCGCCGGAGTGCACTGTAGTTGACCGCCTCGGCCGCGACCGCGTGTCGCTAGTGTCGGCAACGAAGCGAGAGAGATAGCTGCGGAAAGAGTGAGACCGCACAGAACTGTTCTGCGCAAGACTGTGCCGCGGTCAAATGCAATGTAAACGAAGTAACAGAGGAAGCGCAGCTCTGTAATGTGGTCGAAGAACGGTGAAACAAGCAGAACATTTACTGTTTAGGTTACAATCACTGTTTGTATGACTACTATGAGAAGCTTTAGAAAATATCCAAAACACGAATCAAAGAAATACTTAGTAATTTTATGACTAAAATACATTAATCATATTTACAGTAGGCTTCTTCTGAAAGTTCATTTATGAAAGCATAAGAGAATTATTAATTTTGTGACGAAAATACAATAGTCATATATACAGTAGGCTTCTTCTGAAAGTTCATTTATGAAAGCATAAGAGAATTAGTAATTTTGTGACCAAATACACTAGTCATATATACAGTAGGCTTCTTCTGAAAGTTCATTTATGAAAGCATAAGAGAATTAGTAATTTTGTGACCAAAATACACTAGTCATATATACAGTAGGCTTCTTCTGAAAGTTCATTTATGAAAGCATAAGAGAATTAGTAATTTTGTGACCAAAATACACTAGTCATATATACAGTAGGCTTCTTCTGAAAGTTCATTTATGAAAGCATAAGAGAATTAGTAATTTTGTGACCAAATACACTAGTCATATATACAGTAGGCTTCTTCTGAAAGTTCATTTATGAAAGCATAAGAGAATTAGTAATTTTGTGACCAAAATACACTAGTCATATATACAGTAGGCTTCTTCTGAAAGTTCATTTATGAAAGCATAAGAGAATTAGTAATTTTGTGACCAAAATACACTAGTCATATATACAGTAGGCTTCTTCTGAAAGTTCATTTATGAAAGCATAAGAGAATTAGTAATTTTGTGACCAAAATACAATAGTCATATATACAGTAGGCCTCTTCTGAAAGTTAATTTATGAAAGCATAAGAGAATTAGTATCATAAATATGCTATTTTAAAAACAATTTTATGTAAGGGCTATAGAGTCTAATTCTTACAAGAAAATATTTTTTGTTAAAACACAAATAAAACACAAAAAAGATTCGTTTTAGGTGCACTTTCTCGCAGTTCCTCTGAAAAGATAGTAGCGCACTTCGGGCGCGAGTCGTTTTGACGGGCGCACTACTTCCCCCACCACTGCAATGAAGGAAGGAAGCTTAGAGTTTAACGTCCCGTCGACAGCGTGGTCATTAGAGACGGAGATAATGCTCGAAGTTTTGGGTAAGGATGGGGAAGGAAATCGGCCGTGCCCTTTTGAAAGGAACCATCCAGGCATTTGCCTGAAGTGATTTAGGGAAATCATGGAAAACCTAAATCTGGTTAGCCGGAGATGGATTTGAACCACCCTCCTCTCGAATACGAGTTTAGTGCGTTACCACTGCGCCATCTCGGTCGGTACCACTGCAATGCCTGCAGCATGTGTGGGACTGAGACGGCTATATGTCAAACGCCACAAGGGGGAAACGAAGGAAGGCATTTTTTTTATTTTTTGCAATACAGTGAGGATACTAAGTGGAGATGTAAATGTTGTAGAGTACTTTTACAGTCGGGATTTTAGCACTAATATATATTTGCTACCTTTTTTCATTCGCCAAAGCAATAACTTTATTCTTTAATGAAATATGCACATTACCTAATATACATATGATTAGCAGCCGGCCGCGGTGGCCGAGGGGACTGAGGAGCTCCAGTTACGGTCTACACGGCCACTACGGTCGGGGGTTCGAATCCCCCCTCGGGCATGGATATTTGTGCCGTCCTTAGGATTAGGTAGTTCATAAGTAGTTTGTAAGTTTAGGGACTGTTGACCCCGTAGTTAAGTCCCATAAGCTATACAAACATTTGAACATTTATGATTAGCAGAAATAATATCTTTCTTGAAAAAGAAAGCCATTTGCATTAAGCTGTTTAACATATTTAGAAACCTTTATTGGGTTCCTTTCAAGAGAAAGGATAATTTTCGACACCTCAAGCTCAAAACAACAGAGATACTACCTAATGTCATTGATATCACTGCGAAACAAACATGAAGAGTAGAATTTTATGATCATTTTGTATTTAGTTCACAAATTGCAAATTCTTTTTGAACATATGGTGTGAACTGTGCTGTCAAATTGTAATACGTGCAAATAATAATGTACACAAAACATAACATTTGAAGGCATTAAAAAGCATAAATTCAGTTTTAGCCTAGCTGACTGTAGCGGCGTTCTTCCTCTTCCTGCTCGCCACTCTGCCCCAGACGCCGCGTCCGGGGCGGTCTTTGGCCATGCCTGTCCTAAGTGCATCCGCAGTAAAAAGAATCACTGGCTGTCTTCGCCTTAGTTATATGCACAATGTGGGACAAAAAGATTCCTCTGCTCGAATAATTTCAAGTCCAAGAACGGAATATTGCTCTTGCCGATGCTCATACGCGCGAGGGTTACCAACTTCAGTGGTCTGTACAGCTTCAGCTTGCTGTTTACATCGTTCAAATGTTGAAATGTTTGTAAATCTATCGGACCAAACTGCGTGGTCATCAGTCTGTAGCTTACAAACTACTTAAACCTAGGTAAACTTGCCTAAGGACAAACACACACACACCCATGCCCCAGGGACGACTCGAACCTCCACGGCGAGAAATCGCGCGCTCCCCATCGAGACACTTTAGACCGCTCGGCTACCCCACCGCGGCTGTTTACATCGTCAAAGAGAATCGGTACAATAGTTAAGATAAAGTATATGTCGAAATTCGTTGCACTTTAACTGGCATATCATTTATGTTAGAAACATTATTTGAATACGTAGAAACGGTAGGGTGTAACAATTCCACGTGAGTACATTTACTAAACCGTAGCACTTGTTACATATGTTTAATTTGGCCAGTGGATACGCTGACGATTTTTAAGCGCACCGGGAGCGCTTTAGAATCCCACTCCAGTCAAGTTATTTTTAGACCTCTTGCAGGTATTATGTTAAATATTAACTCACTAAAAATTGTGCAGTTGTAGGCTTTTATAGGTTTCTAGAAGATTATATTTTATAATAATCTAATCTTTAATCAGACAGACACGTGTTCATAGTAACAATCTTGAAAATGGGAGGTCAGATGAAAAATACCCTTCAAGGTTATTTATTTTTTGTTACGGGTGGTCGAATAAATTTTACCTTCCAAGGAAGATTATTTTTGGATATCAAATTGACAAACTGTAATTAGTTATTTACTAAAGAGAAAAGTAAAACAAATATAATTTAATGACTAAAGTAACTAAAGCAAGAAACATTTACACCGTGGATATATATATATATATATATATATATATATATATATATATATATGCTTTAGTGGCATCCGATACGATGCACACCACTTAACCAGGAAGGCCGACGCAATATCAGTGAGGTACCTGTCCTTTCTCGTGAGCGGACTGTTCGAATAGTCCTCTCGGAGTTGAGAAACGAATATTAAACTGGAAACAACATATAATGGAAGGAATAGCCGCTCACTCGCGTAAACCGCGTGTAAGGACTTATAAAGTTATGCCTATCTGCTGATACATTTATCTTAGCTTAACACTGTAGATTCACTATGTGGCAGTCGAAGTAATTAGAAATACATGCATCAATTGTCGACATTTTTACTGTGGCTATCATTTGTCATGTTGTTTAAAGTTTAGCCTATTACAAAATGGAATATGTTTAAAAATGTGGAATCTACAAAAGCCTACAACAGCACAATTCGTAGTGAATTACTGTTAAAAAATATTACCTGAAAATATCTTAAGGGGAAAAAAAAAAAGAAAAACAAAATACGATATATATATATATATATATATATATATATATATATATATATATATATATATATATATAGAGAGAGAGAGAGAGAGAGAGAGAGAGAAAAGCTGACTGTATTGGTACCCGAACTCAAGCCCCCTTGTGTTCGTAAACCGTCAGCCTATCCGTTTAGCCAACGAAACACGTGTAAGAAGCGGTTCGTTGTAGTAAAGCTATCCACGTGGAATTCTTATACCTGAACCGTTTCTACATGCTGGAATAACGTTTTCCAAAATAAATGATACGTGACTTAAGCTGCTATGAATCTCGACATATACTGTATCCTAATTATTATATTGCTTCTATTCAAGCTGAAGTGCCGAAGGCCTCTACAGTTGGCAACACTCGCACTTCGGAACTAGGACATGCGCAATGCTCTGTTCTTGGCTTGGGCTTTAAATTATTCAGGCCGGATATTCTTTTTGTCCCCCATTGTACATATGCGATGGCTATTCTTTCGGACATTTCTTCCGTTTCCCTGAGCTCTAATTGTTTTCCCGGTTTTCTCGTCGATTGTTTTTCCTCATTGTTCAATGTACAGACTGAATAGGTTGTAGGATGGACTACAGCCCTGTTTCACTACCTTCAGTTTGTCGAGAAAAGTGCTCAGGGTCTAGTGGGCAGCAGCTGTATCATTGAGTTGCCTTGATCGACGCCAGCAGTAATAAGCAGCATTCTCACTTCCGGCGCATCAGTGGTCAGGAGTAGCGCACCGACAGCTTGCGCAAGTACGACTTAAACTGTTACACCTATCGATGTGTCTTCTCGTGCACAAACAGTCGCAGGAAAGATGAAGCGATCGTGTTACATTATTGTTTCTGTATCTAGCGCTCGTCTTCCAATTTGACTCCACTTGGGCGACTTTGGCGTCTTTGTGCTGAAGATGTGATGTAATGACTAAGTCAGAAAGAAAAACTCTTAAATTAATAGTTCTTGTGGTTAACCGTTCCTAGTGACAATGCGAAGAAACCAGAACAGGAATATTTTTGGTCAGTGCACAATTCAGTGGATATTTCAATACTATTAGTTCACGTTGGGTGACAGTCACACAAATAATACTACCTTTTTATTTCAACTTCAATTACGTGATTGCAAATAAAAATACGTGTAATATTCTTGATTTTCATATGGGAGAGAGCTGTGATTTGTTGTTGTTCTTGAAATTGGTGAACTATAGCGTCTGGGAATATTTTCCACATGCAAAGTGACAGACAGATCTTTGCACAGTGGGAGAGCCAGCTGTAGCCAACCGACGCTGCTGCAGCATACGATGCAGGACTGTTGCTAGCGGGGCAGCGCAGGCCCAACTACCTTTTCATAATCTGGAAAACTCAGGCTTGCCCAAGACCGCTTCAAAATAGTTATTTATAACCGGTTACGACACATATATGCTGCCGTCATCCGATCTTGTACATATTACCAGAAGTTTACGACTTCGCAAGTAAAACAATAACATTCCGTCGTTCTACAGTCTAATCTTATCTAATTTACATCGCTTTGTGAACATAAACATCTGATGTGTAGTGCATGTTTGCTGTTCCACCTTGCGTATGGAGTATTCTGATCTGTGCCATGATAATGTATTTCCAGTATATATGCTTACTGCAATGCAGTAGTGCTTCTAAACAAATGTCAGATAAAAACCAAAAGAAACGTTAGCCATCCATCGGAACTTAATAAACAAGCAAACGACATGTTACTGACGGAAATAAACATGTGAAGAAAATGTAGCCATCTGAAAATGGGTTAGGTAGCCCGAAACGGGTAATGGCTTTGAAATAAAACATTTTAAAAGCATATGTGACTGAAACTTCCTGGTGGATTAAAATTGTGTGCCAGAACCGGGATTCTAACCGGCAAGCGATCTACCGTCTGAGCTATCCCGGCACGCTTGACGGTCCGTCCTCACAACTTCTGCTAGTACCTCGCCTGCCGGGAAGTTTCATATCAGCGCCCACTCTGCTGCAGAGTGAAAGTTCCTTTCTGTATATGTGGCTGGCTGCGTTATTCCCCAACAATTTTTTATTTATTTATCTAAAGGTGGTGCCTGTTTTGCCACATGTTTTAGCTACGTAAAGTGTGTGCATTAAAATATCCACGAAAGTACTGCACAGGAACCTAACTGTATACAATACAATCGTAAAAATAGGAGTTTAACAATTTGTTAGGCGTTTTTAACATTACAATAATACCAAACCAACTGTGGATTGATTTTATTTGTCTCTGTTGCAGAAAATAACTAAATATTTTTCCAAATCTTTCAGGCCGCCCGCGGTGGCCGAGGGGACTGAGGCGCTCCAGTCACGTTCTGCACGGCCACTACGGTCGGGAGTTCGAATCCCCCCTCGGGCATGGATATTTGTGTCGTCCTTAGTGTTAGCTAGTTCATGAATAGTTTGTAAGTTTAGGGACTGATGACCGCGTAGTTAAGTCCTATAAGTTATACAAACATTTAATAATAAAAATCTATCAGAAAGGCCTTTCTTACGTCGGCCAAAACAGTTTGCACATATAACGAAGGCTATATGTGTAAAGGAAGTATAACTACATTGTTCTAATATTGTTTGCAAAACGATCCTCGAAAAGCATGTCGGAACTCATAACTCCTAATATAATGTTATTAATTCACAAAATTAACAACAACAAAATAATATATAATACCTTCAGTTGAGTGAAAACAGATTACTACAAATATTGCAACGGCTGACAGCTGTCATTGAATGTGATCTGTGTACTCCAACCATACGCCGAAATTCGTCTAGCGTTGTAGGAGAGAAATGCGAATCTGTATTCTAGCTAGATCACTTATAAAATGGCTTCTACTGTATTCGTCAAACTTGTTCGGCTTAAGGAAAAGTAAAATCAAGAATTGTCATCAAAATGTTCAAATGTTTGTTAAGCTTAAGGGACTTAGCTACGGGGACATCAGACCCTAAACTTACAAACTACTTATGAACTACCTTATACTAAAGATGACACAAACATCCATGCCCAAGGGGGGGGGGGGGATTCGAATCCCCGACCGTAAGGCCGTGCAGACTGTGACTGGCGCGCCGCAGACCGCTCGGCCACTGCGGCCGGCAATTATCATCCTTCAGACAGTAATACTAATGTAAAGACTGCCAGTTAATTTTTTTTCAGCAAGAGATCAGGTTTTTTTTTTTTTTTTTTTTTTTTTTTTTTTTTTTTTTTTTTTTTTTTTTTTTTTTGTAAAGTCAAATATTGCTAGTTATCAGTCTCGGATCCTCCTCGAGATTGATCAATCTCGGCTCTTCCTCGAGAACCCCCCCCCCTCTCCGTCAATCTCGCTTCCCCCTCATTCTTCGCCTTCCTCATTCTTGGTGCCGTACACTGCTGCGGTTCTTCTAAAAGCCATCTAACCGGCCCTGCGTCGAAACGCGCTACTAAAATCATTCGATGTATTTTCTTCTAGGTGGAAGGGATCTACTTACTTTGACACGTTTACGAACAAACATACTAATTCCAGATATGACACTGAGTTCCTGATGAGGTATGGGCCCATGTTTGAGTTTTAGTTATAATACAGTGCTATTAGAGACTCCGTAGGTTTATAAAGGCCACAAGTGATGATGCGACTGTTCACTTATAGACGCGTTTCGAAATAATAATCATCAGAATCTAAGCCTGGGGTAAAGTTTTATGCTAATTGTATATCATCATGGCCCTGCTGAACTACACTCAGCGAAACGCGTCAATAAATGAACAGCCACATGGCCACCTGTGACCTTTATATTCCTACAGCGTCCGTAATAAATTAACCAAAGATGTCTGTTGCAAAATATCCCAGACGCAGCCATACTGCTTTGATGGTTAAATGTCGCACCGAGACTAAGGTAATTAGCGCAAATCAGTCATCTCTATATAACCTGGATATATAACTCTGGTGTCTGAGCATAGAACTGTAGCGTGCCTGCACATTCATATGTTTTGCACACAATTTTGCATTGTCCGCCACGTTGAAATTAGTTAAACGAATTTCTGTCAGTTAGTGCGTGACAAATAATTGCTTGATTACCTCTGGATTTGAAATTTATGTCAATATGTGAACTAACAGAGGCGCATAAAAACGGAATCGAAATATTTCTTTTTCGTTTTCTTGTAATACATCATAGGAGCCATGTTATAATTAGTCAAGAAACAGAATAGGTTCGTTCCAGCAGCTGCCAGATTGCTTGACGCGCGTGCGCAGCGCTGAAATTTTGATCCAGCAGCGCCTTCTCCCGCTTCTGGCTACTTGGAGTGTGGCTGTTTGGTGTTGCAGCAGTTGCCGCAAGCAGCCAGACGCTACCCGAGAAAATATTTCTGGCGTGGTGAAGCTGCCAATTTGCGCATGCACAGAAAGGTTTGAGTTAGAGTGGGGGTGGCCATCACGTGATACGTGTGTGTTTGTAGCGTGTTTTTCGATTATTTCGAAGTCACTGCAATCCCACTTGAGATCAGATATTTCTCATTTACACTTCTTCGTTATTAGGAAGGAAAGTATTTTAATTATTCCTTTAAACTCACCTTCGCCTGCAACCAGAAACAGCGCAAAAAGCGTTCAAGCAGTGCAAGTATCAAACAAGGGTTTTTACATCATAATAGCTGCGCATGCGCAGTAACACCTGTTTCTTAGTGCTTGAAAGTAGCCGTCTGGCAGCTGCTGGAACGAACCTAATATGAACATCTTTGGTTGGCACAGTCACAAACTAGTAGTTCAACATCGAGGTAGTATAGAGATCAAGGGCTCAAATCTGTTGTTGGTTGATCTATTTACAACCGCACGGAAATCTTTATACAAACACAGATATATAAATGTTATTAAACTGTTGATTATCTACTCTGCTTTACAAGAGGTGAAGCTTCGTAATACGAGGCTCGGAACTTAGAATGGCAACACTGCTGTGGTGACACTATGCAATGGAATCTACTATTGTCGTTGATAGCACACGTTGTTTGCATACCTATCTTACCTCCGAGCAAACAGACTAGCCCGTCTCACGTCACCGATGTGCGACAATCGAGAGAAACGAAGTCACTTGTTAGCGAGCGGTCTAACGTAACAGTGTCGCTATGTTTTCCAAACAGGAACAACGGAGACCGTCAATACACAGTATTACTGTTCGTTTTCGAAGCATCACCTACGAAGAGCTTTGCGAAAGAAGCGGCAATGCTTGCTGTGCAACCCACTCATCATTTTGCACGACAATGTGTTGGTGCATACAGCGCAAGCTGTGACTGCTCTGTTCGGTCGAGGGGCCTGGGAAGTACTTTACATCCACCATACTCCCAGGACGTAAGTCCTTGTGACTCCGAAGATGAAGGAACCACTTCGTGGCATTCGCTTCAGGAATGTTTCAGAGATTTGACAGGCAGTAGACCGCTCCATTCGCAGCATCAACAGAACAGGCTGTGGTAACGGTATACTACGCCTTCCACATCGCTGGCAAGAGGTTGTACACAACGCTGGTGACTACTTTGAAGGACAGAAACAGGTGCAAACAAATTACAATTTTAAATCAAGACACTGCTATTAAATATTGACAGCTTTTATTGGTGCATTGTTATCGGCACAATAAGCTTATTTCGGCTATTAAATGCCATCCTCAGGTGTTTAGTAATTATGATAATACATATTTTATAAAGGTAATAATACTATATATTAGGCTATGTATATAGTTTTGATATAAATGTAATTTTACATACGTGAGATTTTCTTCAATTTCCATTCAATATCGTTGGATCTCGATCTGTCAAAATGTCGTACACTGTTCTTGTATTTTATAAATCTGTATTTACGTTTATTTACGACTGGCTCTTGATTTGATACTTCAAAAATGTTCAAATGTTTGTATATCTTATGGGACTTAACTACGGGGTCATCAGTCCCTAACTTACAAACTACTTATGACCTAACTAATACTAAGGACGGCACAAATATCCGAGGGGGATTCGAACCCCCGACCGTACTGGCCGTGCAGACCGTGACTGGAGCGCCTCAGTCCCCTCGGCCACCGCGGCCGGAGATTTGATAGTTGTGTCAACGATATTGAACGTTTACATCAGAGGGTGTTATCTGTGTTCTGCATTTTCTGTATTGCTATGGATCCGGTTATAGACTGTCTTTGCTAATTTTATCCTTTTTCACCAAGGAGGTTTTCATGCTGGAAGATGGATGTGTTCTGTATTTTGTTTGTTGCTATGGATCCAGGTATCGATTGTCTTTGCTAATTTTATCCGTATTCATGCTGGAAAATGGATAAATTAGCAAAGACAATGTATACCCGGTTCCGTAGCAACACAGAAAATACACAACACAAATAACACCCTCTGAGGTAAATACTATGCAAACGTTCCACATCGTTGACACAACTGTCAAATCAAGATCCAGTCGTACATAAACGTAAATACAGATTTATAAAATACAAAAACAGTGTACGACATTTTGACAGATCGATATCCAACGATATTGAATGGGAATTGAAGAAAATCTCACATGCGTGAAAGTACATTTAAATCAAAATTACATATAGCGTAACATATAGTATTATTACCGTCATAAAATATGTGTTAACCATAATTGTAGAACACCTGACGATGGCGTGTAATAGCGGAAATGCCGCGGTGGTGTAGCCGAGCGCTCTAAGGCGCCTGGCTGCGGAGCGGGCGGTTGCTCGCCATCGGAGGTTCGAGTCCTCCCGAGGGCATGTGTGAATGTGTGTGTGTGTGTGTGTGTGTGTGTGTGTGTGTTGTCCTTAGGTTAGTTTATCTTAGTTTAAGTAGTTTTTAAGCTACGGTCTAATGACCACGCAATTTGGTCCGATAGATTTACAAACATTTGAATTTGAATAGCAGAAATACGCTTAATGTGCCGGTAACAATGAGCCAATAAAAGCTGTCAATGTTTAATAGCCGTGTCTTGGTTTAAAACTTTAATATGTCATGAAAAGACATTTTTAACACTGCGGGCCCCAAACACATCAAGGTGCAAACATGTAACGCTTTTGGCCCACTTTAGGTTACGGTAGTAACACTAAAAGTGGGCCTTTGCGATCGTCTTTTGACAGCTCGAAATTTAAATGAAAATAACGGCTTAACCATGCGTCTGACACGAAAATTGAATAACCGAATTTGTAGAGGAGAAAATTCTCTAAAACTTTGCTCTCTAATGCCTTTCTCATATCTCGTATCGTTTCAGAGTTATTTGCAAAAATAACGGAGATTTTGGGATGTATGTCTGTCTGTCCGTCTGTCTGTCCGTAACGTGTTCCCAGTTTTTAAGACGAACCGTTCTACCTATCGGCACCAAATTTTGCACACATAATTGTAGGCCGCCAGAGACCAGAACCTCCCTTTTTCAATTTTTCGGACAAAAAATACGGTAGTAATACAAATAAAAGCCGTTTGTAATATAATTGTAATGGCAAACGATCCGTTCATCTGACACGAAAATTGAATAACCTAATTGGTAGAGGGGAAAATTCTCTAAAACTTCCATTATGTTTTTTTTTTTTCATATCTTGCATCGTTGCAGAGATATTTGGAAATAACGGTGATTTGACGACGTCTGTCTGTCTGTAACGTGTTCCCACTTTTAGGCCGAACCGTTCAACCGATCGGCACCAAATTTTACAGTCATAATTGTTGGCTACCAGAGACCAGAACTTCGCTTTTTGAAATATTTCGGACAATAAATACGTTAGTAATACCAGAAAAAGCAGTTTGTGATGTAATTTTAATTGCAAATAAACCGTTCATTTAACGCGAAAATTGAATAACCGAATTTGTAGAGGAGAAAATTCTCTACAAATTTGTTCCCTTATGTTTTTTGATATCTTGTATCGTTTGAGAGATATTTGCAAAAATAACGGAGTTTTGACACCCTCCTTTAAATTAACGAAAACCAGCCGTTCGCAGATGTCACGTAATATTCCTCGCCCAGAACTGTCTATGGCATAAGCCATGTTGCGTTGCGTATGTGATGAATTTCTTATTGTAACTTACACGTTGTCATTTCAAAGCAATGGCGCACTGAAGAATTAACAAAATGACGTCGTTCTTCGTACGATAAATAATAATCTAGTGTCCACAAATGCCATATTAGCATCAGTTAACAACGGCCATTAATAGTATGAGATTAAAGAATACAAACCGTAACTGTTAGCTGTAGTTGCCGGGTGCCGTGGTTCAGCGCGCCCGGTCAGGGGGCTAAACGCCCTCTGTAGTAAAAAAGCTGAGCTCTAACCCTTCAACGAACACAATGAACGAACGGCTGCAACCCATAGATCAACCAGATGGAAAAAAAAAAAAAAAAAAAAGAGGCATAGTAGGCAATGTGTTGGATTGTGATGCTGAAGGTCAGAGGTTCGGAACCTGCCAGTACCAAATTTTTTTTCCTACAAGGGTTTCAGACACTCTTATTAATTAATCGTTTATTATTTAGATTATTATTTTGGTCTAAAATATTTGCAAATACTTATAAAGCAACGATTCTAAATTGGGCCGTAAAACACGTCAGTGCGATTTTTTTTATCGGTTGTGAATAAATAGTTGCCACTTAGTTCCAAACCTCGTCGTTACGCGAGTCTTCCTTTCTATGCTGTTTCTTCATTTCTGCACTTGACGTTATCATAATGAAGACTAAATGTTATTAACCGTTATTATTGTTAATAATAATTATTAGTATTATTAATAATATTACCAGGGAACCATATTAGTAGTACAAAATTTTCATTGTAAGTCAAAACATTTCGGGAGGGGGCGGGTCCCCCGTGCCTCCCCCCCCCCCCCCCCTTCTGCGTTCGGGCGTGCCTGGCGCTCCTCCAATTAGCTGTGCGCCACTGCGACTGTCACAATTGCCAACACAACGCTCTTAAATTAGCCTCGCTGGCACTTGCGACACCGCAGTGATGTGTACGAGTCGGCACTAGTCTAGGGGTCACCTTCCGCCTGCGGACGCCGTCCTCCATGGTGGTGGTGTCAGTCAGCGCCGTCCATCGTCCGGTGAGCGACTGGTGTCTGGTGACGCTGCCACGCCTGCCGGCTTATCGCCGCCGCCTCTGGAGGGGGGAGGAGGGCGTCACGCCACGTCACAGCGCGGCCACTTGCCTTGCGAAAAGCGGCGCTTCCCAGAAAGGGACTCCGGTTTTCCGGCGTCGCGGTTAATCACGCGCTGCGCCTCTTCACAGAAGCTGGCCGTCGCATCTGCAGACCGCACGACATCAGCGCTCCACGCGAGTCGGAGGAGAGGAAGCCACCGCTCGTGTCCTGGAAAATGAAAAAAAGAACACCATGAATTCGTCGACCCAGCAGAGGGAAATTTTATAGACACATTGTTGAAGATGTATACAACACTCGATCACACGGACACAGCCATACGCACTAGACTTGCGCATAATAGTTCGCGATCGGGAGCGTTCAATTTAATTTGCGACTCTGCCGCCAACTAGTTCGTTCTTTTAGTTCGTCCGCTCCTAGTGACGGCTGAGCGGCGTGGTCTGCGCATGCAGGTGGAGGGAGAAGTTCAAAATGTTCAAATGTTTGTTAAGCTTATGGGACTTAACTACGGGGTCATCAGTCCCTAAACTTACAAACTACTTATCAACTATCTTATACTAAGGACGACAGAAATATCCATGCCCGAGGGGGGATTCGAACCCCCGACCGTAGTGGCCGTGCAGACAGTGACTGTAGCGCCTCAGTCTCCTCGGCCACCGCGGCCGGCGGGAGAAGTTCCCCCACCTAGCTGCTTCATGTGCTTGCTGCTTGAGCCGCTAACGATATCACGCAAACCAAAAGAAACAGTTTGTGGATATGTGATCGGAGGCTTTTCCGGCGTATGTGTTCTTTCTAGGGCTCTCGGGTGTCCAGCCGGATACGATCGTTGAAGTCCTACGATATTTCGGCGAATAACCTTTCCGCCATCCTCAGGTGGTTCTGATGAAATGGCCTGCCTGATCTCGACCGAGAGCAGACAGAGCATTCCAGAGCGGAAAGGTTATTCGTCGAAATATCGTAGGACTTCAACGATCGCATTCGATCGCATTCGGCTTGTTATTTATGTTATAAATAACACCGACCGAGAGCAGACAGACCATTTCATCATAACCACCTGAGGATCGCGGAAACGTTATTCGCCGAAATATCGTGGGACTTCAACGATCGCATCCAGCTGGACACTCGAGAGCCCTGGAAACAGTTTGTGGATAATTTCTCGCGTTTAAGTTTAGAGTTATCTCTATATCTTGGCATTATGGAATTTATTAATCAGATACTGCAGACTGTTGAATACTTCAAAGCAGAAATTTTGTAGCACTGCACTATGTAAGGAAGACGCTAACATCGAAATGGCTCTCATCAGCAGAAGGCAAACACGTGATTTTTAATTCTGTTCGGGACCTATCGCGCATACTTTAGTTCGCGACCTATCACGCATATTTTAGTTCGAAACCTATCGCGCATATTTTAGTTCGAAACCTATCGCGCATATTTTAGTTCCTTAACTGTAGCTCTCATTTTAGTTCGCAGCTCGGCCTCGAAGTAGGTCGCTCGATTTAGTTCGTCCGCTCGTTTTGGCTTTTACTACAGCTACTAAAATTACAGCTGAGCTGCATCTCAGCTCGAAATGACGGCAACTGGCAAGAGGGAATCGCGATTCTGCGTGCACTCGCGTCATCTCGCTGTTACCCGTCAGTGTTGAGCGGACGAACTAAGAGGCAAGGGATCTGCGAACTAGTTCGCGTAGTTCGCCTGTGGGAGTGCTCTTCCGAACTAGTTCGTTCGCGAACTACACAAGACTAATACGCATGTGAGTACAGTCACCAGAGTGTGCGCAATGTCGGTGTTAGTGCCGTGCTTACCCTCCTTCGGCAGCAATGCAAGCTATAATTCTATGGGAACGATCGTAGATATGCCGAATGTGGTCTTTTGGGATGGTCTGCCATGAAATTTCCATCTGATGCCTCAGTTGGGACACATTTCGTGCCGCTCCTGCAGATCGCCCAACATCTTTCATGCGGTCCCAAACATGATCAATGGGGGACAAGTCTGGGGATCGTGCTGGCCAGGGTAGTTGACGTACATCTTGAAGCGCTTGTTGGGTGGTACGGCATACATGTGTAGCTCCATTGTCGAAAAACATATCGCCTTGTTGGTTCACCAATGATACCAAGACGGGAGGAATAAGAGCTGGTCTGAACAAATTCGGCACCCTAGGCAAATTATTTTAATGGCGCCCCATTTAATGAAATCGCATCGAAACATCAATGTAAAATACACATTGCATCTTTTTTTATTTAAATACATACACTTTTATACAACAATGTTCCGTTTTCATTGTGTTTACATTTTGTCTTTTAAAAAGGTTTTGGTTGATAGTTTACAGTAATTGATACAATTATACGCTTCATTATACAAAGAGTCACACAAAATAATTTTTCTTGCTTTGGCTTTTGCAAAATCTAAGATGATCTCCTTTAAATCAAGTGTGTCTGCTGTTTCTCGTTCAATTGACAAAGTTGCCAATCCCGCTAATCTTTCTTGTGTCACTGTGGATCCTAGATATGTTTTTATAGTTTTAATTTCGAGAAGCCGCACTCACCACTGGCTACAGACACGGGAAGAGTAAGCAACACTCTTAAACAGTAACTAAATTAAGTACAATGTCTCTAAGTTCACTTTTACAAATATAACTCAGAACGCTGTGACCCTGAGTTATTGCGTACTCTGCTAGCAATGGATTGTAATTCATTGCCTAGATCAGTAGCATCAATGTCTTTAGAGTCTTTGTGCGTTAGAGGCTTCCAAATTAACACATTCTTCAACAATAGGTTTGGGAGCTTTATTTTGCACATCATGTATGTTGTACAGATAGCCAAATACACTGTTTAGGTTGTTAATCAATGAAATCTCTCGTCAGTTGAATTTCTTGCATTATCGCCAGCTTTGATCACATGATGATTAGCTGCAAACTGCTACTCGTCTATTCATTAAACGTTTACTAGCAAAATTCAAGTAACATTGACTTGCGTCTTGTTTTTTGCCCGTTGTTCTTTCGAACCGTAGTAACCGGGAATTCATGGCTTCTGGAACCGCCGCGCAACAGCAAAGTAAACCGCACCGCACACCGCACACTAGGGTTCGTCGCGCACGACAAATTTGCCGCCCCCCAAATTCTAACGCCCTAGGCAATTGCCTAGTTTGCCTCTATGGACGGGCCGGCCCTGGGTGGAATGTTGGTTTGAATGTACCGTGCACTGTTCAATGCTCTCTAGACTATCACCAGAGGAGAATGGCCAATGTAGCGTATGGCTCTCCGCGCAATGATGCAGGATCATGCGTGCCGGTAGGGCGTCCTTCTCTCGCGTCCCAATATCGTTGAACCCGCCTCCAGTGGTGTCACGGCAGACGCTTATGAAGGATGAATGAACACGTGTCGTCTTCAATGATGAGAGTCGCTGCTGCCTCCGTGCCAAAGACGGTGGGTCTCGTGTGTGGTGCCGTGCAGGGGAGCGCGAAAATCTGGTGGGGGGGGGGCATATCCTACACCAGCCATTCTCGTCTGGTGGCCATCGAGGGAAAATTCAACAATGCACGGTACAGTGAAACCATCTTTCAACCCTTATAACCACCTTTCTCGCACCATCAAACCGATATGCTTTTCCATCAGGACAATGCACGTTCACACGTATCCTGTAGAACCAAACGTACTCTTCTAGGTATACGTCAAATATCCTGCCCATCATTATACCCAGATCTGTCCCCCACTGAGAATGTTTGGGACCGGATGGAACGACATGTTGGGCGGTCTGCATGAGCGGCACGAAATGTGGCTCAACTGAGACACCAGGTGGAGACTGTATGGCATTCATTCCGCAAGACTACATTCGGCACCTCTACGATCCTCTCCATGGGAGAATTACAGCTTGTATTAATGCAAAAGTAGAACACACACGGTACTATCGTCGATATTGCTCATGCTCTCGTGGCAGTACTCACGTGCGTATGGCTCTGCCTGTGTGATCGTGTGTTGTATATGTCCTCAAGAATGCGTCAATAAAATTTCCTTCTGCTGTGTGAGATTACCGCCCAATATAAATACTGGTAATTAATAGCATTTGATAATTAAACAGTATGAAGTTCACTGCAAACATTGACCATGCCAATGCACTAAATGTTACACAATTTTAATCTTATTAATTACGGTAGCAATGTATGTACACCGTTGGGTGACAACATTTATAGTTAGGACATAGGTAGAAATTCTCCACGTTGAGATTTCCTGTGTGCTTTTAGCTGACGGGAGGCCAGCGAGCAGGCCGACGTTGGTGGCTTGTTCCAACTTAGGATTTTACAGTTCGTTTCCGGTGAGGGGAGAGAGTGACAATGGCGAGTGCCAGGCACAGTGCAGTGCACAAATATTGTAATACTACTGGCATTTGAAGTAATACGATGCAGTTAGGAACTTTTAAGGCCCTCATTACAAAATAGCCTGTTGATAAATAAACAATACATTAGCTGATATAGTCACATCTAACGCAATATGTTTAATTGACAATGAAAAGTAATAAATTACCAATAAATACAAGACAGTTACACAACTAGCATGGCAATGTTTGTTTATAAAAATAATATATCAACTATTTATCATTTTATTTTCAATTAATCTTTTGTATTTTATCTTGAAGTATTCAGTTAAATCACTTATCTGTGGTATAAGAAATTGCACGATTATGATAAACAGTACAAAGGATGTTTATACTAATATAAAAACGTAAGAAAATATTTGTTTAATGTGTAGTGTAATTATTTTGATTTTAAGTAAAGTTTTAGAAATGTATTGGCTGAGCGCTGTACGTTGGCAAATCGGTTACAACAGCTCACATGGGGAAGTTGATGACGTAGGGGAAAAAACCCCGGCAGTTGAGCTTTTGGCGCGCGCGCGAGGGCAGGAAGTGAGGCCTCCAGAGCACGTGGTGTGGCTGGCAGGACGGCGTCGCTCTGCAGCAGTCGGCATGTGGACCGCGAGGTGGAGGTTATAGATTGGTGTGTGGCAATCGCCACGTGTGGTTGCTCGTCGTAGACTGCACCAAGTCAAATCGAGTGCTACTGTGTGTTTGTGAATATTTAGCCGGTGGAACAAGGTGTGCATCGCATTGAATTAAAGTGACTGTGATTTGTTAATGTAACACGTGTCGTCTCATAGGCATGAACATAAACGGTGTTTGAGACATCCACGTGGTGTAAAAACAATTCGCGACAAATATTCATTTTGTCTGGGGGCTCACGAGCTATAACTTTATTTGGTAAATGTGTCGACGTACAGACGTATCAGCCACAGGGTTCAAATATTGTGAAATAAACAACATAAAGTGAACTTTCACGTGTTTTCAAAAATAGTATTTAGTACACCCTTTTCTCTCATGAACTTGATTTTATTATGAATTTGTCTTGTTAATCATATGCAGGGAAGGAAAGCTGCGAACGTGTGATATCATCCCCTAGAAAACGAGTCAAACAGTCGCAATAACAGTTCCAGTGTTTTTTGCATGTTTAGGAATTTGGTTCGCAGCTGGTGGTTGTGAGTTATAAAAATTAATCTTTCCCTATTTTAAACTCTCACCCCGACCTTCACCCTCGCAGCTGGGTCGAAGAACTTGTTCTTTTTTCATTTTCCAGGAGTGTATGTGTGACGCTAGCCCATTTTGGGAGGCGGCCCTACCCGGGGTGTTCTCCCAATAGGGGCAGTTCCATTTCATATCGGACAGCAGGAAACCTGACATTTTTTGTGGAGTTTTATTTTTGTCATAGAAAATAGACGTTTATATATTTGACAAACTGGCAGCTGCGATACGGAAACGCTACCGATTGTTTTCTTAGAGCTAAAGTAACGTAATGTCATGAAATCACGCATTTATGACACTCATAGGTCGAAAACTATTCAAAGTAAAATTTTCAAATAAATTAGAAACTGAAGGAAGATTGATGTGGTATTTATGCGGTATCTTTTAGAACTTCAAGAAAAGTCGCAAGAGACATGGCAAAATTATCAGGACATAACAAATAAGAACAAAAATAGCAAAATTCAGAGGAAGAGGATTTCAAAATAAGAAACACTACAGTAAATCTACACAAAATAATTATAATATTCTCAAAAACAAAAATAATAAATTGCAGTAACATAATGCAATAACAGTGAAAGCAGATAAAAATAATACTGTAGTTATCACGAAACGTGATAGTTATATAAATAAAGAACTTTAATTCTTCCAAAATATCAAAATCGTAGCTATAATAGCCAACCCAACTAACAGATTCAATGCAACAATCAAACAAACGTTCAAGAAATAAAATCATGTATTAATATGAAACCCAGAACACCATCCTTACGAGCAGAAACAAAAATACATAAGGCTTTCATCCCGACAGCCTATAGTTAATAGTAGCAATAGCCCATCCTGTACAGTAATTAAGAAACTAAATACTTTAATAACCAAATTATATGTGTACACGAAAAAATACACAGTAAATAATTCTTAGGAATTAGTTCACAATATAAAAGACATACAGATTCTCTAAAAGGAAACGTTCATATCATTTGATGTTACCAATCTCTGCACAAATATACCAGTAACAGTAACAAATAAAATAATAAAGAAAAACCTAATAATTCCTGGAAAAGTATCCAACCATATACCAAATAACTGAATTACTAAAATTAATACTATCAGAAAATTATTTTGAATTTACAAACAATTAGATAGAGTAGCACTTGGAAATTGCAATGCAGGCACAGATGCTAATTATTTATTATTACATTAGAAGAAATATTTTTCAATTGCAACTGGGCAACTTTCAACATTATGTACTTCTACAGATACGTAGATGATACACTAGATGGGACTGATGGATGATTTAGAGAAATTCAGAGAAGGGCAGCTCGTTTTGTATTATCGCGATGTAGGTAGGGGGGTGTGACGGAAATGATGCACGAATTGAGGTGGAAATCATTAAAAGAAAGGCGTTATCCGTTGCGGCGAGAACTATTTGTTATATTTCTTTCATCAGCTTTCTCTTACGAATGCGAACATATATTTTTAGCACCCAGCTACATAGAGAGACATGATGATCATAATGAAATAAGAGAAATCAGACCGAAAACGAGAAGATTTAGGTGTTCCTTTTTCCTCGCAAGATATTACATACTGGAACCGTAGAGAAATATCACAAAAATGGTTCGATGAACCCTCTGCCAAGCACTTCATTGTGACTTGCAGAGTTCCATGTACATGTAGGAGTAGATGTGGAATAAAATGTATGCCATATTGTTCAGTATTTGATTTAAAAACAGTTTTCTGGTATCTTGAATAGAGAGCTGTAGCAAAAATGAAACGTATTTAGAAACTGCGCAATAATTTACCGGCTGCGCTACACCATGTTGTATGCAAGCAGTCAGTCCTTGAGCTCCTTGTTGAACGTGTCCAGCTGCGAGGCGTCTTCCCTGTTGAGTAGTGGACGGCAGTCCGATGCAGCCTAAATTGTTAAGTGCAGCGCGAGCTTGCGTATTTATTACTTAACTAGCTTTCATGCCTCTGCTTCGCAACAGTTGTTAAAGAAGGACCTGTGTATATCATGGTCTTTTTAGGGTTCCGGTCCTGGGCCAGCGAAAACAGAATCCTTGTTGGACCACTCTGCCAATAAACTCGATTCTCACAGCCAAGATGTCACATTTAAGTAGAAGTCATTGTCGAAAACGATGGATGTTCATAAGTTTTTCATACAGAAAGTGAAATTAAGTTAATTCCGTACTCCGAAACGATGAAAATTCGATGTTAGTTTGAGTTCATAAAGTTAAGACTGCGGAGTTTAATACTCTGTTTGGCGTAAACTTATGAAAACACTTCTATCGTTGAGATGAGAAATAGTATAACAACAACATCGCCATGTAGTGGTTCTATGGTGCAGTACTAAACTGTTTACCTCTCACAGTAAGTGTATGCTGAAGTGTTAGTATGTTGAATTTTTGCACTGTGGATAATGTACTTTTCCTGTATACAGTGCTCCCTATTATCGAAAACTTGACGAATGCTGAATATCTGGTAATTCAACCATCAGAGCAGTTCATGCCTGTATAAATATGACGTCATGGTGGTGTCAATATGCGATAAAGTAAATCTGGGTGTTCGTTAAAGGAATGGCGTCAGCTGATCGTATGTATAGAACTTCCCATTAAATACAGTATTTCCAGTCAACTGTCTTGACTGTGTTAGCAGCATCGGCCACTCTTTCAGCTAATACATGTCCCCACGTCCTGCAGTGATTACTTCGTAAAGCACGAAGTTGAAATCAACCTTGTGTAATAGAACTATATATTCAGAAGTCGGATTATAACTCTAAGTACAGTTGTCTTTGCAAAAGAAGACGACTTTCTCTATCGTAATATAGTCCGCACCAAAAGTAAGTAATTACAAATTTTTATTATTTTGTGTCTCGTTTCCTCCAGTTGTCCTAGGCGTCGGTGGACGAGTAGAGAGAGACCGACACAGGGAAATAGAATGCACGCGTGTGCAGGTACAGAGTCTGAGGTGACCAGCCAGTGGGACAGCAGAAACTAGAAACACTAATCTAGATTAGTATAAGATATGTATTTCGTAGAAATATGGTAATACTTAACTTTTACATAGTTCTTGACTGCAGACTCAGTGTAATGCTGAGCCATAGGTTAACTCGGTAGAGGCCTGCCTACTGATGAGTCCTAGTGCCTATCCTAATCCAAAGTGGCCGATGCAGTTCAGTGGTGGCCACGAGCGGGATTGCAGCAGAGGGCGCTCGTGGCCAACGTCGTACGAATGCAGCGCCGTGCTTGCATGGCGGAGAGCGGCGAAAGTACGTGGCGCGCACTTTAGACTTGTGCGACACCACAAATCACAATATTGTACCGAACAATTATGAAAGCAGAGAAGTTTCAAAAAAATGTTCAAATGTTTGTATAGTTTATGGGACTTAACTACGGGGTCATCAGTCCCTAAACTTACAAACTACTTATGAACTACTTACAAACTAGGACGGCACAAATATCCATGTCCGAGGGGGAATTCGAACCCCCGACCGTAGTGGCCGTGCAGACCGTGACTGGAGCGCCTCAGTCTCCTCGGCCACCACGGCCGGCGCAGAGAAGTTTCTGCTGAGTTTGTCGCTCGTGTGTGTATATCTTAGACTGTGTGTTTATTATCTGTAGTGGCAGGCATGGAGCAGAAATATCTCTGCTGAGAATTGAGATGTGCAGAACAGATTTTGTGTCCTCAACATTAAGGTCGAAATGTCACGTAATATTGGGAAAAATCTACTAATCTTTGACTTTATCTTGATACTTTTTTGTTTGGTTAAAACGGATAACTATGTGTAAATGGCCCTTTTAACGACGTTTCGTCAGTTTTCTTGTTGCTTCTGTGACACATTTATTTAGATATTATTTCATGTTATGTGGTTGCTGTGCGAAAAGGAGATGGTGCTTCTTTGCAGCCAATGCGGTACAAACCAATCGTAAGAGCAAATAAATGTGTGGAAAGAGTGGATTTGTCTCAATATCGCGTGGTAATTCTACCTGAATGTTCTGAAGATGCACAGAATGCAATGCTTACTCCATAAATATTTCTACTCTAGGCACAATTTAGTGGTTATACCCGTTGAAAGATGCACTCCGTTTCTTTCCATGACATTGCAAAGCATATGGGGTACAGTTAGGAAGAAAAAATTTTTTGTGTCCTATGTGGGTTACATGCAGTGGCAGCAGTTTAGTTTACTGTCATTAGCAACGAACTATTCGCTTTAGGAGGATGGTTAATTTACTGACCAGAACAGCATAAATTATTTATTTCAACGTGAACGTGAAGAATTATTCACCTTATTCTACGTGACTCAATTTTGAATAAGCAGTCAACGGCCGTTGCCAACATCAGCACACAACCCCTTCTTGTAGTGTATTACACCATAGTCAGGAGAAAAAAAAAACAAGAAAAAAAACGCAGTAGTGCCAAAGGGAACTACATAAATTCGATATTCTTTGCAAATAATTCTTATGTAAATTAGAGCATCGATAGACGCGAAGGAATGTATTTATAATTTAAATTCAAAAGTTCCTTGTCAAATGAAGCAAGGAAAAGTCGTTAAGCTTTGAATGTACAAGTGTAATCAGCAACTCGCTGTTCAATGTTTGTTTTAGCAGAGATAAGATTGCAGCTCTTAATTCAAAATACTTCTGTTACTCAGGGAATACGCACAACACAATCATGTATTGTTTCTTTGCAACACAACAAAATCAACAGCACCTTTAGTGGTTCGTTGGTGTTCTATGGCATAACCATCGAAAAGAAATAAAAAAATAAATTAAAAACTGCAGCAGCATTTCTTTGGTGCACTACGTAACTAACAGGTCCTCTATTTGTTCTGTACTGTACTAAACCGTTTTCTAGGCATTCCTAAACAGAATGGACTAATAAGTTGCAGGAAAAACTAGGTGATAGGTACCAGGTCACAAACATTTCCAAGCCCAGTGCAGGTCTAAGCCAGGTGGTAGAGGATATAGGTTCCTTGTGTAAGGGTTTCACAAAACAGGATCATGTTGTTATAGTGGGTGGGGTGGGAAACAGCATTGATAGGGATCAGGGCTACAATATTGAGTGTGACCTGGTTAAAATAGCTTCTGCAACGACCCAGACAAATGTTGGACTGTTGCCTACTTTCATGCGGCATGATCAACCCCAATTGAACCGCTCCGTCAGGAGAGTCAATATGGAGATTGATCAACTGCTTAGGGCGGCCACTCTGTCGGACATAGGTTTGGTTCCTGTGGATACTATTGATAGGTGGGATTTCACTAGACATGGCCTGCATCTCAATAGGAAAGGGAAGGGGAAACTAGCTGGGTTGATAGCAAAATCCTTAAGGGGGGACACTGCAATTCATGAAGGTACTTCTTTTTTAGGCTAAGATCAGTGTCCAGTGAGAAGCTCAGGCAGGCAGGTGCTAAAAATGTTGAAAAATCAAATATTTCTCAGAAAAGTAAAGTAAAAAATAATGTTAGCATTTTTCACCAGAATATTGGGGGACTAAAGAATAAAATAGATGAGCTTTTAGTTTGTTTAGATGGTATAGAAACTGATAATGTAATAGATATACTATGCCTGTCTGAGCATCACATTGTCACCGGTATGGAAAATATGAATGTCAGTGTATATAAATTAGTCTCAAATGTAAGTAGAGATAATAAAATAAGAGGAGGAGTTGCCATATATGCCAAAAGCTATCACAGAGTAAAAAATTTAGAAACAAAAAAGTTTTGTGTAGAGCAGCATATTGAAGCATGTGCCTGCCAGCTTAAACTTAATGATGATTATCTTATAATTGTAACAGTATATAGGTCCCCTTCAGGGAACTTTCAGTTATTTCTGGAAAACTTGGATGCCTTGTTGTGCTATCTGTCAGATAGGGGGAAGCAAATTATTATTTGTGGTGATTTCAATGTAGATTCACTGAAAGAGTGTAATAGGAAGAAAGACCTGGAAGGATTACTTGGCTCATTCAATCTGACATCCGTTATTGATTTTCCTACTCGGGTAGTAAAGGACAGCAGTACATTGATAGATAACTTTTTTATAGACCAAGATAAGTTTAACAACATAAATGCTTGTCCCATTGAGAATGGTCTTTCGGATCATGGTGCACAGCTAGTAACAGTATATGAAATAGCTCCGTTCAGTAATTCGAAACTGTCCACCAGAATTGTGCGCTCGATTAATGACTTAACAACTAAAAATTTCAAAGAAAGTCTACAGCAGTTAGACTGGGATGAGGTTTACAAGGAACCTGATGTTAATTTAAAATATAATTTATTTCACGATACATTTGTAAGGGTATTTGATGACTGTTTCCCCAAGAAATTAGTAAAATTTAATTCTAAGAAACCATGCAAAAAACCATGGCTTTCTAAAGGAATAAAAATATCGTGTAACAGAAAAAGGGAACTATATCTGTCCGCAAGAAAGAGTAATAACCCAGAAACAATAAAATATTATAAAAGCTACTGTGCTACATTAAGAAAAGTTATTAAAAAATCAAGAAGCATGGGCATCATGTCTGAGATTAGCTCCTCTGATAATAAAATTAAAACAATTTGGAATATTATTAAAAGGGAGACAGGGCAACCAAGAGCAGAGGAAACAAAACAAATGAAAACCTTATTAACAAAAAGTCAGAAGTTGAAAACATTTTAATGATTACTTTTTAAATGTTGTGGAGAAAATAGGATCTAAATGTTCACTAGAAGGAGCAAGGCAATTAATGGAAGAGGCCATACCCACACAATTTGATACAATTGAAATTCCACCCACCTCACCTTCAGAAATTAGGAAAATAATAAACTCCCTCAAGAGTAAAGGGTCATATGGAATTGATGGCATTTCCAACAGGGTATTAAAAACTTGTTCCCAGGAGATAAGTAGGATTCTCAGTCATATTTGTAATAGCTCATTAAAGCAGGGTATTTTCCCAGATAGACTTAAATATGCTATCGTTAAACCTTTGCATAAAAAAGGGGATACATACGATGTCAACAACTACCGGCCCATCTCACTTCTGACAGCTTTATCAAAGATTTTTGAAAAAGTTATGTATTCTCGAGTTGCTTCACATATTAATATAAATAAAGTTCTAACAAAATGTCAGTTTGGTTTTCAAAAAAGCTTTTCAACTGAAAATGCTATATATACCTTCACTGATGAAATATTAAATGCTTTGAATAACCGGACATCACCAGTAGGGATTTTTTGTGATCTTTCAAAGGCTTTTGATTGTGTAAATCATGGGATTATTCTAGATAAGCTTAAGTATTGTGGTATGAGTGGGACAGTGCACAAATGGTTTAAATCATACTTAACTGGAAGAGTGCAGAAAGTTGAAATAAGCAGTTCACATGATGTAGATGAGGCAATTAATTCTTCTAACTGGGGTGTTATCAAAAATGGGGTCCCACAAGGTTCGGTCTTGGGTCCTTTGCTGTTCTTAATATATATTAATGACTTGCCATTCTACATACTCGAAGATGCTAAGCTAGTACTTTTTGCTGATGATACAAGTGTAGCTATCACACCTGACAAACAGGAATTAACTGATGAACTTGTAAATGATATCTTCCAGAAAGTCATTAACTGGTTCTCTACAAATGGACTCTTATTAAACTTTGATAAAACCCAGTATATACAGTTTCATACAGTAAATGGCACGACACCATTAATAAATTTAGATTTTGAACATAAATCTGTAGCTAAGGTAGAATATTCAAAATTTTTAGGTGTTTGCATTGACGAGGGACTGAATTGGAAGAAACACATTGAAGATCTCCTGAAACGTCTGACTTCAGCTACTTATGCTATCAGACGCATTGCAAAATTTGGTGATATAAATCTCAGTAAATTAGCTTACTACGCCTATTTTCATTCACTGTTTTCATATGGGATCATATTCTGGGGCAATTCAACATTGAGTAAAAAAGTATTCATTGCACAAAAGCGTGTAATCAGAATAATTGCTGGAGCCCACCCAAGAGCATCCTGCAGACATTTATTTAGGGATCTAGGGATACTCACTGTAGCTTCACAATATATATATATTCACTCATGAAATTTGTTATTAACAATCCGACCCAATTCAAAAGTAATAGCAGTGTGCATAGCTACAACACTAGGAGAAAGGATGATATTCACTATTCAAGGTTAAATCTAACTTTGGCTCAAAAAGGGGTGAATTATGCTGCCACAAAAGTCTTTGGTCACTTACCAAGTAGCATCAAAAGTCTGACAGGTAGCCAACTAGTATTTAAAAAGAAATTAAAGGAATTTCTGAATGGCAACTCCTTCTACAATGTAGATGAATTTTTAGATAAAACTTAAAAAAAATAAAAAAATAAAATAAAAAAATCAATAAATAAAAAACAAAAAAATTCTTAAAATATAGATTGTCAAGTATAGACAAAATTTACTAAACTGACACGATCCACATCATTACGAAATGTCGTATACATGATCTAAGGAACAAGTATTAATCTAATCTCATCTAATCTAAGTACGCACCGAAATCAGAAAGGAAACTACACAATTCGTGTTTCCTTGCAAAAAATTCTTAGTAAATGAAAACGTCGATAGACGTGAAGGAACGTCGTTATGTTTTAAATTCAAATGATACCTGCGGAGAGAAGCACTTTCTTTCTTTCCATGGCATTGCAAGGCATGCGGGATACGGCTATTATTTTTTGCGTCATACCTGGGTTAAATTTTACCTGCAGTGGCGGTGGTTTAAAAAATGTTCAAATGTTTGTATAGCATATGGAACTTAACTACGGGGTCATCAGTCCCTAAACTTAAAAACTACTTATGAACTAACTAAGACTAAGGGCGGCACAAATATCCATGCCCAAGGGGGGATTCGAACCCCCGACCGTAGCGGCCGTGCAGACCGTGACTGGAGCGCCTCAGTCCCCTCGGCCACCGCGGCCGGTGCGGTGATTTAGTATGTTAATGTTGGAAACGAAATATTTGCTTTAGGGTGATCATTAATTTACTGATCGTAACAACATTAATTATTTATATCATTATCAACACAAAGAATTATTCCCCTCATTGTACGTGACTGATGTTTCAAAAAGCATTCAACGGCCGTTGCCGACATCAGTACACTACACCGCTGCCGTGAGGAAAATCGTAGCCCTTGTTTCGGTGTATTAAATCTTAGTTATGTGAATAAACACGCAGCATCGCCACCTATTAGTTATTTTGTATACCGTATAAAGCACAGTGCTTTAATGCTATGTCAGTAACAGCGCCTCTGTTGGAACTTTGCTATACTACTCTGCAATTCAAGTGTTTTATTCCCCTGATCCAATTTTGATGAAATGAAGCTCATACGGTGCCCCAAGGTACTGTTTGTTGACCTATGAAACCCCATGAAAGTTTGTATAATACTCTTGCAGATTTGCTGTACTACACCATATTTATAAGCATAGTATACAGATAAAACTTCAAATTACGAAATCTTTCCTTTCTCTAATCCGATTTTGATGAAATGAAGCCTATGTTACTCTCCAGACTATTCTCAATTTACCTGCAGACAACCATGAAAGTTCGTGTAGTACTTTTGGAGATTACCCTCAACAAATGGGTATACTCGATGGCTTTTAAAGAAATTATTAATTTATGATATCTTTATATTCTTATATCCGATTTTAATTACTGAAGCCTTTATGTAACCGCATGATATGCTCTAGTTACGTGCGAAAACTCCATGAAAATTCGTCAAGTAGTTTTGGAGATAAGCGTGTTCAAAGAGACAGGCAGACATGACGGTCATGGATAAAAAATTGCAAATTACGATTTTATTTTTCCCCGTGATCTAATTTTTATGAAACGAAGTCTATATGTTGTCCAAGTTACCTGTGAAAACCCCATGCAAATTCGTAAAGTAGTTTTGGAGATAGGTTTCTAATAGTTAAACGAACAGATAGAACGGTTACTCAATACACTTAAAATTACGATATCCCTTTTTTCTGCGATCTGATTTTGATAAAATTATGCCTATATGTTGACCCAAAGTTTTCTCGTGTTTCCTGTGAAAACTTCCCGTAGATTCGTCCAGTAGTTTTGAAGAGAACAGCGACAGGCGTACATTTACAGATTTATTATTAGTATAGATTATTTTTTCCACATTGAGCATAAGGAACTCCATAATACTTAAAACGGAAATCAACGTGTAATAAAAAGAAGCTCAAGCCTATGTAAGTTTAATCCTTATTAATACTGAATTTATTTTATTAAAAATAGTTCTACAACAGTGAATTAATTGTTGTCATGTTACTATTGTATACTACCTCAACATTAGATACTGAGCCATAGTTCACTGAAATTCTGTATGTGGTTCTTGAATTACGCAGCACACAAAATAGCGCGTTTGCAAAGTGACGCTCATTTCACAGAATTTTAGCAAGAAATTATTAGTTATTTTAAAAATAAGAGGTCAATTTGTTCATTTTTCGTTCGATTTTAGATGGAATAGCCCATAGTGAAGCGTTGATGGGTCAGGACAGCTCACTGACGTTTCGTTGCCGAAAGTGCGAAGAAGGAGTAAGCTGGATTCACACAACTAAATTGAGTCAACAACGCATGTCTTTCTGCAGTTGCACTGTGAGCTATCGTTCACACAGAACTTCACAAATACTACTTAGTTGTGCAGTTTGCAATTGGCGCCCGCAGTCTCAGCTGATCTCGATTTTCACTGGGCCAAACGACCTTTACACTTTGTTCCACAAGCACACGAAGTGTTTTCTTCATTTATTCCACATTTTAACCGCAAACAAAGACGCCAAACTTTAACCTCGAACGCAAACACACGGATACGAAGTAAAATGGTTCGAAATACCACGCGAGGTGACAGTCGATATTTGGTGGTGGGGGTTAAAGTGGTGCAACAAAGTACAACAAAATGTTCAAATGTTTGTAAATCTATCGGACCAAACTGCGTGGTCATCAGTACGTAGCTTACAAACTACTTAAACCTTGGTAAACTAACCTAAGGACAACACACACACCCATGCCCCAGGGAGGACTCGAACCTCCACGGCGAGCAACCGCGCGCTCCGCAGCGAGACGCTTTACACTGCTCAGCTACTCCACCGCGGCAAAGTACAACTAAGTTGAACTTTCCGTTGCGTGGAAAAAGTAGCATTCTTAAGCGACGCCACTAAAAAAAAGGAAGTTCACACCTGCTACTGAACTACAACTCCACTGTGCAACTAGCTGTTGCGCGGCGTTAGTTGCTTGTCTGAACCCGGCTAACAGGTCAGTCTGCACTTCCCTAACTGTTAGATGCAATACAGAGGGGGAAACTGCCATGGAGGGACGTGATGACGTGAATCAGCTCTAAACGTTATCACATGGCACAAAGAGAGGCGTGATTTGTGAAACTCGCTGGGAAGAGTCCTATAGGAAGACTCGATAAGGTCAATGGTCAATGGGTCTAACAAAACCTTTTTATTGTAACTAGATGACAGGGCAAATCGTTAATCTGATATGCATTGCAGTGGCTGTGTATAATAAAAGCAGAATTTACTGAAAGACCTAGAACATTTTATATTGTCGGTGGATTAAGTAATGTTATGTTTGACCGTTTTCTGCATAAATACAAAGATCACAATGCTTAATTATTCTACGTCTACATCTACATGAATACTCTGCAAGTCACATTGAAGTGCATGGCAGAGGGTTCATCGAACCGCTTTTATGATATTTCCTACAGTTCCATTCTCTAATAGCGCGCGGGAAAAAGGAACACCTGAATCATTCCGTTTTCGATCTGATTTCTCTTACTTTATTAAGATCATGTGTTTCTATGCAGGTGGGTGCTAAAGAAATATGTTCGTATTTGGAAGACAAAGTTGGTGACAAATTTCGTAAATTAATCTCGCCGCAACGAATGTTTAACGTTAAGTGGTGTATTATGCCTATGGAGAGCGATTAAAATTTATATAAAACACACTTACTTCAGCCAAGATTGCTAGTTTATTTGTTGGTTTTTTTAACCGTTTCGATGAACTATGTCATCATTTCATAATTATTACCATTTTACAATTTTCTCCAGTTTTCACTTTGGGACTCGCATAAAAATTACTTGTGAAAATGAAATATAAGAAAAAGAACATTGTCAATCGATTAAAATTTGCATCACCGAAGTGGATCGTCATCTGTCTTGCACATTTAAAAATTGTGTGTGTTCTTGGCACAAGTAACAAGTTTTCTTGCCACAAGTAACAAGTCTTCTTGTTACTTGTGGCAAGACCACACACAATTTTTAAATGTGCAAGACATATGACGATCCACGTAGGTGATGCAAGTTTTAATTGTTTGACAATGTTCTTTCTTATATTTCATTTTCACAAGTAATTTTTATGTGTGTCCCAAAGTGAAAATAGGAGAAAATAGTAAAATTTTTTCTTCTGAAGATGATGACATAGTTAATCGAAAACGGTAAAAAAAAAGATCTTGGCTGAAGTAAGTGTGTTTTATATTTCTATTAATGATTTCCACCCCAACTCGTGCATCATTTCTGTGTCACTCATACTTCCATATCGCGAAAATACAAAACGAGCTGTCCTACTATTAACTTACTCTGTATCCTCCGCCATTCCCACCTGGTGGGGATTCCACAATGCGCAGAAATACTCAATACTCAAATTAGGATGCCCAAATGTGTAGGCTGTTTCTTAAGTAGAACTGTTGTATCTTCTAAGTTTTCTGCCAATGAAACGTAGCTTCTGGTTCCACGTCCCTGCAATATTTTCTGTATTTTCTTGCTTTTCCGATTTGTCTGATTTATCGTGTAAAGGAAGTTTAACAGAGTTCTTTTAGTGCTCATAAGAATGACTTTACTCTTTTCATTAAGGTCAACTCCAATTTTCACACCATGCAAATATCTTACCTAAATTATTTTGCAGTTTTATAAAAATATTCTGGTGACTTTACTAACCGATAAACATCAGCACCATCCACTAACAGTCTAAGAGAGCTGCTTACATTGTCTCCAAAATTGTTTATAAAGATAAGGAACAATAGGAGCCCTAGAACACTTCTCTGGGGAACACCAAATAGATCTCCTGTTTTACTCGATGACTCTTCGTCAGTTACTGTGTTCTTTCTAAAAGGAAATCGCAAATCCAATAGCAGAACTGTTAGCTATATTCCATAAGCACGCAATTTGATTAGAACAACCTTGTGAAGTACAGCGTCAAAAGCCTTCCGGAAATCGAATAATATGCTATCGATATGCGTTGCCTTGTTGATAGCACTCATGATTTCATGTGGGTAAAGAGCTAGCTGTGTTACTCAAGAACGATAATTTCTGAAATCGTGTTAACTATGGGCCAATAGGTCGTTCTCATCAAGCTAGTCCATAATGTTTGAAGAATGTGTATGTTCTAAAATCCTGTTACAAACCGTCATCATTGATATATGTCTGTAATTTTGCGGAACATTACTGTTGCCTTTGTTGCATATTGGGATGACCTGTTGCAACTTCCTAATCTTTTGGGTACGGAACTTTTGGTGAGTGAGCAGTTGTTATGATAGTTAGGTATGGAGCCATTGAATCAGCATATAATCTGGATGCGGGAGACTTGCATTTGTTAAATTATTTTAGTTGCTTTAATAGTGCAGGGATATATACTTTTAAAGCTGTCGGTTGTTCTTGATCCGAATCATGGGGTATCTGCTTCGTCTTTTTTGCTGAAGTAATTTCACAAAGTTGTGTTTAGTAACTCTGCTTCAGCATAGCTATTATTCGTGGCAGCTCTTAAACTTCATTTACACGATAAATCAGTCAAATATACAGCTCGCAAATTCAATTAAATACCTAGGAATTAAAATTACGAACAACTTAATCTACAAAAAATATATAGAAAATATTGTAGGGAAGGCGAACCAAAGGCTACGTTTCATTGGCAGAACACTTACAAGATGCAACAGTTTTACTAAAGAAACAGTCTACATCACACTTGTGCGTCCAATTTTGGACTATTGCTGCGCATTGTGAGATCCCCACCCAATGACATTGACGGACGATTTACAGGAAGTTCGAAGAAGGGCAGCTCGTTTTGTATTATCGCGATATAGAGGAGAGAGTGACATGGAAATGATGTACGAGTTGGAGTAGAAACAATTAAAAGAAGGGCAATATTTATTTGCGAAATTTCTGTCTCGAACTTCCTGTTCCGAATGCGAACATATTTTGATAGCACCCACCTACACAGCGAAATAAGATCATCGTAATAAAACAAGAGAAATCAGATCTACAACGGGAAGATTTAGGTGTTCTTTATTCCCGCTTGTTATTAGAGAATGGAACGGTAGAGAAATATATAAAAAGGGGTTGTATAAATCCCCTGCCATGGACTTCAATGTGAGTGGCAGAGTGTTTATGTAAACGTAATTAGATGTAGATCTGTCAGTTTAAAAAACGTTTAACTAAAAAAAAGTTACAATTTAATCTTAATATCCCAGCTTAGTGAGCTCTTAAGTGTGCCCCATCTGTATCTCTAGTAAGAGAGTAGTCCTCCTCAACTCACCCCTGTCACACATAAAAAGAATGTAGAGCGGGAACTGATGCACTATAAACGTAAATGGTATCTAGCGTCACACTCCACGGCGTGAGAAATTCCATGTTGCTTGACATTATGGCTAATTCACGTTACATAACATGACTTAGATATCGTGTTACTTTACACATACGAGAATATGGCAAGAATTCTCGATTTAAATGTTTTTGAAGATACCTGATAAGTCGGGAAGCTGCATTTCCTCTCTTACGTATTTGCCTATAGCCAGAACATATTCATTTTATTGTGTCGTGATAGCAGCATTTCATTATGTGAAACTCTGACGCGTGGATTTGTGTACCAGCATCGTACGTATTTACTTCGCCCAAAATTAGTTATTTTCTGTGCCTAATAGCAAACTTCATAGAGTAGTTTTGTTGTCTCATCTTATCATATAATTCCCTCGCAATCACCTCTTTCATAGTATTTCATACCAATAATCTTGTTGTACATTTTTTAATTTATTCTTATAACCACTTTTCAAGATGTTGTTGTGGTCTTCGGTCAGCAGACCGGTTTGATGCGGCTCCCTATCCTACCCTGTCCTATGTAAGTCTCTTCATATGAGTATACAAACAGCAACCTATGTCCTTTTGAATTTGCTTACTGTATTCTTCCCTCGGTCTTCATCTACGATTTTTGCTCAACACACTTCCTTCTAATGCTAAGTTGACGATTCCTTGATGTCTCAGAATGTGTCCCACCAACCTATCTTTTTCTTAGTCAACATATGCCACACACTCCTTTTCTTCCCAACTCTGTTGAGTACCTCATCATTAGTTACGTGATCTACCCATCTAATTTTCATCATTCGTCTGTTGCACCACATTTCGAAAGATTCTAACATCTTCTTGTCTGAACGCCTTATCGTCCACGTTTCACTCCCACACAGTGCTATATTCCGGACAAATGCTTTCAGAAAGGACTTCCTAACATTTGAACTAATATTAGATGTCACCAAATTTCGCTTCTTCGGAAACGCTTTTCTTCCCATGGCGATTCGGCATTTTATATCTTCCTTACTTCGGCCATCAGAAGTTATCTTGCTACCCAAATAACAAAACTCATCTACTACTTTTATCGTCTTATTGCCTAATCTAATTTTTAATTTTCTGATACTACATTCCATGACCCTCATTTTACTCTTGTTAATGTCCATCTTATACTTTCCTTTCAAGATACTGTCCATTCAATTTAATTGCTCTTCCAGGTGTTTTGCTGTTTCTGCTGAATTACTATGTCATCAGCAAACGGTACGGTTTTTATTCTCTCTCCCTGGACTTTAATTCTCTCTCGAAACTTCTCATTGGATTCCTTCACAGCTTCTCAAGATACGAACAGGTAATCCTGCAAATACTTCATTGTCTCGGCATTGCTGAATTTTAACTTTGTTTCCACATACCCCTTCCTCATATTATACGTGTTTAGTAATAACTTTAGCTGTATCTGTGAAACTATGGAGCAAGCTTACAGAGAATTAAAAAGATGGAGGTAGAGCGTTTTAGAAGATAAATGACGAGCACAGATAACGGATCTCGCAGATACATGAGAATAATATCACTTAATCTTATCAGGAAATTCATGAGCAGCTGGCAGAACTGAAATCAGTGAATTAAAATCTGAGAACAAAGTTTATTGTTGTTACAGCATGTAGAAAACGAATATTTTCGATCTGTATGCTAACTAGTCATTATGTGAGAGTTTGTTGGATCTAGTGAAATTTTTAGAAATGTTTGCGTTATGACGAACACAACAATTTTTGGAACACGATTTTTTGACTCAGTTCTTAAGTTCGCAGAACATAAATTAAATCATGTAATTACACCAGAACATGACGTATTAAAGAACATTAAATCTATATCTATAAATGTGAATGACTGTTCTGTGTACGCTTATCACGTCCGAACGACAAGACGCAGAGACTTAGGCACGGTTTTATACCGATCTGATAGATATTTAGTAATCTGAAGAATATAACGCGAAATGCGGGACAATAATTACTCTTTGAAAATTATATTTACTCTTTGACAATAGTTTTATTGGTTGCATTGTTGCTTGAGGGCTGATAATGGTAGCCGGCCGCGGTGGCCGAGGGGACTGAGGCGCTCCAGTCACGGTCACTACGGCCACTAAGGTCGGGGGTTCGAATCCCCCCTGGGGCATGGATATTTGTGCTGTCCATAGGATTAGCTAGTTCATAAGTAGTTTGTAAGTTTAGGGTGATGACCCTGTAGTTAAGTCCCATAGACTCTACAAACATTTGAACATTTTGATAATGATAAAAGGGTGGAGTATATTGGGTTGGAAAGTGTATATAAAATTCTACGTGTGTGTGTGTGTGTGTGTTAATATTTCGCTATGCACTGAAAACTACAGAACGCAAATGAATGGTCTGTGTGTAATTGCTGTCCTAAGTCTCCCTTTGTACACCATAGCAGTTCCATGCCGATAGCTATGACGGGGTGGAAGATGTGGTGGTTGAAAGTCGTCAAATTATAAAACAAATCGAACTGAAGGCCAGCGATGACGTTTGCGACTCTATAGCAAGGAGGTTACATACAGTGAAACGTGATGCCACAGACCATATCTTTGGTCTATGCGTGCTACAATGTCTTCATATCTTTCTCTTTAAGGATAAGCATACGAATAAGGAAATATAAAAATAAATAAATAAATCAGTAAAAAAGAAATTTCTTTTAATACATCTCTTTAAAAAATCGATTTGACGTTTCGCGGATTACATCAAGTGATAGATCTGTGATATTATTACAATCATTATTGAAGAAATTTCGTGATTGAATTCTTCGAAACGAGTGCACCTTTGAGTGTGATTTGATCTACACAACTTCCTTTCCTGATAAACAGCAAGTGCATAGACTTCTGCAATCTGATAGGAATAGTTTTCAGTTTGTTTATAAAGAAGGTATTTCATTTCATCCTTCAAAACCAGTCTCATAGCACACTACTGAAAGATAGCTTATCTATCATAATCAACCAACACGCGAGCGGAGGCGGGTTTAAGCTTGTAAGATGAAAAATTCCTAACTCCACGCAAAACAGTTTTGGGCGGGCACACGAGAAGTCTTAGCTCAACAGTCCATGGAGAGGTCACGGGAAAACCGCACTGGTCAACGATGATTCCGAGAAGGAGGTCATGATAGTCCTGCGTCGTAGCGAGGCGGAGTTTTCTCGATAGAAGGTCTGGAGGCACGTCTGCTTGTTGAAGCTCGCCGGCCGCGGTGGCCGAGCGTTCTGCGGCCACTATCGTCGGGGGTTCGAATCCCCACTCGGGCATGGATATTTGTGCCGTCCTTAGTCGTAGCTAGTTCATAAGTAGTTTATAAGTTTAGGGACTGATGAACCCATAGTTAAGTCCCAAAGTTCTACAAACATTTGAACATTTGTTGAAGCTCGTAGCTGCACTAGGCGGAAGGCTAACAACTTAGAGCCGACTGCGGGCCAATCGGCGGTGAGTGTGTGGATAGATGGAGGCAGCGGGCTCGGTCTGTCAGCGCTCTCTGTCGTAGCTGGCTCCCCTTACAACAAGTATTGCGTTTTTGTTGGTTTCAGTGTACCGGGCGGGACAAGTTTCTCAGTTGCTGGCATATGAAACTGGAATATTTTGTTTACATGATAAATCAATCAAATGTGAAGGCCGTAAACTCCACAAAATACCTAGGAATTACAATTACTTCTGACTTAAATTGGAAAGAACACGTAAATAATGTCATGGGAAAGACGAACCAGAGACTGCGTTTTATTGGCAGAACCCTTAAAAGATGCAACAAAACTACTACGCTTGTCCGTCCATTTTTGGGATCCTTAACATGTGGGTTTGACGGAGGACATCGAAAGAGTCCAAAGAAGGGCAGCTCGTTTCGTATTGTCACGATACAGGGGAGACAGCGTTACGGAAATGATACAGGATCTGGGATGGGATACATTACAACAATGGCGCTTATCGCTGCGGCGTGGGCTACTTACGAAACTACAATTGCCAACATTCTCCGAATGCGAAAATATATTGTTGACTCCCACTTACATAGGTAGAAATGATCATCAGAATAAAATACGAGAAATCTGAGCCCGAACGGAGAGATTCAGGTGTTCATTCTCCCCGCGCGCTATTCGAGAACGGAAAGGGAGATAAAATAGTATAACGGTGGTTCTATGAACACTCCGCCAGACACTTAAATGTGATTTGCAGACTATCCCATGTAGATGTAGATGTAGAAGCAGCAAGTTCGCCTTTTGAGTATGTTTCTTGGTACATCACTGTGCAATGTGGGTTGCCGGTACACAGGGACCGCTCCATAGCTGTTATAGAACACTAGCTTATATGCTTGTGCTTCGCAACGGTTGTTGAAGGAGGGCCTGTGTGTTATCATGGCTTTTTAGGGTTTGGGGCCTCAGTCAGTAAGAATACAATCCTTGTTGGATCACTCTGTCAATAAACTCAGTTGTCCTAGCCAAGATATCAAATATAAGTAAAAATTATGTGTCTTCATAAAGACGTCAAATGTAAGTAAAAGTAATTGTCCGAAACGATGTATCTTCATAAATATTTCATAGAAATGTGAAACGTGGCAAAATAAGCAAAGAAATGTCGTTAAGTATTTAATACACAAAGCGAAATCAGTAAGACTATGTTCAATGTTTTTTGGTATTCGTAGATATAAGATTGCTTAATTCTGTCACAGACGTTCGCTTCCTTGTTGTACTACTTCATACTTATTATGCAGCAGGGTGTTTATTAGTTCTTTGCTGCACTACAGCGCCTCTATCGCTTGTTTGCTGTACTACGAAATCCATACTTCAAGCATAAACTACATCTAAAACAAGTTGCCTGATTCCACTTTTATCAAACGAAGTTGCTCCATGTAAATCCATGAAGTAGTTTAGGAGGTTAGATATTTCTAATAGACGAACAGACAGTTATTGAAAACACTTAAGTTTGCGATTATCTTTTTACTGTGATCTGATTGTGATGAAATCATGCCTATATGTTGCCTCAATCTTAACTCAAATTTCCTGCGAAAAACGCATGGAAATGTGTCAGTAGTTTCTTTTAATACGTTTGCGAAACGTGTTAGAAATACGCATTTCTTCATGAATATGATGTAGCTTACATCATACATCAGATATATTCGCCATTTAAAACATTTATTTCTTGATAATTCATATCTCTGGACAATGGGCGGAGGCATGAAAAGCTGAAATATAATACGTAATAAGTATTTCCATAATGAAGTAGAAATATCACTGAAAACAATTATTATTCTTACGGTTGGCTCTCTTTCCGTTAGATGCCCGATTGTCGCTCCAAGCGTGAGACTTAAACTTCCATAGCAGTTGTAAGTACAGATACCTTAGACTGTGTTGTCAGTATGTAAATATATGGATTCAAAATGTTCAAATGTTTGTATAGTCTATGGGCCTTAACTACGGGGTCATCAGTCCCTAAACTTACAAACTACTTATGAACTACTTACGAACTAGGACGGCACAAATATCCATGTCCGAGGGGGGATTCGAACGCCCGACCGTAGTGGCCGTGCAGACCGTGACTGGAGCGCCTTAGTCCCCTCGGCCACCGCGGCCGGCAAATATATGGATTAAACACGGCGAATCATATTTCGTAGAACATAGCGACCAAGGAAACGATTTTCAGAAATATGGTAAATTTGAAAAGCCATGAGTAAGTAGTATTTTCAAAGGGTAATAATCAGATCGCTGACCCGAACCTTACACGAACACCCGCAGCGCTATCTATTAGTTCTTTGCTGCATTACGCCGTTCTTTCCAAACATGAAATACACCTAAAACTTCAAATTACGATATCTTTTACTTTCCTGATCTGATTTTGATGACATGAAGCCTATATGTTGCCCCAGGATATTGTTTATTTATCTGCGATACCCCCAATGAATGTTCATTTAGTACTTTTGGAGATCACTCTCTACTAATAGACACATTCGATTGCTTTCAGAGAAATGTTAATTGTGATATATTACTTTTGATGATCCGACTTTGTGAAATTAAGTGTTTCTGTAACAGCAAGATACCCTCACGTTTCCCTCGAAAACCCCCTGAAAATTCGTCTATTAGTTTTGCAGATTAAAGATAAAGATAGACATGACGGTTGTCAATGAAAAAGTTAAATTGTGATGTTCTTCTTTCCGTGATCCGATTATTATGAAATTAGGTCTATATGTTGTCCCTAGGTACGCTGACGTTACCCCATGCAAATTCATCAAGTAATTTTGGATTACAAAAAAAAAAAAAAAAAAAAAAAAAAAAGACTCTTCGGGGTCATCAGTCCATAATCTTACTAACTACATATGGCCGCTCGGCCACCATGGCCGGCTGTAGTTTTGGAGAAGTGGTTTCTAATATATGAAGAGACAGACACGACGGTCTATGAAAACACTTCGTGATTCTATTTTGATGAAATCATGCCTAGATCCTGAACCAATCTTCGCTCATGTTTCCCGTGAAAGCCGCATGAAAATTCGTCCAGTAGTTTTGAAGATTGAAGCGGACAGCTACAGACCTTCATTTACAGATATGTTGTACAATTGTAAAATTTTGCAGGAATATATTGATTTGAATAAGTGCTGCATGTCGGTAAAATCTGTTGCGAATATGGTTAGTAGTAAAGAAGTAATAGATTAAAAAGTGATGCTTGATGGGGCGGTTTTCCATGAATGTTACTCTTTACGTCCTCATATCTCATGAATTACGTGTCGTACTGTGATAAAATTTCGAACGTACATTCAGCTTTATGTGCGTATTCTGTCTGCAAAATTTCCTGCGAGTACTATTGGTAGTGTAGAAATTATAAATTGTAACGTTATACCGAATGTCATAGTTTTGCTCCATGACAGCGGAAAAGTAGTAAGCGGGAAACTTTTTTCCTTTCAATATTTTGATGCGGTTGTCTGCGAGAAAAAGTTTAATAAAGATTTGAAATTATGTTCAAAGTTTCTTTCAAGTACTGTCATTCTCATATAGTGTATTTATAAAGTCTCGTCACATTATGTAGCAGCATTTTTTTGCGATTCCTATTGTTCATGACGTTATATGTCCTGAACCATGTGTCGTATGTGGTTCTTACCCCTACAGCAATTGTTACCTCACGGTAAGGATTATGTGTACAAAATCTGGTTGAAATCGGTCCAGTAGTTTAGGAGATGTGGAATATACATACATACACACATACAACCTATTGTATGAGATGTAAGATAAAATTACTCATTCTCTAATCTCAGAATCCGTTTCTTTGTCCTATTTCTACAGACAGTCGATCATAGTGAATGCATCTATTTAACTAATTAATTCGCAAATTCTAATGAATGACGTGGATAGTCTGTGGTAATTTACAACACTTAGTCAAGTAGCATGAATGTTTATTGTTTTCCAATCTCAAAAATATTCATGTGGTACTCTATTAAATGGCCGAGAGATTAAGGCGACCGCTCGCGAAAAGCGCGAGAGCCGGGTTCGAGTCCCAATCCGACATAAATTTTCATTTGTATGAGAACTCCTTAAGAAGAGCAAACTGCGAATAAACATCAGTTTATTTAGTTAGTTTAAGTAGTTTGTAAGCCGATGGACTGTTAAGCATAGTAGTTAAGTACCATAGATTTACTAGCATTTGAACATTTTTTTTTAATTTATTTACGAGTCACGCCCTCAACTGTAAAAATGTCGTTTGACAAAATAAATAAATAAAATAAAAATGTAGTCCCATTCAGTCACATGTTTATAAGAAATTCAAAATCAAATGTTTGTTAAGCTTATGGGACTTAACTACGGGGTCATCAGTCCCTAAACTTACAAACTACTTATGAACTACCTTATACTAAAGACGGCACAAATATCCATGCCCGAGGGGGGATTCGAACCCCCGACCGTAGTGGCCGTGCAGACCGTGACTGAAGCGCCTCAGTCCTCTCGGCCACCGCTGCCGGCTATAAGAAATTAACCGATGGAATTAGTTGTACCAAATTGAGGGCATAAATTTGGATTTAGGAATTCCCACCTAAAGCAAGAGTCTCTTTTATGGCCAATAAGAGAATGGCATTCTGCTTCATACGTACTGTACATTTCCCATGTATATGGGGAACGTTTTAGGCGAAGCATCCAGCGTTCGGCTTACTCTTCTTACTTTTCGATTAAGAGCACTTGACAGTTGCCTTCTAGTCAGATTCGGATCCAGATTCAGATTCTTTATTTGCCGTTGACCACATGTAGCAGAACAGGCTTTGCATATACACAATAGTATGCATTACATTAATGTTTATGATACTTACACAAGTGATTTACCCGCATTAATCAATTTGTCCAGGCTGCAGTATAATTACAACATTAAAATTCTATATCTATAGTAGAAGTGTCTAAAAATCTTTTATACTATAGAGTGGGTTGTTTATCAACCACTGGTACAAGTTGTTTTGAACGTTATTAAATGGTGTACATGTTGCAGAGTGTGGAGATTTGTTAAAAAATTTCTAACCGTATATTTTATAATATTTGCCTGTTTTCACCAATCTTTTTATTTCTGGTATCATGGCACCGTACACCCCCTCCAGTAATAAACTCTGTAATTTTTTATAGCATAAATCAATTATGCAAAGCTATGAAGATTTACCACTGTCGAGATTTTCATTTTAGTGAATAGTGGTCGACAATGTTCCCTTGAATCAATCTTACACATAATTCTTATCACCTTTTTTTATTTTATTTTATTTATTTACTTTTTATTTTATTTATTTATTTATTTTTTGTATATCACTAACACATCACTGACCTGACCTGTGTAATCGATATGTTTTGTTTCGTGTGTTGTCCCTCAAAATGCTTGATGCTCAATACCACATGTTTCACACTGAATTCACGAGCAATAAAATGTGCAGTAAAACTTAAGAAAACTATTTTAAATCGTGGAAGCACGTACACATGTCGCAGGTCTAGGAAATATGATCTATCTTTGAAAGTAATGTTTTAATTGTCTGAACCAGTGATTTGAAATAGTACACATGTAGTAAATTACAACGTAACTATAATTTATCAACTCAAGTGACGTGACAAAGGGTCGCCAACGTGATGCCGCCACTGAGAAAGTGTGCTGCTGTTATTACTGTGAGCGGTTTTAATGCCGCTGCGACCAGTTTTGATGCTGCCGCTGTTGTTACTGCTGTGCTGAAGTTACGAGGCGACTGTTCATATGCGGGACTCGCCGCTTAGTAGGTCAGCGGCACCACTGAGTGGAATATTTGGAACAATAATATTATTATTCAATTTTTACACATAGAATCTCATGTTAATAAACTGTTAAGACCTTTCTCCTTTGCTAGTAACAAGCTGCTTAATTATTTTACGGGCTGATTATATACACTCCATTTCTACCACGTTTCTTCTCTTCCGCTTTCAAATTATCCTACTTATTTTATTTCTTGTGCGATTCTTTTCGTAGTGTAATTGGTTAAATTATAAACAGTGTAAAATAAGTCATACATTAATAAATTCGGTAGGCTTTCTTTAAAAAAAAATGAGCCCTCCCCCCAGAACCAAACTGAATTGGAAGTAACACATTGACAATCTACTGAAGCGTTCGAGTTCAGCAACTTATACTATTAGGGTTGTTCCAAATATTGGTGACAACTAGTAAATTAACTTACTAAGCCTATTTTCATTCACTGCTTCCATATGGTATCATATTTTGGGGTAATTCATCACTGAGCAAAAAAGATTTCATTTCACAAAAACGTGTAATTAGAATAATTTCTGGAGCCTACCCAAGAGCATCTTGCAGACGCTTATTTAAGAGTCTAGGTATCTTAATAGTATTCACGGAATGTATGATATTAACTGAGAATGGGTAACGTTGAAAATGTGCATCCAGCCGGGACCCAAACCCGGGTCTCCTGTGTACTACGCAATTGCGCTGACCTCTACACTACTGGGGACACAGCGATCACCACACCTGCAAGGAATTATTCCAGTGCGCCTTTCGTCAGATACAAATTCTCAACTTTACCTATTCCCAATGGAACTCAAACTCGTAGTTACCCGTAAAATAATTCCTGTAGGAGTAAGGATCTGGGAATGCCTCTGCACTGAAGAAAGGATCATTACCCATCATCATTGCCTGTCAGGTTATGTATATATGTGGCGTCTGTTCTTTCGGACATGTCAGAAAAAAATAGACGTCTCTTTTGAGCCAGTAGGTATTATCTATTGATGTCCGAAAGAACAGAGGCCACATATATATATAAATCTTCATTGTAGCTTCACAATATATATATATATTCTTTTATGAAATTTGTTATTAATAACCCAACGCAACTGAAAGGTAATAGCAGTGTGAATAGCTACAAACTAGAAGAAAGGATTACCTACACTGTTGAAGGTTAAATAAAACGTTGACACAGAAGTAGCTGAATTAAGCTGCCACAAAAGTCTTTAAAAGTAGCCGAATAGACCGAAAACCCTACATCAAACTATTTCCACACTTTCATTCTTTTCCGTCGAATACCGAATATCTCAGTACTATGGGGTGAATATAGACTACATAAATAAGACTTTTTGTAGCCTGATAATTGATAAAATGAAAATATTGTTTTATTTTATAATGATAATGTATATTTTTTATAATCATTAAATGAGTCATAGATACATAATCAACCACTGAATTAAAATTAACAAAAACCATGTATCAAGAGAAACAATAAAGTGATTGCATAAGAATTGTCGTAATTAAAATTTAGAAGTGGAAGACTGTGGTGCAGAAACACTAATTTTTCTGTATTTTGGGCTGTAGTTTGCTCCTGTTCTTCTCATAGACATTCCCAGCCTCAGAGAGAAGACGTTCTGAATAAACAATTCCCTGGCGACGACAAAAACTTTGCTGCAAGATTTGACAAACACGCTTGCCGCCATGTGTGTGGATTGTCTTGGTGATATTTTCTGAATACTTAAATAAATGTCGATTTCAGATGCAACTTAGGTTTTTTCTTTGGATGCCCCAGCATGAGCTGTTCTTTTTTTTAAATTTTTTTATTTTTAATTTTTTTTTCTGCAACCACTTCTTCGAAGAAGTTCACACGTGATGAGTGAACATCTGATTTAGACTCTCTTCTTCGATTCTCACCTTCTTGGCCTGAGTAGGGGACGTATTCGCTCATCTCCTGCGCTCGTTTCACTGCTGTTTAGCCTATCGATCAAAATATATTGTCTCACTTCTTCTCTTTATAGTTGTGAAAACATTAATTCTAAAGCGGTAGCTACCAAAAAATTTTTACTTTTTGTGATGTCTTCAATTCGATCTTGCAACCCTTGTTGTGTGACAAGCCTCCTGGCTTAATTTGGGCGTAAGCTCTGATGAGCTTGTTTTCTCGCAATATCGCATTAATGTAAGAGCATACGGAATTACTTCAGAAATGAAAGCTTATCCTGAACTTGTAATTCTTGTTAGCTCCTCAAAGAGTTGTAATAATATCAAAAGTTGTTCTAAAAGTTCCCATTGTGCAGTCGTAGGTTGGCAATGTCGCAGTCCTGAGATCGAATGAAATGGCCTATTTTACTACCATTAGCTTTGAAAGCATATAACGTGTGGAATTCCATCGAGAACTGACATCTTGAACCAATTCGCGCTGAGGGAGATCAAAATGTTTTTAATAGTTCTGAATGCTTTTATAAGATCTTTCTTGCCATAGATCACTTATTGCTTTTATATGACTAGTTTTGATTCGTTAAAGAGTCGAAACTAGTCATATAAAAGCAATGAGCGATCTATGGCAATAAAGATTTTATGAAAGGATTCAGAACTATTACATTAAAAGATCGCCTCCTAGAAAAGTCCTGAATAAGATGTCAGGTAATTAGAACCAACGTTTTTGTATAGAATGCAGTTTTTCCTGTGCAGTGCCAGATCGATTAAATGAATTATGGTTCTTATACTAGCTACTATCATTTAAACCACATTTGACAGAGCCTTCAGAAAATCATTAACAATTAATTGAAGAGTGTGCATTAAACTAAGCACAGAGGGCAACTCTGCATCATTAACAGCTTTTACTATATTCCGTACATTATCATGAACAGCGACATGAATTTTTGCCATTTGGCTGCCCCATTAACTTGCAGTTTCGTGTAAAATAATCAATATGTTTTGTTCCGTGTGTTGTACCTCAAAATTCTTGATGCTCAATATCACATGTTTGACACTAAATTCACGAGCAATAAAATGTGCAGTAAAACTTAAAAAAAAAAAAAAAATTAAATTGTGAAAACACGTTCACATGTCACATATCTCGGAAATATAATCTATCTTTGGAAGTAATGTTTCAATTGTCTGAACCAGTGGCGAAGCCATAGAGGGGCTAGTGGGACTGAAGCCGCCCCCCCCCCCCCACAACACGTCCCAAAGTATTTAATTTTATTATTTTTTATTGTTTTATTTTTTTTTAACAGATCGGCACCGTAAATTTGAATTAGTACACATGTAGTAAATAACAACGTAACTGTAATTTACCAACTCGAGTGACGTGACAATGGGTTGGCAACGTAATGCGGCCACTGAGAAAGTGTGCTACTGTTACTGTAAGCGGTTTTAATGCCGCCGCGATCAGCTTTGACGCTACCGCTGTTGTTACTGCTATGATGAAGTTACGAGCCGATTGTTCATATGCTGCGACCCGCTCCTTAGCAGGTCAGCGGCGCCACCAAGTGGAATCTTATGCACAATAGTATTATTTTAGTTCAATTTTTGCACACAGTCTCATTTTAATTAAAATGTAAAGACCTTAAATATTTTACGAGCTCATTATATACACTCCATTTCCACCACAATGCTCCTCTTACACTTTCCAATCAATGCGAACCTACTCATTTTATTTCTTGTGCAATTCTTTTCGTAGTGTAATTGGTTAAATTATAAACAGTGTAAAAATAAGTCATAGATTAATAAATTCGATAGACTTTCTTTTTTTTTAAAAAAATGAGACTTCCCCCAGAACCAAATCCTGGCTTCGCCACTGATCTCAACCACCTTGTGAGTTATATCGGGAATTATTTTGTCTGAGATGTAAGGACGGTTTCGTATTTTTATTCCGCGGCAAAACACTATTAATCAGTCTTCTAAAACCAGGCCTTTCTACTACCGTTACTGTCTCATTGCCAAGTTCTCTCATTTAAGCAATTAAGAGACGGTATTATTTTAGCCCTAGGATCATTAATATCCCATGATTTACGTAATTCAGTTTATTGTTCAAGGCTCAATTGGTTTTTGAAAGCGATGGTTTACTTATATCCTCTTGCCCGTCTGGAAGTGTAGCCTGCAACTTTCTATGTTCGTTGCTGTGACTGTATTTCAAATGATTTATCATTCCTGATGTAGTAGTCTTCTTTACAACACCACCACGAGAAATTTTTATTTCTCTCAATTTACACACAACACTTTTTGATTATTTTCATCGTCCTCGAAGTATGTTGATATGGGAAATGTTTTTTGAAGCCATATTAGATTATTTTACCGTATTAGTTCTACACAGTTTCACTTAAATGAAAACGCAGGTGCGACAAACTGCGCTTACTAACTGTACGAAAATAGTCAACGAGAAACGCTACGCTGTAACAACTGTGTAGCGCTGTGGCTGGAGGGTAGCTATATTGTTGTCGCAACACTTCACACAGCCATTGTTGATGTTATGTTAGACAAGCTTCAAATTTACTGGCGATTTATGATTGAAATTTGTACCAGTCAGTTTTGAAACACAGTGTCGAAACATGGCTGCAAATTCTGTGCAAGTTATTGCAAGCAATAAAACTCATTACGAAACGTTTTCTATATGTAACTGTTTTGATAGTATCAATCTGTTATTTTTAACACCTTGCTTACAGTAAATAGATAATGTTACCATCGAATTAACAAAACGTATTAGCCGCGCGGGAGTAGCCGAACGGTCTGGAGCGCCACGTATGGATCGCGAGACCTCCCGCGTTGGAGATTCGAATCCTCCCTCGGGCATGGATGTGTGTGTTGTCCTTAGGTTAGTTTAACTTAGTTTAAGTAGTTTGTAAGATTAGGGACTGATGACCAACGTAGTTTGGTCCCATAGGATTATAAACATTTGAATTTGAAAACGTATTAACAAGCCATTAATATTGTAAAAAAGGACATGTCATCTGCAGCTAGGCAGAATGTGTACGGTTTTCTCCGAAAATAATTCGTCACCCTAAGGTACATACATTTGAACACACGAGCATTTGAACACACGAGCAAGAAACAAACACGTCGATACACGTTTTATCACCACACGCCAGCCGAATAATTTTGACGAATATTCGGCTATTTGGCTAGAAAGCCGACAGAATATTCGGTATTCGGTGTGCGGCCCAATATGCTGTTCGTTGCAATTCTAATAATTTTGTTTCGATACAGCGCATTTGTTGAAATTATTAGAAAAGCTTTCTATTGACGACAAAATTCTCCCGTTAGACAGTATCATATTTGTAGAACATACATTCCGGCACTAAGTGGCCGTTCGATCACCTTTGATATACACAACAGCACTTTACAATTCAGTGTAACGATACATATTGTAGGAGACAAGGAATAGGAAAGAGAGTAAGGATATTAATTTTTTCCTTTCTCTCAATTTTGATAACGAAGTTGTTCTTTATTTTATTCAGAAAATGCGATATATTATATTTGATCTATTTGATCGAGCACAGGATAAAGAATTTATTGATTATAGATTAAGTCACTCTAATTGAACAAAAGAGAGTAAATTGACTCTCAAATGTTTTAAGATAGATGAATAAAGTCAGCGTGCTACTGTTTGTTAGCGAAAACGGTATGTTTTGCTTTAATTTTGTGAAATAAATCATATATAAAAATGTTAACTAGTGTTTGAATTTTATTTAGATTCAGTGAATAATGGTTGGCTAGTAAATAACTACGAATCCACGATCGTCGAAATTACTACAGATACGTAAGATTTATGTTGTCGGGCATATATTCAAAACAATAATGACTTAGGTACATCAGCCTTTAAAAATTTTGCATATGTGACACTATATTATTTCACTTATTCTTTCAACTAACTAATAGTCATTCAAAATCAATTTTTCAATTCATTTTATATATATTATTGTAAAAAAGAAAGCATTTATCAATATTAACAGTATAAAATGGCGCCCAAACGGGTGGCCAGGTATTGTACACTGTTGTAATTTGTATTATATGTTACATGTGCTGGAGAAATTCATCATTGGAAAGAGAATTTAAAAACGAATTACTACAAAATACAGAACGGTAACCACGTAAGACAAGAATCGGTAATGTACCATTTACTATTATTGCTATCAGACTGAGATCGATTTCTGCATTCTCTTTCTTAGTAGAAAATCTTTTTAAAAATATGATTTCTCTGTAGAATCAGACTAAATCTTCATAACTTCATTTTTCAATAGCTCACATGCATGAAATGTTGAGAAATCATCGTGTGTTTTGATATCAACAAAGTGTGACGAAAAGATTAGAAAAATTTCTCGACTGTTGTCAAAATTATTCAGTTTGGGACAAAATTTAATACTTCTTGGCACGAATTTCTCTTTTCTGAGGTAATACTGCTTAACGCGTGTGCAATTGTGAGCTGTAATTGTGCGTGTGCGAATTCGGTCATGGTTGTTCAGGTCATAAAGAAACTATATTCAAAATGTCAGACAATAGGGATAAAGAAATACTTTCAGATAATGAGGTCAGTTTTACGAAACAATCGTCGACTAAGATAAGTAAACAAGAAAATCGCCTTATACCCTGTGCCACTCCACCGCGGCACACCTATTTTAATCTCACCCTGCCAGCGTGTTGTATTCAGGATGTGATCCATAAACAGTGTGAACAACAGTGGTCACAGGATACAGTCTTGTCTTACCCCGGAATCTACGCCGGCCGCAGGGGCCGAGAAGTCTGTGGCGCGCCAGTCACAGTCTGGACGGCCGCTACGGTCGGGGGTTCGAATCCCCCTCGGGCATGGATGTTTGTGTCGTCTTTAGAATAAGGTAGTTCATAAGTTGTTTGTAAGTTTAGGGACTGATGACCCCGCAGTTAAGCCCCTTAAGCTTAACAAACACTTGAACATTTGAACCTGAATCTACCGTGAACCATGAACTCTATTTACTGTGAACTCTGTCACGTGACAATCTACGTAAAGACCTTTAATTATCAGCAGACGTTTGCCTCCTATTCCATAAAGAACACGGTCGTAAACTATTTCAAGATCTATAAAACACAGGTACAATTCCATGTGCCACTCATGACACTTCGCCATTATCTGCTACAGGCTAAAGATCTAGTCCTGATAGCCTCTAAGAGGCCTAAACCCACCCTGATTTTCAACTAACTTATCTTCAATTAATAATCACAATCTCCTTTCTAAAATATCTGTGAATACTCTACCCACAACGCTAATATATATATATATATATATATATATATATATATATATATATATATATATATATATATATGTGTGTGTGAATTGCTGTTCGTTAGTCTCGGTAAAAATTGAGAACAGGTGAACCGATTTGACCAATGTTAGTCTTGAAATATTCGTGTAGGTCCAGGGAGGGTTTAAACGGTGATAAAATATGGAAAAGTTGTCCGGGAAAGAGAAAAATCGGGAACATGTGAAACAGCTGTTTCTAGTGAGTTATCAATACCGTTCGTCCAACTGCGATAGAATTTTGTACATTTCACGTTGAAAGCAATATGAAGGTTGAAAAGTTGGGAAATTTAGGAAAAACCGAAAGTGATTTTTTTTCTACGAATAAAAATAAATTGCCACATTTTTTTTTTTTTTTTTGAAAATCTACAGGAAAATTCGAAAATTTGAGAAAAACTGAAAGTGCGTTTTTCAGTGGGGTTTTGAATGAATTCAGCATTATAACTGATTATTCGCACGGCGGAGAGGGGTAATTCTTTTGTTGTTTTGATCATTATGGTCTTGGAAAAGCTTTCACTAAAAAGATAGAGGCAGTTAAAAAGAAAAGTCGCAAAATTCGAACCAAGTTTCTTTTTCAATGTGTTTCTAAATGTACTCAATACTATAAGTTGAGAACCGTTCATCCGCTTGCGATAAAATTTTGATCATTTGACGTTCAACGAAAGATGAATGTTCTTATGAACTAAAAGTTCGGAAAATTTGGAAATTCGCGAGAAACTGAAAGAACTTTTTTCAATGGGGTAACAATATCATTCGTCTGATGGCGATAAATTTTTGCATATTTGCGTTCAAAGCAAGAGTAACGTTCTTATGATATAAAAATTTGGAAAAGTGTCCCGAAAAATTGGAAAATACAGAATAAATAGACATTTTTCTATGAAACATCAATACCATTCATCTGATTGCGATAAAATTTTGCACATTTGACGTTCAACGGAAATGCTTTTATAAAGCTACTGGGTCTAAAATACATATTATTTAAATTAGTATGATTTATATTAAGAGGTAAGTGATACGAAGTTCACCGGGTCATCTAGTTAATTATACTAATTTAAATAAATAAACTTATGTAACAAATGATACTGGGTATGCTAATGTAGCGTTCCCATCACCCGACAATGTTAATTAATTATACTGACTTAAAAAAAATAAACTGGTATAAAAAATGTTACGGGGCATGCTAATGTAGCGTTCCCATCGGACAGAGCTAACGGGCAACGTAGACTAGGTATCCCAGAGATGACGAACTCGGTTGAGCTGCGGTGGTTTCCCGCGAAGCGCAACATCGTGGAAAATAGAACTGTCTGGCGTATCTGCTCCACATTTCCTGGAGTCCATCCGTTCGGCAGCTCGGGGACCCGTGACTCCCTAAAGGGGAAATCTGTGCCGACACGCAGTCACGCTGCCGCTCTGCAGTGGCACTGCCCACGGAAAGCCTTCGCCACAAGTTAGAGGAGGCGGAAAACTGAAGAGGTGTCCTACATCCGTTGTGTTGCGCGTATTTCGTTCACTTGGTAAAGGGAAAACGGACCGGTATAATGACGCACAGGAAGTGATGAGGAAGTCTACTTATTGCCGGTACGGGGAATAACGGCGTTGTTACGTCGTTCCACGAGACAGCTTCGTGTTTACTGGATATACTTATGTGCGGCGGATAGGTGAACTCTGTTCGCTGGCGAACGCGCGCGTGTTTATGTGTTGGAGAGAGGGGGGGTTAAGGGGGGGGGATTGAATTTTAGAAATGGTTCGGTAATAGGAAATTGCTGTACCACCTATATATTCACTACAGTATCCCGCAAAACTACTAGGTCTGCATATATACTCCGTAATCCACCGTAAACTGCGTGGCGAAGGGTACAATGTACCACTACTAAGCATTTACTTTCCTATTCCATGTGAGATTACCGCCCATTAGAAATACTGGTAAATTAATAGCATTTGATAATTAAACAGTATGAAGTTCACTGCAAACATTGACCATGCCAATGCACAACTTTAATTTTATTAATTATGGTAGCAATGTATGTACGCAGTTGGGTGAACACATTTATAGTTAGGCCATAGGTAGAAATTCTCCACGTTGAGATTTGCTGTGTGCTTGTAGCTGACGGAAGGCCAGCGAGCAGGCCGACGTTGGTGGCTTGTTCCAACTTAGGATTTTACAGTTCGTTTCCGGTGAGGGGAGAGAGTGACAATGGCGAGTGCCAGGCACAGTGCAGTGCACAAATATTGTAATACTACTGGCATTTGAAGTAATACGATGCAGTTAGGAACCTTTAAGGCCCTCATTACAAAATAGCCTGTTGATAAATAAACAATACATTAGCTGATATAGTCACATCTAACGCAATATGTTTAATTGACAATGAAAAGTAATAAATTACCAATGAATACAATACAGTTACACAACTAGCATGGCAATGTTTGTTTATAAAAGTAATATATTAAATATTTATCATTTTATTTTCAATTAATCTTGTGTATTTTATCTTGAATTATTCAGTTAAATCACTTACCTGTGATATAAGAAATTGCACGATTGTAATAAATAGGGCAAAGGGTGTTTATACCAATATAAAAACATTATAAGAAATTCGTATAATGTGTACTGTGATTACTTTGATTTTAAGTATAGTTTTAGAAATGTATTGGCTGAGCGCTGTATGTTGGCAAATCGGTTAGAACAGCTCACATGGGGAAGTTGATGACGTAAGGGAAAAATCCCCGGCAGTTGAGCTTTTGGCGCGCGCACGAGGGCAGGAAGTGAGGAGTCGGGAGCACGTGGGGTAGCTGGCCGGGCGGCGTCGCTCTGCATCAGTCGGCACCAAGTTGAATCGAGTGCTACTGTGTATTGGTGAATATTTAGCCAGTGGAACAAGGTGTGCATCGCATTGAATTAAAGTGACTGTGATTTGTTAATGTAACACGTGTCCTCACATAGGCATGAACATAAACGGTGTTTGAGACAGCCACATGGTGTGAAAACAATTTGCGACAAATATTCATTTTGTCTGGGGACTCACGAGCTATAACTTTATTTGATAAATGTGTCGACGTATAGACGTATCAGCCACGGGGTTCTAATATTGTGAAATAAACAACATAAAGTGAACTTTCACGTGTTTTCAAAAATAGTATTTAGTACACCCTTTTCTCTCATGAACTTGACTTTATTATGAACTGTTTTGTTAATCATATGCAGGGAAGGAAAGCTGCGAACGTGTGATATCATCCCCTAGAAAACGAGTCAAACAGTCGCAATCAAGTTCCAGTGTTTTTGCATGTTTAGGAATTTGGTTCACAGTTGGTGGTTGTGAGTTTTAAAAAATTAATCTTTTCCTATTTTAAACTCTCACCCCGACCTTCACTCTCGCATCCACTCCCAAATAGAGCGAGGGAAAGTAGCATGTCTATATGCTTCTGTACAAGCCGTAATTTCTATTATCTTTTCTTTGTGATCTTTACGCGAAATATCAGTAGGCGGCAGGTAGCTCGTTCTACACTCAGCTTCAAATTCCGGCCCTCTAAATTTCGTCAGCAGAATTTCTCGAAAAGAACGTCGTTTTCCCTCCAGCGATCCCCATTTAAGTTCCCGGAGCATTTCCTGGACACTCGCTTATCGGTCGAACCTACCAGTAACGAACCTAGCTGCTCGCCTCTGAACTGATTCCATGTCCTCCTTTAAACTGATCTGCTGCGGGTCCCAAACACTTGAGCAATACCGAAGATGTGATCGTACAAGCGTTTTATATGCAGTCTCCTTTACAGATGAAGTACATCTTCCCAAAATTCTCCAAATAACTGAAGTCGGCTGTCCGCCTTACTCAAAACTGTCATAACAAGTTTGTTTCATTTCATATCGCTCTGCAATGTTACGCCTAGATATTTGAACGACACGACTGCATCAAGAAACTCACTACTACTGCTGTATTCGACATTATGGGATTGTTTCTCCTAATCATGTTCATCGGCTTACATCTTTCTACATTTAGAGCTAGCTGCCATTTTTCGCACCAACTAGAAATTTTGTCTAAGTCATCCCTGTACGCTATTACAGTCGATTAAACACGACACCCACCGATACACCACAGCATCATCAGCAAAGAGCCGCAAATTACAAGTTGCTCTGTCCATCAGATCATTTATATAGACAGAAAATAATATCTGTCCTATCACACTCCCCTGGGGCACGCCTGACGATACACACTCGTCTCTGATGAACACTCGCCGTCGAGAACAACGTATTGCGTTCTATTACTTAGGAAGTCTCCCGGTCAGTCACAAATCTGTGAACCTATTCCATATGCTCGTATCTTCATTAGTAATCTGCAGTGTGGCACCTCGTCAAATGCCTTGTTGAAAGTGAGAAAAACACAATCTACATGTTGCCCTCCATCCATTGCTCGCAAGATGTCATGTGAGAAAAGGACCAACTGAGTTTCACACAACTGATGTTTCCTAAACCCGTGCTGATTCATAGAAAAAAGCTTATCCATCTCAAGGAAATTTACTATATTCAAGCTCAGAATATGCTCAAAAATTCTACGTGAAACTGATGTCAAGGATATTGGCCTGTAATTGTGTGCTTCAGTTCTTTTACGTTTCTTGTAAACATGTCACCTGCGGTTTATCCCATTCCTAGGAACTTTACTCTGAATTAAAGATTCGCCATAAATTCAAGCTAAGTAAGGGAGCAATGCCACAGAATACTCTTTGTTGTGGTCTTCAGTCCGGAGACTGGTTTGATGCAGCTCTCCACAATACCCTATCCTGAGCAAGCCTTTTCAACTCAACATACGAACGGCAACCAACATCCATTTGAATCTGCTTACTATATGCGTCTCTTGGTCTCCCTCTGCGATTTTTACCCCACACACGTCCCTCCAATGCTAAATTTACGATTCCTCGATGTCTAAGAATGTGTCCTACCAAGCGACCCCTTCTTTTAGTCAGGGTATGCCAAAAATTCCTTTTCTCGCCAATTCTGCCTCTTCATTAGTTATGTGATCTACCCACCTAATCTTCAGCATTCTTCTGTAGTACTACATTTCAAAAGCCTCTATTCTCTTCCTGTCCGCACTGCTTATCGTCCATGTTTCACTCCCGTACAAGGCAACACTCCACACAAATGCCTTCAGAAAGGACTTCCTTAGGCTTCAATCAATATTCGATCTAACAAATTTCTCTTTTTCAAAACGCTTTTCTACCCATTGCCATTCTGCATTTTATATCCTCTGTACTGCGACCATCATTTGTTATTTTACTGCCCTAGTAACAAAACTCATCCGCCGCCTTTATTGCTTCGTTACCTAATCTAATTCCTTCAGCATCACCTGATTTTCTTAGACTGCACTCCATTACCCTAGTTTCGTTCTTGTTAATATTCATCTTATATGAACCTTTTAGCATACTGTCCATTCCGTTCAACCGCTCTTCCAGGTTCTTTGCTGTCTCTGACAGAATTACTATGTCGTCGGCAAAACGCAATGTTTTTAATTCTTCACCATGAACTTTAATTCCTTCTCCAAATTTCTCCTTGGTTTCCTTTATAGCTTTCTCAATGTACAAATTGAACAACAATGGAGAAAGACTACAACCCTGTCTTACTTCATTCCCAACCACTGCATCCCTTTCATGCCCTTCAATTCTGACAACCGCTGTTTGGTTTTTGTACAAGTTGTAAATAACCTTACGCTCCCTATATTTTACTCCTGCTTGCTTCAGAACTTGAAACAGCTTATTCCAATCAGCATTGTTAAAAGCCTTCTCCAAATCAACAAAAGCTAGATATCTCGGTTTGCCTTTTCTTAATCTTTATTCTAGGATAAGCCGTAAAGTGAGTATTGCCTCCCGTGTTCCTACTTTTCTCCTGAACCCAAACTGATCTTCCCCGAGGTCGGCTTCTACCAGGTTTTCCATCGTGAGTTGCATAACTCTGGAACACATTTAATGTTCGAGGATTAGGTATATTTTTTGGAGACCGGAAATCTCCCTCGTAGAAATCAACATGGTTTCTGAAAACAACGATCGTGTGAAAAGGGGGCCGCGCTATCCATCCACGAGATCCAGAGGGCAGTATGTACAGGATCCAACGGGAGTGCCGTGTTTCTTGACTTTCACAAGGTGTTTCATACCGTTCCTCACAGTCGTCCGCTGAACAGTGTGCGAGCATAGGGAACATCAGACCAAGACGTTTCTATCTAACAGAATGTAGCATGTCATTGTCAACGGAGAGCTCAGGCGCACCCCAGGGGATTGTTATTAGTGTGTGGCCTCGTAAATTACATAGGAAGTTCCGTGAGGCTTTTTGCGGATGATGCTGTAGTTTGGTGAGAAATATCAATACTGGAAGAGTAGCGAAATGTAGGATTTGCAACGGATCGACGCACGTCTAACGTGCTTTTACATAGAAAGAAATATCCTGTATTCTATAACTAGCTGAAAACCCGGCATTGCCCGGGTATTTATTTATTTATCCTGCCTACAGTTAGTACTTCTCCTATCCCTTCTCTTCCTGTCCATCTCCTGTTTTTCTTAAAACATGTTAAATTTATCGAAGAATATATAAGAAACAAGGCTGCCATGCGTAATGTGCTAAATTATAAGTGCATTATCCAAACGAAGAAAGATAGCAATCAAAATACAAAAGACATATAAATTTCGTAATATCTCATATTTATTGTATTATATGGTGTGTAATTATCGAATTTTTCAGGTGTATATTAATTTATATAAGTGCTGTATGTCTGTAAAATCTGTTGCGAATACAATTAGGAGTAAAGAAATAATGGATAATAACTTAGTACGAGATGGAGCAGTTTTCCACGAACATTACTGTTTATGTGCTCATACCTCATAAACTACGTGTCGTACTGTGATACAATTTCGAAGGTACATCCAGCTATATGTGTGTATACTGTCTGGGACTTTTCTGCAGCTACAATTTGCGGTGTAGAAGTTATAAATTGTAACATCATACCGAATGCCGTAATTTTAGTCCATAACAACGGAAAAGTAGTAAGCGAGAAACTTTTTTTCCTTTCATAATTTTGCTATGGTTGCCAGCGAGAAAAGTTGAATAAACGTTTGAAATTATATTTAAAGTTTGTTGCAAGCCGCTAAGTAATCTCGTTCTCATACACTGAATCCGCATTATATGACAGCTTCTTGCAACTCGTGTTGTTTATGATGTTATACTTCCGAAATCATGTGTCGTATGTGGTTATTGCAATTACAGAATTGGCACCTCACGGTAAGGAATGTGTGTACCAAATTTGGTTGAAATCGGTCCAGCGGTGCAACATTGTGGCGTAATGCAGCAGTTTTTCTCCCATATCATTGTTTATTACGTCATATCTCGTAATCTATGAGTTGTACGCGATCCTTACACTTACGGCGACCGTCCTCATGGATTGAAGCTTACGGGTGTAAAATTTCATAAAGTTAGGAACAAAACTGTATATTTGGATGCAATACGTATACACAAACACAAGGACACTCTGCCTTATGTATAAAGACTACATAATAGCAAAACAAACAGCAGAAGCAGTTACTTCCATAAAAACCTGAAAGTATACGTAAGACTCGGTTTGACATTGAAAGACCATATAAAATCAAACGTAGGTGAAGTAGATGCCAGACAGAGATTACTTGGAAGATTTCTTAGGAAGTGTAGCCCGTCAACAAAGGAACTGGGTTAACATAAGGTGACCATAATTTTGGAAGCCAAAGCTGGCAGCAACATGAGTGTCCATTAGTGACGAATCAAAAAAAAAAAAAAAAAAAAAAAAAAAAAAAAAAAAAAAAAAAAAAAAAAAAAAGTGGGGGGGGGGGGGGGTGCGGAAGCACTAGAACTGGGAACCTTGCTGTTTCTTTATATATATGTAATGAGATCTACTCGCTGAGTGCCCTCAGATGCTCCCCCCCACCCCTCATCACCGCTAGACAAAGATACTGGGGAAAGCAAGATATACGGTCCACTCACATGTTTCTAGTTCAAGAAAACTGCTAAAAATTTGGAATATAAGACAGAAAAACCACCCTCCCTTTTACAAACTATAGGCGTCTCTGAGGACCAATTTTCACACTAATTACTCATTTACTCGGAATACAACAATGTTCTATAATTGTTGTACTTAATTCAAATTTTCATTCAAATAAGTAACAGACATCAAATATCAATATAACAAATGTAATATAAAACAAAAGACACATCCACAGTTATTATATAATAATGAAGAAGCAAAATATTAAAAGGTAATTGCTTAGATCCACCCCCATAAACCCCAGACCTTGCCGAGGTGGGGATGGTTTGCGTCCCTCAACGATACAAATAGCCGTACCGTAGGTGCAACCAGAACGGAGGGGTAACTATGGAGAGGCCAGACAAACATGTGGTTTCTCAAGAGGGTCAGCAGCCTTTTCAGTAGTTACAGGGGCAACAGTCTTGATGATTCACTGAGCTGGCCTTGTAACATCAGCTAATGTAGCTTTGCCACACAGCTACTGTGAACGGCAGAAAGCAAGGGGACACTACAGCCGTTACTTTTCCCAAGGATATGCAGCTCTACGGTATGAATATATGATGATGGCATCCTTTCGAGTAAAATTTTCCGGAGGTAAAATAGTCCCTCATTCGAATCTCCGGGCGGGGACTACTCAGGAGGATGTCATCATCAGGAAAGACAACACTGGCATTCTACGGATCGGGGCGTGAAATGTTAGATCCCTTAATCAGATAGGGAAGTTAGAAAATTTAAAATGGGAAATGGATAGGCTGAAGTTAGATATAGCGGGGGTTAGTGAAGTTCGGTGGAAAGAGGGACAGAATTTCATGTCAGACGAGTAAAGGATTATGAATACAAAATCAGCTGGGAGTATTACAAGAGTAAGTCTGATAATAAATAAGAAAATAGGAATGCGAGTAAACTACTATAAGCAGCGCAGTGATCGCATTATCATAGTCAAGATAGATACAAAGCCAACACTGACCTGTATGCCCACAACCTCTGACGAAGATGAGGAGATTGAAGTAATGTTTGTGGAGATAAAGGAAATTATTCATACAATTAAGGGAGAGGAAAACTTAATTGTGATGGAAGACGAATTCGCTAGTAGGAAAAGGGAGGGAAGGAAAAATAGTAGGTGAATATGGACTGAATGAATGAAAGAAGAGATCGCCTGGTAGAATTTTGCACGCAACCTAATTTAATCACAACGAATACTTGGTTTAAGAATCATGAAGGAAGGTTGTATACGTGGAAGACACCGGGAGGTACCAGATAGATTTTATAATGGTAAGACATAGATTTCGGAACCAGGTTTTAAACTGTAAGACATACCCAGGGACAGATATAGACGCTGACCATAACTTATTTGTCATGAACTATAGGTTGAAACTGAAAAAAACTGCAAAATGGTAGGAAAATAAGACATGGGGCCTGGATAAATTGAAGTTCTTGAACTGTAGTTCTTGAGAATTTTAGAGGGAGCTTTAGGCAACAATTGACAAAAACGGGTGGAAATAAGGCAGTACAAGAGGAATGGGTAGGATTGAGAGATGAAATACTGAAGGCAGCAGAGGACAAAATGTGTAGAAAGGCAAGACCTACAAAAAACCTTGGATATCACAGGAAATAATAAATTAAATTGATGAAAGGAGAAAATATAAAAAATGCAGTAAATGAAACAGGCAAAATGGAGTACAGACGACTAAGAAATGAGATTTACGGGAAGTGCAAAATAGTTAAGCAGGAGTGGCTAGAAGGCAAATGCAAGTCTGTAGAAGAATGTATAAATAGGGGAGAAATAGATACCGCCTGCAGGGAAATAAAAGAAACATTTGGAGACAAGAAGAACAGCTTTATAAATATAAAGAACTCAGATGGAAAAACAGTTCTCAGCAAAGAAGGGAAAGCTGGAAGGTGGAAAGAGTATATAGAGGGACTCTACAAAGGAAATGAATTTAGAGACAATATTTTAGGAAGGGAATAGGATGTAGATAAAGACGAAATAGGAGATACAAAAAAAAAAAAAAAAAATTCAAATGATTGTACAGCTTATGGGACTTAACTACGGGATCATCAGTCCCTAAACTTACAAACTACTTACGAACTAGGTAATACTGAGGACGGCACAAATATCCATGCCCGAGGGGAAATTCGAACCCCCGACCGTAGTGGCCGTGCAAACCGTGACTGGGGCGCCTCAGTCCCCTCGGTCACCGCGGCCGGCAATCTCCATTCCAAAGGAAGCAGGTGCAGAAAGGTGTGAAAATTACAGAACCATCAGTTTAGTAAGCCATGGTTGCAAAATTTTAACACGATTTATTTACAGAAGGATGGAAAATCTGGTAGAAGTCGACGTTGGGGAAGACCAGTTTGGATTCAGGAGAAACAGGAACACCGGAGGCAATCCTCACTTTACGGCGTATCTTAGACGACAGATTAAGGAAAGGCTAACCTGCATTTTTAGATTTTGTATATTTGGAGAAATCTTCTGAAAGCAGCAGGAGTAACATATAGGAAACGGAATGTTATTTACAACTTGTACAAAAAACCAGAGAGCAGTTATAAGAGTTGAAGGGCATGAAAGGGATGCAGTGGTTGGGAAGGGTGTAAGACGGGGTTGTAGCTTTTCCCCAATGTTACTCAATTTGTACATTGAGCAAGCTGTAAAGGAGAGCAAGGAGAAATTTGGAGAAGAAATTAAAGTTCAGGGTGAAGAAATAAAAACCTTGCGTTTTGCTGATGATATTGTCATTATGGCAGAGACAGCAAAGGATCTGGAGGAGCAGTTCAATGGAATGGACATTATGTTGAAAGGAGCATATAAGAAGAACATTAACAAGAGCAAAACAAGGGTAATGGCGAAGTAATTAAATTAGGTAACAAATCAATAAAGGTGGTAAACGAGTTTTGTTACTTGGGCAGTAAAATAACATATGATGGTCCAATACAGAGCATATAAAATGCAGAATGGCAATGGGAAGAAAAGCGTTTTTGGAAAAGAGAAATTTGTTAACATCGAATATTAATTTAAGCATAAGGAAGTCCTTTCAAAATGTTCAAATGTTTGTATATCTTAGGGGACGTAACTACGGGGTCATCAGTCCCTAAACTTACAAACTACTTATTAACTACCTTATACTAAGGACGGCACAAATATCCATGCCCGAGTGGGGATTCGACCCCAGACCGTAGTGGCCGTGCAGACTATGACTGGCGCGCCGCAGAACGCTCGGCTACCGCGGCCAGCAAGGAAGTCCTTTCTGAAGCCATTTGTGTGGAGTGTTGTGTTGTATGGGAATGAAACATGGACGATATACAGTACGGACAGGAAGAAGATAGGCGTTTGAAATGTGGTGCTACAGAAGAATGCTGAAGATTAGGTGGGTGGAATGCGTAACTAATGAGGCGGTACTGAACAGAATTGGGGAGAAAAGGAATTTCTGGAATACCTTGACTAAAAGAAGGGATCGATTGGTAGGACACATTCTTAGACATCAAGGAATTATGAATTTAGCGTTGAAGGGAAGTTTGAGGGGTAAACATCGCAGAGGGATGCCAAGAGATGAATATAGTAAGCAAATTCAAATGGATGTAGGTTGCCGTTCTCATGAGGAGATGTAGAGTCTTGCTCTGGATAGAGTAGGGTGGAGAGCTGCATCAAACCGGTCTCCGGACGAAAGAACATAACAATTACTTAGATAATAATATGCAACATCTAAAAATTCAGCTGATCACGCCCTCATATTTTTGTGATGAATGAATTTTGTTTAATAAATGTTTGATTTCTTTTAAGTTACTTACCTCTCTTGGAGTTCGGAACTGCAAACGCAGTGACGTTAGGGCATTGCGAAGCTGGTTACAATGTGTTCGCGCTGCAGTACTCACGCCGACCAAACAATACAACAATCACAAAAGGGCTCCCGGGATCCCGCTATGGAAATCCAGCTCAGTAGTACCAACTTCACAGCAAGTATTAACTTGAATGCGTCAGCAGTTAGGTTGTGTAAACGCATTCTATAATGTGGTATGTTAGGTAGGGGATATGATATGGAAATAAAGTGTAAAATAATTTTACAATTCTAAAAATGTGAGAAGTTGTGTTGACCGAGACTTGGATTTTGAAACACGTCCACTGAATGTGTGGTCGTGTTCCAATTTGATTGACTTATTAACCTAAAGTGTTTCTGCAACATTAATGCTATCTATTTGTGTGTTAATTATTTTATTCTTTTTATTGATGATCAATGTCTCATGTTTACATATGTTTGGCCCCCATTTATATATGTTTCCACCCGTGTGATGGAACTTGTTTGTTCATATGAATGTGTGCTCTTAATATTGGCTGACTGCCGCGCAATGGCTTACCGACGTCGCCTACCGCTTCAGCCTCGTTTTGCTGTAGTTAAGATAAGAACGCATGGCTTCGTTTGTCGTCTGCGCTAGCGTCTGATGGATGGCTAGAGACAAGTTTACTTGGCAAGGTGGAGAGGTGGCCGTGTTCTTAGTGTCGTACCAACCTAATATTGGACGAAAGAGGTGACAGCAGACCTCTCTGGGAGCGGTTGAAGAGGAAATCGTCTTGGTCACGCACTCTGCGTAGCTTTTAGCGCGCTCTACATCCATTGTATGGAGGGGGGGGGGGAGGTTTTTCCGAGCTTCAGTCTTGACTCTTCATTCTGGCTCCGACAACTGTGGGACTAAGTACTCCGCCAAATCATGCTGAGAGGAAAGCATGCTGTTAGGACTCTGATTTTTTTTTTACGATAAGTTTTTTCAGTGATAGTCCTTTTGAGTAATTTCTTTCACTATGCGAGGCAAAGCGTTTCTTTATTACAGTGCTCGAGTAAATTCAGTGTAAATTTATCATTTTCATTTTCATTCCAGTTATTATTGTGTGTTTGATTTGCTCAAGTTAGAATACACATGTGTATCCTTCAGCCTTAGTGTAAACTTAGTGTATTTAAATTTCTTTGCTATTTTAACTGACTTTTCATGTCATTACTGTATCAGCGAGTTTGCTAAATAGTTCTCAGATTTTCTGATTTGATTCCGTCTTTCCTATCTTTTATAACCACGTGCTTTCGTAACGGTCGCTACTTCGGCCTACAGCCATGCTTTTATTAATACTAGCTTTCTTCAATACGAAATCTCGGATGTGCTTTACTCGCTTATTCTAAATGCTATGAAATTCACCATCGTCGGATATCACGTGGTACTTGAGAATAGGAGCCACTGCTTCCCCCCACATGAGTTAGTTCAGTGCACAGTATAATTTAAAATTTGTGATCAAGACACCCACCATCTCAAGACGCCTCCAACACTTCGTTTTGCCACTACTTTCATGGGTTCCAGCTTATAATGTACCACCTACCTTTATGTGTGTGTCTGTAAATGAATGAATGTGCTTTCAGCTACACATTGTGTGTTTTAAACTTTCCTCCCACGTTACCTCCATATTCATAAAGGGCAGAAACAAATTTAATACAGGCAGTAATTATATGATTTAATCCACTTTTGTACAAGGTGTGTGCTTAATTTGGTCTCCCCACATTTATTTGCTTGTTATTTTACTGAATAGATTATGATTTTAAAGTATCAAACCTCTGCTTTATGATTTCATGATACCTATCCCATGTTTAATTGTCTATTCATTTATTTTTTTAACATTGATTTTGTGTTTGTTAAAACGTTGGTTGCTCCCTTAAGGGGTGAGTAGTTAGATAAATTTCTGTTGCGCATGTACTGTGGCCACACATAAAGTAATTTAGAGCAGCAGTGAGCGTTTTAACTTTCATTTGCGGATTCTGAAGTCAGCAGGGGTAAAATACAGGGAAAGGAGAGTTATTTACAACTTGTACAAAAGCCAGATCGCAGTTATTAGACTCGAAGGGCATGAAAGGGAAGCATCAATTGGGAAGGGAGTAAGACAGGGTTGTAGCCTTTCTCCGATGTTATTCAATTTGTACATCGAGCAAGCGGTGAAGGAAAGCAAGGAAAAATTTGGAATAGGGATTAAAGTTCAGGGGGAAGAAATAGAAACATTGCGTTTTGCTGATGACATTGTAATTCTATCAGAGACAGCAAAGGACCTGGAAGAGCAGTTGAATGGAATGGACAGTGTGTTGAAGAGAGCGTATAAAATGAACATTAACAAGAGCAAAACAAAAATAATGGAATGCGGTCTTAGAAAATCAGGCGATGCTGAAGGAATTAGATTAGGTAACGAAACAATGAAGGTGGTAGATGAGTTTTGTTACTTGGGTAGTAAAATAACATGCGATGGTCGTAGTACAGAGGATATAAAATGCAGAATGGCAATGGGAAGAAAAGCATTTTTGAAAAAGAGAAATTTGCTAACATCGAATATTAATTTAAGTGTAAGGAAGTCTTTTCTGAAGGCATTTGTGTGGAGTGTTGCCTTGTACGGGAGTGAAACATGGACGATAAGCATTGCGGACAGGAAGAGGATAGAGGCTTTTGAAATGTGGTGCTACAGAAGAATGCTGAAGATTAGGTGGGCAGATCGCATAACTAATGAAGAGGTACTGAACCGAATTGGTGAGAAAAGGAATTTTTGGCATACCCTGACTAAAAGAAGGGATCGCTTGGTAGGACACATTCTTAGACATCGGGGAATCGTAAACTTAGCATTGGAGGGAAGTGTGTGGGGTAAAAATCGCAGAGGGAGACCAAGATACGCGTATAGTAAGCAGATTCAAATAGATGTGGGTTGCCGTTCTTATGAGGAGATGAAAAGGCTTGCTCAGGATAGAGTAGGGTGGAGAGCTGCATCAAACCAGTCTCCGGACTGAAGACCATAACAACTAACAACAATTGCGGATCTCTACTGCCCGAGATTGTGCTTATATTAATAACAGGCTACTTTCAAGCTGATTTGTGAAAACCGGAACATTTAGGCGTTCCGGCCAGGACAGCGGAACAGGACTCCAAAAACCGGAACTGTCTCGGCCAAATCGGGACGTCTGGTCACTTTAGATAACAAATCTCTCGTTTGGCCGACGCCTGACTATTGGCCGTCATTGTAGGATCCGAACCAGGTCGGGTTAATAGGAGATATACAGAAGATGCAACGGAGAGCAACACGCTACGTTACGGGCTCATTTAGTAAGCACCAAAGCATCACGAAGATGATGAGCAAAGTCCAGTGGCAGACGCTGCAATTGAGACGTTCCGTATCACGTTTCATGAAGAGTCAACCAAGATATCTCACAAAGCGATCGCAAAGGTAAATAGGAGGAAGTGACAATGCTCGCGAAATATCATCCGCCACACACTGTGAGGTGGTCTGCAGGTTTGAATGCAGGTGTAGATGTAGATTTAAGGATGTGTAACGATATTCAAGTTCGTTTTAAAGGCTGAGTTACAACTCATTTTCTTGAAAAGCATTCCTCACTAATTTAAGAGTTTATTCAAATTGTATTGAGTTCACTAAAGTCATTCCAAGCGACACTTCAGTTACATATGATTTTTGGTTCAGACTCGACCCTGGCGATTCCTGTTTGGGTTTTCTGTGATTGTCATGAATCGCTCTCGGAAAATGCCGGGATGGTTCCTTTCAAATGGCGTGGCCAATTTCCGTCTCATCCTTAACAAAAACAGCTTTGGCTCCATCTCTAATGCCCACGTGGTCGATGGTACGGTAAATCCCAATTGTCCTTTTCTTTTTGCTGCATATTATGATTACTTATAGAGGTCAGAATCGAAAGACACGTGTCGTTAGCCTTACTCACGCAGTAATTAATAGCACTTTATGTAATCCACTTTCAGACGATTGGTTACTTAGTAACGTATTCCACAGACAACGATAAAATGAATACATAGAATGCAAATTTTAAGAAAAAAATGCTTGTATGACCTATGGAGGGATAGGTACAGTTTTTATTGTGTGGATGGCTATTTTTATTCACGTTCCCCTCGCTGCGTAGATGGATTTGAAACGGAACCAATCATATATATTATTTCTCATCGGTGTTTTTCGTGGGTACGCCACATCTCCCGTATTACTTATCCAAAATTAATGATTGAGGTATCAAATGTTTGTAGAGCTTATAGCACTTAACTACGGGGTCATCAGTCCCTAAACTTACAAACTACTTATGAACTACCTTATACTAAAGACGACACAAACATCCATGCCCGAGGAGGGGATTCGAACCCCCGACCGTAGCGGCCGTGCAGACTGTGACTAGCGCGCCGCAGACCTCTCGGCCACTGCGGCCAGCTTGAGGTATCTTTTTCAAAGTTTCTTTCGCCACTAATGACGACAAATATACAGATAGTTTAAAGTTATTGTTTTCCCACAAAAAACTATTCTGAAAATATCTGAACTGATCGTAAAATTAAGTTGATACGGGCGAACGACCGTAAATAGGACATGTATTTACTTTTACTTCCGTCAGTCACCATGCTGAGTATCAACTTAGCCTGCACGACTGACGCAAAAATAATGTAAAAGGTGGAGTCTATTGACAATCTGTTTAACTAACATGAACGACAGCTCCATAGACTTACTAAATAAACATGACAGCTCTTGCAGCTGTTTAGATTTTTTATTGTTTATGCAGGCCAAAGATGCAAGCGTAGTTTAACATGATTTCGTTTATAAAACGATTACACGATTTCGGTCATACACGTCAATGTAAAGCACAGTTTATCACCCGATTCTGGTTTTAAACATCGATGCGACGACGAAAAATACATAAATAATTTAATTTTACTCACAGGCACGACATCTCTTCAATTGTTTAGATTCTTTAAACAAGTCTAGTTGATCACGAGATTTCAGTTTCACATGTTGATGCACAACACCTGCCGCAATTGTGCACTTTGTTCAAGCAAGCCTTGTGTACTGGGTGAATGAACAGAATTTTTTAAAGTAAACAGTTTTCAAGAAATAAAATAAACATGAAAAGTCAATATCTGATTTTCTGATTTTTATATGTTTACAATTAATCATAATTATATAAATTTTCTTACAATGAGAATGGTTCGTATCCTGCTATAGTTAAATATTTTTTTCTTTGTTATTGTTATCTTTTTTACTTTCGAATAAACAAAAAGATTCTTGGATACTGCCAAAACGGCTTAACTGATATATAACTACATACACAAGAAATCTGAATGTTGCCGTTTATGCCGCATTCATTTTCATTTGTTGTAACAAATGAAGGAAGTATGTATATAAATTGAAGACTTTAAATAAAATAAGCTTTAAGTACCATGGCAAGAAAAAACATTGACGTTTTGTGTAGAAAGGGATCTAGATACCAAGCCCTATTTTGTGTACAAAGCGCGAACTGCCACGTATAAATAGCGTACGTAAACTGCAACGAAAGTAGTAGCAAATGCACTTGTGGCGACTAATCATCGTGTAAAATGTTTAGTACATAGTTACGACTGTTATCTTCTGGTTTGAAGCATTGTGCTTTTGATGCGACGATTATACTTTAACGTAAAACGTCTCTCATTTGTATTTAATGTATTATATCTGCAGTCACAGGTCTACTAAATAAATTATTTCAAAATGGTTTCTGCAGAGAATAATACCGCGTTCTAGCGGCTTGAAAGATACACGCTAACAAAACGTCGGACAGTTCTGCTTCAGCTGCCTCGACACACTCAACAGATGGCAGGCGGTACGCTGCGTGTTCCGGCCAACTGCAACGATATATATTAATGTGAATGTCTGTTCGGTGTACTCTTATCACATCCGAACGACAAGACGCAGATACTTAAATATTTGTACCGTTACTAATTTATACCTGATAAATGTTTTAGCCACGGTTTTATAGCCATCTGATAAATATTTAGCAATTTGAAGAATATAACTTGAAATGCGGAACAAGAATTACTCTTTGAAAATTATATTTATTCTTTGAAAATTGTTTTATTGGTTGCATTGTTGCTTGAGGGTTGATAATGATAAAAGGGTGGAGTATATTGGAATGGTATGTTATCGGTGTATATAAAATTCTACGTGTGTGTGTGTGGGTGTGTGTGTGTGTGTGTTAATATTTCGCTCTGCAGCGAAAACTACATAACGCAAACGAATGGTCTTGTGATTGAAGTTTCAAATACCATTACATGGTTATTACCAATATTGGCACACTACGCCGCCAAAGTTGTAAATAAAATTTTACCCAGAATTACCAGTTAGCATATATATTCGCCAGGGACTGTCATTTGCTACCTGTGAATGTGTCACCTTGAAGTAGCATATAAGGTGATTCAATGTAGTTTCGCTGCAATTGGAGAAATCGTAATTGGTAAAGTTTTGAAAGGATAAGCTGTGAATTCGCAAACTTCTGATTTAAACCGTGACAAATCACAACCAATATCACAGCTACCGAAAAGAAGCATTCACATAAGTCACTGTTATCGGACCGTCACTGTTTAGGTCATTCCCATTACTGACAAACATACGTCGTCCCGAGATCACGTGACCATAACGGCAATAGATGTTGACGACACAAGGTCCCTTCTGCGCATCTGAATGCTCACTCCAGAGATATTTCTACTCTATGAGTAATTTGCAAGATACTAAATGTGAACATCTATGGCTGACATGCTCAGATAACCGAAGTTCAACATTCAGGTAGTTCAGACACTGATCTCTTAGAGATCACTGAGTTCAGAGGACACTGATGGCAGTGGCGTAAGCAGTTTCTTTGACTCTCCGTCGTATTACCATTCTAAATCTGATGTAATTAACTTTTTGTTTACAAGTAGGAGAACCACAAGAAAAAGGAGTAAACTGTTATAACTAAGCCACTTTTAGGGTTTCGACATAATGATGCGTCCATCCGTTGTGTTTGGTAGTAATTTTTCGTATCATATACAAACCTCCTGACGTTTGGGTCGCAGTCTGGCAACGTCAGGCTTGCCAGTCTAGAAAAAAAAATGATTATACATACGATATCGTTTACAAGCCGCTTATGGAGTAAACATTAATGTCGTGTTTTTAATAAAGATATTTTGAATGTTATGGTGAAACCTTGTGCAGCGTTTGGTTTCACGTAGTATTTAGCCCTATACTTATAATGGGATGTAATACATGTTTCCAAAAGAATTTTTATTTTTGAAATAGTTTTGAGAACGCTTTTGTCGGAGTACGTTACTTAAAACTGTAAGCTGAAACTGGGGAAAGCTATCGTTTACCGGCAGATTATTTATTCGTGTATAAAAATGAATCTAATGACAAGCATCATAAATATGTCTCACAAAACCCTGCGCGGAAATCTGTGAAATATTTTTTCATTTTCTTTGAAAGTTTGGTAATTTTGAAGAACTCTTGAGAATCGCAGTGGGAGCGATATGTATATATCGTTCCTGCTGTGAGCGATATATATCGAATGAGTTACTGTCGCTGCGGCGATTGTGGATATTGTTATGCGTGGCGACAAGGGAATCTAGTATTGTATATACTGTTGTTCCTTGCGAACAAACGAATGTCACGTTTCGGTGCTATCAGTTACGTCTGTATACAGAAAATTTTCGTTAGGAGTAGTGGTCATTACGTCTACAGGAAGATTCGTGTTTGGACAAAGGTGTGTTGTATTGGAAGGTCTTTTCTGGCGTATGCAGTATTGTCAAAGAAGACGATGTCACGTATGAGGTAAGTGACAGTACATATTCCTATCAAATTCTTCAACTTCGGTATTGGATATAGATGACGAGAATTTGAAATACTTTCGTCCGGTTTGACTCCACGCCGCGACAGTCACTTTTTCGATATATATCGGAGTAACTTCATCCTACATCGATATGGCGCTAATAGATATTGTATCACAAAAACCCGCAGTGGAAACGTCTCATTAACGGAGATCTTTGATGCGGTGTAACATTTGAGGTATGGATTTTTTCGTAAATCGGATATGTATGAAGTTTGCCAAATACGGTTCAGGAGTTTTGCGAACTTTGAAAACGGAAGTTACGCTGTGCGATGTATTTTTGCCAGCCAATGAAAGTACAGCGCAGGATTTGAGTGGATTATATCAGCTGTTGTGTGTCGTAAATTGACAACACAGCAGAAATTACGCGAGAATCATTTCAGCATGCAGCAGGAAGGAAACTGGAAGGTTATCATTCTAAAGAAATACGTTAATCATATTGTAATAAAAAAAGAGATATCATTACATACTTGTATATTGTAGGCATCGGTTTTAATGAAGGTCACGAAATTGTAATCGCTTGTCGTTCTTACATCGTTCTTCGAAAGAATTATTGCATACAACTCAGCCTTGGGGGTATCAAGCAAAAAGTGATGTAATATTTCTTTCGAGCGATGTTCTCTACGGAATTTTTAACTTACTCATATAGATAACCCGGGAAATGTTCTTTCTGCCTTATCTTGAAATAGCACCTCTGACATTTCGACACATTCTGTATGTGAATGAAACCTTCTTTGGAATCTACAACGTTCAGACTTTGGTCACTCTAGGAGTTTTTTTATGAACTGAAACAGTCGCTTATCGATCGTCGGCCCAGTGACGATGTTTTCTTTGATTATATGGAAAAGGTTTCTTTGTTCCGAAATTCAAGTGGCCGATGGAAACGTTTCCGACCAAGCTGAATTCCACCGAATTTACGACCTCGTCGTATTTCCTTTTCTCAAATTTCGCATTGTCTATTTCAACGACGACACTTGGTCCACTTAAATGTTGTGAACTGTTTTTCGCCCACTCGATACACACTTCAGGACAGAGGGAAGACACCGTAGGCCTAGAAAAGCCGAAATTTATGAGACTTTTTCTGTCTTCGGATAACAAGTGGAGATCGCCATGACGCAAAAGTCAGAGATTTTTCTGACCGTCAGTCGTGATTTACCGTACCAAATATCGATCCAGGCATTGCGCTTGAATGTGCACCGCACGTTGACCTTGTGACTACCCTTACGGCCGCCCGCGGTGGCCGAGGTGACTGAGGCGCTCCAGTCACGGTCAGCACGGCCACTACGGTCGGGGGTTCGAATCCCCCTTCGGGCATGGATATTTGTGCCGTCCTAGTTCTTAAGTAGTTCATAAGTAGTTTGTAAGTTTAGGGACTGGTGACCCCTAGTTAAGTCCCATAAGCTTTACAAACATTTGAACATTTTTTGAACTACCCTTAAGTTCCTTCCGTCGGCGCCAGCAGCGGCGAGAATCTTCAGTGGGGATGAGCACCCAGCTGCATCATCCGTGCCCATACGTCAGATTTAATAAGTCAGTATAGAGTAGGTTTCGCCAACAAACAGCTGGTGCACATTTTTCTTTAGAACTGTACTGTATAGCTACCATCTCCGTGTCTAAATCTTTATGACATAATATTGATTACTGATTGTTATGTATTTTTAGTTTTATACAGAATCATTTGACTAACTGTAATGTAATTGTATGTACTGTGTTGCCGGTAAGTAACGACACCCTCGAATATAGGGGAAAAAATTGAACGTGTGTGCAGCAGGGAAATTTAAAAATTTTCTCGTCACAAACGTTCGGCTACTGGGTAATTTGGAAGAATGCTTGCAAGCTATTTATATCGAAGGTGCTACTATTACATAGAAATATATCGATTGCGAGAATTTCTACGTCATTAGCGTCAGAGATTGTTATATAATAGGAAAGACATGAATGCTCTGGTATTGCTATACTTCTGCGGCGTTTTCTCGGTATAAGTAGTTGCCTATTGAATATCTTTATTAGTGTGTTGGCAATGACTGAATGTGGTAGTAGGTCGAATAATCATATTTTTACGTTTCATGATCTATATCTATAAATGTGAATGTCTATTCGGTGTACATTTATCACGTTTGAACCACAAGACATAAAGAGCTAAAAATTTGTAACTAATGTCTATCCGGGGAAGGCTTTAGGCACGGTATTATGGCGATCGGATAGCTATTAATCTATATATGTTAATGTGAATGTCTGTTCGGTGTACGCGTATCACGTCCGAACGACAAGACGCAGAGACTTACATATTTGTACAGTTACTAATTTATACCTGAGGAAGGTTTTAGGCGTGGTTTTATAGCGATCTGATAGATATTTAGTAATTTGAAGAATATAACGCGAAATGCGGAACAATAATTACTCTTTGAAAATTATATTTACTCTTTGAAAATGGTTTTATTGGTTGCATTGTTCCTTGAGGCTTGATAATGATAAAAGGGTGGAGTATATTGGAATGGAAAGTTATCGGTGTATATAAAATTCTAGGTGTGTACGTGTTAATATTTCCCTCTGCAACGAAAACTACAGAACGCAAACGAATGGTCTGTGTGTAATTGTTGTCCGAAGTCTCCCGTTGTACATCATACCAGTTCCATGCCGGTAGATATAAGGGGGTGGAAGATATGGTGGTTCATAGTCGTCAAATTATAAAAAAAATGGACTGAAGGCCAGCGATGACGTTTGCGACTCTACAGCAAGAAGGTTACATACAGCGAAACGTGATGCCACAGGCCATATATTTGGTCTATGTGTGCTACAATGGCTTCAGCTCTTTCTCTGTAAGGATAAGCACACGAATAAGGAAGTATAAGAATAAATAAAGCAGTAAAAAAGAAATTTATTTTAATACATCTCTTTAAAAATCGATTTGACGTTTCGCGCATTACATCAAGTGATCGATCTGTAAAATTATCACAATCATTAATCACCCCGTTTACATGGGCTCCCAAAACCGGATTTCGTAAACCGATTTCCCAATTCCGCTTTTGGTTGGTCATGTAAACACTCCAAAAATTCTGGAAATCCGCTTCTCTAAAGCGGTTTTCCAGTTCCACAATCGATTTTCGTGCCCATGTAAACGCAACCGTTTTTGAAGCGTTCTTGGCTTGTCAGATAGTGTTTTCTTGTTAAGAATTTTCGGCACATATGGAAGGAGTGATTTTCTAATGTGAAATAAAAGTATAAATATTAGATTGGACATAAATTTGTGTATTTAAATAAAGAAAAATAGCGATTGTGCAGTCTAAATAAGGAACTGAATCAGCTGTTTTCCAGCCGCCATTTTAAGTGAGCTACGAAATCCGATTCAGGCTATGCCATGTAAACAGGACGACGAAAAACGGTTTACGAAAATCGGTTTTCGTCTTCCGGAAGATGTGTTGCATGTAAACGTAGTGATTGTTGAATTTCATGATTGGATTCTCCGAAACGAGTGCATTTTTACGTGTGATTTGATCTCCACTATTTACTTTCCTGATAATGTTGATTAAAAATGTTTGTTTCTAAAGAAGGTATTGTATTTCATTTCATCCTTCAAAACCAGTCTCATAGCACATTACTGAAAGATAGCTTATCTATCATAATCAACCAACACGCGAGCGGAGCCGCGGGTTTGAGCTAGTTTGATACTAAAATTGAGTACCGTCGATTTCTGTTTTGAATTTTGGTGGGAAAACGCACAGTTGTCGAATCATGATTCACGTAATTGCGTAATTGTGTTCACACACACACACACACACACACACACACACACACACACACAAAAGAAAAGAAAAGTCTACTGACGCGGATTTCCCACGTGAACCTTACTGTTCAGAATTTCTAAAGAGAACCAATTAAGAAAAATACAAGGTTCGGCAGCGTTAGTTCAACCATACATAAAGGTGAAGGACTATATTTTGGAACATACAGCGTTAGAAATATTCTGTGAGAACTGTTTTTGATTACTACGGATTATGTCGAGATATTTTTATGTCTTTGTGACAAATGAATGTACACCGATAGGAGGTCCTGGCAAAACAGTACAAATTAACGGAACTCATATCACGTCCAGAAAGCATGAAAAAGTAATGCTTCTGAAGAACGAAACGGAACAATTTTTGTATCTGCGGAGGAATAGAGAGAGAACGGTCAAAGTGTACTCTACGAGTAAATAGGTACTTTTTCCTCTCATTAAGAACTTTATTCTTCCTGGAACCCGGATTATTACAGATGGGTGGAAATCCCACCAGGAGCTAAAGGAGAGTTTCCAGCACGACATTGTGAATCATTCTGTGGAATTCGAGTGAACCAATGCTTCTGCCGTACATACACAAAATGTGGAGTGTCTAGGGAAGTTTTTGAAATCGTCCCTCAAAAGAGAAGTCCGACCTGGGGAACGAGACCAACTTTATTAAAGTTATTTCAGTAAATATACTTCCACAATCTACGTCTACACGGCATTAAATCGAGTGAGTGTTTACCGGAATTCCTACGAGATCCGGTATATCACGAGTGTACCCTGTCTATGGAAAAAGGACTTCTTCCAGCCGTTTACACATCTCACGGTATAGTCCCTTATTGGTTCTTTCAATTTGTTATCGGTAATTCATTTTCCTACTCAGGTAGTGAAGGACAGCAGCACACTGATAGATAACTTTTTTATAGACTAAATTAAGATGAAATACATAAATTCTTGTCCTGTTGTCGGCCGCGGTGGCCGAGGGGACTGAGGCGCTCCAGTCACGGTCTGCACGGCCACTACGGTCGTTGATAAGTAGTTTGTAAGTTTAGGGACTGATGACCCCATTGTTAAGTCCCATAAGCTATACAAACATTTCTTTCTTCTCTTTCTTGTGCTGTTGAGAAAGGTCTTTCCGATCATGGTGCACAGCTAGTTACAGTAAATGACATATTTCATCTCTGTAATTCAAAACAGCTCTGCAAGTTGTGCGTTCAGTTAACGATACAACAATTACAAATTTCAGGGAAAATCTTCAGCAGTTAGACTGGGATGAGTTGTATAAGGAAGCTGATGCTATTTTAAAATACAACTTATTTCATGATACATTTGTAAGAGTATTTGTAAGAATATTGCTTCCCCAAGAAAATAGTTAAATATAATGATACGAAACCATGTAAGAAACCATGGCTTACTAAGGAAATAAGAATATCTTGTAACCGAAAAAGGGCACTGTATCTAACAGCAAGAAAGAGTAATGACCCAGAAACAGTCAAATATTATAAAAACTACTATGCTACATTAAGAAAGATTATTAGAAAGCCCAGAAGCTTGTGCATTATGTCTGAGATTAGTACCTCTGATAACAAAATTAAAACAATTTGGAATATTATTACCAGGGAGACAGGGCAACCAAGAGCACAGGGAGACAGCATTACCATCAAAATGAATGAAAAGTTTGCAACTAACAAGCCAGAAGTTGAAAACATTTTTAATAATTATTTTGTAAATGTTGCGGAGAAAATAGAATCTAAACGTTCATTAGAAGAAGCGAGGCAGTTAATGGAACAGGCCATACCTACACAATTTGATACAATAGAAATTCCACCCCCTCCTTTCTCCTTCTGAAATTAAGGAAGTAATAAACTCTCTCAAGAGTAAAAGTTCACATGGAATTGATGCTATTTCCAACAGGGTAATAAAAGCTTGTTCTCAGGAAATAAGTAGGATTCTTAGCCACATATGCAATAGTTCTCTGAAGCAGGGTGTTTTTCCTGATAGACTGAAATATGCTATTGTTAGACCATTGCACAAAAAAAAGGGGGGGATACGTCTGATGTCAACAACTACCGCCTTATCCAAAATTCTTGAAAAAGTAATGTATTCTAGAGTAGTTTCACACATAGATAAAAATAAAGTTCTAACAAAACGTTAGTTTGGTTTTTAGAAAGGCTTTCCAACAGAAAATGCTATGTATAATTTCACCAATGAAATATTAAATACTCTGAATAAGCAGACATCACCCGTAGGGATTTTTTGTGATCTCTCCAAGGCTTTTGATTGTGTAAATCATGGAATTCTTCTAGACAAATTAAAATATTGTGGTACGAATGGGTCAGTGTACAAATGGTTTAAATCATAGCTAACAGGAAGAGTGCAGAAAGTTGACATAAGTAATTCACTTAATACGCAAGAAACAGCTGATTCCTCAAACTGGGGAACAATCAATGCCGGCCGCAATGGCCGAGCGGTCTGTGTCGCGCCAGTCACAGTCTGCACGGCCGCTACGGTCGGGGGTTCGAATCCCCCCTCGGGCATGGATATTTGTGTCGTCTTTAGTATAAGGTAGTTCATGAGTAATTTGTAAGTTTAGGGACTGATGACCCCGCAGTTAAGTCCCTTAAGCTTAACAAACATTTGAACATTTTGAACAATTAAAAATGGGGTGCCACAAGGTTCATCTTGAGCCCTTTGCTGTTCTTAATATATATTACTGAGTTACCATTCTACATTCATGAAGATTCAGAGCTGGTTCTTTTTGCTGATGATACAAGTATAGTTATCACACTTGACAGACAAGAACTAACTGAATAAATTGTAAACGACGTCTTTCAGAAAATCATTAAGTGGTTCTCCGCAAATGGATTATCATTAAATTTTGATAAAACACAGTACATACAGTTCCATACAGTAAATGGAATGAAACCATTAATAAATATAGACTTTGATCATAAATCTGTAGCAAAGATAGAATATTCAAAATTTTTAGGTGTATGCATTGATGAGGGGTTGAACTGGAAAAATCACATTGAAGCTCTGAAGCGTTTGAGTTTAGCTACTTATGCTATTAGGGTAATTGCAAATTTTGGTGATATACATCTCAGTAAATTAGTTTACTATGCCCATTTTCATTCTCTTCTTATGGCATCATTTTCTGGGGAAATTCATCATTGAGTAAAAAGGTATTCTTTGCACAAAAGCGTGTAATCAGAGTAATTACTGGAGCCCAGCCAAGATCATCCTGCAGACACTTATTTAAAGACCTAGGGATCTTCACAGTAGCTTCATCGTATTTATATTCACTTATGAAATTTGTTATTATCAATCCCACTGAATTCAAAAGCAATAACTGTGTACATAACTACAACACCAGGAGAAAGAATGATCTTCACTATTCAAGGTTAAGGGGTGAATTATGCTGCCACAAAAGTCTTTGGTCACCTACCAAACAGCATAATAAACCTGACAAATAGCCAACTAGCATTTAAAAATAAATTAAAAGAATTTATGAATGGCAACTCCTTCTACACTATAGATGAATTTTTAGATATAAATTAATAAATCTGAATAATGAAAAAAAATAAATAAATAAATAAAATAAAAAAAATAACAATAAAAATTGTGTCATTTAATATTTAGTACAAAGTAATAATTTGTAAGACGTTCCACATCATTACGAAGTGTCGTATTCATTATCTATGGAACAAATACTAAACTAATCTAAACTCTAATCTAATCTTTGGTCGAAGGTCCAAGACGACAGCAACAAAACTGACGAATAAAGTACGTCCGTATACGTGACATTTATTTAGATGTTAATATACACGTTACCCATTGCTATTGGCTTACTCATTGACTTTTGGCATTGCCGGTACTCTCGTAAAATACACAATCGATATCTCTCCCCCCTACGATATCTATCGCTTGCAAGCATTCTTCCAAATTACCGGCTACTGCAATTTCAGCCTTCCACTTGTGTCGAAAGTTAACATTACCCTCGGTATTTTGCTTAGTGTGTGTTTATGTGGCACTAAATTAGAGCCGCAGCGGATTAGCCGTGCGTATTGGCGCGCCGTGCTGCGGTGCGCTCGGCCACCTTAGTGTAAGTAGTTTGTAAGCTATGGACTTAAAACCACGAAGGTGAGTCCGATAATTTACAAACATTTGAATATTTTTTAACTAAATTAGAAGTTTTGTCAATGTAAAGAAACGCTAGTTAAATCTAGTTACATGGATATTCGACAATTAGGATATCGAAAAATGTTTCAAATGTTTGTATAGCTTATGGGACTTAACTACGGGGTCATCAATCCCTAAACTTACAAACTACTTATGAACTAGCTAATACTAAGGACGGCACAAATATCCATGCCCTAGGGGGGATTCGAACCCCCGACCGTAGTGGCCGTGCAGAGCGTGACTGGAGCGCCTCAGTCCCCTCGGCCACCGCGGCCGGCTAGGAATCGAAGATCTTAGGTTTTGCGTGTTTCACTTTTCGGTCTGCATGTTGATATCGGAACACGTGATACATTTAGTAGTTTTGCTAATTATGATAAAGACACTGTATAAAAAGATGCTTAGAAACACTCCTGGATTTGTGAAACAAAAGGAGATTCGTAAATCTCCCAGTGCGGGGTAACCGCATCGGCATGTAGTTTAAAGTGCTGCCGCTAGAGGACAGCAGTTGGCTGTTTGTCGTGAAGCCCCGTATACGCAGCTTGTCGCTCCCAGAGCATCGGGTGCAGCTGTTTCTTTCAGATGAACTGAAAACCAGGTAGAACTGTGTGAAACAAAATGAGACTAACTCACTTTGATACTCGTTTACATGGAATGAATGCCTTCGCATAACATGGATTGTGGCCTAAGTGGGAAGAGACGATGCGTGAAGGGGGGGGGGGGAGGCACAGTTTTTCACTGCCCCTCATCATTTGTTATCCCCACTTTCAACGTGACATAGGTACGTGCGATTTTAATAATAATGACAATAAAATATTAAAATGTTTCAGTATGGTAATAAACATTTTAATTGACAAAAATATTTCAATTTAGTGATAACGAGTTTTATATTCGTTTACATAATTGAACTGAAGATTGCTTTATCATAGAGTCCAAATATTGCAATTTAGTAAAATTTAGCGTTTGATAAGCAAATGGTCAAACTTTTGAGAACTACAATAACGATCAATCACTAACTTCGACAACGCACGGTTATAAGATTGAAATATACACTCACAGTTATCAGTATTTCACCAAGGTTCACCCGCAATCTCTAGCTAAATGCGCGTAAAAACGAGGGTAATGATAGTTGCTGTTTCCACCCAATGTTTGGGAAGTCCGTTCCTTCTTCAGCTACATCCACGCGACTGCTCTGCGAGTCAAACTCGTGTGTTTTGCACATGGTTCACCGAATTACTTTGAGACTATTTCTACATCATCGGCTCTCTAACACCACGCAGAGAAGACAAACACCTACATCTCCCGTGATAAGCGAGATTTTTTTTCCAGATTTTTTAAAATTACGATCATCATTTTTGACTAAAATTTCGTGAAAATATCGTCGCAACAAAACAATTTTGTTTTGTGATTGCCACCAGAAGTCACATATCGTCAGTAACACACACACCCACACCCTATACTGCCACAGCGCAAAACTAACTACCTTCTTTGAACTTTTCTGATATCCAGTATCTGATACGAATTCCATACAGCACAGCAGTACTCCAGAGAAGGACAGACGGTAATTATCCTTAGAAGATTTGTTGAATCTTATTTCTGCGATAAAAGGCAGTATTTCGTTCGCTTTCACCACAACACATTCTATGCGATGGTTCCAATTTAAGCTGTTTCTTTGTAATCCTTAGGTATTTAGTGAGTGTGCTGTATGTATTTCCTTGCCTAACTCTACCACCAAACTTTAATAGCATGTGTAGGGGAATGTTTTGAGTATTTCGTTATAAGGGACCCGTCGTATCCTGTGATTCGTTACTGACTAATTGCATTTATTTGATTTCGTACTTTCATCTTAATACATGATACTAGTAGAAAATAAGTTTCTGTAAACGTAGGCAAACTGTTCGAGACATTTAATATGGTGTTATTATGGAATTTAATATGGTGTTGCCCCGTCCTTTTCCCTGATGACAGCTTCCATTCTCGCAGGCATACGTTCAGTCAGATGGTCTTTCTTGGTCGGCAGCCCATTCTTCACGGAGTGTTGCACTGTAATAAATATACAAGGGCTGGATACAAAGTAGTGCTGACGCGACTGTAACGTGGCAGAACGTTGAGACGCATCGTTACCGTACTGCACAGTGGCACGATGGTTTAGATTGGATTAGATTAGTACTTGTTCCATAGATCATGAATACGACCCTTCGTAATGAACGTGGAACGTGCCAGGTTAATGAAAGGTGTCTTTACAAATTATTACTTTTTACTAATTATTACATGACTTAATTTTCTTTTTTTCTTATTTATTTATTTTTTTCCAAATTTCCTAATTTATATCTAAAAATTCATCTATAGTGTAGAAGGAGTTGCCATGCAGAAATTCTTTTAATTTATTTTTAAATGCTTGTTGGTTATCTGTCAGGCTTCTGATGCTGTTTGGTAGGTGACCAAAGACTTTTGTGGCAGCATAATTCACCCCTTTCTGTGCCAAAGCTAGATTTAACCTTGAATAGTGAAGATCATTCTTATCTCCTAGTGTTTTAGATATGTACACTGCTTTTGCTTGTGAATTCGGTGGGATTGGTAGTAACAATTTTCATAAGTGAATATATATACTAACTCTTCTAACTCTTTAAATAAGTGTCTGCAGGATTATCTTGGATGGGCTCCGGCAATTATTCTGATCACACGCTTTTGTGCAATGAATACATGTTTACTCAATGATGAATTACCCCAGAAAATACCATACGAAAGCAGAGAATGATGGGTTCAACCATTCAGATTCGGCAGACATGCTATGAAGGAACATTCACGTAAAGGAGGACCCCACTCTGTTATCGCTGCTGGAGTGCACGTGAGTCAGTAACAAACTTCGGAGAATGCCACAAAACTATGCCCAACAGTTTGCACGACATTGTGGGCTTTCGTAAAATTGCAGCAAATTGCGTACCACATGAAATAATCGGCGACGGCACCGCTGCGTCGTCGGATTTGTTTGGACGGTAAGGGAAGGTAACCGCTTTGTTCGATATACATTTGTTTATGGCGATCGTCGACAGCGGTATATTTCACGAAATGCATTGTACACCTTGCTGTCATATAAAATTTAATTTATTGTGCTATCGATTTCGGAAGTGTCCCATCTTCCCCATCGACGCATCGTCACTATCGGCACAGACAATATGTTGCTCTGTGCTATCGGCGAAACTTGGGCACGCTCATAGGAACCAAACACGAAACGCCAGTCCGCTGAATGGAGGCATCCCGGTTAAGCTTGTCCACGTAAAGTGCGCGGTACACCGCGCGCTGTGAAAGTTAGGTTCATTATAGCGTATGACAGTGATGGGGCAAGACTGCACCACCAAGGTTGGCGGTAGGCGCTCCCTCCTCCTGCGCGCTCTCGCTACACCATCTTCGCCAGCGCTCAGGCAAAAGCGACTATATTTCAAGAAACACATCTTCCTGGCAACGCACGATGCCACACCGATGCTGTTGTCCAGAATTCTCAAACATACACTGTACTCACCCAACAGGAGTCAGTTTGATTACGATCTGTTTGCTAATATGAAGGAACCATTCCAACGTTCATGCGAAACACAACTAGCTCTTTAGTCACACGAAGTGATGAGTGCTATCGACAAGGGTCCTCACATTGATTCCGTATTTCTTGTTTTCCAGAAGGCGTTTTATACCGTACATCACAAACGGGTTTTAATCAAATTGCGTGGTTATGGTATATCGCCCCAAATTTGCAACTGGATAGGGGATTTCCTGTTAGAGACGACACAGTTTGTAGTAAGGCATCGACTAAGAGGTGATATCGGGCGTTGCGCATGGTAGTGTCATTGGTCCTCTGCTGTTCCTTATTTACATGAACGATTTGGGAGGAAATCTAAGTAGCTCTTTTAGGTTGTTTGCAGATGACACCGTCATTTACCGTCTAGTAAAATCATCTGAAGATCAAAACCAACTACAGAACGATCTAAATAAGATATCAGTATGGTGTAAAAATTGGCAATTGACTCTAAATAATGCGAAGTGTGAAGTCGTTCATATGAGTACGAAAAGAAATCCATTAAACTTTGTTTAGAAGATAAATCAATCAAACGTGAAGGCCGTAAACTCCACAAAATATCTAGGAATTACTGTTACTTCAGACTTAAACTGGAAAGAACACGAAGATACTGTCGTGGAAAGGCAAACCAGAGACTGCGTTTTATTGGCAGAACCCTTAAAAGATGCAACAGAACTACTAAAGAGACTGCAGGACATCGAAAGAGTTCAAAGAAGGGCAGCTCGTTTTGTATTGTCACGATACAGAGGAGACGACGTCACGGAAATGATACAGAACCTGGCATGGGAATCATTACAACAACGGCGCTTATCGCTGCGGCGTGGTCTACTTACGAAACTCCAATCACCAACATTCTCCTCCGAATGCGAAAATATATTGTTGACTCCCACCTACGTAGGTAGAAATGATCATCAGAATAAAATACGAGAAATCAGAGCTCGAACGGAGAGATTTAGATGTTCTTTCTCCCCGCGCGCTATTCGAGAATGGAATGGGAGATAAATAGTATACAGGTTATTCGATGAACCCTCTGCCAGGCACTTAAATGTGATTTGCAGAGTATTCCATGTAAATGTAGATGTAGATCCGGTGCAACAACAGAAGTTCATACATGCTGCAGAGCGATAAATACGGTACACTAACATAAATTCATAAATTTGACGCACCGTTGTTGCACAACGCCTTCTGGACAACTAAAAAAAGTCGTAAATAACGGGAGGAGGACGGAGGAATTATACACTGGTCAAAACAATTATGGAATCAGTTGAGATATGTAGGTTTTGAAGTTTTGTCCTCGTCAGAATGATAAAAAAATGCTTCGACGTGTTTCTGTCAGTTCTGCGGAGTGTAGACAACAACATGACAGTAACCGAGATAGTGGGAATAGCAGAAAGTTACTGCACGGAGGAGTTGGCGTTGTCTTGTGTTCACTCTATAACTGAATTACACAAGCAGTAGGGTTCTGATAGTGTAGTGAGCAGGTATTGCAATTGAACAACAAAGTGACTTACCCGAAGCTAAAGCATGGGGGGTCATAGGAAGGTTAGTAGCGGCACAGACATAGAGGGGCCTGGCTGTAGTTATTGGAGTGTCAGAAAGCATAATTTACAAGGTTTTTGGCAGGTAAATTGAGAATAGTTTGGAGAGTAACATAGGCTTCATTTAATCAAAATCGGATCAGAGGAAGAAAAGATATCGTAATTTGGAGTTTTATGTGTATGCTATGCTTATAAATATGGTGTACCACAGCATATTTGCAAGAGTACTATATGAACTTTCATGGGGTTTCATAGGTCAACTAACAGTACCTTGGGGCATCATTTGAGCTTCATTTCGTAAAAATTGGATCAGGGGAAGAAAAGATATCGTAATTTGTAGATTCTGGTAGATACTACGCTTCAATTGCAACGTAGTATAGCAAAGATCCGATAGAGGCGTCGTTAAGAATGGCGCTTTAACTGATCGGAGGTATAGAGACGACGTCCTTCAACCTTTTGTTGTGCCCTATGCTGGAGCCATAGGACATGGGTTCCTTCTGGTGGGCGATAACGCTCATCGCCACAGACCTGAATTGGTGGACAACATGCTTGAAGCTCTGCGAATTGTACGAATGGAATGGCCAGCTTGTTCAGCAGACTTAAACCCGATTAATTATGTCTTGGATGCACTTGGAAGACGAATTTCAGCCAGACCAGCACCACCAAGAACGGTTGTAGAGCTGCGTATTGCACTCGTAGAAGAATGGCCAAATACCCCTTAAGAGCTGATTGATAACATCATACTGTGCATTCCGCGCAGATGTGTGAAGCTGTACGGACCGTCCGAGGGTGATCACATACCATATTAAAGAGCAACGAGAATGAAGTTTTCACTATTATGGTAGCCCCATGGTTCTTCGCTGTAACTGAACGCCATGTAAACCTCAAGTAAAGAGTTACGAAAGAAAAGTATCTTACTGTATCACACAGTCTAAAGCATTTTAAATATCTTGTGCGGAAGATTTCTCAATGTGGCCTGCTCGAAAGCAGTTAAGTATGATTTGTGGGCACTACAATTATTTAAACGCAATATAAAACTTTGGCACTCCGATAGCTGATATTTACGAACTATATTGAACAAGTTATTTAAGTAACCCTCTTAAGCGTGTTATTTATTATTCTACACTCCTGGCCAATAAAATTGCTACACCACGAATTTGGCAGTGACTGAAGATTTATCATTGAAGATGCCCAGAAACTAAGTCCATTTCGCGATCGCAAAACACGAAACAATAGCCAGTTAAAATAATTCTAAGTTCAGTATGAAGATCTACATATGAACACCCGCAAAATAAAGTATAGAAACATGTTTTCTGAACAAGTTATACGTAATGCACGCGGAAAAAGTTGAAGGTCTGTACTGAACACCAGGCTTATAGTCCCCAAGAATGATGAATTATTCACCTGACCGTTTGTCGCCCACTCGCGATGCAATCTCACCGGTTTACCATACGCAGCTGCGACTTTTTGAGGATTTGGACGTAAAGTAGAATGTTTTTCTACCTGAAGGTCTCCATACGAATCATCAATGTACGTGCTAAGATACTTCAATAATTTTATGCGCACTGGGTACCTACATCTGTTGCCTACGCACTGGCGACATTACAGTCTGATTATTCCTTGTTTACGTTGCGTACTGAGTGTTTTAAGATGCCTCCGGTAATCGTGAGTTCCACCAACTGTGAAGTACGGGCTGTTATAAGATTTCTTAGTACTAAAGGCCTAAAAGCGATTGATATTCATCGTGAGATCTGTGCAGTTTACGGAGAAAACATAATGTGTGATGGAATGGTAAGAAAGTGGGTGAGATAATTTAAAGATGGCCGCACAAATGTGCGTGATGAACAACGGAGTGGGCGTCCTTCGATCGTTAATGAAAGTTTGGTGCAGGAAATGTGCAATAAGGTGAGAGAAAACAGACGCTTTAGGATTTCCTCCTTGCGGGATGACTTTCCTAATGTTTCTCGTAGTGTTTTGTGTGCCATTGTGACCGAGCAAGACGATGACGAAGTCAAAACAGTTGGGATGCATCGGTTAACAAGCCAGGCGGCACACTTCTATGAAGAGGGTATTAAAAAACTGGTACAGTGTTATGACAAGAGCCTCAATATTGACGGAAATTATGTAGAATAGTAGATTAAGATAAGGTACAGGCTTTCATGTAAAAATAAAATTATTGAGATATCTTAGCACGGCACTTAAAAAAAAAAAGGCACAGCTGCGTATGGTAAACCGGTGAGATTGCACCGCGAGAGTGGGTGACAAACGGTCAGGTGAATAATTTATCAGTCGTGGGGACTTTAAGCCTAGTGTTCAGTATAGACCTTTAACTTTTTCCGCGTGCATTACGTATAACTTGTTCAGAGAACATGTTTCTGTACTTTATTTTGCGGGTTTTCATATGTAAATCTTTATACTGAACTTAGAATTATTTTGAACTGGGTATTGTTTCGTGTTTTGCGAATGCGAAATGGACTTAGTTTCTGGGTATCTTCAATGATAATTTAGAATGAGACTGCCATAATTCTTAATGAACTTAACGCAACTTTTTTACTAATTTAATAAAGTTAATTTGTCTTTATTACAATTATTAATTGTCATTGGACATAAAAAAATGTATATACCAATGTACCTCTTGAACAAACCATCGACATCATCCAGTAAAACCTCTCCATAAAAGAAAACCTTCTTCCAGACGAAATTGCTGAAATTGTGTCACTATTACGACTACTTACCAGATACAACTACTTTTCTTTTAACAACACCGTTTATAAACAAGCCATGGGAAGTTGTCTGTCAGGTTTCCTTGCCGATATATTTGTAAATCACATTGAATCTCAATACTTCCAACAAAAAACTCCAATAAGCAGAAAAATACTCTTCTACAAGAGATATGTCGATATAAACACCGCAATAACAACTTACGGTGTCACACCACGGAGAGCGCATTGTAAGCTTTGTTTACCATTTATACTGTCTTCTTAACACAAAATAAGCCCATGTACCATTATAACCGTTTGTAATTCCGCCTTGTAATTTTGTGTAAATTCTGTCACACAGATAATCTGAAGATGCCCTGCTAAAGGGCGAAACGCGTCATTAACTAATAAAAAATTTGCAATCAAGACGGTTTGAAGGAATATTTATTCTAACTGATTGCTGTTGTACACCATGGATTGGAAATCATTTTATTATTAATTGTAGGACTACCTTGCGTTTATTTGCAAGTATTTTTTTGAATGAACATTTTACAACTTAATTCTCTGGTGTCGTCTACACCGATTACAGTTAGAAGAAAACTTTGTTTTTACTGATTATATATTTGTTCCATTTTAGTATTTCGCAATTCTAGCCTGTGCATAGACTATTTTACTGCAGGATCACAGAACAAGGTATTACTTGCTGTGACATGAGCCATACCTCTTAAATAGAGCCGTACATGGCCCAATGCTACATGTATTGTGTTAAATAACCAGCTTCGTATGGTCAGATGGGATTTCAGTTTAGAACATAGCTGTTGTACAATTGATAGACTGAATTTTTGTGCAGAAGTTATTTAAATGAGAGCAGTACAACGCTATTAAATATGACGTCACTGTTATGTAACTTAAACTTTCATGTGCATTTTCATTCCTCTTAAAGAGGAACAATTACCACATTCCGACAGAAACACATAGGGACAGATTTGAGGTTTTTTTGGGGCAAAGAAAAACGTCGCCCTTAATTAAAAGTAAAAAGCGATGAAAGATTGATTTTTATGCTGCGATGCTGCGGAATCAGCTACAGTAATAACAATTCTGGAAATTTCTCAGCGTTATCTTAGATTATAGCCTCTAGTTTTATGAACTCTGCTCTTTACCAACTGATGACAAGACTCGCGAGGTAGGTCAAGATTTGTTTCATAAAATATTTCATGTTTTTGAGGCTGTGCTCATCATCCACTGATGTTTCCAAAGCTCGTATTTTATACTGTTATTTGCAATCCCCATTAACTAAGTGAGCAGAGTTGTTGCTACCGCAGGCACACTTAATGTTGCAAACCGTGGGGCTATGAGGTAAAGATTGTCCTTAACCGGGCACAACATTTATTTTATCTTCTTGGGAAGTCAGGAGAAAAGCGATGAATCTTGTGTCCACTAACGTATTAGATAGCTAAAGTAAAACTTTTACCTATGCATAACAGGTACTTGTTTTATTGTCGTCAAATAGTTCTTAGGCATAATAATGTAGAACAGTTACTGTAACGGTGACATCGACTACATCGAAGAGCAGTCTTCATAAGTAGAGAATACAGAGAAAAATCTCTAGTTTGTTGGAATTTCAAGGATATACTAAATTAATCACACTCTATTTGGAAATTACCACTAGGTTTCTGCAAATAATTCAGTTCCCAGGAGACAAATTGAGCAAATCAAGTAATGAATAAAAAATCATTAGATATGACAAATTCAGTTTAAGAAAGTTACTTCCCTTATTGACATTTTTGTGACTGAATTCATTAAAATTTCGCATATTACTGTAACAATTGGTTTCCGCTTATGGAATGGGTGGTGAGACAGGCCAAGCTTTTAAATTTCGTTTTTTTATAGATTTATAATTATTTTAAGTGGGGCTTTATGTCCCACTGTACTTGAAGAGCATTAAATTTAGGGAACCAATGCTTATTTACTGAGGATTAGGATGTGTACTAATAAGAATGTTAGTACCATTACTATGTCAAACATATTTATTTATTCAGAGCTTAACATTTTTGTGAACTTTTTCAAAACATGGCTGAATACATAGTGAAACTTTCAAGTAGCTGTATATGAAATTTGTTCGTCTCTCTGGATTCCTCATGCTGCACTGTTTGCATCGCCTCCTTGTGCTCCTTGTTGTAAAATGTTTTCCAACTACGCATAAGCACATATCACCAGGAACGCGAGTAACTCCTGGTTTGTTTTTTGTGATGAGTGCTCTCCCCTTCTCTTTATAGTTCTGGCTGTCGTTTGCAAGTACTCCTGTCACACATTTGAGTCATCAAGTGTTAGATGTTCTTCTACTGCCTCTTCGTCTTCAGATAACACTTCATCATCGCGCAGCGAAAACACGTAGTCCAAAGTTTCCTCGTCTGTCAATCTCGACATATCTAGAAACAAGAGATGTCAAAATAATACTAAAAGTTACGTAAAGTAATCTCTTTGTGTGTTCTGATGAGTGTCAGATTCAATTTACCTCCTTAGATTCCACGAAACAGGTGACTGCAATGTCGTGACCTCCAGTATGTAACAATAGTAAGTATCCACCTACGATACAATGTTTTTGTATAATTTGTTCATGGCAGGGAGCGATCTTATTTGTGAATAATGAAATGCCGATATCGCGGTATTTCGTCTTTATTTATAACAGACGACCGGTTTCGATGTACATAGACATCATCTTCTGGTCTCTGCACTAAATTACTCGTATAACTCTATTACAGAATTGCATATTGTAGCAAGTTGAATATTACTGGTGGGTCGTCACACATTAAATTATGCCATTTGGTTGTCAGATATAAAACTCGTGTAATCATATACACATAGAGAACCACCATATTGTACAATTGTGAGTGACAACAAGCTATAAAGACGAAATACCGCAAATCCCCCATGAAGGCAACACCCGCCCTTCATATTTGTTTTTGGCGCTTTGAAGATTCATCAAAAACACGTCATATTTGGTAAAAATCTTATAACTATAAATTAAAGTCGCATCAACTGTAAAAGCCTTCAGAAGATCCGATCATGAATAATAATGAAGTCACTAGTCTCCACCTAGCAAGAATAGCAGTGTGGTTAGCAGCATAGCTCTGCGCTGTCAAAAGTAGTGGGTTCGAAACCTACTAGAATCCATTAAAAAAAAAAAATCATCTTTTTAACATATACGGGTACAACAATGACTTTCGTATTGTTACTTGCCACTTAACTTTGGACGTTTACCAAATGTGTCGCGATTTTGAGGGTAAATGACGTTTATAATCTTCGTTGTAACAAATATGTAACTGTTTGAAAAGATGTGGGGAGAGCAGCCTTCGCGCATGCGTGTGGTTAAGACGGGTTGCTGATTACAGTGTCACGTGAGCCGAAGGTAGTTTGTCTCCTCATCGTAACAGTTTCACTTTGTTACAGTCACTTAACAGTGTAATCAGTTAATGTGTTTTAGTGTCCATGTGCCTGTTCATATGTTCTTGGTGTTTATCAAATAAATATGAAAAACATTTAGTATTTTTATTATTCTGGTTTTACAATGTCAGTATATTTTCCAGCACCTACATTAGATTACATTAAGTTACTAATTATTGTTCTCCACTCTTCTCTGTCCTCCCATAAGTCCTCAGGAATGTTGTTCTTCCTCATTGCTGACTGAACTTCCTGCATCCATGTGGTAGGTGGTCGTCCCTTTTTTCTTATTCCGTTCGGTGTCTAGTCGAGTATGCATTTCGGAAGCCTTTCTTGTCTCATTCTTCTAACGTGTCCATACCATTTTAGATGTTTGTGCTCGATGAATTCAATAATTGAATTTTTACATTTCATTTTTTCTCTGATTACTTCATTTCTTATTCTTTCTCTTCTTGATATTCTTGATGAGCGTCTTCAGATATCCATTTCTGTAGCCAATAATTTTGATTTCAGTTGCCATTTTGTTGTCCACATTTCTGAACCATATGTAATAATGCTCCGAACTATTGATTTATATATCCTTATTTTGTTATCTGTAATTATGTGTTTGTCCCAAAGAATTCCATTCAACAGAGAAATTGTCGTCTTTCCTCCATTTATTCTTGATCTAATTTATTTTTCCTGTTTCCCATCATTTGTAATTTTCACTCCTAAATATTTATATTCCTATCTAGTTGTTATTGTTCCCTTCCATTATTCTAATATTAAGCCTTCATTTATTCCACCAATTACCATGTATTTCGTTTTATTCACGTTGACATTTAGACCTGCATATTTATATTCCTAAATCAGCTTCGTGGTCATGTACTCTATGTCCTCATAGTCTTGGGCTATAATCAGTTGGTCATCTGCAAATTGCAATATACGAGGCGCGTCCAGAAAGAAAGTTCCGTTTGGTTATATAAAACGAACAAGTTCTGATACAGAAAAAATATTGATTGTACAAAAATCTATACTTGGTAAAATACTATTCAACATAGCTTCCGAAATTTTGTAGGCAATTGTCATAGCAAGTCTCAAGGTTTTGTGTGCCTTTTTCATATAATGTTGCCGCCTGTGTATTCAACCATATGGTAACATGGTCTTTCAGCTCTCATCATCGTTGAAGTGTTGCCCACCAACGACAGATTTTAGGTGTAAGAAGAGGATTACTGTCAAAAGATTTTTTTTGCACGATAATGCCTGACCTCACACACCAAATGTGACCAAACAATTCTTACGGAAATTTCAAATGGACCTGTTTGATCATCCTCTATACAGCTCGGGCCTCTCTGCTAACGACTTTCATCTCTTCTTACACCTAAAATCTGTCCTTGGTGGTCAACACTTCAACGATGATAAAGAGCTGTTACCACATGGTTGAATACACAGGCGGCAACCTTCTGTGAAGAAAGCATGCAAAACGTTGTGGCACGCTATGACAAGTGCCTACAAAATTTCGGCAGTTATGTGGAAAAGTAGTTCAAGAGTTGTAGAATTTTGTGCAATAAAAATTTCTTCTGTATCTGTCTACAATTTCATTTTATTATCAAACGGAAATTACTTTCTGGACGCGCCTCGTATATTTCTCTGACATTTATTGGTATGAGTCCGGTAGTTGCCAGTGTCAGTTGTCAGTATCTTTTAGAAAACAAATCACTCACCTTTAAGGTTGGAACAAAAATGTGAAATAGAGGAGCGTGGTAGGCAGACGCCTATGCTCGAGTTGAAGCAAGTGCAAACAAGCTGAGGTGAGACATTCTGCAGATCATTTAACGAAAATATATCTAAAGGGTGAGGGGGGGGGGGCGGTGGAGTAGCCGAGCGGTCTAAAGCACCTCGCTGCAGAGAGCGCGGTTGCTCGACGTGGAGGTTCGAGTCTTCCCTGGGGCATGGGTGTGCGTGTTTGTCCGTAGGTTAGTTTACCTAGGTTTAAGTGGTTTGTAAGCTACGGACTGATGACCACGCAGTTTGGGCCGATAGATTTACAAACATTTGAACATATTTTGGTGGGCGGGGGGGGGGGGGGCAAACCGGGGCTCTTTTCCCCGGCGCCACTCGCAGAGGTGGCCCAGGTGTCTCTTTGGACGCTGAGTGGGGGGGGGGGGGGAAGAGGGGGTTGACGGCCGCTCTATCGAGATATGACACTCAAAGAAGAGGACCCCCAGTCATCCGAAGCACCAGCTGCCACTCTCGTTTTACTTATTGGATTACATTCAGTTACCATTGCTTCAACTGCTTTTTTTGTAGACTTCACAGAGGGGAGTGTACCTCGGATGGAGGTTTGCTGTCTCGCTTTCTCGCTGCCCCCGCACCTTGTCGGCGTACCGCGAGGTCTGCGCGGAGGCTTTCTTTCGGCTGATGCCAGCTGAGGTACCGTTGGCGTAATTACAGCCATCTTCCCGCCGTCTGGCAACTACCCGACTGATTGCGTACGCTTCTACACAGCTCTTACAGAAGATGACGTTGCTACTTGCTTGGCTTACTTTGTCGGAACCGTTGCCCGTAATGCGCGGACTTGTGTAGCATTACATTTAATATATTTTTTAAATTATATCTCCGTCGCTTGTCGCTAGCATCCTTTCTCTCTGCCAGTATATCTCTGACTACCAAAACCCGGCCAAGCTTCGCCGTGGCTCACTCTTATATGAAACTAGCTTATATGCCCGTGCTTCGCAACGGTTGTTAAAGAAGGGCCTGTGCGTATCATGTCTTTTTAGGGTTCCGAACCTCAGTCCACCTCCCCTTCCTTCTTCTCTCTGCAACCGTCTCTTTCCATCTCTCATTTCTCTATTCGTTTCCACCTATCCCTCTCTCGGCAAAGTTTTTTACAAGGTTACTCTCTGCGCTTGGCCGCGAAAGGCAAAGGTCCCAGGTTCGAGTCCCGGTTCCGGCACACAATTTTAATCTGCCAGGAAGTTTCATATCAGCACACACTCCGCTGCAGAGCGAATCATTCTGGAAACATCCCTTAGGCTGTGGCTAAGCCATGTCTCCACCATATCCTTTCTTCCAGGAGTGCTAGTCTTGCATGGTTCACCGGCCGCGGTGGCCGAGGAGACTGAGGCGCTTCAGTCACGGTCTGCACGACCACTACGGTCGGGGGTTCGAATCCCCCCTCGGGCATGGATATTTGTGCCGTCCTAGTTCGTAAGTAGTTCATAAGTAGTTTGTAAGTTTAGGGAGTGATGACCCCGTAGTTAAGTCCCATAAGCTTTACAAACATTTGAACATTTTGCATGGTTCGCAGGAGAGCTTCTGTGAAGTTTGGAAAGTAGGAGGCGAGGTACTGGCGGAAGTAAAGTTGTGAGGCGGCATCGTGAGTCATGTCGGGATAGCACAGTCGGTAGTGCGCTTGCCCGCGAAAAACAAAGGTCCCAGGTTCGAGTCCCGGTTCCGGCACACAATTTTAATCTGCCAGGAAGTTTCAAGAAATAAAAACATTCAGTTTGCCGATGACATAGTAATTTTGTCAGAGACCGTAAAAGATCTGGAAGAGCAATTGAATGGGATAGACAGTGTCTTGAAAGGAAGATATAAGATGAACATTAACAAGAGTAAAACGAAGGTAATGGAATACAATGTCAGAAAATCAGGCTATGCTGAAGGAATTAGATTAGGTAATGAGACAATAAAAGTAGTAGATGAATTTTGTTATTTGGGTAGCAAGATAACTTCTGATGGCCGAAGTAAAGAAATATAAAATACAGAATGGCTATGGGAAGAAAAGCGTATCTAAAGAAGCGAAACTTGTTTACATCCGATATTAATTTAAATGTAAGAAAGTCCTTTCTTAAAGCATTTGTCTGGGAGTGAAACGTGGACGTTTAGGAGTTCAGATAAAAAGATGATAGAAGCTTTTGAAATGTGGTGCTACAGACGAATAATGAAAATTAGATGGGTAGATCACGTAAATAATGAGGAGGTGCTTAAACGAATCGTGGAAAAAATGAGTTTGTGGCTTATCCTGACTAAGAGAAGGGATAGATTGGTTGGACACATTCTGAGACCTCAAGAAATTGTCAACTTAGCATTAGAAGGAGGTGTGTGGGGTAAAATCGTAGAGGGAGACCGAAGGACGACTACAGTAAGCAGCTTCAAAAGGATGTAGGTTGCCGAACGTATTCTCAGATGAAGAGACTTGCACAGGACAGGGTAGTGTGGAGACCTGCATCAAACCAGTCTGCGGACTGAAGACCACAACAACAACAACAACCCTCTGTCAAATGTTCAAACGTTTGTTAAGCTTATGGAACTTAACTGCGGGGTCATCAGTCCTTAAACTTACAAACTACTTATACAGCATAAACATCCATGCCCTAGGGGGGGGGGACTTGAACCCCCGACGGGGATCAGCCTCGCGCATCATAGCATAGCGCCTCAATGCGCTCGGCCGCGGCCAACCCTCTGTCATGTACCATACCAACATTTATGTACCCAGTGACCTTCCTCTTAGTTTAAAGGTCATGTGTACAAAAATTAATATCGAAGCAAAACTATGCATTTTGTCAAAGTCCGTAAGTTAAGTACCCTCCATCATACAACGACCGAAAGTTTATACAGACACAAACATTCCTCTTGTCTTTAAGCTCAGATATGCAAAATTTCATCAATTTCGGAAAAAAAACTATAGATTTGTATGCAATGAAAACAGGGTCACACTGAATAACGCACTTCGTTGCTCTCAAATTTTCCAGTTTGTTCTGAGAATAACGAAAACTATCCAAAATGATCTGTGAAATCGGTCGAGCTGTTCTCAAGTTATGGCGCGACCAAGATATTTAGGGGTACATTTATATGTTTCAAGATACCCTCCCCCATGCACCGTATGAAACTTTAGGTAGACGCTGACCTTCCTCTTGTACTGAAGGTTAAGCGTGCAAAATTTCTTGAAGATCGGAATAAAACTGTAGATTTCGTCAGTCTGCAGTAAAAATATCCTCCCCCATGCATCTTAATTCATTCCTATAGCAAAATACTTTCTTAGCTGATGCCTTCTACCTACAAACTACATACCGGGTAAATTTCAGCTTCATAGGTGCATTAGTTTTAGATATTTCGCTTTTAGTCAGTGAGTGCGTGATTCACCTTTCGCTTTTATATATATATGCAATACCTCCTGAGTTATCTGTGCTACCAAAAAATTATTTACCAGATTCGTAGAGTGTAATATTAGCAAACTGACTCCGAAATGTGTTGTTAATGGAGTTGATAGTAAAGACGTAGTAAACTACAACCTCGTGCTTATTTGTGCGAATTTCCATGCATTTCATTCTCTTTGACGTCATAACACCTGAACTATGTGTAGTAATACGATATTATTTCAAAAGTTCATCCAGTGGTGTATATGTAAAATGTCTGCAAAATAAGTCGCGAATAGAGTTAGTAGGAAAGACGCAATAAATCAAAACGTTATGACTGATGTGGCGGTTTTTCATGATCCTAATTATTTATGACTCGATATCTAATGAACTGCGTGTCGTACTATGACAAAATTTTGAACTTACGTTCAGTGGTATATGTGTATACTGTCTGTAACATTTCTCACGAATACAATTAGTAGTGTACGAGTAATAAATTGGAGCGTCATCCCAAATGCCGTAATGTTACTGCATGAACGCCGAAAAATTAGTAAGCGACAAACTTTTTCCCTTTCATCATTTTGCTTGGGTTGTCAGCGAGAAAAAGTTTCCTAAAGGTTTGAAATTATGTTTAAAGTTTGTTGCAAGTCGCTAAGTACTCTACTTCTCAAATAGTGGACTGATGAAGTCACACTATCACGTGCCGCAAGACGGGGAAGTTTCCATTGTTTTTGACGTATCTCCTGAACTTTCGGTCCTCTCTTAAATCCTTTCTTCGCTGATGTCTTCTACCTATAAACTACATTCCTGCGCAATTTCAGCTTCATAGGTGAAGTAGTTTTCGAGATTTCGTGTTTAGTCAGTGAGTGAGTGAGTGAGTGAGTGTGTCCTTTCGCTTTTTTATAGTTAGAGATAAATAGAAAAGGAAATACTGTAACTAATGTCAACATAGAATCCCCGAGAGAATCAATATCGTTCGTTAGGCTACTGAGGCTATGTGAAACGAAAGTTATAAAATGTATAGTTTCACAGATACTCATTATTTTCAACCAATAAGATTTTTTTTTTCCATAAACAAACAGATCAGTTTACCGACTCTGAACCATATGACGTATATTTCACCCTTTGAATGAAAAGTTCTTGACCATACACCAACCATTTAATGTAGTTTCTGCTCTGTCGTTAATGCGTTCTTGTGCGAACCACTGACAATAAATCAATTATCCTTGTAAACTGAACATTTCGTTGCCAACATTACTACTCTACGCTGCTGACAACGTAAGTGAAACTGAACTGAACAACCAATAACAGAGGCTGAGGGAAACATTCTTCTGTGCTTATAAATTAACAGATAATTAAGACTGTGCTTGCTCTGGTTGGCAGGATGTCCAGAGAGAAAATTAATTATCCTCATGAAGCGAACATCCCGTTGCCAACATTGCCAAGCTACGCCGCCGCCTTGGGTAAGGTTTAATCATTGCCTCAAAACTCTAAGGGTGACGAAATTATATCTCTTAATCCATATTGCGCGATGGCGGACTATTATTTGACACTCAGGGAATCGATATCTTCATTCGAGCGGCAGGGTAGTCCTACGATTCGTCCAACTTGGTACAGCGGCTCTGTAAGCGACTCCGCTCACTCCACTTTTTTTTGTCCCACTTTAGGTTACGGTAGTAACACTAAAAGTGGGCCTTTGCGATCGTCTTTTGACAGCTCGAAATTTAAATGAAAATAACGGCTTAACTATTCATCTGACACGAAAATGGAATAATCGAATTTGTAGAGGAGAAAATTCTCTACAAATTTGCTCTCTGTTTTCTTCATATCTGGTATCGTTTCAAAGATATTTGCAAAAATAACTGCGATTTTGGGATGTATGTCTGTCTGTCTCTCCGTCTGTCTGTCCGTAACGTGTTCCCTGTTTTTAAGACGAACCATTCATCCGATCAGCCCCAAATTTTACAATGATTGTAGGCCGCCGGAGACCAGAACCTCCTTTTTCAAATTTTTCGGACAAAAAATACGGTAGTAAAACCAAAAAAAGCTGTTTGTAATATAATTGTAATTGCAAACGTACCGTTCATCTGACACGAAAATTGAATAACCTAATTGGTAGAGGAGAAAATTCTGTACAACTTAGCTACCTTATGTTTTTTTTTCATATCTCGTATCGTTTGAGACATATTTGCGAAAATAACGGAAACACGCTCCATTGAATTAACGAAAACCAGCCGTACGGAGATGTCACGTGACATTCCTCGCGTATTTGATGATTGTAACTTACACGTTGTAATTTCAAAGCAACGGCACACTGAGGAATTAAGAAAAACACATCGTTCTTCGTACGATAAATGAAAATCTATTGTCTACAAATGCCATATTAACATCGGTTAACAACGGCCATCAATAGTATGAAATTAAAGGATTCCTGTTTTGATTTATAGCCGTAGCGTAGAGGGCAAGGTGCTGGACTGTGACGCGAGAGGTCGGTGGTTCGAATCCCGCCACTAATTAAATTGTTTTTCCTAAAAGGGTTTCAGACACTCTTATTAATTTATTATTATTATTTAGATTATTATTTTGGTCCAAAATGTTTGCAAAACTTACAAAACTACAAATCAAAAGTGGGCCGTAAAACACGGCAGTGCGATTTTTTTTTTACCTTTCATTCCCATTTCTTATGGGGCCGGGCGGACTGGATGAGAGCTCGCAGGCTCTTTGCAGCCTATGTTCTGGTGCTTTATACTATTGTGGCACTGTTTATTTGTTTCATTGCGGGATATTGTTGGGGGGATTATTTTGTCCCAATTGGGAATAGTCCGTGGGCATGGGGGCAGCTCCGGTATTCACCTTACAGGAAACAGGAAACCACGGAAACCTGGGCCAGAGCTGCTTTGTCTTCTTCTCAAGGTAAGTTCGGCTGCAAGGGCCGAAGTTACCGTCTTCTTGTCCTCTCTTGGTGTTTTCTCTCTTCTTCTTCTTGTATTTTCTTCCTCTCTTGGTATTTTCTCTCTTCTTATTCTTGTATTTTCTTGAGTTCTGCAAGCCTGACCATTTCCTCCTGCCAGTAGACTAGCGGGAATTTCTAAGTGGAGCCTGGGTACAGTGGTTCCCATCTCCTTTTTATCTTATGTAATTTTTCCTGCGTAGTTATTTTCTGACGGTCGAATGGATCTATGACCTCATCAGTCATGATTGACTGCTCTCCCGTCGTGGAACGAGGTACCTCGTCGACACCATCTGCCTTGGCTTCACGATCTTCTCTTCTTGCTGTCCACGTTTGCGACCATCTCTCTTTTCGAGAGACCATCGCCTCTTTTCATTCTCCAACTCCGAGGAGTGGAGCGGGCTGTTTGAGATCCGGCCCATAAAGAGTCGCGGTTCTATTCCCAATTCCCAATTCCCTATTCCCAATTGGGATCCTCCCTTTGCCCCACTATCAGCTTGTCTGATAATTGGCTGAATAGAACCGCGACTCTTTTTTAACAGAGGACACTGCACAGACCACCTTCGAGAGAGATCACAACAGCTCGCAATGCAGAATATCTATAGATGAAAGGCAATGTTCCGAGTGATGACTGATTAAATGAGTAACTCATCATCGCCCAGCCAAAACAACTGATGATAAAAACTTGAAATTTGCAGAGGGTGTTCATCTTATACCGTTGGAGTCCTTTAACAAGCGATTTTTCGATAATCCGTCCCTAAGGGGGGGGGGCGGCAGTTTTTGGAAAATACGCTATTATCCAGGCAATTTTGATGCTAGGCCTACAAAACTGGTATATGGATTCTTGGTTAGAATTACAAGAAGACGTCTTTCAGCTTTTATTGAAAGTCGGCCATTAAGGGGAAGAACTACAAAAAATGCTATTTGGACTCTTGGCTACAATTAAGAAAGTACGTGTATACATCCCTTCCCCCTCTTCGTCATTGCCCACCCTTCCTGTATCTCGTCTTAGAAATCTAACTTAGAACCATGTTTAGTCTTATGTTCAAAATCTTATATCCCCGAAAGTCTTGACGGAATGCTTTTAAATACTGATACAACGTACTACTGAATTACGCGCATGTTTTTACATACATATCTTTTAATTATACGAGGCGTATCCAGAAAGTAAGTTCCGTTTGGTAATAAAAAGAAATTGTACACAGATACAGAAGAAATTTTTATTGCACAAAATTCTACAACTCTTAAACTACTTTTCCACATAACTGCCGAAATTTTGCAGGTATTTGTCATTGCGTGGCACCAGGTTTTGTATACTTTCTTCATAGAAATCTGCCGCCTGTGTCTTCAACTAGTTGGAAACAGTGAAATTTGGGGGAAGTCCATAGCGAGAGCACTAATTGTAAAGCTACGGTTTTCCTGGATCTTGTCACCAATCGCGTGAACCAGTTCTTCTGTAACCAAAGGTGGTCGCCCACTTCGTTCTTCATAGTGCACATCACTACACCCGCTATTGAACTGTCGGACCCGTCTTCTCACCATCGAATCACTCATCGCATTTGGTCCGTAAACATCGCAAATTTGCCGATAAATTTCACTTGGTTTCACTTTCCTCGCATTCAGAAACCGAATCACCGACCTGATTTTACAGGCGGCGGGATTTTCAATCAACGCCGACATTTCAAACAAGCACAACAAAGTGTAGGTAACTGACAGCGATCTCCAAATGGCGCACGTTCTTCTCCTTAATACACATCGTCTACAGCGCATGTGCGGAACTGCAATCGCAGCGCTGCAGCGAAGATAAATTGAAACGAAACTTACTTTCTGGATGCGCCTCGTACATCATATACGAATTTATATAAATTTTACAATGCGAAAAGTTGTTGCCAAAAAACGGAAAAGTGTCCTGTATATAGGTTATGTGTAACATATTAAATATAGAGGCATCTAAAAACCTTCCTGTGTTACATTGCAACGTCGTGACAAATTTGGAGCTCAATCTGTGAAGAACTTACTGAGATTTTCAAATACACACAAACTAACATAACATTTTTATATGTAGAGCTTAACGCCCGCTGCTTTGCATGCGTATGCTGGTTGGTCTGCACCAGTTGTTTCTCCCTCTTAATACAAATTTTCATAGATATAGTTTAAGTGCTATCTTAATAAAATGTTGTGATACTACTTGTAGTCGCGGCAGAATGGCCGTGCGTATTGAGGCGCCATGCTGCGGTGCGCGCTGCTGTTCGCCGTCGGGGGTTCGTTTCGCCCATCGAGCATGGGTGTTTGTGTTGTCCTTAGAATAAGTTAGTCTAAGTTAGTTTAATTAGTTTGTAGATTAGATTAGATTAGATTACTTCTTGTTCCATAGATCATATATACGACATTTCGTAATGAAGTGGAACGTGTTAGTTTAGTAAATGTTGTCTATACTTGACAATCAATATTTTAAGGATTTATTATTATTATTTTTTTATTTTTTTAAAAGTTTTATCTAAAAATTCATCTACATTGTAGAAGGAGTTGCCGTTCAGAAATTCCTTTAATTTCTTTTTAAATTCTAGCTGGCTATCTGTAAGACTTTTGATGCTACTTGGTAAGTGACCAAAGACTTTTGTGGCAACATAATTCACCCCTTTCTGAGCCAAAGTTAGATTTAACCTTGAATAGTGAATATCATCCTTTCTCCTAGTGTTGTAGCTATGCACACTGCTATTACTTTTGAATTGGGTCGGATTGTTAATAACAAATTTCATGAGTGAATATATATATATATATATATATATATATATATATATATATATATATATATATATATATATATATATATAGTGAGTATCCCTAGATCCTTAAATAAATGTCTGCAGTATGCTCTTGGGTGGGCTCCAGCAATTATTCTGATTACACGCTTTTGTGCAATGAATACTTTTTTACTCAATGTTGAATTACCCCAGAATATGATCCCATATGAAAGCAGTGAATGAAAATAGGCGGAGTAAGCTAATTTACTGAGATGTACATCACCAAATTTTGCAATGACTCTGATAGCATAAGTAGCTGAACTCAAACGTTTCAGGAGGTCTTCAATATGTTTCTTCCAATTCAGTCCCTCGTCAATGCAAACACCTACTAATTTTGAATATTCTACCTTAGCTACAGATTTATGTTCAAAGTCTAAATTTATTAATGGTGTCATGCCATTTACTGTATGAAACTGTATATACTGGGTTTTATCAAAGTTTAATGAGATTCCATTTGTAGAGAACCACATAATAACTTTCTGGAAGATATCATTTACAATTTCATCAGTTAATTCCTGTTTGTCAGGTGTGATAGCTATACTTGTATCATCAGCAAAAAGTACTAGCTTAGCATCTTTGTGAATGTAGAATGGCAAGTCATTAATATATATTAAGAACAGCAAAGGACCCAAGACCGAACCTTGTGGGACCCTATTTTTGATAACTCCCCAGTTAGAAGAATTAATTGTTTCATCTACATCATGTGAACTGCTTATTTCAACTTTCTGCACTCTTCCAGTTAAGTATGATTTAAACCATTTGTGCACTGTCCCACTCATACCACAATACTTAAGCTTATCTAGAAGAATCCCATGATTTACACAATTTTTCCTAATTTCTAAAGGTGAGGTGGGTGGAATTTCAATTGTATCAAATTGGGTGGGTATGGCCTCTTTCATTAATTGCCTTGCTCCTTCTAATGAACACTTAGATCCTATTTTCTCTACAACATTTAAAAAGTAATCATTAAAAATATTTTCAACTTATGACTTTTTGTTAATGAAGTTTTCATTTGTTTTGATGGTAATACCCTCTTCCTCTGCTCTTGTTTGCCCTGTCTCCCTTTTAATAATATTCCAAATTGTTTTAATTTTATTAATTAAGGAGCTAATCTCAGACATGATTCACATGCTTCTTGATTTTTAATAACTTTTCTTAATGTATCACAGTAGCTTTTATAATATTTTATTGTTTCTGGGTTATTACTCTTTCTTGCGGACAGATATAGTTCCCTTTTTCGGTTACACGATATTTTTATTCCTTTAGTAAACCATGGTTTTTTGCATGGTTTCTTAGAATTAAATTTTACTAATTTCTTGGGGAAGAAGTTATCAAATACCCATACAAATGTATCGTGAAATAAATTATATTTTAAATTAACATCATGTTCCTTTTAAACCTTATTCCAGTCAAACTGCTGCAGACTTTCTTTGAAATTTCTAGTTGTTAAGTCATTAATCGAGCGCACAATTCTGGTGGACTGTTTCGAATTACTGAACGGAGCTATGTCATATACTGTTACTAGCTGTGCACCATGATCCGAAAGGCCATTCTCAATGGGACAAGCATTTATGTTGTTAAACTTATCTTGGTCTATAAAAAAGTTATCTATCAATGTACTGCTGTCCTTTACTACCCGAGTAGGAAAATCAATAACGGATGTCAGATTGAATGAGTCAAGTAAGACTTCCAGATCTTTCTTCCTATTACACTCTTTCAGTGAATCTACATTGAAATCACCACAAATAATAATTTGATTCCCCATATCTGACAGATAGCACAACAAGGCATCCAAGTTTTCCGGAAATAACTCAAAGTTCCCTTAAGGGGACCTATATACTGTTACAATTATAAGATAATCATCATTGAGTTTAAGCTGGCAGGCACATGCTTCAGTATGCTGCTCTACACAAAACTTTTTTGTTTCTAAATTTTTTACACTGTGATAGCTTTTGGCATATATGGCAACTCCTCCTCTTATCTTATTATCTCTACTTTCATTTGACACTAATTTATATCCACTGACATTCACATTTTCCATACCGGTGGCAATGTGATGGTCAGACAGGCATAGTATATCTATTACATTATCAGTTTCTATACCATCTAAACAAACTAAAAGCTCATCTATTTTATTCTTTAGTCCCCCAATATTCTGGTGAAAAATGCTAACATTTTTTTTTTTCATAAAATCTCGGGCGTACTGCCGGATGTCAGTAACTTCCTGCCACGATATTTCGGCGCAGAGTCTTCTGGCCATCTTCAGGTGAGTACCGCCGAAGTACTGGCGAAGACGCACTGAGCTGTGCTATTTATGCCCAATTCAGTCGACAGTGCGCATGCGCGTACTTAGCGTGCGCGTTCACTACAACTACGTACGCTGCTCAGAGCGCCCTCCGTGGTGGAGGCTTGCCGCTTCGATATCAGTTCGATTATCACTGTCATTCAGTTGCAGGAAACTACGCCGACTACGAAGTTTTTCAATTACAGGATTCCATGCAGCATTTATTTGAAATCCGCTGTCTCGATTCGCCAGTACTTCGGCGGTACTCACCTGAAGATGGCCAGAAGACTCTGCGCCGAAATATCGTGGCAGGAAGTTACTGACATCCGGCAGTTCGCCCGAGATTTTATGAAAATATCAATACGCCGGGAAAGCTTTAAACATCAAAATGCTAACATTATTTTTTACTTTACTTTTCTGAGAAACATTTGATTTTTAAACGTTTTTAGCACCTGCCTGCCTGAGCTTCTCACTGGACACTGATCTTAGCCTAAAAAAGAAGTACTTCCATGAATTGCAGTGTCCCCCCTTAAGGATTTTGCTATCAACCCAGCTAGTTTCCCCTTCCCTTTCCTATTGAGATGCAGGCCATGCCTAGTGAAATCCCACCTATCAATAGCATCAACAGGAACCAAACCTATGTCCGACAGAGTAGCCGCCCTAAGCAGTTGATCAATCTCCATATTGACTCTCCTGACGGAGCGGTTCAATTGGGGTCGATCGTACCGCTTGAAAGCAGGCAACAGTCCAACATTTGTCTGTGTCGTTGCAGAAGGTCACACTCAATATTGTAGCCCTGATCCCTATCAATGCTGTTTCCCACCCCACCCACTATAACAACATGATCCTGTTTTGTGAAACCCTTACACAAGGAACCGATATCCTCTACCACCTGGCTTAGACCTGCACTGGGCTTGAAAAAGTTTGTGACCTGGTACCTGTCACCTATTTTTTCCTGCAAAATCTGGCCCACACCTCCTCCATGACTACTTCCTAACAACAGAACTTTCCTCCTACTATCTACTTTTTTTGAAACCTTTGGTTTCCTTGTGAAAGTCTGTTGCTTCCTAACTACACCTACTTCTGAAGGAGCCTCTTCCTCACTTGACTGTGGTAGCAAGGCAAGTCTGTTGTTTGTGCCAATTGTGAAGCTGTCAGGAACTATACCCTGTTCCCTGCTACCACTTCCCACCCCTGCTCACCCTTCTCCCCTCTTAACCTCGTAAGTTCCTCCCTAGCACTATCCAGTTCAGCCTGAAGGGCTCTAATCTTCCCTTCCTGTTCAGCTATTTTTCTGTTCCTTGAACACACTTTGCAAAACAAAGGAAGAGACTCGTTTGCTTCCCTCTTTCCCACATCGCTACATCCCCCCCCCCCCCAATGAAACCACTTGTCACAACAGCTGCATTGAAACCCAAAACGAACAAACCTACTGCAGCTCAAACACACTGCATTCATGATTTTTACTTACGTGATATCGACAATATATATTAACTACAGATACAAAGGTTTACTAGATTTGCTTAGGACACCGAACGTTTGGCCTTATGCAGGGCTGTTGATCACCTCCTCATTCTAAGCCTTAGGGACTGATGACCCCGTAGTTAAGTCTCTTAAGATTGAACATTTGAATATTTTATTTTACTACTTGTAACTGCCTATGGCAACCCTTAATTAAATTTCGAAAAATACCCCAACATGTGTCTTTTATATTCCATCAAAGTATGCAAATAACTTTTTTTGTAATTCTGGATTCAAAATTGGCTTAGTAGCAACGTATTTTAAAGAAAATGTTTCATCCCCTATTTTACCCGCTAAATGATTAATTTTCTGAAAATACCGAAACACGTATCTTTTTAATTCTAACCAAGAAAACATATACCAATTTATGTGGTTGTAGCTTCAAAAATACCGTAATAGCAAAAGATTTTCGAAAAACATCCGCTCTCCAAATTAACCCCATTGATGGTTGACTTTCCAAAAATACCGAAAAACGTATTTTTAAATTCTAACCAACAATACCAGTATCAATTTTTGCAGCTCTAGCTTCAAAATTGTCCTAATAGCAACGTTTACCATAAAGAATTTTTCATCCCCTATTTTACCTTCTTACTTGTTGAATTTCCAAAAATACTGATTTTTTTTTCTTTTTTCTTTTTTAATCCTGACCAAGATTCCATATCCGAAGTTTCGTAGTTGTAGCTTAAAATTTGAGTGAACAGCAACTTATTTTTGAAAATTAATACGTCCCCTGTTTTACCCTCTTATTGGTTGAATTTCAAAAAATGGCGAAACACGTGACTTTTAAATTCGAACCCTGAATTAAAATCCGAAATTTTGTATTTCTAGCATCAAAATTGCCTAAATAGCAACGTATTTTCAATAAACGTTTCATCCCCTATTGCACCCCCTTACGGACGGAATAACGAAAAATCGCTTCTTGAATGACAAAACCCTCTACAAATTTCAAGTGCCTATCTTCAGTGGTTTGGGCTTGGCGATGATGAGGCAGTCAATCAATCATTCAGTCAGTCAGTCGGGACTTTGCCTTTTATGGATAGAGATTTTCTTTTATAAGAGACTTCTAATTTTTTTTTGAACGGGCCGTAGAGAAAACGGAATCGTTCGTCGTCTTTTGTCTTCTTACTGTTGAATAGATCGAACGTCTCTCTTTTGGTCTCTCCACATTGACTATGTAAGTGTGAGCTTAAAAGTCATTAATTGCAATAAATACCTCAGTTCATTTTAAAATAATTAGTTAATTCATGATATCTTTCCCCATTTTCGTTAAATTTGTAATCTTTGTTTCCAGCATAATTCGTAAAACGATGCTTGGCCTTTGTTGCGAATCGCTTCGCGATTGCGTAAGAACATTCCAGACACGACCTTCACTGACGCAAAAGTTGTATTGATTTTTATTCAAAGCCTGCAGTAATCCAACTCTGATAGTTTTGCACTTGTAACAGCTACTTATAATTATAATTAAACACGGACATAAAACTTTAGTATGCGAAGCTAACGTAACCAAGCATAGGTACAATAAAAAAAAATAATTACTACATACAGCTTCGACTACACTGATATGGCAACAATGCAACCTGATTTCGTCTGGCAGGTAAAGAGCGGATTCCGACACTTTCCTTCGTAATGACGCTTTCTGGTGTTGTCTTTATGCTAACCACTAATACCGCTAAATCCTGACAGCGGAATCTTTCATATTTTTCTCAGCGTAGGTCTCTTAAAGATTAATATTCATTGCAATATTTCACAGTATTTTTTAAATTTCAATAATCTTGACGATGTTCCGCATCTCCTCGTAATCTACTAGAACAATTTCAACCAAACGTGATACGCATACTCCCTACTATCTGGGGTTAAAACCACCTGCAACTTGTAGTTCAGGACTTGTGGCATTTTAATCAATGAATTTCACGAGTAGGTGCCAATATGTTTCATATTTTCTCCTGAACTAAAGGTCCGGTTTCAACGAAATTTAGTAAAAATACGAATTCGAGATATTCAAACATCTCGATCGTTGGAGGGCATTGAAATAAATTCGAAGGGCAAGTTGAAAATGTTGTGCTGGACCAGGCTATTTGGCTATTTTAAAGTCGTCCAGAGCCCTACGGGAATAGACCCCTGCGTCCCACTAGTCGGTCTACAGCTACATCTACATGCGATACTCTGCAAATCACATTTAAGTGCCTGGCAGAGGGTTCATCGAACCACCTTTATACTATTCAGCTACCATTCCATTCTCGAATAGCGCGCGGGAAGAAAGAACATCTGTATCCCTCCATTAGCGCTCTGATTTCTCGTATTTTATTCTGATGATCATTTCTACCTTTGTAAGTGGGAGTCAGCAATATATCTTTGCATTCGGAGGAGAATGTTGGCGATTGAAGTTTCGTAAGTAGACCACGCCGCAGCGATAAACGCCGTTGTTGAAATGATTCCACCACAGATCCTGTATCATTTCCGTGACGCTGTTTCTCCTGTAACGGGACAATACAAAACGGGCTGGCCTTCTTTGCACTCTTTCGATGGCTTCCATCAAACCCACTTGATACGGATCCCACACTGGGCAGCAATACTACAAATGAGGACGGACAAGCGTGGTGTATGCAATCTCTTTAGTAGTTCTGTCGCATCTTTTAAGTGTTCTGCCAATAAAAATGCAGTCTCTGGTTCGCCTTTCCTACGACATTATCTACGTGTTCTTTCCAGTTTAAGCCTGATGTAATAGTAATTATGGCCTTTACAGTTGATTGATTTATATTGTAAACAAAGTTTAACGGATATCTTTTCGTACTCATGTGGACGACTTCACACTTGTCATTATTTAGAGTCAATTGTCAATTTTTACACCATACTGATATCTTACTTACATCGTTCGGCTGTTGGTTTTGATCTTTAGATGACTTTACTAGACTATTAATGACGTCGTCATCTGTAAACAACCTAAGAGAACTGCTCAGATTTTCTTCCAGATAGTTTATGTGTGCCACCTCTGTTATAGTAGATGCCTTACCATCAATTACTACAAACTGTGTCCTCTCTGACAGGAAATCTCCTACCCAATCACAAATCGGACGATATTCCATAACCACGCAATTTTATTAAAAACCGTTTGTGAGGTACGGTGTCAATAGTCTTTTGGTAATCTAGAAATACTGAATAAATCCGAGATCCTTTGTCGATAGCACTCAAGAGCTAGTTGTGTTTCACACGACCGATATTTTATAAATCCATGTTGACCTTGGGCCAATAGATCATTCTGTTCGAGGTAATTCATAATATTTGAATACAGGATATGTTCCAAAGCCCTGCTGCTAACTGGGTTACTGCTACTGCTTTTCTTGAATATTGGTGTGACCTGTCCAGTCTTTTGGTACAGATCCTTCGATGAGCGAGCGGTTGTATGTAACTGTCAAGTAAGGAGCTGTCGCACCAGCAAACAGAAATTTAATGGGTATACAGTCCTGACCAGAAGACATTTTCTTGTTAAGTGATTTTAGTCTACTTCGACGTTACTCATTCTGGCCTCTGTTCGTAATTATAAATCTGGAATATTGGTTTCGTCTCCAATGGTGACTGAGTTTCGAAAAGCTGTGTTAAATAACTCTGCTTTAGTAGAGCTATCATCGGCGGGATCGTCATTTCTGTCACGTAGTGAGGGTATTGTTTGTGTTTTGCCTCTAGTATATTTTACATATGACCAAAATCTCTTTGGGTTCTCAGGCAAATTTAGAGAAAGAGTTTCGTTGCTTAAACATCTTGTAAACATCTCAACCCATAATTTTGGAGCCACTAGTCTATAACGTCAGGAAGAAATCTCAGTGGGTAAAAACAAGATGCAACACATACTTGTAGTACAAAAGATATGGCGTCATAAGCAATGAAACTTCCCAATTATGAGAAGCGCGAATGACGACATTTTATTGAGACATTATTTGATAATGAAAGCATTTGGCGGCGTTCACACGCTTTAAACATATTTTAAAACCTTTACGAAACTTTTACTCGATGACAACTTCAGAAAAAAGATGAAAAGAAAGAATTGCTTACTACTTTTTGCTGTCCACGCAGTAAAAATACCACGTAAGGCATGACGACGCAATATGTTACATTTAGAGAGAGTATACAAACATATCACTGAATGTACCTCCGAAATTATATCATCACATTACGGCACATAGTTCAATACATATGGCGTCATCAAGAACTTGTTTACTGAAAAACCGCCCCATCTCGTATTTGCTTTTCGATTTATTAAATATTTACTACTAACTCTATTCCTGACATATTTCACATACAAGGTGAACATATACCTAGAATGTACCTTTGTCATTATAACACAGATCGACACATAATTGAGTAAAAAGTTAGAAATTATTAAATGCAAGAAAATCTTCCCCAAACGCACGATCTTGTAACTATTACATTTTTACAAACCATTTCCAACTGCACGACATTCCACCGGCAGTTTCCCAATATTTCATTCCACGAATCTAACAATATATTACTGTAGGACACACAGTCCATGCGGCATGTCGTCATATTGACTGAGCTACATGAAAACGGAAGTATATCATCATATTGATCGAGATACATGAAAATGAAACAAACATTTAGAGTGAACACTAACTAAACTCTGTCGTACAGGCATTGAGAGGCCCATCAAGTTCTATCGGCAGCCCTGTCATCCTCAACCTGAAGCTTCAACAGTTGAATCAGATCGTTCACAAAAAGGGTTCAAAGTGGAAAAATTTGTTGTAAATGTTTTTAGCGGTTTATTTTTCTGCGGGTGCTGAACACGAATCTGTTGTCCAACAAAAATTTCCCCGCAAATATGAGAAATCATCTTAAAAACCACTAAAATCAGGTTTTAGTGGTTTTTAGCTTGTAAGTAGTAAAGCAATCTATTTACTCAAAAGTGATCACGTAGTAAAATAAATAGGAGGGAAATTACCTTCAATTTATGTCTGTAAAATATTTCGAACGCCATATGGTTTCCACGTGAAAAAAAAGAGAACTATCAGAAAATTGGTTAACCAGTTACCCTAATCTTCATTCCGCCTTCATCATGAAATATTTTGGCATACGAATAAATCCGTGCTCTTTTGTGTTGAATGACAGAGCAGAGAGACATGTCGGCGGAGGGAGGGAGTGGCAGAGAAAGACGAATCCGTCATGGTGGTACAGGAAGTGGCAATTGAAGGGAAAGAGAGTTGTTCGAATAAAGTAGCCGTGGGCACTTAAGTGGGTTGAGATAGTGGAAATGAAAGCGACAGACGAGCGGACAATGTACGGGCTGGACGGACTGGAGCGGCACCGATTTGCGCCGTCGAATTATCGCGTTATCATCCAGTGCACTTTCATCTGTTCATTTGTCTCTCGAATGGAGATTGCAAACCTAGCTTTTACTCAATGGTACGCGATTTAAACACATACTTATGTGAAGTATGTAGGCCGGCCGCAAGTTGAGACGCAGGTCCGTGACGTGACGCAGGGTGAGTCACGGTGAGTTTCTGCGAACCAGACGACTGACTGGAGCCGCGCACGTTGGAGCGCAGCGTGGCGTGACGCAGCTGCTGCACGGTGAGCCTGCGGACCGCAGTCTCCCGTACGCAGTTTTCTGCGGGAGTCACGGTGACTCTGGCTGTCGATATTGTGTTTGCTAGTTCGCAAGGGAAGAAAAAATAACTGAAGCCGTGCGATTGCTGATCCTCTGTACCACTTCTTCATGTCCGTGTACCAGATGACTAGGAACATGTCACCATCAACTCAGTTTGTTGTCAGAAACATTTTCCGTGTGGTTATAGAAATGGAGGCGTCATTGCTGAACATTCCCGAGAGTTCTGCACAGTGCATAAAAGATCAGCGGCTATCTGAAGCGCCCTTATCATCCATGCCGTCTTATACTTGCCATTTCTAATACCCTTAAAATCTGAATGTATTGTGCCATTTTGAAAATTATTACAATGTCAGTGTGAATGGTTGTAACTTACAGCATTTTCACATCTAAATACATCTGTAAATCACAAGTATAAACACTAATTACATGTGGTGTCTCGCAAGGATAGATATTAGGGCCATGGCTTTTTGCTGTGTATATTAATGGCCTCTCATCAGTTACAGTCAGAAGTAGAGTTCGTTTTGTTTGCAGATGATGCAGAAACGTCATATCGTTCGGATTCTATGTTAAACTGTAGGGGCTGTTTTCCCGTATGGATAAGGCGTCGAAGTAGTGTTCAATCGAAGGACTTGCTCCACCAGGTCAATGAGCCACTCGAAATTATTATTATAGTCCAGTCTTATTATGTTCGCTTTAATACAGTTATGGTTTATAAAATATAGGGAAAACCAAAAATAACAGCTGGATAAAATTGGTTATTTTGTAACAAGACGTCGCCACTTCGGGTATGATTTGTATTTTATATACTGCCATAACACTCATAAAATTTTGCACACATGAGCTTCAAAACAAGGGGAATGACACTGTCTTCATAGTAATTCGCACGGTTTATGTCGGAGAGAATTGACAACAGTCGTCGTCACCAGTATACTGTTTTATTCTTATCTTGATGAAATTTTGCACATTTGCCCTTCAAAACAAGAGAAACAGAACGGTCATAAGATTTCGTATACTGCTTGGTGGAGGGTACCTTATTCCAGACTTTAAACCACTGGACGATCACCACGAATTTCGCAGGTATTATAATTATTCATATGCGGGGAGGGAGGGTATGGACAGAGAGAGGGAATAAGAGAAGACTGGAAGAAAGCGGAGAATGATGGAGGTAGGGGATTAGAGGGGAGGAAGAGGAGAGGAGGAGGCAGAGGAAGACAGAGAGAGGATAGAGATGAAAAGAGAGGGAAGATGAATCATTGGATGAATGAATATTGCAATAAATAAATGGCGGAACAACACCAGGGTCTCATATAGCTAATACAGTGAGATGGCTTAGAGGACAAGGAGTTAAGAACAGGCTTAGAGATGGGGGAAGCGATAGACAGAGATGTTAAAGAAAGGAGTGTAGGATGTCACCCAATTCCCATGCATATTTAGCACCTGCTACGTTCGCTAGTACACAGGGTGTTACAAAAAGGTACGGACAAACTTTCAGGAAACATTCCTCACACACAAAGAAAGAAAATGTGTTACGTGGACATGTGTCCGGAAACGCTTAATTTCGATGTTAGAGTTCATTTTATTACTCCTCTACAAATCACATTAATCATGGAATGGAAACACACAGCAACAGAACATACCAGCGTGACTTCAAACACTTTGTTATAGGAAAGGTTCAAAATGTCCTCCGTTAGCGAGGATACATGCATCCACCCTCCGTCGCATGGAATCACTGATGCAGCCCTGGAGAATGGCGTATTGTATCACACCGTCCACAATACGAGCACGAAGAGTCTCTACATTTGGTACCGGGGTTGCAAAGACAAGAGCTTTCAAATGCCCTCATAAATGAAAGTCAAGAGGGTTGAGGTCAGGAGAGGGTGGAGGACATGGAATTGGTCCGATCCATCGGTCACCTAATCTGTTGTTGAGAAGCGTACGAACACGTCGACTGAAATCTGCAGGAGCTCCATCGTGCATGAACCACATGTTGTGTCGTACTTGTAAAGGCACATGTTCTAGCAGCACAGGTAGAGTATCCCGTATGAAATCATGATAACGTGCTCCATTGAGCGTAGGTGGAAGAACATGAGGCTCAATGAAGATATCACCAACAATTCCTACCCAAACGTTCACAGAAAATCTGTGTTGATGACGTCATTGCACAATTGCATGCGGATTCCTGTCAGCTCACACATTTTGATTGTGAAAATTTACAATTTGATCATGTTGGGATGAAGCCTCATCCGTAAATACTAAAATGAGCTCTAACATGGAAATTAAGCCTTTCCGGACACGTCCACATAACATATTTTCTTTCTTTGTGTGTAAGGAATGTTTGCTGAAAGTTTGGTCGTACCTTTTTGTAACACCTTGTATATTCCCCTTCTCCTGTCTCTCTCTCCATCTCTTTAGGTTCGAATCCTACCTCGGGTGCGTTGTCTTTAGTTTAGTTTGAATAATTAGTAAGCTTAGGAGCTGACAACTACAGAAGATAAATCCCATAAGATTTACAAACATCTTTTCAAATAGTACAAAATTAGGTACCGTGCAGTAGTAGCAAGCATGCCCCACGATGTAAGATGTAACGAAGAGACTGTTGTAAACGGTGTTCCTGAACTAAGGGGCACCTTTCTGCATTGGAAGAGTAAGAACGTGTGTTTGTTAGATACGCATTGAAGCCTGTTGCTTGCCATCACCTCTGTTCTAGGTGAGTGCCAGCTGTGTGTGCCGATAACTGCTAACAGGCGCGCCAGTAATAGCCTCACGAATGCGAACAATACTGAGTGCTAACGTCGCTAATTACGACGGCAGAGTTTGCCGGCATCGAGCCGAGACCTGCTATATGAAGAACGGTCTCCTCTACGCCCCCGCACTAGCAAGGATAAAATCGATGCTCGCGTCACTGAAAATAAAAACGTGGACCCCTTTTCACAGTATCTAAAACTTTTTCGTATGGCCACCAGCTGAAATGTTCCGTTCTGTATGTAATTAATTAACAACAAAAGCGTTAGGTGTAAATTATATTTATGGAAAATACTGTTGGTGCTTGAAGGAACATAATCTTAAAATCTTGAATACCTTTTAGTTATGTTCCACGATATTGTCATTAGTTCAGTATGAACCGCCTTTTTACACCATTATCAGGTAACTTACTACTGAACAGATAGACCACACAGTAATTGTCATTGTGTGGACTAAATGATGACGGCCTGAAATTGCCAGCAGCCGGTTCACAACGTACTACTCACCTACACACAATGGGAATATCAGAAGAGGATCCTAAATGTAGGATCTGTGATGACGGTGATGAAACTGCATCACATCTAATCGTCGAATGCATTGCATTGGAGAGTAAAAGGCACAGAACATTTGGGACAACCAGACCCGAAGAAATTGTGTCTAATAAAGAACTGGTAAAGGGACTCTTTGTACTGTTCAAGGGCATTGGTTTGATTTACTAGATATACAGGGAGCGATACCGCACAATAAACTTAGTTTCGGTGCGGGCAGTGGCGGATTGGACCAAGATTGTTTTGGCTTCCCTTAGAAAATCAAATCAAATAAATCACAACATACTAATAAATAACTATATTGTGGAACATAAATACAACATATCAGAGTTAATTCATTGCATTTCTGTAGGAAGAAATCGCCGATATCCAAATTAGTATAATACAAAAATATACATGTCCCTGTGTGGTTCAGATGTAACTGTAAACTGATTGATTACACCCTTCAGACGAAACTGCGTTCATTATGAGAAGGAATGAATTTAATATGGTTAATAGAAACAGGGTCCTTTGTATTAGACGTTTCTGCGTCACTCATCCAATTTGCGTGTAGAGGCTTAGGGATCTGTCTTATGGTAATTATTTTTTATGCAATAAATGTGTCGACAGCTCGATTTCACATGGAACCATTGCAGAGAGGAGCTTCTGAAATAGCTGCCACTGGTTTCTTGCAAACTGATACCCAACGTTATAAATCTAATCTTTGTTATTGTTTTGGTCTTCAGTCCGGAGACGAGTCTGACGCAGCTCACCACACCCTACTAGATCCTGAGCAAGCCTTTACATCTCCTCATAAGAACGGCAACCCACATACATTTGAATCGGCTTACTGTATTCTCCTAAGCTGTATTCTTATCTTGGTCTCCATCTGCGATTTTTCCCCACACACATCCCTCCAATGCTAAATTCAAGGATCCTTGATGTCTAAGAATGTGTCCTACCAATCGATCCCTTCTTTTAGTCACAGTATGCCAGAAATTACTTTTCAATCTACTCAGTACCTCCTCATTAGTTACGTGAAATACCCACGTAATTTTGGTCATTCTTCTATAGCACCACATTTCAAAACCCTCTACCTTCTTCCTGTCTGAACTATTTATCGTTCATGTTGCACTCCCAAACAAGACAACACTCCACACAAACGCCTTCAGAAATGACTTCCTTAGGTTTAAATTAATATTCGATGTTAACAAATTTCTCTTTTTCAAAAACGCTTTTCTTCCCATTGCCATTCTGTGTTTTATATCTTCTGTACTGCGACCGTCATGTGTTATTTTACTGCCATTGTTCCAATGTTTGTAAATCTATCGGACCAAACTACGTGGTCATCAGTCCGTAGCTTACAAACTACGTAAACTAAGATAAACTATCCTAAGGACAACACACACACCCATGCCCCAGGGAGGACTCGAACCTCCGACGGCGAGCAACCGCGCACTCCGCAGTGAGGCGCCTTAGACCGCTCGGCTACTCCACCACGGCTGTTTTACTACCCAAGTACGTAACTGATCTTCCATCTTTATTGTTTCGTTACCAAATCTGATTCCTCCAACATCGCATGTTTCTCGTAGATCGAATTACCCTTGTTTTGCTATTGTTAAAGTTCATCTTATAGGTTCCTTTCAGGTCACCGTCCATTCCGTTCAGTTGCTCTTTCAGGTCCTTTGTCGTCTTAGACAGCAGTACAAAACGCTTTTTAAGCAAAAGGCAATGTTTTTATTTCTTCACCCTGAACATTTATTCCTCCTCCAAATTTTTCCTTGTTTTCCCTCACAAGTTGCTCGATGTACAAACTGAATAACATTGGAGAAAGGCTACAACCATGTCTTACTCCCTTCCCAACCAATGCGTCCCTTTCATGCCCTTCGACTCTAATAATTGCTGTCTGGTTTTTGTACAAGTTGTAAATAACCTTCCGTTCCCTATATTTTATCCCCGATGACTTCAGAATTTGAAAGCGTTATTCCTATCAGCGTTGTCAAAAGCCTTCTCTAAATATATAAAAGCTAGAAATGTAGGTTGGCTTTTTTTACTCTATCTTGTAAGATAAAACGTAAGCTGAGTATTGCCTCTTGAATACTTTCATTTCGCCTAAATCCAAACTGATCTTCCCCGAGATCAGCTTCTACCAGACTTTCCATTCTTCTGTAAACAACTGGTATTAAAATTATCAACCATGACTTTAAACTGATGGTTCTGTACTTTACACACCTTTTTGCACCTGTTTTCTTGGAAATAGAGATTATTACATTTTTCTTAAAATCTGAGGGTATTTCGCCCTTCTCAAACATCTTACACGCCAGGTTTCATGGCTAGCTCTCCCAGAGACTTCAGTAGTTTCAAGGAAATCTTATCTACTCTACGGGCCTTGTTTCGAGTTAAGACTTTCAGCGCTCTTTCAAATTCTTCTCTCCTATCTCATCTTAATTTGCCTCCTCTTCCCTTCCTACAATATTGTCTTGAAGTTCATTTCCTTTGTAGAGACCCTCTATATATTCTATCCACCTTTCAGCTTTTCCTTCTCTGCTCAAATTGGTTTTCCTTCTAAGTTATTGACATACATACAGCTGCTTTTCTTGTCTCAAAATATCTCCTTATTGTCCTGTAAACGATATCTATTTTTCCTTTAGTTGTACATTCTTCTACAGGTTTGTATTTTCTCTCTAGCCATTCCTGCTTAGCCATTTTAGTGTACATGTCAGTCTCATTTCTTAGTATCCTATTTTTCCTGCATTATCTACTGCATTTTATATCTTCTCCTTTCATCAACTGAAATCGGTATTTTCTGTGATATCGAGGGATTTTTTATGCGCTTCGTCTTTCTACCTAGTTGGACCAATGCTGCCTTCACTATTACATTCTTCAAAGCTATTCATATATTACAGCGTTATTTCCATCAGTTTCTGCCAGTTTTTGCCTAAAGCTGTCTCTAAAAGTTTCAAGAACCTCGTGTTCCTTAAATTTATCCAGGTTCCATTTCCTTATTTCCCTACATTTCTGCAATTTGTTGTGCAAGTAGACAATTGCTGTTTGTGAATCCAAACACGAATTCGTTAAATTTTTCTTGGGTCACTCAGAAATTGAGTAACGTGAAAATACTTTTACAATTCAGATATTATTCTATTATAGAATCGTTGATTTAAGAGATATTTAACGGATTGTGTTATGTAGTTCAAGTATTTGACATATCGTTTCGCTTTGATATGAATTATTCTATTATTTCGCAGTAAGGTTCCGTAGAACCACATGAGCCAAACCTGCAGTCAAGGAACGAGTCCGCGCGTAGTTGACACAATGATGATAGGAAAGTCATAAAAACTAATTAAATAAATAATAAGATTCAAAAATAGAGAGGATACGGATATATAACATATTAAAGGAAAAAGTTCTCGCCCTTTTGCGATGAAATGTTGTAGGTAACAGAAACAGTGGACCATGAGGATACCTCTTAACTTAGATTTGAAATATTGGGATTTATTACTGAATTTCAATTTCAGTCCTGCTAGAAACCTACTGCTGAATATATCATAAGGCCTACTTTTCATCATATGCTTAGTGAAGTGTTATCCAATTGTATTTGCTTATTGCTTCTAGTGTTCACTGAATGAATGTTGCAGCTTCTTCTAAATTAATCAATGTTGTTGTTGTTGTGGTCTTCAGTCCAGAGACTGGTTTGATGCAGCTCTCCACCCTACTCTATCCTGAGCAAGCCTTTTCATCTCCTCATAAGAACGACAACCCACATCCACTTGAATCTGCTTACTATACGCGTCTCTTGGTCTCCCTCTGCGATTTTTACCCCACACACTTCCCTCCAACGCTAAATTCACAATTCCTTGATGTCTAAGAATGTGTCCTACCAACCTATCCCTTCTTTTAGTCAAGGTATGCCAGAAATTTCTTTTCTCCCCAATTCGGTTCAGTACCTCCTCATTAGTTACGCGATCCACCCACCTAATCTTCAGCATTCTTCTGTAGCACCACATTTCAAAAGCCTCTATCCTCTTTCTGTCCACACTGCTTATCGTCCATGTTTCACTCCCATACAAGGCAACACTCCATACAAATGCCTTCAGAAAGGACTTCCTTAGGCTTAAATCAATATTCGATGTTAACAAATTTCTCTTTTTCAAAAACGCCTTTCTACCCATTGCCATTCTGCATTTTATATCATCTGTACTGCGACCATCATTTGTTATTTTACTGCCCAAGTAACAAAACTCATCTACCTCCTTTATTGTTTCCTTACCTAATCTAATTCCTTCAGCATCACCTGATTTTCTTACACTGCACTCCATTACCCTTGTTTTACTCTTGTTAATGTTCATCTTATATGCACCTTTCAGCACACTGTCCATTCCGTTCAATTGCTCTTCCAGGTCCTTTGCTGTATCTGACAGAATTACTATGTCGTCGGCAAAACGCAATGTTTTTAATTCTTCACCCTGAACTTTAATTCCTTCTCCAAATTTCTCCTTGCTTTCCTTTATAGCTTGCTCAATGTACAAATTGAACAACATTGGGGAAAGGCTACAACCCTGTCTTACTCCCTTTCCAACTAATGCATCCCTTTCATGCCCTTCAACTCTGACAACCGCTGTCTGGTTTTTGTACAAGTTGTAAATAACCTTACGTTCCCTATATTTTACTCCTGCTTGCTTCAGAACTTTAAAGAGTTTATTCCAATCAACATTGTCAAAAGCCTTCTCCAAATCTACAAAAGCTAGAAATGTTGGTTTGCCTTTTCTTAATCTATCTTCTAGGATAAGCCGTAAAGTGAGTATTGCCTCCCGTGTTCCTACATTTCTCCTGAACCCAAACTGATCTTCCCCGAGGTCGGCTTCTACCAGCTTTTCCATCCTTCTGTATATAATTCGTGTTAATATTTTGCAACCATGACTTATTAAACTGATGGTTCTGTAGTTTTCACACCTGTCTGCACCCGCTTTCTTTGGAATGGGGATTATAACATTTTTCTTAAAGTCTGAGGGTACTTCACCTGTCTCATACATCTTACACACAATGTGAAACAATTTTGTCATGGCTGGTTCTCCCAGAGACTTCAGTAGCTCTGACGGGATATCATCTACTCCAGGGGCCTTGTTTCGACTTAGATCATTCAGTGCTCTGTCAAATTCATCTCTCAGTATAGTATCTCAATGTTATCATTTACTAATTCCGTGGTGAAATTATAGCAGGGCGGCAAATGTAGAATTTCGGGACCCTGAACAGTAAGTGGCACTAAATTCGCCAACTGCCACCGCCGGTCACCCCGATCGCCCTTGTTCGGGCTGATAATACTCTCCGTTGGTGTATACAGTTACCCAAAACAGAACACCACAGTACAGAGTATACAGAAGGGAAAGCAGGAGGAGGCTGCTTTTATCTATATGCAGCCTAGCATTGCGCTCGACGCCATATTGAGAGACAGAATGTGCAGAATGATAGCAGCTTGGAACTACGGCTATAAAATTGACGTTTTTACGAACCGCAGCTAACGTTACCGAATAAATGAAGTCTTCCACGAAAGGAAACGGCGTTTTCTGTTATAATTCATCCATTTTGCAGCCTGTTTTTGCGCCTAACTGTAATTTTATAAATAACTAGCTGAAAACCCAGAGTTGCCCGGGTATTTATTTTTTTTTATTCCAGCCTTGAGTTAGTACTTCTCCTATCCCTTCTTTCTCTGTTCATCTCCTTTTTTCTAAAAACATGTTACATTTATCGGAGAATATATAAGAAATAAGGTAGTCTTCCTTAATGTACAAAATTACACGTGCAGTATCCAAACAAAGAAAGATACCAACCAAAATAGAAATGGCATATAAAATTTGCACAATATCATATTTATTGAGTTATATGTTGTACAAATGTGTAATTTTTCTGGTATATATTAATTTGTGTAAGTGCTGTATGTTTATAAAATCTGTTGCGAATACAATTAGTTGTAAAGACGTAATAGATTAAAACTGGTTGCGTGATACGGCGGTTTTCTGTGAACGTTACTGTGCTCATATCTCATGAAGTACGTATCGTACTGTGATACAATTTCGAAGGTACATTCAGCTGTATGTGTGTATACTATCTGTAAAATTTCTTGTGGCTACAATTTGTAGTGTAGAAATTATAAATTGTAACGTCATACTGAATACTGTACTTTTAGTCCATGAATAGCGGAAAAGTAGTAAGCGAGAAACTTTTTTCCTTTCATCATTTTGCTGGGGTTGTTAGGTTTGAAATTATGTTTAAAGTTTGTTGCAAGTCGCTAAGTACGTTATATCTCTTGAACCATATGTCGTATGTAGTTTGTTCTGATACAGAAATTGTTATCTCACGTAAGGAATATATGCACCAAATTTGGTTGAAATCGGTCCAGTGGTTTAGGAGAAAATGAGCAGCATTGTCGCTTAATGCATCAGTTTTCCGCGCATCTCATTGTTTATGACGTCATATCTCGTGAATTATGTGTTGTACGTAATTCTTACACTTACGGCGACCGTACTCATAGCTTGAAGCTTATGTGTACAAGATTTGAAAAAGATTGGAACAAAGCTGTAGATCTGTATGCAATACGTACACACAAATATACGGACACTCTGATTTATATATAACGATAACGAAACTTTACGAGATAATCAACGTCCTTTTTTTTCTTTTTTGCTTCTTTCTTCATTTACCATCAGACAGATTTAAACCATTTTTCATTACAATTTACGGCTTGACTACAATGTGTAATACTTACAAGGGGCAGCTTGACCTCTAACTTTCGGCGCTAGGAATGACAGGTAATCATAAACAGGCAGTGTTATCCATCATTTCCATGCAGAATGTTGCACTGTACCTGAAGGAATATTTTAACAGAAAGAAACAAAGTAACAAGATATCAATACCATAGAAAGGAAATTATTTAATGGATTCAATGTATCATTAAATATTCAATCAGCAGGCCCAAAAACTCTCTGCTTAAAGTACTTATAATACAGCAAAAAAACATATACAGCAGTACGACACACCTGAAAGTGCTTGTATTAGTCCTCAAAGTACCGGTACGGGACTTCGATGAAGGAATTAAAACAAAACGGGAGAGATATGCACACCTCAGAATAGCCACGTTATCACATTCCAAATTACTTTCGCATTCACGCAGTTCAATATCAAAAACTACACTAATAACATTTTAAGTGATGATATTATGTCAGTGTCGTACGCTGGCTTTCGCCAAGGATATTGTGACACAGGCTTATACGTAGGTGCAGAAAATTGATTGTAAATCACAGAGTGAAGTTTCACGATGAAATAACGATCATATATATTCCTTCACTTGTGATTTGGCACCTTGTAGTCTTACAAAAGCAGTTCCTGATATTTAGATCACAAGCGTGGGATTAATTCCCATGATATCACTATAGAGTACACATTTTACACAGTAACTAGCTTGGGAACACTACAAGAGACAAATACGTACTGCAGCTATACCACTCACGCAACTGGAGCACTGGTTAAATCAGCTACTTATGCCACCATCTAGTGACGCTAACAGACAAGTGCGGCGTTTTGCATGGAAATGACGGACACCACTGTTTTGTTTACGACTGCTTGTTATCCTATGAGTGGTTTCGTGCGGTTCAGTGCGTTCAAACTAAAAGTTGTCTCTTGTTAATAGAAAACAGCAATGGTCGAAAAATATTAAGAAAGTATCGTTCTTGTGAAACACAGCTAGCTCTTTACTCACATGAAGTGATGAATGCTGTCCACAGGGATCTCAAATCGTTTCCATAGTTCTAGATTTCTGGAAGGCCTTTTACACTGTATCTTACAAGCGTCTTCTAAGCAAATTGCGTGCTTATGCTACATCAACCCCGGTTGTGCGATTGGATTCGCGAATTCTTGTCAAGAAGGTCACAGTACGCAGTAACTGACGGAAAGTCATCGACTAAAACAGAAGTGATATCCGGAGCTTCCCGGAAAACTGTTATAGAGCCCCGACTGTTCATAATGTTTATAAACGATTTAGGAGACAAGCTGTCTTAGATTATTTGCGTATGGTTCTGTCGTTTATGGTTAGTTAAGTCGCTAGAAGATCATAAGCAGTTGCAAAATGATTTAAATACGTTATCTGCATGGTGCAATAATTGGCAATTGACCCTAAACAACGATAAATGTGAAGTCATCCATATGAACTCTAAATAAAATCCGTTAAACTTCATTTACACGATCAGTCTGTCAAATATATAGGTCGTACGTTCAACTAAATACCTACATCTTCATAAATAGTCTGTAAGCCACATTGAAGTGTATGGCAGAGGGGTCAGCGAACCGCTTTTATGATGTTTCTCTACGGTTCCATTCTGTAATAGCTCGCGGAAGAAAGGAACACCTAAATACCTAGGAACAGCAATTATGAACAACTTAAGCTGGAAAGAACACATGGAAAATTTTGTAGGAAAGCCTAACGACAGGCGGCGTTTCGTTGACAGAACACTTTGAAGATGCAACATTTCTACTTAAGAACAACTGCATACACTACCTTTGTGCGCCCTATTTTTGAGTATTGCTGCGCATTGTGGGACCCCCACAAAGTGGGACTGACGAAGGTTATAGAGAAAGTTCAGAAGAAGAGCAGCTCATTTTGTATTATCGCCAAATAGGGGAAAGAGTGTCACAGAAATGAAGCACGAGTTGGGGTGGAAATGATTCGTTGCGTCGAGATCTATTTGCGAATTTCCTGTCACCAATTTTCTCTTCCGAATTCGAACATATTTTGTAAGCACCCACATACATAGGGAGACATGATCGTCTTAATAAAAGAAGAGAAATCAGATCGAAAACGGAACGGTAGAGAAATATAATGAAAGCTCTTCGAGGAACCCTCCACCATGCACTTAAATGTGATTAACTTAGTATTATGTGGATGCAGACAAAGGCAATTTTCTGCTAATTCTCTGGGTTCGAGTAGATGTAGACAAAGGTACTAGAGTACTAATTCTCTGGGTTCCAGTCGTACCACTTACGAAATATTTTTTTCTCTTTCATTTTTATGTTATTCATTGCAAAATTAAACTTTTAATTAAGAGCTTGACATATCTTTAAATATTTCTCTGTTATTGAGTTCCTAAAGCAACAGCAAGAGTTATCTTCAAGAAAGATCTAATTAAAACATACTCAGTTTTACAGAATCCATACAGTTTTCTATTTAGATGAGAAACTAGTTGTAATGATTATACACACATTTCTGTGATTACAACTTGATAACATTGACGTTTTACTTAATCCACTTTCACTTACTCTGCATCTTTTGAAAAGGCAGAAAAGCTTATGTCCATATATATATATATATATATATATATATATATATATATATATATATATTACAATTAATTCGGTAATTAGGGGCTGAACACGATTAGCCACCTTTGCCCTTATGATAATAATAATAACTCATAATAACAGTGATACAGCTCCCAGTATTGATACGTATTTCTATCTTTTATAGAGCATCAAATAATTGTTTACTTGAACGTAATACCAGCAGCTGAAATGCACATTTCGTAAAAGAAACAAAACGTATGCAATCACCTTTCGCCTCAAAGATAACGCATTACTCTTTCTCAGCATGGGGAACTTGGCACATTCGCTCTGAATTTTGGCGCGCTGAATGCAGCTGAGTTTCATTTCTGTACACTCGCTATTCTGTGACCATACGATGGTAAAGAGTGAAGGTAAGCGAACCTTCGTGCTGCCGCGGCAAAAACAGTGGATGCTATCTTTAAATTGATCCTGGATTCGTCCTTGAGACGTAGTACAGTAGTGACAAGAAAGTTTTCGATTTACCCTCAGTCCAAAGAGTATAGTATAGTTTGACCACTTTGGAGCAGTAAAATTCCACTTACAGAACAGTCCGTGCCATATCGCACGAACTGCCTTTTGTTGCAGTTAAGCGTTAATCTATTTCTCTGATAACCAGATGCTGATGTAACTGACTTATCGTATTAGCTACTTCATTTATATTACGTTCCTTGTCTTCCACTGTAACACCTGTGTCGTCTTCAAAGAGAAAAACTTTGGAGTTATTTATCTCGAGGCAGACCATTGACGTACACTCATGTTCAGAAAATATGGAACACCTTGAAAGACTAGATATAGGAAGTTCGTATTCCCTGGATATGAATGTTAGTGCGTTCTACAGAAAAGATTAGCATTTTAACCATGTCGGTTAGCGGCTTTGAAGGTCAACATCGGTTCGCGGCGCCACGCTGCCTACCGCTAAAATGTGCTGCGGCTGTTGTTGTCACTAATAAAGCCTAAGATGATGGATCAGACGTGCTGGACGCCTTGCAGACATATGCGCGTACTGTACCGTTAATATAGTGACGGAATGTGACGCATCCAACGACGCAGAGGATACCGTGCTCACGGGTGCGGTTCCTTTAGGAGGATGCTTGTCCACTGTTGGTCGAGCTTACGAGAGTAACTCGAGCGTCCGATCCTCGATTGTCGTGAGTGCACTCGTGCTCTCCCGATAACCCATTTGTAGTCTGGGGCAACGTCCCAGAGATAAATTGGTTCCCAATCTCCCAGTTTCGACCAACGTTTTCGGGAGGTTTTCCTTGGCTGTAAGGCATATGCCGGAACCGGTAAGCCCCTCCCACTTATTCCCAATTGGGATCCCCCCTTTGCCCCACTATCAGCTTGTCTGATAATTGGCTGAATAGAACCGCGACTCTTTAAGGGCCTGATCTCAAACAGCCTGCTCCACTTCTTGTAGTGGAGAATGAAAAGAATAAGGTTCTTTGACGCATCCAATAGGGAGATTGCTGCTCGTATGGGATGAAGTGTTTTGACATGGCAACGGGTGCGTGCAGAATGGGGAACAAAACATTTGTTCCATTAAGTTCGGGTGTGCAGCCGCAAGAATCCTCCTTCATCTTCTAATATTATGGCTTTGTAACGATCAGTCATTTCAGTCATCTTAGAGTGAGCTTAAGACTGGCCCTCCAGTGCTCGCTTCGGCCCTGCAACTGAGCATGCGGCACAGATACATATGCGCCAGAGACGTTGCTCGGCGGCAAAGACGTACATAATGCACGAATTAAATCTATGACTGCGCAATCGATCTGTGTTGGCATATCGATATATCCCTGTGAGCTGCACTGTGACATCTTTGTGAGTTTATTACCGGAAGTGCCTTATTCCATGATTTATCTATATTGAAACCACTATCTCTATTAATTCGTCGTGAACCGAATTTCAATTGCATCCTTCACTACTGAGTCCCAAAAAGATGATGTAGTTGCCAAAATTTCGACGTTGTCATACAACATACTGTGACCAGTGTCAAAACAGTGCTTTACCGCTGCCAATTTTTTAGGTTTTAAAAGTTGTGTGTTCCTTCGGTATTCTGTACATCTTTTCAGGTAACCGGAGGCTTAATATGGCAGAGTGACGCAGTAAGGATGAACATGACCACTCAATCCCTGGCATGTTACAAGCATAGCGATTTTCCTTTCATCCACATTTATCAAGATATCCTTTCACTGTGTACCTAATATCATCAGAGGTAAAAGGAAAACCCCAATGTGCAGCCCTTAAAATACCACGAACAAGTATGGTCTCTTCAGTGGCACTTAAGACAGGAGGCCTTCCAACCATTAGAGGGTTTGTATTATGAACTTTATTCTCTAACGTAATTTTTTCCTACTTACAGGAGTATTCATTAGGTTCATTCTGAGCACAGTTAAGGATCTCTTACCTGTATTGGATTGATACGTGCACTGCTTTCTGATGTCTAAGGCAGCGTGTCACAGTAGATTTGTTCCACCTACAGAGCCACAATTTTAGGGTAAAAAAAATTGCAAATCAGTGCTCCCACGTAACAAATTGTCTATCCAGATTTTCAAGACGGGCCGTAAGGCAGTCAGTATTAGATAATGTTGACCATTCAACCCTTTGTAGTTGAGATAGTGGGAATCGCCCATTGTTCAGATAGAAAGTAACCTCAGAATTATATTGATGACAGTAAGGGTGGTGTAGTAGATTAATAATTTTGGTGTAATATAATAATTCCTTGTGTGGCTATAAGTTTTTTTTTTGCCATCACACAGGTCCAACAGAGATTGGTTCGTTGTTGTTTTGTTGTTTAAACCAACTGGTAAGTGGAGTGAAAGTTTTGTAGACAGGTGTTAGTTGGTTGAAATCAGCGTCGGTCATATCTTGACAAGGTTAGAGGCAAGAAAGTTATGAGAATCTCAGGTTCTGGTCGACAAGATGGTGGCTGACAACAGGATAAGTAATGGGACACCATCTTTGGCAGATGTAGGTAAAATCGAGGTTGAGTTAACAGAGAGAAACAGATTAAGGGATACAGTTTGACCAGAAGGGCTCATTCTGAATCGGATAGCAACATTTTAATTGTCGAACTAGAGAAGAGGCGAAACGAGATGGCGAACATGACTGTCCACATAAGGTTTGTACGATGCATACGGAGGATACATCATAACATACTTTGACACCATTCTACAAAATCATTCTGATATTGATGAAATTTTACACACTTCACCTTCAAACAAAAGAAACGTTTATATATAGTGCATGGATAATGGTAAATAGCTGTAGACTTTTTACTGATCACCACGCAATTTAGCATCTATATGTAATTTTCAACATACTGGTGAGGGATGAGATAAATAAAGAGAGGGGACAGGAGGGGATTACTAGAGAGTGGGGGTAGGTAATGAAAGGGGGATGTATAGCTGGACACGGGGGGGGAGGCGGAGAGGGAAGAAGGTGGAGGATGTGGTGCGAGAGGAAGAGGAGGAGGAGAAGGAGGTGAAGAAGGAGCAAGCAACGAAGGAGGAGGAGTAGGCAGAGATTGATAGAGGGGGTGATGGAAGAGGAGGGATAACACGTGGACTACCCAAATTAACTCTGGATAATTTGTTGCTAGGTCAAGTATGTTCTCACAACCATTTAATATTCTAGTGGGTTCAGGAACTAATTGTTTGAGATCATTTTCGGACGTTATTTTTGCCAACATATCGAGGGAATGCTTCGAGTACGTTTTTGCAATTTGATCCAATCTTTTCCTGAACACTTCTGCAATTACAGTTACAAAGCGTTGCAGGTTAGTGGATCCATTAGTTCTGAGAGCAAAACACTCGTAACGAATTAGGAAGATGAGATCTCAATATTCACCATTTTCATCGACAGATTAAATAACGAAGTTAAAAATTTGTGGGCGACCATAGCATGTCCAAAGGAACAGACACCATACACATAACTGTATTATGTCTGAAACAGGAAAGTGAAATTTCGTTGCTGATACACAAATACATCCTCTTTCTTGCAGTAGCATAGGTAATGTTAAAAGCAAATGTAATGATTGACGGGGGGCGGGGGGCAGTAAAGTAATAGAGTGCTATAAATTGGGACTTAAGGCGAAGCGTGACCGCATAGCCCAATGGTTAAGGCGACCGCTGGCTCAAAGCGGAATGTCTGGGTTGACTCACTTTGAGGCACAAATCTTCAACTTCACCAATGAATTAAATCAACACCCTGAAACAACCAACGTGTTTAAATATTAATATTCATAGAATATATGACATCAACTGCGATTGGGCAAAGCTGAAAATGTGTACCCAGCCGGGATTCGAACCCAGGTCTCCTGCTTTCTAGGCAGTTGCGCTGACCCCTACACCACTGGGGACACAGTGATCACCGCACCTGCAAGGACTACCCAAGCACGCCTCCCGTCAGATACAAATTCCCAGCTTCACCCTGCCCACAGTACTCAAACTCGTAGTTATGAACTAATTCCCGTAAGAGTAAGGGCTTCAAACTTGCCCATACCACCCCACTAACGATAGGATCATTGCCCGTCACCGGCATATACATATGTATATATGTTTTTAAATTTGTCTGTTTCATAAATTTACGGTTGTTAATGTTAACCAATGGTGTCCTTTCTTTAGTACAAGTAGGAAAGAAAAGCAAAGACACCTTGTATATAAGTCAGGGGTGTACGCTCTCTAATCAGATTAAAGGGGCTACTTCACACACTGAAAAACAAGAATAGGAAACCCCCGCGCTGGTTTCTTGGAATACGTCGAAAACACTTCGCTTAGCTGACTTTTGATGAGTTAGGCAACGCAAGCAGCGTCTCGTAAGAACACGCATAACACAGATGTTTACTCCCGCTATTCCAGGAAAAAACTCTGGCCCAATACCAAGATAGCAACGCTTCACAATAACAGTAATATTGTTGGATTAGGTGCCGTTTCTGCGCCGAGTCACAATGTTTTGTGTTGGGCTTATGAACGCCCTTATCAGCAGCACTGTTTCACGACCGTGATAACAGCCTTCGCTCACACGACATTAGGCCACTGAAGAAACTCACCAGAGCTGGGCATTGCGTGTTTACGCGGTGGACGCCATTCTTATCACTTTAGCGCTACTGTTACTAGCTATCACCTTCTGTGGTAGGTGCTCTTCCACATCATCCTACACCCACTGAATACTCGAGCCGCTGTAAGACCATCGCACTACTACTCGATGTTAAGTTACACGGAAAGGGAAGATAATGCTACGTTATGGAGAACATTGACTGCTCTTCTGTAATCCTCAGCCTCGTCGGTTATTTAAGAGAAGACAGGAAGACAGTAATAACTACTGCTATCTGGCACCATTAGCTTTAACGAATTCGGCTACACCAGAGTATATCTTCTCGTGAGGGAGACCGGAAAGGTCATTAATTGTCCGCTAGTGAGTTGTTTACTCTTTTGTACAGCCTCCAACAGTATAATTTCATTTCACTGTAAGGTTTTTAAAACCTTACAGTGAAATACAATTCAGCTGCTGCTCAAAATGGCCACTGCAAGCAACGTATTAGTATAATTTCAATTTATAAGTTTTTTTTTCTTTACGAGCCTTTCAAGTAGGATGTGATGGGTTTGGGCGCAGCCTAATTATATTACAAAGAAATGTACATTAAAGAAATAAAATACAATGAAAAATATTTTCTGATGATTTATCACACTGGTGGTTATTGAAATCGAAGCAAGGAAACATGTAAACGAGGAAAATTACTTTATTTGCGTATATATATATATATATGACTGCTATAAATGTTTACTGGGAGATTGCATAAGAATATCTGTAGTAAAGTTACCAGCAACCAAGACATCATGGTTTCTACCTGTCAAATAACCAAGATTTGCTCCCAGGTATATATATACATCATGGTTTCTACCTGTTATATATATATATATATATATATATATATATATATATATATATATATATATATACCTGGGAGCAAATCTTTGTTATTTGACAGGTAGAAACCATGATGTCTTGGTTGCTGGTAACTTTAATACAGATATTCTTATGCAATCTCCCAGTAAACATTTATAGCAGTCATTGGTATTGTCTTTCAATCTAAATCATACTGTACACTTTGCAACTGGAATAAATAAATCCTCTACGACAGCTATTGACATTTTATAGACAAATCAAAGGAACAAAATCATATAATAAAACCAATAATCAATGGCCTAACAGATCTTGACATGCAGTTCCTTGTTTTATGTGTAGAGTCTAAGCAGATTATGAAGACTGCTAAACCTGAATACAGGAGATTAGTCAATCCACCAAAAATTGTTTTAGAAATCTGCTCAAACATATGCCCTGGAAAGATGTTATTAGTGCTCATAACTCGAATGAAAAATATAACATTAATCAATAATGTCCAAAATGTTCAAATGTTTGTACAGCTTATGGGACTTAACTACGGGGTCATCAGTCCCTATACTTACAAACTACTTATGAACTAGCTAATACTAAAGACGGCACAAATATCCATGCCCGAGGGGGGATTCGAACCCCCGACCGTAGTGGCCGTGCAGACCTTGACTGAAGCGCCTCAGTCCCCTCTACAATCAATAATGTCAGCATCGTGTTTGAAAATTGGTTTACTCTAAAAGAAACTCAAACAGAAGTCCATAAAAATCATGGATTACACTAAGGACAAAGATTTACTGTAAGAGAAAAAGAAAAACGCATCTGTCAGCCAAGAAGTGTTGAAGATCTAGATAAATTAAAAAATACTGTTAGATATTAACAAAAATAATTCAGACATCTAAACACATGCACTATGAGAAGAACGTAGCCATTTCAGGCACCTAAATAAAAACAATATGGAATATAGTGAAAGAGAAGACTGGTAGAACCATAAAGGAACAGGAACTTATAACATTAAGAGTAGGTGATACATTATTAACTGATAGGCATAGTGTGACCAATCTATTGACAAGTACTTTATATATGTTACTAATGGAATGGAATTTTCAGGGTCAGTAAACAATGCCCTTGAACATCTGAAACTAGCCTTTACAAGTAACTCTAGGTACACGAATATTTCACTCACTTCACTACAAGAAATAACTTCCATATTAAAATCTTTTAAAAACAAAGCATTGTAGTGGTTACAGTGAAATATCACCGAAGTTAATTTAGGCGTCTTCAGTACTATTTTAAGTTATATGTGTAATCAGTCTACTATGACTGGGACATTTCCTGATTGACTAAATATTGCAGATATTAACCCCAGTGGCGTAACTATGGGGGGATGAGGGGGATAGAACCCCCCAACCCCCACCCCCAGAACCCGAAAAAAAGAAAAAGAAAAAAGAAAAGAAAAGACAAGAAAAAAATCATATAACAGCAGACTGGTAAAGATTGAAAACTTTGGGTGTTTTACCATAATCTTTCATTGGATGGGAGTGAATTAGTTTCTTCAACGGGAGTGGTAGATGGTGGTCTGTCTGGAAACTGACTAAAATTTTGCTCGTCAAGCAGATCTATCCGCCCCCAAAGCCATGTCCTAGTTACGCCACTGATTAAACCTATATCCAAGAAAGGAGATAAAGAGATACCATCAAACTTCAGACCGATTTCACTTCTGCCAGCATTCTCGAAAATGTAATTACAAGCAGCTTCTCAACCATCTGACCACAGCAGGACAGAACACAGCCTCGATATCGGAATGGTTCCAATATCGGGGAGAATATTTACACCTACAGTGAAAACACACTTAATTCATTAGATAATAAATTATGAGCAGCAGATATCTTCTATGATTTGTCAAAGGCATCTGTTTGTGTGAACCGCAACATCCTTTAAGATAAATTAGAATTGTATAGTGTCACGAGCAATGCTGAAAAATGATTCAAGTCATTCCTCTCTAACAGGAAAGAAAGTTGTCAGTGTGAGGAACTACTGAATTAAGCCATTTGGCCATCATCAGATAATCAGAAATTACGCGTGGTAACTTGCAAGGATCCATCTTAGGGCCATTGTTTTTTCTTGTATACATTAATGAAGCGGAGTTCGTTTGGTTTGCACATGGTACAAGTATTGCAATAAATAGCATGTCTGATACAGTTCTAGAAATGTCTACTAATAATATATTCATTTGTAAAATATTTAATTCACTTATTTTGTAAAACCATTAAATAGCATTTGTTTTTATTTAATGTGGCTATTTTTACTATCCTCTTTTGTTATGTATTGTAAATTCATGATAAATATACGTATTCAGTGAAATCAAGATAATTATCTCTGCTTTAACATTGAAAGTATAATTGGAATATTTGCCCCTGTACATTTTAAGTAAGCTGGAAAACTTGCCCCGCATACGGGGCAAATTTACCAACGCAACATGGTCAGACAAAACCATTTGCTACCAAGAACGATATTTACTATTTTCAAAAACATCTGTACAAAACTGTATATAAAGGTGTAGGAAATATAATGATCCGCTGTTTACCGCAAAATCGATAAAATTAATAAGTACAAAAATAAAAATGTAAAATGGTGGAAAACGTGCCCTGGTCTCCCCTACTAGTGGCTAACTCCTATTCCATTGACGAATTTTTAAACAGAACTAAATGATATAGTGTATGTTTCATGCTATTAATATTATTTCAGCCTGTAATGATAAGAAAGAAAAAAATCTATACATTTTCCACATCCAAGAGAATCTCCTAAATACGGATTTATGGAACGCACAGGTAATCTAATTTAAAAACGAATTAAACATGTTTGAGTGAATTAACTTGCAGTGGACACCTTCAGATGTATCTGGATGAGAAATTTGTCGATGTTAAAAAATGTCTTGAGGACACAAATGGTACTATTCGTTTCTGCACATACCTCGATCTCCGTCTGCAGAACGTTTATCTGCTCAGCCAAGTCGTTCGTCCGCTCAGCCAAGTTGTTCATCCACCCAGGCAAGATGTTTATCTCCATCCACAAGTCTTTTACTCAAAGGTGCTAGAACTATCCTGCATCCACGAGACTTTTAGTTGAACTCACAAGTCTTTCTTCATCTGTATCAACAGTCCTTTATCAGCAGATATCTAAGTCAATGTGCAATGTTCAAACAAACCGTCTTGGGGACAGTTTTTCTGTGTATTTGATTAACATGTATCACGAATCTCTGATACCAATTAGTAAAGAAACAAATGAATAACTACATTCATTATGGAAGAGGTTTGATATTTTCCGCATAGCAGTTTCTCTAGATGCTAATTCTAAGAATTAATTCCTGTTGAGAACCCATCTAACGTTTACAATTTATTTTCCTATATGGTAACGCTCTTTCTTTTCCTGAGTAACGTGATGTATTTACACACATTACATATGAAGCTGTCAACCCATGAGAACTTTTTTGAGTGAGACGAACATTCCTTTGGAACTAGTTGGTAAACGAAAGTAGAGGCGAACATATATCAACACTGCATAGGTCAGTCTCAGTGTTCATGTAATTATGCTGTTATCATCACCATTAATTTAGATGTCAAATGACAGCCTCCTTGTTTTGAACTACAGTAGAAAATTGTGTTATTGGTCATTCAAAGAAATTGTAAATGGATACAATTTCTAGAATAAAATATTGTAGTCTCTGGCCAACATTCCACAGTTGATATAGGGAAAACAAAAAGATTTCATTGCAGTGATGTTGTGACTATTTTTATTCAATGCATGATATTAGGAGACTGCATGATATATTTACTACTCATTGGAAAACTTCAGATTTTTCCATCACTATAATTATGGAATTATAGTGCATAATTTTTGTAGTACATTTAAGAAACAATGAAAGTTCCCATACCCAATCACTTTGGCTAGACAATTTTTGGTGCTGTATCATTCGCATCTTCTGTGTCAATTAACTGTTGCTCATCACTTTGTTCGAACCCTTCTTCAGTTTTTCTTCAAATAAGCTATAGTGTGTCCACTTGCACATAAAATTAATTTAAGTAAAAATGTCTTTTCATAATAAACATGTATACATATATCTTTATTATTTCAACAGTACAATAAGCAAACATATAAATATTTTATCATCACATTTTTACATAGACAGGCACTTTTATACGTTTTCTGCTTTACAAGCAACTGATGTTGTCTCATGCTAGGCGTTTTAAAATATGATATACTTTGGTTCTAATTTGGTTATACATGATTCTTCAAAATAAGTACACAAAGCTGAGGCACAATGGCATACATCCTTTCAGGTACACGCTAACATCACTGGCTCCAATATCACAGCAACGGCGAAACCTTTAGGAACAATTACTGTGAAAAATATTCCACAACACGGCTTTTTTATGCTTTATGCATGTACACTTATGTGTTTTTCACCATGTGACGAATGAAAGTTCTGTACCGAAGAACATATCTTTGGTACCTGCTCGTAGAAAGCACAGCCATACTCGTTGCGGCGTCGAATGATGAACATATCTTTGATTGGTTGCAGAGACGGACAAATTTCACTGCTAAAGACAAGTGATTCTGAAAGGTGACTAGTGTATAGGTATTTGGTAACAAATACGTATCGTTCTGGATGTTTTCACACTTAGTTTCAGGTTATTATGCATAGATATACGCAGCTGTCACATCTCAAAAACACTTTAAACCACAGATTTATAAACCTACGACTGTCTGTATACATTAATAAACAAAACTCCAGAAATATAAAAGCTGACTCTACAAGTATCCGCACAAAGCAGTGTCCCTGAGATACAGAACTCAGTTATATTGAACTTCTAAAGGAATTAAATGGTAGCGTTAGAAAATTCACAAACAAGAAATATTTACATCAAAGCGAGTTTACTCACTTTGCATATCTCCAGCACAATGTCACAAAGTAAAACCTGTTGAAGGCTGCTTTCTATTCCATAATAACTAACGCTATGAGGAAACAATGAATACTACGACAAGAATGAGATGAGTGTTCTTTGAGTTGTGTCCAACGCTTGGCCATTTACAACCAGTTTGTAGTTTTGGTCAGCTGTAATATCTTCACCGTACGTTCGGCGCACACGTACGTACATTATACTCAAAACGACTTGTTCTTATACTTCACAAGGGATACACCACACAGTGCCATCTATCCAGTACAGGCATGGGCAATTGTTCGCGGACCGCTGACCGCGTTGACTTATGGAGTAAGGCACCGATATCAATCGCACCCGATGCCTGAGAAGACATGCCAATAAATTATGCCTTATAACACGTGTTTATGAGAGTAGATTCATTTTATGTACAACCCATTTCATATGTATTCTTTATTTACTCGCCTTGAACATTATTTCCACACTTACGACGTTTTAAAATCTTCTGTAGGTTGGATTAATTTCGAAACATCATGGTAGGAACTAACCTTTTAGCTTTGCATTATCAATGTCCAACTTATGACACGTGTTTTTATCTCCTTCAGCAGATTTCCTTGGCCGCGGCTGAGTGGCCGAGCGCAGTGGGGCGCTATGCTCCGATGTGTAGGCCGCTCCCCGTCGGGGGTTCAAATCCTCTCTCGGGCATCGATGTTTGTATTGTCTTTAGTATAAATTAGTTTATAAGTAGTTTGTAAGATTAGGGACTGATGACCTCGCAGTTAAGTCCCATAAGCTTAACAAACATTTGAACATTTGAATTTTGAGATTTCCTTGCACTCTCTCTTTATTTCCCCTCTGTACCTTCTTGCTTACAGGTAGGCTTTTCACCAAATTTAAGTTCCTGAATAAGTGATCGAGATTAAATCCTGAACGACTTCATAGAAACAAACATCTCTACGATCTTCATTACTTTCTGTCAGCAACTTGTGGCTGTTTATCACAGAGACGGTTCGAGGTTCTCTACGCAAGTAATGTAACCCTTAGCAACACTGCCCCAATTTTTTTGTACAAGCAGCTATTATTTGGCACCCTACCCCTTCTTTCTCCTTCCCTATACAATATTGTCGTTCCTTGATCTCTTTTAGAAACATTAAAACCCAAATATTCTGATTGAAAAATTGGTTCCTTTGGTGTGACCTTTCGTCCCCAATGACAGCCTATGCTCCTTGGGTCGCAAAATGGAAGTGATTCATCGAAAAGGCAAGGTTTGTACTTTTCTTATCCAATGTATAAGTGACGACCATCAAATTCCAGTCGACGTATCTAGATTTTTATTTATTTTGGAACCTGACGGGAGGAATAAGAAAACACACACAGAATGAAACTATTTTCGATTTATATTGCTGCATTCAACTTGCAAATCCGGCAATCAAACGAAGCTGCCAATGAAATGAGATATCGAAGTTAACAACTTGTGAAAAGCTAGGCAAGGAAAAAGAGACTCGAAACAAAGCTTCAATTGTGATGTAAACGTGAAACATAAGTGGTTACTAATCTTAATGTGCATTATGTGCTCGCAGCCCTGTATCACTAAAAGTGATTCCGCCGCTTCATGTAAGCTCATTAAGAATAGCGAGCTTGCAATATTTCACAAATGCAGAGACAGCACTGAGAGAAGAAGGCGTCCTTAGGGAAACGTGTGAGGTGCAATCTGTTGTGTATCGTTTACACTTTGGTCATAGCTCATGCGCGACTGATGAAGTAGCACGAGATTCCTGGAAATGATAGCGTTCGATTTAGGTTACTCTGACAGTGACTTGTTCCCTCTATTACTGCTCTCGCGTGTGTGGGTACCTCCTAAAGGAGTCAAGACTACAAGGCTTCGTGTCTTCATGTCTTATTTTCTCATTCGCGTCTCTCAACTCGGTCTCGTGTTTCTCACAGCCATGCAGCATTTCAAGTACACGAATTTGTCTATTAGAGTCCTTGTTACAGTTGGAGTTCAACATTTGTGTGTCACAAAGTATTCTCCAATGACTGACCTCTCCGAAGAGCCAGTATTATTTGGCTGAGGTACAAATGACGCAAAGTAATGTTACATTATCCACAGTGACCAAGATTAGTGACCCAGGTCGCATATCGTCCTCCAGGGCAGAAGCTCGGCATCGCAGCTCCACTGGAGGACCAGGCGGATTTGTTCGGATGGCGGAACCTCGCAGCTCGGAGGGCGAAGCCGGTGGTCACACCTTGGAGTGCGCCAGGGTGGCCGAGTCGAGCTGCTGCTTGATGGCCTCGAGCTCCTGGATGTCGGCGACGGAGCTCTCGCACTTGTGCACGACCAGCTTGTGGTAGAAGTGCACGGCGAAGGCGACGAACACGACCAGCACGGGCACCACGATGACGGTGGCGGCCCACGCGGCCGTGAACGAGTAGTCCCAGAACTTGACCCAGCACAGGATGGCCACCTCGACCAGGAAGAGGAAGAGGCCCAGCACCGTGGAGAAGGCCCACGCCAGCTCGATGAAGCCGCGCATGCGCTCGTGCGGCGACTCCCCCACCAGCTCCTGCACCTGTCGGCACCACAAACAGGGCGGCTGTAGCAGCAGCACGGTGGAGGCAGAAATTCCCCAGGACACTAAATCGAAAACTATAATACTGAATAAATACACTGCTCCAAAAAATTAGTAGATCATGTGACATACACAATATACATATGGTAACGTATTTCTGTAGACGGAGATCAAGAGACAAGTACAGTAAGCAAATATATGAAGATATTAACCTGGAGGTATTGAATTAAAATTTATAACGCGGCCGGGATTCGAACCCGGGACCTGATGCTTACTACGCAGACGCCATAACCACTAAACCACCGAGGCTTAATGATTATGGGGACTGCACGGATAATCTTACGGCTCGCTCCCCTCAAATACATAATATTCAACTCTGCCTCATCTTCCCTTATAAATACGTATCAAATTGCCAAGACTTTCCAACAGTGGAATAGCACCCCAGCAAAGAAAGTTAATGGGAAATCTTGCCTTATACCTCAGGCACAGGTGATATATAAATATCAAATAAACATTGCCCAGAGACATATTTTGTCTCGATATCTATTAAAGATATTAAACTGAATTAGAGGCACTGAATTAAAATTTATAACGCGGCCGCGATTCGAACACGGGACCTCCTTCTTACTAGGCACACCCATAAACACTTTCTTTTTTCTTTAATGGTTCACGGGAGTACCGTCGGATGGTGTTGTAAGAATCGCACAGTATTTCTGCGAGACAGCTACTCGCCATCTTCAGGTGTACAGGGTATTTCACTAAGTGTGTTTGCCTCTGTAACTTATAAAATAATAGGTGACGGGAAATTTTAATGCGGTAGGTCAACACAAGAAATGTTACACTTTCTGCGGACCCGCAAGGTCGCCCGATTTAACACCAGTAGATTTCTTTTTGTGGGGATATCAAAAGGATCGTGTTTATGTCACTCAGCCCACATCCCCAGATGATCTAAAACGGCACATCGAGGACGCATGTTGCTCCGTCACACCGGCGATGTTACATCTCGTCCGCAGATCCTTTCGACGGCGCATTGCATTATGCATTGAGGAACATGGATCTCATGTAAATCAACTTCCCTCCGCCATAACATCCATCACCCACCACACAGCCTTGTATTATGTACAGCGTGTGGTATCTGCCCCTGAAACATTGAAGGGTTGTAGCTCCCAAACTAACAGTGATAGGAATGTAGTTTAAATTGATTTGGACGCAGCTGGTTTCAACGATTCCAATGCACGATAGAAAAAAACTATTGTTCCATTTAAAAAATTATATCTTTGTGCTGTAACTCTGTGGAAAATGATACAATAAACTATGTTCATAGCTCCGCAGAAAGTGTAACATTTCTGTGTTGACCTAGCGTATTAAAATTTCCCGTCACCTATTATTTTATAAGTTACAGAGACAAACACACTTAGTGAAACACCCTGTATATTGCGAGCAGAGAAGCAACAGCGGCAATACACCTGAAGATGGCGAGCAGCTGTCTCGCAGAAATATAGTATGATTATTACAATACGATCCGACGGTACTCCCGTGAACCATTCAAGAATCTATTAGGTCGGGAAAGTATGAAACAGCACTGTTTTTTGTTCTGTGAGTAGTTCTGTCCTTGCGATCGCTGATCAAGTTTGTTCGTTGTTGTTCGATGTGTTATTGGCTCAGCTTCTTTATTACAGGGGGCATTCAGTCCTCTGACCGGACGTGCCGAGCCATGGCGCCCGGCATATAACCACTAGGCCACCAGGATTAGTGATTATAGCGACTGCACGGATAGTCTTAAGGCACGCTCTCCCGCTCCACTACACAAACTGGTAAGCACGAGGCCCCGGGTTCAAATCTCGGCCGCGGCATACCTTTAAATGAAATGCCTCCAAATCAGTTTAATATCATCAATAGACATCGAGACAAATAATGTCTCTGGGCAGTGCTTATTTGATATTTTTAAATAGATGTAGGTCGCCGTTGTTAGTCAGAGAAGCGGCTTGCACAGAGTGGAGTAGCGTGGAGAGCTGTATCAAACTAGACTGCAGACTGAAGGCCACAACAACAAAAACAATGAGCTGAAAGGATCAGTGGCAGAGACACTAGATAGGCTGGAGTAGTGTGCGGCACGGACCTGCAGCTTGCTGACGGCGTCGATGTTGGGCAGCAGGTAGGTGGAGATCATGAGCGCGAAGATGTGCACGGCGACCAGCACGGTGGTGCACACGGAGAACATGACGAACAGCCACTCCGGCACCTTGGTCGGCTCGTTGATCTGCAGCTCCACCATCGCCACCTGCCGCCCAAAGCACACACGTCACTACAACACGATCGCCTCACGCAACCAACACGTTTTTAGTTAAAGGCTTTTGAAGCTGACAGAATTTTCGAAAAGCTAATTATCCTCTTTGCCAAGGACATATTCCTATTTTATTATGGTGTGGAAAAGAATTTTTTCACTCTGGTTCTCAGCTTTTATCCTACGTGTATATACAGGGTGTTACAAACAGGTACGGCCAAACTTTCAGGAAACATTCGTCACACACAAAGAAAGAAAATATGTCATGTGGACATGTGTCCGGAAACGCTTAATTTCCATGGTAGAGCTCATTTTAGTATTTCTTCCACCTACGCTCACTGGAGCACGTTATCATGATTTCATACGGGATACTCTACCTGTGCTGCTAGAACATGTGCCTTTACAAGTACGACACAACATGTGGTTCATGCACGATGGAGCTCCTGCACATTTCAGTCGACGTGTTCGTACGCTTCTCAACAACAGATTCGGTGACCGACGGATTGGTAGAGGCGGACCAATTCCATGGCCTCCGCGCTCTCCTGACCTCAACCCTCTTGACTTTCATTTATGGGGCATTTGAAAGCTCTTGTCTACGCAACCCCGGTACGAAATGTAGAGATTATTTGTGCTCGTATTGTGGACGGCTGTGATACAATATGCCATTCTCCAGGGCTACATCAGCGCATCAGGGATTCCATGCGACAGAGGGTGCATGCATGTATCCTCGCTAACGGAGGACATTTTGAAGAAGTCCTGTAACAGTGTTTGAAGTCACGCTGGTACGTTCTATTGCTGTGTGTTTCCATTCCATGATTAATGTGATTTGAAGAAAAGTAATAAAATAAGCTCTAACATGGAAATTAAGCGTTTCCGGACCCATGTCCACATAACACATTTTCTTTCTTTGTGTGTGAGGAATGTTTCCTGGCCGCGGTGGAGTAGCCGAGCGGTCTAAAGCGTCTCGCTGCGGAGCGCGCGGTTGCTCGCCGTGGAGGTTCGAGTCCTCCCTTGGGCATGGGTGTGTGTGTTGTCCTTAGGTTAGTTTACCTAGGTTTAAGTAGTTTGTAAGCTACGGACTGATGGCCACGCAGTTTGGTCCGATAGATTTACAAACATTTGAACATTTGAATGTTTCCTGAAAGTTTGGCCGTACCTTTTTTGTAACACCCTGTATACATCTTTACCATGCAAATCACATTTAAGTGTGTGCAGATGCTTCATCGAACCACTTTGGTAGTATTTCTCTACCATCCCATTCTCTAATACCACACGGGGAAAAGGAACACGTAAAATTGACCGTTTTCTTATTTCTCTTATTTTACTGTAATGATCATATTTCCTTATGTGTGGTAAATAGCCGCGGCGGAGTGGCCGAATGCACTGAGGCGCTACACTCCAATGTCCGTTCCCCGTCGGGGGTTCGAATCTTCCCTCGGGCATGGATGTTTGTGTTGTCTTTAGTATAAGTTGGTTTATAAGTTTAGAGACTGATGGCCCCGGAGTCAAGTCCCAGAAGCTTAACAAACATTTAAACATTTGTGCTAAATAATTATGTTCCCATTCAGAGGCAAAATTTATGAAAGAAATTTCGCAAATAAATCTCGCTGGAACAAATGACCATTTACTTTTAATGATTTTTCACACCACCTCATGCATTATTTCCGTGATAATCTCTCCTCTGTATCGCGCTAGTACTAAACGAGCTGTTAGTCTCTGAACTTTTACTACGTCATTCATCGGATTTGGATTTTTGACTGGAATTTTAAAAACACGTGTTTCGATACATTTGGAAATTCAACCATTAAGCGGGTGAAATAAGGGAAAATCTTTTAAGGATGCTACTAAAGATTATTTTGATGCTAGAAATGCGAAAATTTGGATTTGGAACCAAGGTTAAAAAATCATGTGTTTTGGGATGTTCTGACTTCTGCCATCAAGGGTGCAATAGGGGATGGCAAGTGGTATCAAAATACTTGATTAGGAAAGCATTTTAAAGCAAAATCTATGAAAATTTATATTTAGAAGTAGAAACAATGCAGACCATTCAGACTACGCGTGTGAAGCAGCGGGAATTAAGGTGCTGGTCTCCTTGTCTACATTTACATCTACATTTACATGGGATACTCTGCAAATCACATTTAAGTGCCTGGCAGAGGGTTCATCGAACCACCGTTATACTATTTTACTCCCATTCCATTCTCGAATAGCGCGTGGGATGAATGAACACCTGAATCTCTCCGTTCGGGCTCTGATTTCTCGTATTTTATTCTGATGATCATTTCTACCTATGTAAGTGAGAGTCAACAATACATTTTCGCATTCGGAGGAGGATGTTAGCGATTGGAGTTTCGTAAGTAGCCCACGCCGCAGCGATAAGCGCCGTTGTTGTAATGATTCCTATCCCAGATCGTTTATCGTTTCTGTAACGCTGTCTCCCCTGTACCGTGACAATACGAAACGAGGTGCCCTTCTTTGGACTCTTTCGATGTCCTCCGTCAAACCCACCTGATAAGGATCCCACACTGGGCAGCAATAATACATAAAAAAGACAGACAAGTGTAGTGTGTGCAGTTTCTTTAGTAGTCTCTGGTTCACCTTTGCCACGACATTATCTACATGTTCTTTCCAATTTAAGTCAGAAGTAATTGTAATTCCTAGGTATTGTGTGCAGTTTACGGCCTTCACATTTGATTGATTTATCATGTAAACAAAGTTTTACGGATTTCTTTTCGTACTCATGTGGACGACTTCACACTTCTCATTATTTAGAGTCAACTGCCAATTTTTGCACCATACAGATATCTTATTCAGATCGTTTTGCAGTTGGTTTTGATCTTCAGATGATTTTACTAGACCGTAAATGATGGCGTCATCTGCAAACAACCTAAGAGAGCTACTTAGATTTTCCCCTAAATCGTTTATGTAAATAAGGAACAGAAGAGGACCAATAACACTACCGTGTGGAACGCCCGAAATCACCTCTGTTTTAGTCGATGCCTTACCATCGATTACTACGAAGTGTGTCCTATCTGAGAGGAAATCCCCTATTCAGTCGCAAATTTGTGGCGATAAATCGTAACCACGCAATTTGATTAAAAGCCGTTTGTGAGGTACGGTGTCAGAAGCCTTCTGGAAATCAAGGAATACGGAATCAATCTGCGAACCCTTGTCGATAGCACACATCACTTCGTGTGAATAAAGAGCTGGTTGTGTTTCGCATGAACTATATTTTCTAAATCCATGTTGACCTTGGGCCAATAGATCATTCTGTCAGTAGTGGGATCGAAACGCCAGCTGTGTACAAAAAACTGAACTGCACCATGACACGTCGTAGCAACCTAGATGACTTGCTTTCAACGAAAACAGCCACAGAAGCGTACAGCTTGGAGCAGCGGCCGTGTAACGGGCCGTTGTCGGTGACTGCGGCGCGGCGCGGCGTCGCGTCGCCTGGAGGTCATCGGGACGCTTGCTGGCGCTGGCGCTGGCGCGGGTTCCCATCCCACGGCCGGTCTGCCCGCTGCGTGCGCCTGATTGCCTCGCGCAGCTCGTCATTTCGCAGCCGCTGCTGCCCAAGTCGCGGGCTCTCGCCCATTCCCAGACACACGCTAAATTAAAGTGTTTGCTCGCCGAAGTACGCTAATTACATTCCTTCCAAAGCTGTTTACTTTGCCGGAAACTCAATGGACCACAGTTGCGACACTTCAGTGTCCCCTAGTCACATCAACTTCCCACAGAGATGATGGTCTGATCAACGTATCTTTTTACTCTCTCGCCTTTTTCGCAAAGCTTCATACAAAAAAGCTTACGTTGTTGTAATTTGAAACTTGAAGCAGCATCACTGCTGCTTGATGACTAGCAGGTACCGCGGTTGATTGGCTGAGCGGTCTAAGGCGCCTTGATGCGGAGCACGCGGCTGCTCACCGTCGTTATTTCGAGTCTTCCTTCGGACATGGATGTGTGTGTGTGTGTGTGTGTGTGTGTGTGTGTGTGTGTTTTTAAGAGCTGACCGCCATTTGACTCAATGTTTTATTTATTTATTTTTATTGTCACAACTTGGTTTCGGCATTAGGCCATTTTCAAGTGCTGTGATAAGAGTTGTCACGTTTCCTTAGGTCATGGTATTAATAATAATAATAATAATAATTATTATTATTATATTATTAATTATTATTTTATTATATATATATATAGGCTGACGGACTACAGTCGGAAACTCCGAAACGTTGTCCTTTGCGTTCATCTTTAAAGCTAAACACTAAAGCAGTCGAATGAGGGACATATTGGTATGAATACCGAATTCCTTTTTTTCTCTTGTAGTTAACATTTCAATTCCTACAATTTTTCACACTCCACTTCTGCTATTCGTCACCCGTTGAACTTTTGCGATATATATTAACTATATTATTAGTAATAATAATAATTATTATTAGGCCATTTTCAAGTGCTCTGATAAAAGTTATCAGACAGCTTTCCTTAGGTCATGATCATAATAATTATTATGACCACGACCTAAGGAAACTTGCCTGACAACTTTTATCACAGCGCTTGGAAAATGCCTAAGATCGAAAACAGGTTGTGACAATACAAAAAATAAAAAATAAATAAAAAATATAGTTCCAGTCAAATGACGGTCAGCTTTATAAAAAAAAAAATACATTATTTGACTGAGGCTCCTGACACATACAAAGTCATGGATATATGTATTGTCGCTAAGTTAAAGTAGTTTGTAAGACTAGGGATTAATAACCAAAGAAGTTAAGTCTAATAGATTTACAAACTTTTCAACATTTCGTTGATTAGCAGGTTAAATGCATCGGCTCCTACATGAGTGATTCGATCAGGGTATAAACAAGGCTACGTGTTACTTTTATTTCCCTAGATGCCTCTCGTGCTTTTGTTTTCACACCACCTGGACATGACCAGCTGTGAACAGTCTTTATTTTTTTTCTTCTTAAATGAAATTAGGCGCGATAGAAGTGGAATGAGTCATTGATCAATTACTTCTACTTCTACTCCACATTCCATATTGTAATTACATCAATGAGGAGTGTGACTGGAATAATTTATAAATTATTTACTTCACAGTCGAAATAATGCCACAGTATTTTTATTAACATTACATGACTATGAAACTCCTTGGAAGATTAAAATTGTGTGCCGTAACCGGGAATCGAACCTGGGAACTTTGACTTCCGCGAGCAAGGGCTCTACCGACTGAGCTATCCCGACACGACTCACGTTGCCGCCTCGCCACTCTACTTCCGACAGTACCTCGCCTCCTACTTTCCAAACTTCACAGAAGCTCTCCTGCGAACCATGCAAGACTAGCACTCCTGGAAGAAAGGATATGGTGGAGACATGGCTTAGCCACAGCCTAAGGGATGTTTCCAGAATGAAATTTTCACTCTGCAGCGGAGTGTGCGCTGATATGAAACTTCCTGGCAGATTAAAATTGTGTGCCGGAACCGGGACTCGAACCTGGGACCTTTGCCTTTCGCGGGCAAGCGCAGTACCGACTGTGCTATCCCGACACTACTCACGATGCCGCCTCACAACTTTACTTCCCCCAGTACCTCGCCTCCTACTTTCCAAACTTCACAGAAGCTCTCCTGCGAACCATGCAAGACTAGCACTCCTGGAAGAAAGGATATGGTGGAGACATGGCTTAGCCACAGCCTAAGGGATGTTTCCAGAATGAAATTTACACTCTGTAGCGGAGTGTGCGCTGATATGAAACTTCCTGGCAGATTAAAATTGAGTGCCGGAACCAGGACTCGAACCTGGGACCTTTGCCTTTCGCGGGCAAGCGCAATAGCGACTGTGCTATCCCGACACGACTCACGATGCTGCCTCACAACTTTACTTCCCCCAGTACCTCGCCTCCTACTTTCCAAACTTCACAGAACCTCTCCCGCGAAAGGCAAAGATCCCAGGTTCGAGTCCAGGTTCCGGCACACAATTTTAATCTGCCAGGAAATTTCATATCAGCGTACACTCCGCTGCGGAGTGAAAGTTTCATTCTATTACATGACTAGTTTCGAAACACTAAGCAGTCTTATTCAAATGTTGCAGTTGTACTGAAGTGAAAAGCAGAAAAACTTTGTACATACCAAAATGAATTAAATATTTTGTTACTAGTGGCTAAAAGTGTAGTTATTTTTACTATGAAAATCACTCCTTAATTTATCCAGCAACACGGGATGCCCTTTACTCAGTTGTCATATTTCGTACTCAAAAGAATTTTCTTGTATTAACTTGCAAAACAGCTCGGTACGACCTGTATGGATCGTTACTTGTTATACTCGAAATTCACACACAACAAGTAATACTGAATAAAGGTCATACGAGCTGTTTTGCAAGTTCATACAAGAATGTTCTTTTGAGTATGATGTGATGAGTGATGAAGGGCATCACGTGTTAAGGATTAACTTTCATACTAACAATGTGTACACCTTTAGCCACTGTAACAAAATATTTAAACCATTTTGGTGTATACTAAGTTTTTATGTTTTTCACATTAATACAATTGCAAGATTTGAAAATTACAGCTCAGTCTGTGGAAACTAGTCAAAAATGGTTCAAAGGATTGTAAACCTATTGGACCAAATTGCTATGGCCAGCCATCATTCCCTAGACTTAAAAACTACTTAGACTAACTTACACTAAGGGCAACACACCCATGACCAGAGGAAGACTGGAACCTCCGGCGGTAACTCCGCCCAGCCTTTGGCACGATGCCTTTCATCACAAGGCCTTTTCTCTTGGCCAAAAAACTATTCAAGTAATGTTAATAAAGGTGTCTTTTGGTATTTGCTTCAATTATGAACTAAATAATTTATAAACTGTTTTGTTTTACTTACGAGTGTACAAATGAAAAAGTTATGTTGTCGAACATGCTGACGGACTTCACTCGGAATCTCCGATACGTTGTCCTTTGCCTCCATCTTTAAAGCTAAATACTAAAGCATTCGAATGGGGGAGTTATTGGTATGAATACCGACTTTCCTTTTTTCTCTTGTAGTTAACATTTCAATTCCTGCAATTTTTCACAGTACACCTCTACTGCTCGTCACCCGTTGACCTTTGTGATGTACTTCAAGCTCTTGCCATGACGTACAAATACAAAAACTCAAATGTTTCTTTGTGGGAAAAATTTATTCTTTTTGTAAGGATATCTACAGTTACTATCGACAAAGAAGGAAGTTACCTTTAATGCACTACTGGCCATTAAAATTACTACACTAAGAAGAAATGCAGATGATAAACGGGTATTCATTGGACAAATATATTATACGAGAACTGACATGTGATTACATTTTCAAGCAATTTGGGTGCATAGATCCTGAGAAATCAATCCCAGAACAACCACCTCTGGCCGTAATAACGGCCTTGATACACCTGGGCATTAAGCCAATCAGAGGTTGGATGACGTGTACAGGAACAGATGCCCATGCAGCTTCAACACGATACCACAGGTCATCAAGAGTAGTGACTGGCGTATTGTGACGAGCCAGTTGCTCGGCCACAATTGACCAGACGTTTTCAGTTGATGAGAGATCTGGAGAATGTGCAGGCCAGGGCAGCAATCGAACATTTTCCGTATCCAGAAAGGCCCGTACAGGACCTGCAACATGCGGTCGTGCATTATCCTGTTTAAATGAGCGTTTCGCAGGGATCGAATGAAGGGATAGAGCCACAGGTCGTAACACATCTGAAATGTAACGGCCACTGTTCAAAGTGCCGTCGATGCGAACAAGAAGTGACAGACGTGTAACCACTGGCATCCCATACCATCACGCCGAGTGATACGCCAGTATGGCGATGACGAATACACCCTTCCAATGTGCGTTCACCGCGATGTCGCCAAACACGCATGCGACCATCATGATGCTGTAAACAGACCCTGGATTCATCCGAAAAAATGACGTTTTGCTATTCGTGCACCCAGGTTCGTCGTTGCGTACACCATCGCAGGCGCTCCTGTCCGTGAAAGAGCGTCAAGGATAACCGCAGCCGTGGTCTACGAGCTGATAGTCCATGCTGCTGCAAACGTCGTCGAACTGTTCGTGCATATGGTTGTTGTCTTGCAAACGTCCCCTTTTGTTGACTCAGGGATCGAGACATGGCTGCACGATCCGTTACAGCCATGCGGATAAGATGCCTGTCATCTCGATTGCTTGTGATACGAGACCGTTGGGATCCAGCACGGCGTTCCGTATTGCCCTCCTGAACCCACCGATTCCATATTCTGCTAACAGTCATTCGTTCGCGACCAACGCGAGCAGCAATGTCGCGATACGATAAACCGCAATCGTGACAGCCTAAAATACGACATTTATCAAAGTCGGAAACGTGATGTACGCATTTATCCTCCTTACACGAGGCATCACAACAAGGTTTCACCAGGCAACGCTGGTCAACTGCTGTTTGTGTATGAGAAATCTGCTGGAAAATTTTCTCATGTGAGCACGTTGTAGGTGTCGCCACCGGCGCCAACCTTGTGTGAATGGTCTGAAAAGCTAATCATTTGCATATCACAGCATCTTCTTCCTGTCGGCTAAATTTCGCGTCTGTAGCACGTCATATTCGTGGTGCAGCAATTTTAATGGCCAGGAGTGTATTACTACTTCAACAAAATCTGAAGTCGGAATCTTGAAATAATCTCTAGGACAGGACTGACGTATATTTGTTTTTGAATGGATTTCGCCTTGGGAAATCTTTAATCGACTCAAGTTTCGCTTAACCAAGGGAGTCACTAGTGTTTTTTAATTTGCTAACACTTCTTGTGGTTTCTGCAGAAATTATAGTATGTGTTAACAAGGAAGCAAATTATAAAATATTGTGATATTGCATGTTCAGTGGAACATATCTCGGTAAAAAAAGAGATAACAATGTTTGTCCAGAGCGGAACCTATAGAAGATATATTGCATTACATTAGAGCGTGAATGCACTCTTCGCAGCAGGTATGTCGGCTCACTGGTAACGTATGCGGTTGTCAAAAGGTTATCTTAAAACATACCGCGAATGATATTCGTAGTATAAATATTTTCATCGTAGCGTACCAAACCCACTTTATTTCTAGTTATTTAATACAACACCTCCAGTTTACAATATTGACTTAACAGGCGGCATTCAATTAACATTCGCACTGTTTAGAAAACGGTCACTCCACCCACATGTCAATATGTATTTTAATGCCTATCAATTCAATTACCTGTTTGTTTTAAGATAATCTTGTTACATCTGTGTGTTAGAAAAGCCAGCCGCCCATCAGTGGGATAAGAAATATATCAGTGGGGTGCGCCGAGAATACCCACTTAAATTTTTGGATATGCTTGAGCGACTTAGCATACCTGTAGTGTATATGGCGAGCGTCAAGGCTGCCGCTCTATGCGCAGCGTATTCAGAGCGGGATTTCACTTCCTTTCTGGATGGCAAATTTTAACTATTTACGATTCCATTTAGTAGATTAGAGTCTAATGGGTACACAGTCCGGACCAGAAAACTTGTTGCAATTTTTTGCACCATGCAGATGTCTTATCTAAATGATTTTGCAGTTGGTTTTGATCTTCTGGTGACTTTACGAACCGATAAGGACAGCATCATCCGCGAACAACATAAGAGAGCTACTCAGTAAATGAAACGTAAGAGTGACTCACCATGGCGAACCCGGAGAGCAGCTCTGAGGTGGTGGCGGTGGCCTTGAGCTTGGCGCGCGACATGTGCAGCCGGCGCCACGACAGGCCCTCCGCCGTGATGCCCTCGCCGTCGAACGTGCCGCACACCGTGCTCGAGTCGTCGCACGCGCCGCCCTGCGCACACGCCAAGCACCTGCTGCACTCTCTACATCTAACGCTGACAACAATCATTATCATTTATATCTACAAATGAATAATTACACTGGTCAGTCATCCCCATCACCGTCTGTAACTCCGTTTGTTTTACCCCTCCGCTAGGATCAAGCCTCCGTTCTCTCCTCCCCCTGCTTTACCTCATCTACTCCGCTGATACGCCCCAACCCCAGCCTCCCGTCCATCTCCTGTGTAAGAATACCGCCCAATAGAAATACTGGTAATTAATAGCATTTGATAATTAAACAGTATGAAGTTCACTGCAAACATTGACCATGCCAATGCACTAAATGTTACACAATTTTAATCTTATTATGGTAGCAATGTATGTACACAGTTGGGTAACAACATTTATAGTTAGGCCATAGGTAGAAATTCTCCACGTTGAGATTTGCTGTGTGCTTGTAGCTGACGGAAGGCCAGCGAGCAGGCCGACGTTGGTGGCTTGTTCCGGCTTAGGATTTTCCAGTTCGTTTCCGGTGAGCGGAGAGGGACAATGGCGAGTGCAGGCACAGTGCAGTGCACAGCGTGAAGTAAAATATTCTAATACTACTGGCATTTGAAGTAATACGATGCAGTTAGGAACCTTTAAGGCCCTCATTACAAAATAGCCTGTTGATAAATAAACAATACATTAGCTGATATAGTCACATATGGCGTAATATTTTTAATTGACAATGAAAAGTAATAAATTACCAACGAAGACAAGACAGTTACACAACTAGCATGGCAATGTTTGTTTATAAAAATAATATATTAACTATTTCTCATTTTATTTTCAATTAATCTTGTGTATTTTATCTTGAAGTATTCAGTTAAATCACTTATCTGTGACAAAAGAAATTGCACGATTATGATAAATAGTACAAAGGATGTTTATACTAATATAAAAACGTAAGAAAATATTTGTTTAATGTGTAGTGTAATTATTTTGATTTTAAGTAAAGTTTTAGAAATGTATTGGCTGAGCGCTGTACGTTGACAAATCGGTTAGAACAGCTCACATGGGGAAGTTGATGACGTAGGGGAAAAAACCCCGGCAGTTGAGCTTGTGCGCGCGCGCGAGGGCAGGAAGTGAGGACTCGGGAGCACGTGGAGTAGTGACCGGGCGCCGTCGCTCGGCATCAGTCGGCATGTGGACCTCGAAGTTTTGTGTGTGGCAATCGCCACGTGTGGGTGCTCGTCGTAGATGGCACCAAGTTGAATCGAGTGCTACTGTGTGTTTGTGAATATTTAGCCGGAGGAACAAGGTGTGCATCGCATTGAATTAAAGTGACTGTGATTTGTTAATGTAACACATGTCGTCGCATACGCATGAACATAAACGGTGTTTGAGACTGCCACATGGTGATAAAACAATTTGCGACAAATATTCATTTTTGTCTGGGGGCTCACGAGCTATAACTTTATTTGATAAATGTGCTGACGTACAGACGTATCAGCCACAGGGTTCTGAGATTGTGAAATAAACATAAAGTGAACTTTCACGTGTTTTCAAAAAATAGTAGTTAGTACACCCTTTTCTCTCATGAACTTGATTTTATTATGAATTTGTTTTGTTAATCATATGCAGGGAAGGAAAGCTGCGAACGTGTGATATCACCCCCTAGAAAACGAGTCAAACAGTCGCAATCACAGTTCCAGTGTTTTTGCATGTTTAGGAATTTGGTTCGCAACTGGTGGTTGTGAGTTTTAAAAATTAATCTTTCCCTATTTTAAACTCTCACCCCGACCTTCACTCTCGCACCTCCAATATGCTCACGACGACGCCTTCATAGCACCCGCCCCCTTCCTTCTCCTCGCCCAGCATTTGCTCCAATCTCACCTCAACGAGTTCGCTGCATGGTGCCACTGGTGGCTCCTCTCAATCAATCCTGATAAATCCTAGGCAAGCATAATAGGTCGAACCATCCCCTCCTTCCATCTCCATGATTTTTACCTTACCTTCCACAATTGTCCCATGCGCCATACCCCCATCCTAAAATCTTGCGAGCCATGGATGAAGGACAACAGGCGGATTGTGTTTTTCTCGACTTCAAAAAGGCGTTCGACGCGGTGCCACATTGCAGACTGCTAACGAAGATACGAGCTTATGGAATAGGTTCACAGATTTGTGACTGGCTGGAAGACTTCCTAAGTAATAGAACGCAGTGCGTTGTTCTCGACGACGAGTGTTCGTCAGACACGAGTGTATTTTCAGGCGTGCCCCAGGGGTGTGTGATAAGACCGCTATTATTTTCTATCTATATAAATGATCTGATGGAGAGAGTAAGTTGTAATTTGCGGCTGTTTGATGATGATTCTGTGGTGTATAGGAGGGTGTCGTCTTTAACTGACTGTAATAGCATACAGGATGACTTAGACAAAATTTCTAATTGGCAGCTTGCTCTCAATGTAAAAAAAATTTAAGGTGATGCACATGAGTAGGAAAAACAATCCCACAATGTTCGAATACAGCATTAGTAGTGAGCTTCGTGATGCTGTCGCATCGTTCAAATATCTAGGCGTAACATTGCAGAGCGATATGAAATGGAACGAACATCTAAGGACAGTTGTGAGTAAGGCTGACAGCCGACTTCGGTTTCTTGGGAGAATTTTGGGAAAATGTACTTCATCTGTAAAGGAGACCGCGTATAAAACGCTTGTACGACCACGTCTAGAGTATTGCTCAAGTGTTTGGGGCCCGCAGCAGATCAGTTTAAAGGAAGACAGAAGCAGTTCAGAGGCGAGCAGCTAGGTTGGTTACTGGTAGGTTCGACCAATGCGCGAGTGTCACGAAAATGCTCCGGCTCCTCAATTGGGGATCGCTGGAGGAAAGACTACGTTCTTTTCGTGAATTTCTGTTGAGGAAATTTAGAGGGACAGAATTTGAAGTTGAGTGTACTATGATCTTGCTGCCGCCTACTTATATTTCGCGTAGTGATCACAAATACAAGAGAAATTACGGCGCGTACGGAGGCATATAGGCATTATTTTTTTCCCTCGTTCTATTTGGGAGTGGAATAGGAAAGGAAATGCCTAGTAGTGGTACAGTACCCTCCGCCACGCACTTTACGGTGGATTGCGGAATATGTATGTAGATGTAGCTGTAAAATATCTCTGTTTCACCCTCGATTGTTCCCTCTCCTGACCTTTGCACTGTCCGAGAGAAAGCCTTATTCCGTCTCAACTTCCTGAAACTCCGGACGAACGTGGGGACTCAACATATCCACCATCCTGTACACCTATCGATCCCTCATGCGTCCATGTCTTTGAAGTTTCCATCCCTCCTGGATTTCTGCTCTCTCTACCCATTACAATTAGGGTCTCAGTTGAGTTATCTACGTTCTCAAGTATTGTCATCGACAGAATGAACTACAATGGTTCGATGACCGTATGTCGGTTCTACGGAGTGAAGACAACATCACGGCAAGCAATATAGTGGTAATAACAGAAAGTTGCTGCAGAGGGGGCTGGTGTTGGCTTATGTTTACTCTACCAAACGAATTACACAAGCAAATGGGTTCAGATACTTTAGTGAGCAGGCAGTGCAGTGCCACATGACTTGCCGAAGCTATCGCATGGACAGAGCCATAGGAATGTTGGAAGCGGGACAGGCGCAGAACGACATGGCTACAACTGTTGGAGAGACCCGAAGTGTTATTTCCAGGACCTCGCAGAGTTTTCAGACAACAGGAGTCGTTAAAAGAAGACAAGGCCATGGTCGTCCACGGGTAACATCAGCGAGAGATGACCGATACCTCGGGTTAACAGCCCGTCGAGACAGGAGTCTGAATGCAACTCAGCTGCAACACACCTACCAGGCAGCAACAGGAGCCATTTTGCGTTACCTTTAGACTTAGGTGACTATGCATCTATGGCTGATAGTTTTACATTTTATTCGCGCGGCTGGTTTTTACCATTCCATTTAATGGAAGGTGCTTAAACCTGATTCTCAGGTCGACATTCCTCCAGCACTCTCAGTTCGTTGATAGTCTCTTTCTTTTCGATAGAAGAGATTTATAGTGTATACAGCATGTCTGGCTCATCCGTTTTTATCGTAGTGATCAGCCAGCCATGGTATTCTGCTGTCAAATTTTACACTTTTTTCATCCAGTTAGTGTTTTTCCCCTGTGTTGTCAGTGAAATGTTCGTTTTCGATCTGTACCCCTCAAGGGTTTCCCTTCACTGTGTTCTCTCTATATTATGTTTTCGTTTCGTCAAAATGAAACGTCTTTGCTAGGACCAGCAAAGCTATAGTCCCCTATAAAACAACTACAGCAACAGGACGCGCAATATCAACACAAACGTTCCGAAATCGCCGTAGGGAATGTGGCGTCTATGCACTGAGGCCAATGATGTGTGTCCCATTAAAACCCAGAAACTGGGCGGAGGAACATCAGGGTTGGAATCTTAACCAATTGCACCGGGTTCTCTTCGTACGGTGGGCGAGGAGACTGAGGCGCTCCAGTCACGGTCTGCACGGCCACTACGGTCGGGGGTTCGAATCCCCCCTCGGGCATGGATATTTGTCCGTCCTTAGTCTTAGTTAGTTCATAAGTAGTTTGTAAGTTTAGGGACTGATGACCCCGTAGTTAAGTCCCATAGACTATACAAACATTTGAACATTTTTTCTGTTCGTAGATGAGTCAACATTTTGCGTACATGGTTCAAATTATTCAAGAGTTGAAGCCCGGAGATCATGGAAAGACACATCGATTTGCTCAATGGGTCTTGTCTAGACAAGTGGAGAAGTTCCCAAACAAGAATAATTTCCTCAGACGAGACGCACTTCCACCTCCCGGGAAACAACTGTTCTGCCGAATGAAGATTTCCCCGAAGTATTATTTCTTTGCGCGCTTTGTGACTTTACAGGAAAAATTATGTGCATCCGCCAAACTTCATGGTAACCGGCCAAACGGTGTTCAAGTCTGGAGTAAGCTACCTCCGCTATGCACCGTACTGAGTCTTAGGTAACGGTGATATAACTCTTGATTTGAAGGTAAAGTGCGCAAAATTTCAAAAAATCAAACGTTTATAAATCTAAGGGGCTTAACTACTGCGGTTATCACAACCTCGGCCTACAAACTACTTAAACTGACTTATGCTAAGGACAAAGCACACACACACACACACACACACACACACACACACACATATATATATATATATATATATATATATATATATATATATATATATATATATATATATATATATATATGCACCTGAGGGAGGACTCGAACCTCTGACGGAGAGCAACTACGCGCTCCGCAGCAAGGCGCCTTAGAGCGCTCATCAACCGCGGCTGTAAAATGTCATCGAACTGTTCATTGGTGTAGCAGTCAGAGTACTCCCTGCCATGCACCGTACGAATTATTATGCACATAGTGACGTTCCTCGTATTTTTAAGGTCAAGTGATGAAAAATTTTATCGTAATCGGATGAGAACGGTATGGCAATGCATAAAGTACGTATCGAATCCTAAATGGCGATGACTGTACAAAATTAGCATTTTTCAGCTGTTCCTTTGAGTTTCCCAATTTCTTTCTAAATCAGTCCTGTTTTAAAGTTAACAAAACAACAAAAAATTAAAATCTGTCAAGCCATTTAAGACTTGGTGCGACTAACACACATATACTGGTATTCATCCCGCTTAGTTATAATTAAACTTTTTCATCCTGCGTAGTTATAATTAAAAGTTGCCTATTTAACATGTTATTAGACGGAAACTGATTACCATACGAGAACAAAACAAGGTATCATGTACGTCCAGAGTAGGGGCGCATTTTTCCACGCGTCGCAGCACCACCGTCTAGTTCCAACTACGGCAACCAGCTGCCGTTATCAATCATCATAGCCAGCCGCAGGCGCCTTGTTGACGTGTCAACATGGAATTGGACAAAAGGATCAGGTCTTTATTGGTGAAGCTCTATTACTAAAACGCTGCAGCAGCATTTTGAAATCCTCTTTCTCCAGCTCCTGCGAGGAGCACGATGATAGGACTGGAGAAGTGGGCGTCGCTCCGGGAATAGACCGACGACCGGTTGCAGCACAGGCGGTTGATGAAATCGCTGTTGCCATGGCGGACAGCGCCGCGCAGTTCCCTACCGTCAAGCGGTGCGAGTGCTGTGTTACGACACGTGCTCCACTGTACGAAAGGTGCTTCGAACCATCTTAAATGGTATCCGTAAAAGATTCATATCGTACAGCAGCTTGTACCACGGGGCGTACTATACCAGAAATGGTACAGGTATGTAATGGTTTGATGTACAGCACGTTACGAGGGTTTCAATTTAATTGATTCTTCAGTGTTCCTCTTTTCCATCCTTAACATTAATGCTACTAAGGTTAGTACTCTTATGGCTAGTTTACACGACGACACTGGTTGCATGAAATGAGTTGCGCGCAACTAGTTTCGTGTATGTCTGTCAACACGGCGCCAAAGATATACAGTTCAGTTTCGTTGATTTGTGAGTATCGTAGTCGTCCTAAAATGAAAATTTTGGCTGCTGTACGAGCTGTGGCGGAGCTGTTGCTTGTCTGTGTGAAATCGCTGCATAACACACACACACACACACACACACACACACACACACACACACACACAAAAACGTGTTTGGGTTCGTGACTGATTAAAAAACATCAACTCGGTTGCTCAGTAATGTTGTTGAAAGAAATTGTCGTTGAAGACCCTAGACATTATTGTAATAATCTTTCAATGTCATCAGAGCAGATTACATTTCTTTTAAACAGTCTGTAATGCAACACGGAAACAATATACTGTTATGCGTGAAGCATTGTAACCAGAACTGAAATTACATTACATTTCTCGCCAAATACGGATTTATATTCGTCTGTATCGTGTTACAAAATCCACAATTGGTTAACCAGGAGAATGCGGGCAGTGTAGTTTACCAGCTAGGAATGTGGAGAAATACAAATACTGCTGGACTAATTGACGTAACGCGGCATGACGGCAGCGATAATTATTCAAAGCAGGCCGCATTAGGAAGAGAACGGTTAGCTAACCACTTTCTTGCAGAGGGGTCTGTATCGTGGAAATATCAGCATAAATAAATATTTACAAAGAATTGTGAATGTAAAAACTGCACATTTTAAACAATTATTATAAAATAAAAGAATTCAGCTTAACAGAACTGTATAGCCTTTACTTCTGTATACATTTTTTTCTTAAAAAAGTCTGTCATTGAAACCACGGGATCCTGGCTGATCCAGACCCAGACGTTTTACTAAAGTGCATTCTGGAAAGTTCGTTTGTATAGGTATTTCGAATTGAATGCAGGCCCTATTTTAGTCTGCAAATAACTTATCGTTAACCCATCAATATTTAATTCACAAATGATTGCTTAAAGAGCAACAATACGCCGCTGCTTATTCTAGAAATTTTCATCATTAAAATACCATAAACACCTATGCACCGCATATAGGTCCAAAAGCCGAACAATTTCTTCCGTTCTCCACTTAATGTTGTGGTTTGTTTAAGGAGGTTTTGGTTATCACCTAACCTAAAAACTCGCGCAAACAGTTTCGCCAAAGTTGGAACGTGCCGAAACTGTTAAGTTTCGCCAACGAGTTGGCGTACGCCTGCCGCACATGCGCACTGACCAGTAATGCAGTTTCATGAAACGTAGTGTCGTCGTGTAAACTAGCATTTAGAGTAATTAGTTTCCGTGTTGTAACTTCTTAAATAGGATAATTTTAACTATTCCTATACAGGGTGTAAATTTTAAGTTGACAAACCATAACAACTCGAAAAATAAGATTCACGCGAAAAATGTGTAGAATCCAAAATTTTCGATGGGGACATCTGCTGGTGCTAAAATTAGCACGCTACCCAAGTCCCCCGGGGGTACGCTGTAGGCAGCTTTAAAATGTCAAATGGGAACCCCCATTTTTATTGCAGAATCAGATTCTACATAAAAAACTACTACATTTTGCCTCAAACATTTGGTTTGATTCTTGGTAGTTGGCGATGTAATTCAAGAAAATCCACAATAAAAGGAAACCAATCGCTCCCTTCCAGGGCCACCAAATCTTAAATGGTAATACGTTCATCTTCAGTTAGCGAGTAGGTTAGCCTTTTCCTCAATTAGTCTTACTTTTTTTACACCGTTACTTAATGAATTCACTCGTTAGTAAGTAGGATGTGTGGTTACTTAGTTAGCTAGTCAGATGATTTGTTTCATAATTAAAAGTTGTGTGGCCTCATGGCCAATAAATAAAACTTTACCGAATCTGCGGCAAAAATTAATATTTCGGTCAACATTTGTAAAACTCTACTTTCTCTCTCTCATACCCCACCCTACGTAGAGAGAGGGAGTGTTTTAGTGAATCAAAATTTACGAAGGTAATTTTTTTTTATTTATCCGTAACAATTTTCCACGCAAAAATAAGAACATGGATTTTCTGGAATTACAGCGCCAACTACCAAGAATCTGAAAAAATTTTCTGCAAAATGTAAAGTAGTTTTTTTTTTTTTTTTTTTTTTTTTTTTTTTTTTTTTTTTTTTTTTTTTTTTTTTTAAATGTAGAACCTGATTCTGCAATTAAAATGGAAGTTCCCCTTTGAAATTTTAAAGTTGCTCCCGCCCCACCCCCATGGGGCTGGGGTGGCGTGCTAATTTTAGCACCAGCAGATGTCCTCCTCGAAAATAATCAACTTTTCGATCTTACACAGTTTTTCATGTGAAGCTTATTTTTCGAGTTGTTCTGGTTTGTCAACTTAAAACTTACACCCTGTAGATTAACACCTCGTGCATCACTAAACATGTACTGAATTTAGGAACGTTAGCTTTACTCTCTCTTTCTCTCTCATTACTGGATACATATCTCAAAACCTAAGCCTGGTTGGTTGTTTGCTATAATTACGTCGAAATTCAAGTAAATGGCAACGTTTGAAATTCGCTTTAAGAAGCCATCTTACATAAGAATTCAACGCGACATGTGGTCTGAGGCAGTGGGACATCTTATCTGCCAAGTATTCTCTCACTGCTCATGTCGTTAACAAACCACCTTCTTAACATGTACAGAAGGTGATGCAATGTGTTTTTGCAATGGTCGGGAACTCCCTCAAGAGCGCAGGAGATCAATGACTGGAAAGTTACACGCAACAGCCATTTAGTCTAGAAATATCTCTAGATATAACTGGAGGACACATTTTGTAGCGATTCCGATTCTAAATTTGCTGCAGTTATGATTGGCCCTGGCCCTGTTTTTAGCGGCTTTGTGAATGGTTAAACAGTCACTTTTTTAACAATCGAAATCGCTGAAATTAGCAAGTTGACATTCAACGTGCATATGGGCCCACTGACTCAGCACCCTTGACACCTAACTTTCATCTCAACAACAACAAGAGGCCGTACTTTCTTCCAGGTAACTCTGCTGCCTGAGTTTCCTTAAACAATTTGTTTTCATACTTATACACGGCTTACAGAATGGGAATTTAATATGATTTCAGCAGCACCGAGACTCTATGTTAGCAATCTTCCTTTCCTGAGAGTTGCGTCATGAAGACATAATAACGTATAATCTGATCAGCATACACATTTCTTGCACATAACAATAAAGAGAAACAATAATAACCACAGATTTGACATCTCCAGAAAAGCAACAGCAACGGATGCAATTATACGTGACACACCTAACATACGTGACACACCTTACCACCACAAATAATAAAAAAAACTAGCAGCTCTATGGGACATGTTATATAGACTGAACAATGTCCCACTAAGCAAATAAATGATAAAGAATCATATACAATGTAAGAAGCACATAACATAAACACATAAAAATTCCACAAACACAGACAAAAAAACACACACAGATACACAAACAGCAACACTCACGACACAAACAGCAAAACTAAATGGTACATTTTGCAGATTTTACAGGCGCATTCACTGACATATGTAATGCATTATTTATACGAAACGTGTTGCGAATAGCATTATTAGTAAATAAGTAATAATTTACAACGTCACGATTGATGTTAAAATTTCACTGCACACCATTTCAAGCAAAAGATTATTTTTGTGATGTCTATGTGTCTATCACGTTACATCTCCTGAATTGTGTGCCGTACAGTGATTAATATTGTAGTGATTCACTGATGTAATACATCTGATCTACAAAGTATGTTGTTGATAGAGTTAGTAATTAAAAAGTTCCGCGCGGTCTAAGGCATCCTGTTACAGACTGGGCGGCATTTCCCCACGGAGATTCGAGTCCTCACAGGGACGTGTGTGTGTGTGTGTGTGTGTGTGTGTGTGTGTGTGTGTGTGTGTGTGTTTTGTCCTTAGTGTAACTGAAAGTAGTTTGTAAGTCTAGCAACTGATAGCCTTAGCAGTTTGGTCCAATAGGTTTACAAACATTTGAACATTTGGATTAAAAAGTAGTAATTTCGAATGTCAGACGCTGAAATCGACAAGAAGATCTAAAATGTAATAAGCGATAACATTTTGCCTTAATAATTTTGTAGGACACAGGGCACAGATAATTTTTGGTTCTTCGGAGATCGTATGTCAGTATGTCAGTAAGTTCATGTAATGAAACTTCCTGACTGATTAAAATTGTGTGCCGGAACCGGGACTCGAACCTGGAACCTTTGCCTTTTGCGGGCAAGAGCTCTACCGTCGATCGGTAGAGCGCTTGCCGGCGATAGGCAAAGGTCCCAGGTTCGAGTCCCGGTTCCGGCACATAATTTTACTCTGCCAGGAAGTTTCATATCAACTCCGCTGCAGAGTGAAAGTTTCATTTTGAAGTTTCATTCATGTAATATCTAAAATACGATCAAAATTGGAACACGGTTTCCATTGTGACTAAAAGAAAAAACAAAGGGAAAAAAGGCTGCATGATGACAAGGAATGGCCTTGCAGATCATGCGCTCTTGCACATAGTGACTGTTTTGTGCGGATTCGTGAAATCAAAAGTGTACATCAACAGACCACAAACAATGTACATTAAAAGGATTATAAACGCCATCCCACGCGATGTTTGTGAATGCCTCACTGAGAACTTCAACAGACGCATTGACCGTTCCCGCGTGGCCTTGGGTGCTCATATGGGGTATAAATTTACTTACATACATAGGAAAAGTTAACCAACGTGCCCCCCCTTTTTTTTTTTAATCTATCGGACCAAACTGCGTGGTCATCAGTCCGCAGCTTACAAACTACTTAAACCTAGGTAAACTAACCTAAGGACAAACACACACACCCATGCCCCAGGGAGGACTCTAACCTCCACGGCGAGCAACCGCGCGCTCCGCAGCGAGACGCTTTAGACCGCTCGACTACTCCACCGCGGCTCAACGTACTTTTAAGAAAAGAAATATAAACGAATAAAATTTTAAAAATAATTTTTCAATGAAGTTTGCTATATTAGGTAGAACTTTAATATTCTTCCCTGCTCCCCGGACACCCTATATATATAATTATATATATACCGTACGCCTTTGCTAAGGGTTCTCAAGCCTGCAGAAGATGTAGAAGAAGCACTGCAAAGTTTTTGTCACTGGGAAGTCGTCAGTAGTGCTACAGACGGAAAGAATGGCAGCATTCTGTCCGCCGTAAGACTGTAGGTACACGGTCTCAGGTGGGATTACACCCGCGTTTCATAAGCACAGCGCCGCAGTAGCGCCGCGGGCACACAATGGCGAGATAAGACCGGCGCTGAGCTCTGGTGTCAGCTGCGGCGAAGGCGGCTTATCTGCAGTCCGCCCAGACTGCCGCCTTATCGCCAGATCGCAATTCTGTACCTCTCAACAGGAGTTCCTGAATAGGCCCGGCATCCCACGCGCCTCATAAAATACGCCGTGACTGGGCAATTACAGGTTCCTTAACTATTTCAGGGTAATAACTCTGGGCAATAGTTACAAACAGGCAGCGGATCCATGATTCCCGAGGCAATCACAGATAAGATATTTTCTGGTATTCACGTCATCAGTGTTGCACTAAGGCTGTTGGAGGCCCGGGATGGCGGCGAAACAAAATGAGCCCCCCCCCCTCCCCCTCGTCCACTTGGAAATACATGTATTACTACAAAAAAGAATTGGAGGCCCCCACGGACGAGAGGCACGGGACAGTCTAAGAAAATAGCTTTCGAGACTTGGAGCCCACAAGCAGAACGAGATGCTAAGAACCTAAAAAAAAAAAAAAAAAAAGGTCCGCCCCTCCCCCTTAGTCCGCCACTGCACGTCATACTAAACGCTAATTTTTCTAAACAATATGTCGACGAATGGTGTAGAACTATAACAAAATCCTGCTTGCATTTGTAGACGTTATTACAGGGGAAGCAGGGCCTACTATATTCGCTGCGATATTTACATACCAGCTTAACTGGATAAACTCGTGTTCGAATTTTGCAACCATGATAGTTTCGTAATTTTCACATCTGTCTGAACCTCCTTTCTTTGGAATGGCGATTGTTACATTTTTCTTTGAGGTTAGACGGTATTTTGACTAATAAATTTTGCTCACCAGGTAGGTTTTGTCATGGCTGGCTCTCTCAGAGGCTTCAGTAATTCTAAGGGAATGTCGGCTACTCCAGGGACATCGTTTCGAGTTAGGCCTTCCAGCGGCCGGTCATTTCTTCTCTCAGTATAATACCTCCTATCTCATCTTCAGCTACCTCCTTGTCCCTTTCTGCAACATTGTCTGGTCTCTCCACAGATAGCTCTCGGCTGTGGTTGCCCTACGGTCCGGCTATCTGTATAGTTGAGACAAGTAAACCAACGAACCTCGGCAATGACTGTGCATCATGGAGTTCGTACCTTGACTAAAAGAAGGGATCGATAGGTAGCACACATTGTGAGGCATCAAGGTATCCGGCCGCGGTGGCCGAGCAGTCTGCGGCGCGCCAGTCACGATCTGCACGGCCACTACGGTCGGGGGTTCGAATCCCCCCTGGGGCATGGATATTTGTGCCGTCCTTAGTATTAGCTAGTTGATAGTAGTTTGTAAGTTTAGGGACTGATGACCATAGTTAAGCCCCATACGCTCTACAAACATTTGAACATTTTGAAACATCAAGGTATTGTCATTTTAGTATTGGAGGGATTTGAGGGGGATAAAACTCGCAAGATGGATATGGGTTGCCGTCCTTATTCGGAGATGATGAGTCATCTGAAAATGTATGTGTAGTAAGTACTCCATTGTATGCAATTGAATCATGGACTCTGATACAGCTTGAAAAGAAGTGACAATCGAAAGTTTTAGGTACAATATTACAGAAGAATGATGGAATTAAATTACAAGAATTTTCATTGCAGGACTGATGAATAATGTACGAAAAGCACCAACAAGGAGAAGGGATATGGTAATGGTACGGTGCTGGGAATTAACTTCCATTTATTGAAGGCAGCAGGAGAAGACAAAAGGCATATGCAAAAAGAGAAATTGGAATTTATAAATAACCGAGAATTTCGGACCTAACTGCTACTCCAAGGAAAGAAGGGTTAAAATCTTGGTGGGTTAAAACCTGCCAACCGATGAGTGATGTCAAGGGAAATCGTATCGTACATAAGGGTAGCGTAGTCAGTGGAGTGAAGAACCTTGGTTCTATCTACACTTACATCTATACCGTCCGTCAGTTACCTTACGGCGTGGACGGAGGGTAAGTGGGGGAACCAATTCAGTTATCATTTGTATTCCGATCGGCAAACGACTGGCAGTTTGATTTGATTTTCTCAGGGAAGCCAAAACAGTCTTGGTCCAACCCGCCACTGCCCGAACCGAAACTAAGTTTATTGTGCGGTAACGCTCCCTGTATATCTAATAAAGCCAACCAATGCCCTTGAACAGTGCAAGGAGTCCCTTTACCAGTTCTTTATTAGACACAATTTCTTCGGGTCTGGTTGTCCCAAATGTTCTGTGCCTTTTACTCTCCAATGCAATCCATTCGAAGATTAGATGTCATGCAGTTTCATCACCTGTCCCAAATGTTCTGTACCTTTTACTCTCCAATGCAATGGATTCGAAGATTAGATGTGATGCAGTTTCATCACCGTCATCACAGATCCTACATTTAGGGTTCTCTTCTGTTATTCCCATTGTATGTAGGTGTTTTTTGAAATTCCCATGGCCTGTCAGACCCAGGATTGCAGAGCTTCTTTTAAAACATGGCTTTGGCATCATTACCTTGCCATGTTTTTGTTGATAGAAGACATCACGTAGAATATTGGACCAAAGTCTGAGCCAGTTACGTAGCTCCAATTTGATCATTGCCTTGGTGATTGTCAGGACAGGTTCCGGTCCAATAAATGGAGTCTCTGCCCCCATCCTGGCTAATCTGTCGGCATGTTCGTTGCCACTGATCCCCGAGTGGCCAGGGACCACAATAGCTTTACTCTATTGCTTTCCCCTAGCTCCACCAGAAACCTGTGACATTCTGCAACGATTTTAGACCTTGTTGCAGGAGGTGCCAGTGATCTCAGGGCTGCCTGGTTGTCTGAATAGATATAGATGCTACGATCTTTGTAGCTCCTACGCAAATTCTCCTCCACACACACCCTGACGGCAGTGATTTCGGCCTGGAATACTGAGGCCAGTTTCCCTAGAGAGGTGACGCCCTCCAGTCTTGGCTGCACCCCGTATGACCCGGCCCCAACGCCTTGGTCTGATTTTGACCCGTCAGTGAACAAGACGACTGGCAGTTTACTACATAGTTCGTATTAGGGGAGGTGAATCGCTGCAAAGAGTTTGAACATTATCTTCCACTGGTTTCTCAATGCGACAAAATTCAGTTACATCAATAAATGTAGAATCAAACAAAAAAATTTACAGAAGGAGGAAGAAAATCGAATACACTGTATTCTGAGAAGCATGAGGATAGAGTTAGTTGGTGCAGATAAGTGATGAAACAGCACCGCCAGCATGGCTTATCGGTGTCGGTGGTGGGGGAGGCTGGCAAATCCCGGCTTTTACTGGAGCACTCGGCAGGAGTGGAGCTCTCGCCAGGCCAGATAACACCTGCCGCACACACGCAGCGCAAACATAGGCGGCCCCTGTGCACTGCCTCGCTACACAAACGACGGTGCGCTTAGATTAATACAGTACGCAAAAGAGCCGAACATAACAGACCAAAAGACAATGAAAGCCTGAGGAAGTGACCCTGCCCAGAGCCAAATGAGAGTGCCATCCACTCCAACAAATGGGGTACTGTTGTTGGCAGGAGCACAGTTCAAATGTTTGCATAGCTTATGGGACTTAACTACGGGGTCATCAGTCCCTAAACTTACAAACTACTTACGAAGTAGCTAACAGCCGGCCGCGGTTGCCGAAGGGGCTGAGGCGCTCCAGTCAGGGTCTGCATGGCCACTACGGTCGGGGGTTCGAATCCCCCCTCGGGCATGGATATTTGTGCCGTCCTTAGTCTTAGCTAGTTCATAATTAGTTTGTAAGCTTAGGGACTTATGACCCCCTAGTTAAGTCCCATAAGTTCTACAAACATTTGAACATTTTGAACTAGCTAACACTAAGGACGGCACAAATATCCATGCCCGAGGGGGGATTCGAACCCCCGACCGTAGTGGCCGTGCAGACCGTGAATGTCGCGCCGCAGTCCCCTCGGCCACCGCGGCCGGCCAGGAGCACAGTATTGGAAAACAGATGCACTGGATTAAACGTCTGCAAAATTGTTCAGCAGCAAATATTTTAATGTTAGGAATTCCTTTCTGAAAAAATTGTCTGGACTGTAGCGTTCTATGGGCGTTTAGACAGAAAAATGGTAGAAGCTTTAAAAATGTGGTGTTACAGACGAATGCTGATTAGATGGGTAGATCATCTAACTAATAGGAGGTGCTCAAAAGAATTGGGAAGAAAAGAAGTTTCTTGCAAATCGTGTCTAAGTGGTTAGGGTCGTGGGACACATCCTGCAACATTGAGAATTCGCCAACTTAGTATTAGAAGAAAGAGTGTGGGGTAACATTCGTAAAGGGAGACCGAGAGATGAATATAACAAGCAGGTTGAAATGGATGTAGGTTGCAGATCTTAATCGCAGATGAAGAGAGTTGCTCAAGACAGAGAAACATGGAGAGCTATATCAAACCAGACTGTGGAATGAAGACAACAGGAACAACAATAATAGTAGCTGTAATTATCTGTGACGTAATGAGGATGAGATGGAAGTCATATAAAGGCCGCAGACAAACAGAAAAGACAATCACAGTCACACAACCCCAATATTCGGCCAGAGCATTAGTTTGGAGAAGAGAGCATACACACATTCACACGCTCACATAGGCAGAAATAACCTGCACAGATGGCCGTCTATTGCCTCTGCGTTTTTGGTGCTACTTCAACAGTTAGCTCAGGATGGTTACACACTGACCGAAATCGATCTGTATTGAATATAAAAAATAAAGAGTTCAATGCGGCCAAAGCTCGTTCTTCCAATTTTAATAACTTTAATGTGATCGCTCTGCACCAGATTCCGGATGAAGTCACCTACATGAATAATATTAATAATAATAAAAGTTTAACAAAGCCAGTCGTGCAAATTTTTTTCTCGCACTGACGTTGCAGGAAGGATGAAAGACACGGGGTGAACACATCGGTGTTACAATTTTTACCAGGACAGCTATCAAAGGAGTTGAAGTACCACTTCCTGACGTGCTAACGACTGTTTTCGTGCTGGCTGTCTATTACGGTAATGAACTGGAAGGCCCCGGTGCACGTTGTTAAGCTAATGGTCCCCATCGATAGAAAGCGCTGCGTCAGTTCCGATGTGTCCGTTTACCATTCAGTCTATCTATTCTACACCATTCATTGCTCATCCATCTATCCTTCGTGCAGAATTTTCGGACTAGTAATTCGTTAATTCAACCCTCTTGTCGGAACATTTTTTTTCTCTGCAGTAAGGTGGAACAGCAGTCGCCGAGACCGATAGGCCCGTTAAACTAACCCCCGTCTCCAATTAGAGTCTTTCACTCTTCCACATCGTTTTTATCAGTATTTCTGGTATAATTAAACAATAACATATTTTTAAATCGTAGCTTTTGTTTAAAAAATAAAATTTATTAGTAGAACTTTAATTTGCAGTCTTTTCTTGCATTGTCGTCACCCGGGAAAACTTGTTTTTTTACATTATTACATTCACGATGAAAAGAATTTAATAGCAATGCTAACGTCAATTATGGCGGTACCTCAGACCTTTGTTCAAAAGAATTACATAGAGCTCACACTAAAATAGTTGTTAAATAAAATGTGGGTAACTCCATGTCAATAGAATAAAAAGCAAAATGTAAAACAATTTTATGATGTAGGCATTGTAAAATTTAAAACAATTTTATGATGTAGACATTGTTTTAAATTTTACTTTTTATTCTATTGACATGGAGTCAGCCACATTTTATTTAACAACTATTTTAATGTGAGCTCTATGTAATACTTCTGAAGCAGGCAAAATTACTTTTGCCGAAACCTAGGTCAAGGTTTATGCATGTAAACCATTTTTGTGCAACTGGTCGGCTGAAACTGTGTTGTCTTTTGGATATTGACAATGTATAGATGTCATGGGAGTGGGTGGGCCATGTATTTGATACAATGCAAATGAAACTACAGGTCCTGGAAAGTGTGGGAAGAAGTGTTGAAAGAAGTGCGGCGATGGCAGACAACCAGATGCAGCACTGCTTATGGTGTTCAAATGTTCAAATGTTTGTATAGTCTATGGGACTTAACTGCGGGGTCATCAGTCCCTAAACTTACAAACTACTGATGAACTAGCTAATACTAAGGACGGCACAAATATTCATGCCCGAGGGGGGATTCGAACCCCCGACCGTAGTGGCCGTGCAGACCGTGACTGGAGCGTCTCAGTCCCCTCGGACACCGCGGCCGGCTGCTTATGGTGTGTACTGCGACAAGACAGATAGGAACGATAGGATATGTTGTATTCTCTGTTCAAGAAAACTCCTGACATTTATCGACAAAATTTGTCTTTGTCTATCTTTTACTTATTGTGCATGACCCCCTTACCCTCTCCCACAACTGGTATATGGCCTCCTATGCTGCTCTCACTTCCTCTGTTTTCACTGACAGCGAATTTTCCTTTATTTACTCTATATTGCTAATTTTTGTTGTTTCAAAGGGATTTTCAACTTTGCAAATAAATAGGCATTGGGGTCAAGCCCTTCTTATTTGTGCGATCTCCAAGCTCTTCACAGATGGTGAGGCGATGGTCCTTCTGGTCTTGATTCATGAGGCGTGATACGAACTTGATGGCAACACGATGGATTGCAAGATGCTGTGACATGATTCCATGACGTGATCCAACTGATGTGTTACATTATCTTACAATACCTCAGACAGTCAATTTTTCATTGGCTCGCAAATTTCATTTACGTCCCTGACACCTCGCCAGACGTCGAAGGACCTCGTGAACGAAGGCCATCCTTTAACTTCCGTCTGACCAATTCGAAAAACCGAGTACGGCTTAAGCAGTCATCACCATAGCCGCCCCAGATCATTTGGCATTTGAGTTTCATGCAAAATTTAACGCAAAGACGTTGTTCCTCTCACTAGACCTATTGAAATTCGCAGCGACACGATGTTCTGCTCCATACAACAATCAACAATAACTAAAAAACATGCAGTAATAAAACTTGCGGCAGATACATATTCATCACAGGCGTGTGTACGGATGCCAGCCGCATTTCGCTCCAACATAGGAATACTTAGTCTACGAGAGGTGTTTAAATGAAAACGTACGAAAAGTCTTACAATCAAGGGGGCTGACATTTTAATATGCCGCTTTAGGATAACGTAGTGCGACATCTGGGGATGCGAAGTATGCGTGGTCGCTTTCTCCTAAAAAATTCAAGGCCGTGCTCTCAGCAGACAAGGTGAAATTCATCGAATTCTTCGAGCACGAAATACCCATTAACAGTGACGTGTACTGTGAGACACTCCGTAGTCTACGCAAGTCCATGAGGGGCAGAAGGCCTGTGCTGCTCACAGTGGGAGTTATTCAGCTCCATCATCATTTCGCTTCCAACTTCTCCAGGGTCACACAGAGTGTACTGGCCAGGGAATCCTACGGCTCAAACAGCGAGATAATTTTGCTCAGTCCTCTGATGATTACTGTTGAATAAGGAATTCAATTATACCCACAGTGTCGTTTCGTAGCTTTTCATTTGAATATCCCTCGTACTTTTGATCATTTTTCCTCCTGTATTTAAACAGCATGGGTCTAATAAGATGTCTGTAATGGAAGTTTGTAAAGTGCTATATCATGTTTGTGTAATGTTATTAACGCAGAATATGGACAGTGCCGAGTGAAACGTTTAATGCCACCATCTCAAATGTTTGTAAACCTATTGGACCAACCGCTATGGTGATCAGTCTATAGATTTACAAACTACTTTAACTTTCAACTGGAGGGGAAAATTTCTTTTATTATCAGAATTTGATTCGACTAACAAAGTGACCAGCACACAGTCATGTGCACGTGACTATGGAGGCAATTTATTTGGAGATTAGGTGCTGCTGCTATGAATTATGTGTTGTTGGGGATTTTTAAGGCGACTAAACAGCATAATCATCATTCTCCTGTTTCTAAGACACCAGAACAAAAGACACGGCTGTAAATACCAGCTTTGTAGATGGAGTATGCTTGTAACCAGAGCACCATAATGTCTCTCTGAAGTTGGACACCTGAGCACTTGAAAAATTCTTTTTGAGCGTAGACATAATAAATTGGTGTGCATGCCGCAGCGGATTAGCCGTGCGCATTGGGGCGCCGTGCAACTGTGCGCGTGGCCGTTCGCCGTTGGGGGTTCGAGTCCCCCCCTCCCCCTCGACCATTGGTTAGGTTAGTTTACCTTAGAGCAAGTAGTTTGTAAGCTACGGACTAATAACCCAGCAGTTGTTTCCGATAAATTTACAAACATTTGAACATATTTGAATTGGTGTGCATTAGTATCGCTAAAGCTCAGAAATTGCTTGAACTATTTAATTTTTTTATTAGCTTTAATGCAGGAGTGACTTGGAAAAAAATGGGAAAACCCAAATCAATAGCTGAAAATTGAAGAAATTCGTAATTGGTAACTTCTGGCTTAACCACTTCGGATAAGATTTGTATTTTATGTGCCACCATACCATCATCCGATTTGCAATAAATTTTAGCACACTTGACCTTCAAAACATGATGACTATATAATAATTCGTACGGTGCATGGCGGAGGGTTCTTTACAATAGAACCGACACCAGTCTACTGTTTTTTTTTTTTTTTTTAATTATTTTTTTATCTAGATGAAATTTTGCACAGTTGACCTTCAAAATAAGATGAATACCACTGCTGATATAAGATTTCGTGTATGGTGAGGGTTTCCCACTCAACTTTTTCACTGAAAATATCTCTGGAACTACAATAGGTATTGCATAACGACTTTCGCGATCATGGACGTTCGGCAGGGGCTAATGAAAGTAATCACTGACTCTCGGGACATGCGGTATCAGCGCGCTGTATGTATTTGATAAGCTTGTGTTTAAAATGATATTTTATTGTTTTGAGACTGTCTGATAGTGCTTACTTTCATAAGCCCCTGCCGTGCGTTGATGACCGCGAAAGTCGTTTTGCAATATCTATTGTAGTTCCAGAGATATTTCAAATGTGGAAACGTTTATAAATCTGTGGGACGTAACTACTCTGGTCATCATTCTCTATCATTACAAACTACTTAAAGTAACTTATACTAAGGACAACAAATACATCCATGCCCGAAGGAGGCGCATTCCGCAGCTTGGCGTTTGGAACACATAGAGAGAGAGAGAGAGAGAGAGAGAGAGAGAGAGAGAGAGAGAGAGAGAGAGAGAGGACTAACTGAACATCGGAATAAATAATTATCTCAGGTATGAAGTAAGCACGGAGTGGGGGGAAGTGATAGGCAGAGAGATTAAGTAATGTGACTTCTGAATTTTTCCCAGCGTATTTATTCATCCAGTAACTTTGAGGTGTGCAGCCGGATCCCGTCGTATTCCGACACGATATTTCTGCCTGGAAACGTCTGGCCATCTTCAGGTGAGTAACAAGTACTGAAGAGCCCAGTTGCAGTCAAGTTATTTGTAGTGGTTCTTGCGCATGCCAAAAGAGCTGGTATCGTTTTGCGCTAGTATCGTTAGATGGTGTCATGCGCGATACAGCCGGTGGTGGAAGAGGAACAGTCATCTAATCATTGATAATCGGTTGATGGCATCGATTACGCTCTGACTGGATAATATTAATCACGGGATTCCAATTTTTGTCGAGCTGAAGGCCGTTGTCACGATTTATAAGATTGTCGGGAAGTCGAATTTTCAACGTTTCTTTGATAACTGAGTCTGGAGTTAAAATTTTTGTTTTACTATATTCCATTGTGTGTCCCATGGAAATGTAGTGTTCTGCTACTGCTGGTTTTTATTATTGGAGTAGACGGGTGTGTGACTCGTGTTATACACATCGTTCCTGTACAGTTCGTATTGTCTGGCCTATATACGCAGAGGCACACTCACAAGAAATCTCGTAAACAACCGGTTTTCTCAGTTGCGGATCATCTTTGACGGATCCTACTAAGGCCAAGCTCTTCGCAGGTGGACGGAAGATAACCTTAGGTTCGTTCCAGCAGCTGCCAGATGGCTACTTTCAAGCGCTAAGAATCAGGTGTTACTGCGCATGCGCAGCTACTATGACGTAAAAAGCCTTGTTTGAAACTTGCACTGCTGGAACGCTTTTTGCACTGTTTCTGGTTGCAGGCGAAGGTCAGTTTAAAGGAATAATTAAAATACTTTCCTTCCTAATAACGAAGAAGTGTAAACAAGAAATACCTGATCTCAAGTGGGATTGCAGTGACTTCGAAATAATCGAAAAACACGCTACAAACACAATCACGTGGTGGCTACCCCCCACTCTAACTCAGACCTTTCTACGCATGCGCAAATTGGCAGCTTGACCGCGCCAGAAATATTTTTTCGGGTAGCGTCTGGCTGCAACTGCTGGAATACCAAACAGCCACACTCCAAGTAACCAGAAGCGGGGAAAAGGCGCTGCTGGAACAAAATTTCAGCGTTACGCATGCGCGTCAAGCAATCTGGCAGCTGCTGGAACGAACCTCTTGATTTTATTTCTCGTAAGCAACCTGCCTATTTTAGAGGACACATTTCCTGCAAATGGAAGGAAAGCAATTGATTAGTGTCCTCTGTGCGTTGCTTCTTGTTATTACAGTTGTACATGGCCTTCTTTATGTGGCGAGAAGTATAACCATTATCTTTGAAAACCTTCTCCAGGTGTTCTAATTCTGCGTGAAGGTTGTCAGATATTACATGCGCTCGATGTATTAAAGTGCTGAGATCACCAGCAGTTTGAGTGTGGTGATGGCCGCTCGACGCCTGTAGGTATATATTTGTGTGTGTCGGTTTTCTGCACACAGACCCAGTGATCCGTCATTCTTTGTATTAGCACATCTAAAAAGCGTAAAGCCACAGACACATACAGACGGGAAACCTCCGTAAGGGCCCGGTCCTACGCTCAGGGTTGCGGGGCGGGGGGTGCTGAAGCAGTTCCGTAAGATGTCCCATGATGACGCTGCGGTCAGAAGCAGCCCTTTAAACTGGCCAGAGCAGGCGGCAGGTAGCGGCTGTCCCCACCACCACCTCCCCTCAAACGCCAGCAAGCCGGACACAGCCGTGGCATCGTCGCAGGCGGCACGAGCTCTCCCCTCAGCCTCCCCTCCATGCTACCCTCTGACGTGCGAGAGGCACCCTCAGAAGTGCCTCTAGTGTGGTCTACCGGTACTAAGCCAGAGAACCGCCTGACACCTGCTAGCATCTTACGGAACTACGAGGGGAGCGTAGGACAGTGGTTTAAGGGGGGGGGGGGGGGCTGCTTCTCTGTTTATGTTTGTGGTAAAGTCCCGTCTTATCAGTCTCCTTCGTAAACTTGATGTTGTAATGCAGTGAATTTAAATGACAGTGGAATTTCTCAAGTTCTTTTTTGAGCAAACGGACGGCGTCACCATGCGGAGACCTTCGTCCCCTGCGGTGGCTAACCTTTTTATGGGGGTTTTGAGGAGAAAGGCACTTGAGTCTGCTGTTTTAAAGCCCATAGTGTTCTGGCGCTACGTAGATGACACCTTTGTTATATGGCCTCATGGTAGAGAAAAACTTAAGAAATTCCACTGTCATTTAAATTCACTGCATTACAACAACTCGCCGGACGTTTCCAGGCCGAAATATCGTTTCAGGATGACGACGGGATCCGGCTGTACATTCGAAAGTTACTGGATGAAGGTAAGTATTGTTGGATGTACTACCATGCGCAAAAATATCCGAACGACCTGAATTGCGATTCGCCTAATGTGCAGGCAACCCAACTAACGTATGTGTCTTGCGGGTGCTCTGCTCGCTCTGCGGTATAGTCGTTCGACTATTCAAAATGGGTCCACTACAAACAACTGCCCTTGATGACAATCATTCCAGAAGTAAATTAACACCATGATTTTGCAAATAAAAGGAAAACGTTATTAAGTACTTAACGTTTATTAAATCCAATTTATTACAATGACATATCTTAAGTATTGTCACACTTATTACAATCTGATATAACAAACACCGTCACATAAAACATTAATTAATCCTTAAACAACATTTAATATTGTTACAAACAACAGATTTTACTATAGTATCGGAAATCCTAAAGTCCTGTAGATATTCGAAGTACTTTTGTTCTGAAACTTCCTGGCAGATTAAAATTGTGCGTCGGAACCGGGACTCGAAATTGGGACCTTCGCCTTTCGCGGGCAAGCACACTACCGACTGTGCTATCCCGACACGACTCACGATGCCGCCCCACAATTAGACTTCCGCCAGTACCTTGCCTCCTACCTTCCAAACTTTCAACATAATAACGTGTTTCCTTTTATTTGCAAAATCATGGCGTTAATTTACATCTGGAATGATTGCCATAAAGAGCAGTTGTCTGTAGTGGATCCATTTTGAATAGTCGAAAGACTATACCGCGGAGCGAGCAGAGCACCCGCAAAACACATACGTTAGTTGGGTTGCATGCACATCAGGCGAAACGCAATTCAGGTCGTTCGGATATTTTTGCGCATGGTAGTACATACAATTCCCCTGCATATTTTAAAACTGCGAAGCACTGCCGGATGGGCTAGTAGTGGTGAGGCGAGCGCTACCTTGACCCTGCCGCAGTGGCAGGCCCTGTAGGGCGGCAGCGGCGTGCAGTTCTCGAGCACGACGGGCCGGTCGAGGCTGGAGCCGGGCGCCCTCCAGGCGGGCGGCGGGTAGGCCAGCGGCAGCGGTAGCGGCGGCAGGCGGCCGGAGGCGGCGCCACTGTCTGCCTGCTGCTGCTGCTGCTGCTGGTGGTACTGCTGCAGCTGCTGCTGCAGCCGCGCCGTCGCGATGTACGCGTGCGACACCGACTTCAGCAGCGGCACCTCCCTGCCCACCGGCGGCGGCGGCGTGGGCGTCGCGGGCCTGCGGGCATCACGTCACACGTGTTGTCAGGCCAAAACTGACTGCGCATATTAATATAAACTAGCACTGCCTGTGGTCGAAATGAGACTAGTTGTGCTTGCAAAGTCATGACAATTATTCTTAAATTTAATAACCTGCTCTCCTCTGCAATAGGTTCACACATAGCTATTGGTTCAGGGCACATCTACATAGATACTCTGCAAATCACAGTTAAGTGCCTGGCAGGGGGTTCATTAACCACTTTCATAACTTTTCTCTGCCGTTCCATTCTCTAATAGCGCGCGGGAAGAAAGAACGCCTAAATCGTTCCGTTTTCGATCTGATTTATTTTATTTTATTGGGATGTACATGTCTCCCTAAATAGGTGGGTGCTAGAAAAATATTTTCACATTCAGAAGTAAAAGTCGGTGATTGAAACTTCGCAGACAGATCACGCCGCAGTGAATAACGTCTTTCTTTTAATGATTTCCACCCCAATTCGTGCAACATTTCCGTGACGCTCCCCCCCCCCCCCACCATAACGTGATAAAACGAGCTGCCCTTCTCTGAACCTTCTCAATATCTTCCGTCAGTCCCAAATGGTGAGGGTCCCACAATGGGCAACAGTACTCCAGGAGAGGACGCACAAGTGTGATGTAGCCAGTCTCTTTGATGGAGCTGGTGCATCTTCGAAGCGTTCTCCCAATGAAACGTAACCTTTGGTTCGCCTTCCACACAATATTTTCCATGTGTTCTCTCCAGTCAAAGTTGTTCGTAATTGTAACTCCTAGGTATTTGGTAGAATTTACGACCTTAAGGTTTGACTGATTTATCGGGTAACTGAAGTTAGCGGATTTCTTTTGGTGGTCATGTGTATTACTTCACACTTTTCTTTATTTAGTGTCAATTGCCAATAGACGCAGGATTATTGCTGATCATTTCTTTGTCTTTATAAATTGAAGACATAATGCAGAGCACTGGTGATGTCTTTTATGCTTGAGCGGGTGTTTCGATTGTTTACATTGTTAATTTTTTTTTTAATTTCCTTTCTCGAGAAGGCTCGTGGGGTACTCAATACACCATGTTCTATCGTAAACTACAATTCTCTTACGAACCAGGTAAATATTTATATTTTGCAGTGACAATGCTATGTACTACGAAATTCCCCTATGGCCTATGGGGTACTCAATACCCCAACATGCCCGCTCGAGGGATAAGTCTTCATTCAAATTTGTACTTGCACTGTTCCCAACACTCACTTCACTATTAGAAAATCCTTGTGGAGTTACCATGAAAATATGTTCTTATGGAAAATCAACGGAGACACTTTAAATGTATTATTTAAAACAATTGCTCTTTAAAAGCATTAATTGAAATTATTGTAATGAATCTGAATATATTAATACTTCGTCCATAAACTGAATTGTTTAATTATATTTAATAATTATATTTAAAAGTTAAGAATTAAACATTACGGAAAATTAAAAAATGGAGAGCAGTGGGAATCAAACCCACGACCGTAAGATCGGAACTCCAAGCGCTAACTGACTGAGCTAATTTTACCTGTACTAATAAGCCACCTACAACAGCTTATAATATAGAAGCAAAAATTATGAAGAATTTCGAGTGTCATCCTAAACTTTCGTTTTCTTTTTACCACTATTTACTACCTACACATACAATTTTTATGTTCGCAACATCTATGACAAACCATCTTTCGAATTATGTGCGTTTCGTTGGTCTTCTTGTATGATTAATATTGAAAATCTGTATCCTGAGTTTCGTGTTAGCGTATTTATATAATGATGCCAAGATCGCAATTTTTATTTTTTATGCAAGACAACCGTGTCGACAATCGAGGATTACATCTTCTGGTATCTGTAACAGTTATTGTAGGTAATTCAGATGCAAATAACGTTGCTACATAATTCTTGCATAAAATTAAAACATGCAATACTGCCATTTCTCTTTATATTAATATAATATCACTTCGTACAATGAGTAAATTATATGATGGAGCACAAAACAACTGTTGTATGTTGTTGTGGCATTCTGCATTTTGTATCTTCTTTACTTCGGCCATCAGAAGTTATCCCACTAACCAAATAACAAAACTCATCTACTGCTTTTATTGTCTCATTACCTAATCTAATTCCTTCAACATCGCTGACTTTCTGACACTACACTCCATTACCTTCGTTTTACACTTGTTAATGTTCATCTTACACTGTCCATTCCGTTTAATTGCTCTTTCAGGTCTTTTGCTGTCTCTGGCATAATTACTATGTCATCAGCAAACTGCAAGGTTTTTATTCCCCATCCAGGGACTTTAATTCCCTCTGCAAATTTCCCTTGCTTTCCTTCACAGGTTGCTCAATGTAAAGATTGAACAGCATTGGGGAAAGGCTACAACCCTGTTTTACTCCCTTCCCAACCACAGTGTCGTTTTCATGTACTTCGACTCTAATAATTACTGTCTGCTTCCTGTACAAGTTGGGTATAAATAACTCTTCGCTCCCTATATTTCACCCTGCTAACTTCAGAATTTGAAAGAGTTTATTCGAGTCAACATTGTTAAAAGCCTACTCCGCTACACATATTCTAAAAACATAGGTTTGCCTTTCCTTAACATATCTTCTAGGATAAGTCGTAATGTCACTATTGCCTCGCGTGTTCCTACATTTCTCCTAAATCCAAATTGATCGTCCACAAGGTCAACCAGTTTTCCCATTCGTCTTTAAATAATTCGTGTTAGTATTTTGCAACCATGACTTATTAAACTGATAGTTCTGTAATTTCCAACATTTGTGTGCACTTGTTTTCTTGGGAATCGGAATCACTATATTCTTCTTGAAGTCTGAGGGTATTTTCCCTGTCTCATAAATCTTGCATACCAGGTAAAACAATTTGTTCATGACTGGCTCTCCTAACCATAGTAACAAATCAGACGGGATATCATCTACTCCAGCGGCCTTGTTTCTACTCAAATCGTTTAGTGCTCTGTATAATTCTTCTCAAAGTATCATATCTCCTATCTCATCTTCCTCTACTTCGTCTTCCACTTCTAGAATACTGCCCTCCACCTTTCAGCTTTTCCTTCTTCCTTAGCACTGGTTTCTCATCTGAGTTCTTGATATTCATATCGCTTCTTTTCTCGTCTGCAAATGTCTTTTATTTTCCTGTAGGCGGTATCTATCTTTCCCCTAGTCACATATTCTTCTACTGTCTTCCATTCCTCCTCAAACCACCCCTCTTTAGCCAATCTGCACTTCCTGTCAACCTCATTTTTCAGACCTGTTGCACTTGATGCATTTTTATATTTTCTCTTCTCATCAAGTAAGTTCAGTATATCTTGTGTTATCCAGGGATTTCTATTAGGCCTTGTCCTTCTGCCTATATGATCTTCTGAGGCCTTCCCTACTCTCTCAGAGCTACCCATTCTTCTTCTGCTGTATTACTTTACCCATTTTACCCATTTTTAGACAATCCTTGCCTAATGCTTCCTCCTAAAACTCTCAACCACCTCTGGCTCCTTCAATTTGTCCAGATTCCATCTCCTTAATTTTCTACCTTTTTGCAGTCTCTTACGCAGGAAATGTGTAATGATTAAATTTAGACCGTGTACTGTAGGATAGCTGATCCTGTTTCTGACAAGTGTGCATATGATCACTAGGCCAAGAGCTGTACTGTACAGAATACTTCATTGCTTATCTTGCTCAGTGGCACCCGAGATATGGGTCCCTGAAGAATCACATTTTCGCACGCGACATTAATATGTAGAAAGCAGCTAATTCACCATTTTTATTTCAAAAACTATATATATCTTTGAGATAACTATTATTCATGATGGGCTTTGGAACAAATCACGATAACCAAAATATAAATTGTTGCTGATTGTAGGCTGCTTTTCTAACGCATTTCCCGACCGCGGTGGCCGAGGGGACTAACGCGCTTCAGTCACAGTCTGCACGGCCACTACGGTCGGGGGTTCGAATCCCCCCCTCGGGCATGGATATTTGTGCCGTCCTTAGTATAAGGTAGTTGATAAGTAGTTTGTAAGTTTAGGGACTGATGACCCCGTAGTTCCATAAGCTGTACAAACATTTCCGCCACTCCTACTGAGTTGTTGACGTAACGATAGTTAATCAGCGGTTGCGACACTCGTCGATGTAACGTGATGTGAGATGTAAAGATTATATAACGTGGTCACCAAACCACAAAATCAAAGGGAAGGGGCCGTAATTCTATGACTGTGGTAGACTTCCGTTACGTAATTCACGTTCCTCAGGTTTCTCGTGTTTCAAATGTTGAAATGTTTGTGAAGTTATGCGAGCTAACTGCAGTGGTCTTCGGCCTCTAAACTTAAAAACTACTTAAATAACTTATCCTAAAAACAAGATACACACCCATGCCCGAGGGAGGACTCGAACCTGACTGCCTTCATTTCATCATGGTCGCCTGCCACTTCTACGACTTCCTGACGCATTTGCAAGACTTACGATGCTATTCGCGCGTTTTAGTGCCAGCCTACCTTGTTGCACGCTGTGCTTTAATTGCCTGTACTCGGGATACCTGTTTTCTCGCAATGCAGCCGTGACACTTTGACGGCCTGCGTGTCAAGTTCGTAAGCGTAACGGATTCCCTGAGTGACAGTGATGATTGCGTTCATATAGTTAATGCTGTGCTTTCCATTCTCATTCATAGTTCTTCAACGAGCAACCAGCGTTCTTATTCAGGATCATCTACCTACATACATACTCCTTAATCCATGGTAAGGTGCGTGGCGGAGGGTACACTGTACCACTACTAGGCATTTCCTATCCTATCCCACTCCCATACAGAACGAGGAAAAAAAGAATGCCTTTATGCCTCCGTCGCACGAGCCTTAATTTATCTTATCTTGTATTTGTTGTCATTGAGCGAAATGTAAGTAGGCGGCAGGAAGATCGTTCTACAGTAAGCTTCACATTCCGGCCCTCTACATTTCCTCAACAGAATTTCTCGAAAAGAACGTCGCCTTTCCTCCGGCGATCCCCAATAGAGTTCCCGGGGCATTTCCGTGACACTCGCGCATTGGTCGATCCTACCAGTAACAAACCTAGCTGCTCGCCTCTGAACTGCTTCTATGTCTTCCTTTAAACTGATCTGCTGCGGCTCCCAAACACTTGAGCAATACTCAAAACGTGGTCGTACAGGCGTTTTATACGCGGTCTCTTTTACAGATGAAGTACATCTTCCCAAAATTCTCCCAATAAACCGAAGTCGGCTGTCCGCCTTACTCAAAACTGTCCTCACATGTCCATTCCATTTTATATCGCTCTGCAATGTTACGCCTAGATATTTGAACGATGCGACTGCATCAAGAAGTTCACTACTAATGCTGCATTCGAACATAATCGGATTCTTTTTCCTACTTATGCGTATTACCTTCATTTTTCTGCATTTAGAGCTAGCTGCTATTCTTCGCACCAACTATGAATTTTGTCTAAATCATCCTGTATGTTATAACAGTCAATGACGACACCATCCCATACACCACAGCATTATCAGCAAACATCCGCAAATTACAAGTTACTCTGTCATATATAAGGAATACCGGAACCAGTCGCTCGTAGAAATGTTTTAAGAAGGGTTTCTGCTTGATGGTTCTGTAGTGAAGTGTTTTTTTGGAAACAGAAAAGAAGTGTAATTTATTCCCGCTCTGAACATGGTATATTTCCGACTGTATTGTACGTAGCCTCTTCCTTCGAATTATGTAGAAATTTGTCAAGAACATTACGTGGTTTGGATTACACATTGTATTGTAATTCCTCCTTCCCTGGTTACAGTATTAGGGCAAGTCAGATACACGCAAGTCGCTCAAGTAGTATGCAACTCAGAAACTTGTACCCGAAAACGGAGTAACATTAAACTTCTGAGGGATCACGAATGTGGTAGACGTGGTGGTTGGGTGGTGGTGACCCCTTGAATACGGGCAGTCGGACCATCATCGTGTCACACGCCCGTAATGAGACACTGCAGAGAGGTTTGGAATTTAACCCTGGTGTTTGACGTAGACTATGAAGATCGGAAGCTTTGTGATATTTGAAATGCTGCTGGCGAAAATGTCTTTCATAATAAAAATTGGAAGCAAATAACTCCGCATAAAGGACCACTGCGCAAGTGTTCTGTAATAGCCCTTTCTCAGAAGCATTTTACACCTAGCGCTGATTGTTTTTCAAACCCAGTGGGCACGAGCTTAGTTATTAAATCGTCAGCAATTCCACGTTACAAATGCAGATAAATTTTTAGTGCTGGTCTTTCTACCTCGTTTGCTGGCAGCAGCGAACAGTAGCGTTCGTTTCGCCTTAATTTATCGAGCTGTATTGTGTAAATTGATACATTAAGTGCATCCTCAGTTATATACAGCATTTTAATTCATATAGTGTCTTTGATCGTATAAGCTTTGACGTACTTGCTGTAAATGTTTATAGGTTACAACTTTAGTGACTGATTATATGAATTAGAAATGCAGTGTTTAAATGAACATGTATTACCTCGATAAAGTAATGCGTAACATGTGCAAAATTGTGGACAATAGAGACAGTTGAATATAATTGTCTGTGCATGTGGAAGTAAGCTGAAAGATTAGACAGTTTCCTTTAGATTAAGAATTAGCGAGTGTTTTTATCTCGACCATTCCAAAGTACGAGGACGAACACAGGTATCGGTCGTTCGCCCTGACCTACTTGAGTATGTCTCTAATTATTACTCTTGAACAAAGAAAACTAGCACACCCAGATCTTTCGACGGATCTGGTTTGTAATATTTGTGGCGTGATCTTCCTCAGTCCTTAACTGTAGTCCTGCATTGTAGTATTTAAATGAATGAACACTACGATATACCACCTCATTGCTATGTCCCGATGTAACGCTTGTTGGTCTCCTCGTGACGAATTCTTCGTCTGTAATCTTGTTTATCGTTTACTCGCAGTTTATCACCACCCGTCAGTGGTGTGATTCACTTATGAGAGGCTCGGGCACAGACAAAAATCTGTGGCTCGGGTCACCTTCCTGTCTACCGTACCTTTGTGTGTCAAGGACACCAGTCACTCAGGTGTTGAGAACTCATAGTCGAAGCGCAGAACCGTTGCCACATTCGGTTTAATCTTCCTTGCCCACGCGAGACTTCTGGAGGTCAGACCAGTACAAATTTGACCTACTTTTCTTTTTTCCGCTTGGAAGTGATACTAGCGTATCGATTACTGCGGAAACTGCGTGTAGATCTATTACAGTGTGGATAATGTGTTTGGACGTTACAAGTCCGGAAACCATCTGAGAAGAAGTACTCCGCACATTCGTTAAAGGTGCCAACTTATAATGAAGGTGAGCAGTCCACGTACAGTGTAAGGTGTGTTACGAAATATTAGAATGTAAAATTCTGTGAAGATGATGTCGACATCATCAAGGCGAAGAATAATTTATTGGACTGGATGGATAGTTCGCAATCTAAAGTAGCTGATGATGTGAGTGCCATAACGAGCACAAATTCAATGATACAGTGTCGCAAAGTTATCAGATATCACAACATCACTCACATTATCATCAAACGACGGCATTGTTGCGTCCCGAAAATGTGCGTGTAAATGATCAATTTTTGGTAATGTTTCATTCCGGTTACAGCGAGAGCTATGTTTATAAGGCGACAGATGATATTACGCCGCCAGTAATTCAACTGTGGCAGAATACGCTTTTTGTACGTCTGTATTTAAACTCATCTCACGACCTAACCGTATTCTCGCGATGCGCAATGTACCCCAGAAAACGAAGGTCGGTAGTCTGCGACAGAACTACTTTCGTATTCGCTTCCTTTACGAATCACTATTCGATAAATTCGGCACCAATGTAAGTGCAGAATTTACCCTTTTATCTTCGTTTCTGGATATCGCTGACAGCTATCACGGCTAGTTTCCCAAAGCGTGAATACCAGATACGGCACTGTTGCCTTCAGATTGAGAATTTGTTCTATCAGAGGATGACGGTGCATTAGAGAAGAACCACCACCTCCTCTCACTATCGCTCCCTAGCAGTTGTTTAAATACCATAATCGCAGTCCCAATTGTAGAAGAACAAAATGTTCAAATGTTTGTAAACCTATTGGACCAAACTGCTATGGTCGTCAGTCCCTAGATATAAAAACTACTTAAACTAACTAACACTAAGCACAGCACACACACCCATACCCGAGGAAAACTAAAACCTCTGGCGGGAACGACCGCCCAGTTCGTATCATGACGCCTTAGACCATGCGGCGCTTGCGCGGCAGAAGAACTTATACTTGCGTTAGAAATGAGTTAAGCTGTTTAATATTTTACGTTTAAGCTTGTAAGAGCCGAAATACTCGTCACACTACACATTTTACTGAAGTCCCATCTTCGCATACTCCTCACGGATGTAAACATTATTCTTCGAGGTCCCGTTCCCCTTATAGATGGTTGGCCAACAGGTCGCTGTTGTGCGTTTGAAGTTCTCTTGGTTCCCGCATGGTTATTTCCCTTTATCCGTTTACTTGGATTTGGTGAGAATTTATCTTGGTCCACAGTTTTTCAGGAATACCTTCAAACTTTCTTCGCTCTTCTCTTCAGCTTACTCTTTTGTCCTGCCATTGTCCTCGAGAATTTTCTTATGAGGGAAGAAGTTATAATCTGCGATTCTGACCATTCCCTTTTGTTAAGGTTTTGACATGTAGGAAGGGGATGAATGTTGGTGACAGTTATTTAAAGTGAAATGGGGGAACCATCGGTTTCATCTATTTGAGGATTGCTCCCTGTTTTTTCCTGTTGGTTACGTGCATCACAATTATCTCCGTGGGGGGACAGTTTGTGACTGTAATAGTTGACCTACCGTACTAATGCTTCCATAGAGCTCACATAGATGGCACTAGTAGTACCAATAACACATTGTCAATAGTAGAAACCTAAGTAACAAAAATTACTTCTTCTGTGAGATTAATCTGGAAAACACTAAGGCAAAAACTGTGTAAGATGTACGAGACAGGCGAAATAGCCGGCCGCGGTGGCCGAGGGGACTGAGGAGCTCCAGTAACGGTCTGCACGTCCACTACGATCGGGGTTTCGAATTCCCCCTCGGGCATGGATATTTGTGCCGTCCTTAGTTGTAAGTAGTTCATAAGTAGTTTGTAAGTTTAGGGACTGATGACCCCGTAGTTAAGACCCATAGACTCTACAAACATTTTTTTGAACAGGCGAAACACCATCAGGCTTTAAGAAAAATTTAATAATGCACATTCCAAAGAAAGCAGGTGCAGACAGGTGTAAAAATTACATTACAGAACCATCCGTTTAATAAGTCATGGTACGAAAATTTTAAGACGAATTATTTACAGTATAATAGAAAGTGTAGTAGAAGGGAAGATCAGTTTGGATTTATGAGAAATGTAGGAACACGGAAGGCAATACTCAACTTACATCTTATCTTAGAAGATAGATTATGGAAAGGAAAACCTACATTTCTAGCTTTTGTAGATTTGGAGAAAGCTATTGAAAATATTGACTGAAATACACTCCTTCAAATTGTGACGGTAGCAGGGGCAGGGAACGAAAGGTAATTTACAAATAGTAAGAAAACCAGACAGCAGTTTTTAGAGTAAGACGAAGAAAGGGAAGCATTGGTTGGGAAAGGAACAAGACAGGGTTGTAAGCTTTCTCCAATGTTATTCAATTTGTACACTGAGCAAGCTGTGAAGGAAAGCAAGGAAAGATTTGGTGAAGGAATTAAACATTGCGTTTTGCTGCTGACATTTTAATTCTGGAAGAGCAGGTGAACGGAATGGGCAGTAGGTTGAAAGGTGCGGATAAGACGAGATTTAACAAGACCAAAACAAGGGTAATGGAGTACAATCTAAGAAAATCAGGCGATTCTTAAGAATTAGATTAAGTAACGAAATAATATAGGTGGTAGAAGAGTTTCGTTGTTTGGCAGTAAAATAACGTATGATGGCCGCAGTACAGAGGATATAAAATGAAGAATGGCAATGGGAAGAAAAGCGTTTTTGAAAAAGAAATTTGTTAACATCGAATAGTAATTTAAGTGTAAGGAAGTCCTTTCTAAAGGCTTTTGTGTGGAGTGTTGCCTGGTACGGAAGTGAAACATGGACAATAAACAGTGCGGACAGGAAGAAGATAGAGGCTTCTGAAATGTGGTACTGCCGAAAAATGCTGAGGATTAGATGTGTAGATCGCATAACGAATGAGGAAATACTGAACAGAATTGGGGGAGAAAAGAAATTTTTGGTTTACCTTAATAGAAGTTATCGATTGGTAGAACACTTTTTTTAGATATCAAGGAATCGTAAATTTAGCATTGGACCGAAGTATGTGGAGTAAAAATCGCAGAGGGAGACTACGATACGAATACACTAAGCAGATACAAATGGATGTGGTTTGCTGCAGAACAAAACAACAACACAGACCAAATAGTACGTTGAGTGTGTAAACGATCGCATATGCAGTAAGTAATTTAAGCAAAAGTAACGTGTTTGTATTCTTTATTATCTTCTGAAGCTAGCTTTTCCGACCACAAATTGTCAAGTCAAGAGTCCTCTAGACCCTGTATTTTATACGTGGAACTAGCATAAAACGCGACGTTGCCTGGGTATTTATTTATTTATTCCAGCTTTGAGACATTACAGAAATATGGCAATCTCTCATAATGTAAAAACTTATAAGTACAGCATCGATACAAAGAATGGTAGTAATCAAAATACAAATGATATGTAACATTCATATATTCAAAACTTGACTATAAGCAATATTTTTTATTACTTATGCAGGATCTAACAAATTGTATGGTGAGCCCACTCCTGAGCAAAGATCATGAATCTCTCCGTGTTAGAAACATGGAGATGTTAAAGTCACTCCTTAGAATTTAATAGATTGACCTGTGATTTATTACTCATCATAGAAAATGTCTCTGGAAATTGCGATCCATTACTTTCCGTGTTACTAGAAGTCCGTCGCTTTCGCCTGCAACCGTGTGCGCTTCACGGTTCAAGGTTGTTTCTAATTTCCCAAGAGCACTGTAATATTTCAGGAATTTCTTTAAGGTGACTGGGGTACACGAGTGTGTTAGTAGTAAATTGTGAAGTCGTACTGAATGAAGAGCGGGAAAGATAGTAAGCGAGAAACTTTTCACCTTTTTATATATATGTGGCATATTTTCTTTCGGACATATACGTCGATGACGGGCATGAACCTCTGTTCAGTGCGGAGGCACTCCTGGGCCCTTACTCTTATGAGAATTAGTTTACAAGAACTACGAGTTAGAGTTCTAGTGGGCAGGGTAAAGTAGATAATTTGTATCTGATGGGAGGCGTAGTTAAGTAATTCCGTGCTGTTGTGGTGATCGCTGTGTCCCCTGTGGTGTAGAGGTCAGCGCAACTGCTTAGAAAGCGAGTACCCGGTTGGGTGCACATTTTCAACTTTACCATTCGCAGTTAATGTCATAGATTCAGTGAATATGAATTTCATAATTTTCTTCTGGTTGAAAGCGAAAACAGTTTTAAAAAGATTTGAAATTAATTTTAAGGATTTTTGCAAGTAAAAGTACTCTCATTCTCATATTGTTTATGAATGTGGCCGTTTCATACGACTACCATTGTTGTTTATGACGTCATATCTCCTGAACGATCATTCGTAAGTGATTCTTAACTCTGCAGAAATTTTTACCTGACGGTAAGGAATATGTGTACCAAATTTGATTGAAATAGATCCAGTGGTTTAGGAGGAAATGTGATACATTGTAGCGTGGAGAATCATTTTTTCGCGCAGTTCATTGTTTATGACGTAATATCTCCTGAAGTATGTGTTGTACTTGATTCTTACACTTATGGCGACCGACCTCTTGGTCTGAAGGTAATGTGTGTCAAATCCCACTAAGATAGGAACTGCTGTGGAAGCCTTATGCTATGAAATCTACTATTGTCGGTGATAGCACACGCTGTTAACATTTCTACCTTACCTCCGAAAAAATGGACTCGCCCGTCCCACGTCATCGACGTGCGCACAATCGAGGGAAAAACAGTCAGTTGTGAGTGAGCGGGCCGGCCGCGGTGGCCGAGGGGATTGAGGCGCTCCAGTCACGGTCTGCATGGCCACTACGGTCGGGGTTTCGAATCCCCCCTCGGGCATGGATATTTGTGCCGTCCTTAGTCTTAGCTAGTTCATAAGTAGTTTGTAAGCTTAGGGTCTGATGACCCCGTAGTTAAGTCCCTTAAGTCCTACAAACATTTGAACATTTGATCATACAATGTAAGCTTTCACGGCCGGCGTCAACTTCATTTAAAACTTCCGGGCTCATAAGCCGTGGTTGATTTATAAAACTTTCCCCAAACGTTTCATCTTCGGCTGCGGAAGACATCTTTAGAGGTAGTTCGCCAGTTCGCCATTCTACCTCTGAAGATGTCTTCCTCAGCCGAAGATGAAACGTTAGGGGAAAGTTTTATAAATCGACCACGGCTTATGAGCCCGGAAGTTTTAAATGAAATTTGAACATTTGATTTGAGCGAGCAGTCTAACGTAACGATGTCACTATGTTTTCGAAACAGGAACAACGGAGTTGGATAAAAATTGAATGTTCCAGTGTTTGTATAGGACGACAGTATCATCAAGAGGCGTGCGGGGAATCGTAATTGCCGTACAGAACAGTGGCACGTTGGGTAAAAGCCTTCAACGAAGTCCGGCAAACTATGGCAGACAAGCATCGAGCAGGTCGTCCTAGCCTCTCTCTAGAAGAAGTGGATACTTTTACCGCATTACTGATCGACGCCAGACGATACGTGAGTTCGCCGAAGAAACCGGATTAGCGGATACGAATGTGCTTCACATCCTCAAGGAACGCCTCGGCATGCGAAAAATTGCATCACGATGAGTTCTGCATGAACTGACGGAAATGGAGGAATGGATGCGTTACGACGCTGCTCAGACGGACTTGGAGCACTATGAGCGCGAAGGAGAGGCTTTCTTACACCGAATCGTAGCACTGGTTGAGACATGGGCTACATCGTTCGAGCCAAACAAACGCCAATCCAACGAATGGCGTCATTATGGATTGTCGTTAAAGTGTAAAGTCCGTCAGAGCCCAAGTATGGTGATTCTCGTGTACGACTGTGATGGTTTACCCCAGCACATTACGTCCAGTGCACAGTATTACTGTTCGTTTTCGGAGCATCACCTGCGACCAGCTTTGCGAAAGAAGCGGTAACACTTTCTGCGCAACCCACCCGTCATTTTGCACAACGCGCGCGCGCATAAAGCACAGTCTGAGGCTGCTCTATACGGTCGATGGGACTGGAAAGTACTGTACCATGCACCATAGTCTTGGAATGAGGTCCTCGTGACTTCGAAGATGAAGAAACCACTTCGTGGCATTCACTTCAGAGCTGTTGCAGAAATTCAACAGGTAGTAGACCGCTCCATTCGCGCCATCAACAGAACAGACTCTGCTAATGGTATAGTACGCCTTGAATAACGCTGGCAACGGATTCTCCCCAATGCTGGTGACTAATTTGAAGGACAGTAACAGGTGCAAACAGTAACGCTTTTGCATCGGCCATGAATAAATAGTTACCACTATTTAAGTTCCAACCCAAGTATAAAGAAGATTTACCTGCACAAACAATTGGTAGTTCATCGATATAGGAATGCTTAAAAATACTATCGATATCATCGCATGTCTTGTAAGGTGGCAATCACCTTCACATTTATTTTATTGGGATAAATTCATACCTGTGTTTTTCGCCTGGCCGAGAGAACGCACATTCAACTGCCCGCACGGGGCACGGCTTGAGGGGTGTCAGGGGGGGTGGACTCGCCTTGTACGCTTCACAGTGGACTCGTCCACTTGGCGACAGGAGTTCTGGAGTTGCTGCACGCTGATTGGAGGGCCTGTGTAGCACGACTAACGTGGAATCCTCTCATTGGCGGAAGTGATTCTGAATTTCCTACGGTGTAGTAACATCTAGATATACCCCCAGCGACTCGTCGTGGAGGGCTCTCTCTAGAGGTTCAGCGTCTGCACTGTATGTCGGCGGCCGAGTTTATGCTCATCGTCGGACAAACAGACCTTTTGTCTGCAGGCACTTGTTGCTACATTACATGTGGTACTTCTGTAATTACGATCGCATAGCGATCGGCATAATAAGCGAGTCTTACGTGTGCTCTGAGGGTGACCCGTAAGCCTAGCGGTATCAAGGTTTGCAGCACCATCGGAAGTAGGTCGCAGCCAAGACCACTCACGGTACAGTGTGCTATTTCCTCAGGGCTCCCTTCCTTCCACTGAACTCAGCTTACGTTTGACGTGTTTTTCGCGCAATTTCACTCATTTGCGACACCCGCGTTCTGTGACCCGACTTGTAATTTACTGATTAATTCGTGGCAGGTACACGAGATCAGACTTTTCCTAAGTTCATGTAACATTATCCTTTACCTTATTCTGTTATTCTGCGGCTACAAACCTGTGAAATTCGTTTATATGTTCATAATCTTCACATCCATTGATTTTCTATTATTAAATCGTAATTTTGTTTTATAAAAAATTCTCGTATCACTTAGAGCACCAACAAACCCACTCCTGACCCAGCAGGCCCATTTAGAATAAGATTTTGGGGGTTTTGGGTACAAGTTCAGCATAAGAATTGAGCTACTCACGATTTTGGGGACTTCTCTTGCCTCAGGGGCTACCACGAAAAGAAATACAAAAAATGTTCAAATGTTTGTAAAGCTTATGGGACTTAACTACGGGGTCATCAGTCCCTAAACTTACAAACTACTTATGAACTACTTACGAACTAGGACGGCACAAATATCCATGCCCGAGGGGGGATTCGAACCCCCGACCGTAGTGACCGTGCAGAGCGTGACTGAAGTGCCTTAGTCCCCTCGGCCACCGCGGCCGGCAAAAGAAATACAATACAAGCGTTAGTGTTGCGCCGAAAGGCGAGGTAAGAGATTAGACGTATAAGACTGCCCAATCGAGAGCAACGCTAAAGTCACAACAATAGATGTTTAAGTAAGAGTAACGGGTGAGGTACCTGGAGACGGGTTGTGTGGCCGGGCCGACGGCGGTGTGATCCGGGCAGGAGGCGGGTCTGGCGTGCGCCCTGCGCGGCGGCTGCTGCTGCTGCTGCTGGTGGTGGTGGTGGTGGTGGGGGCGGCCGGCGCTGACGTCAGCGGGAGAGGACCTGGCGCTGCGCAGCGGCAGTGGGCGGCAGGCGGGGGCGGCGCCACTACCACTGCTACTGCCGCAGCCGCAGCCCACGTCGACGGGCGCGGAGCGCGCGCTGCGCAGCGGTCTGCCGTGGCCGATGCTGTGGCCAGCGCCAGCCGCGCGGCTGCGCGACTCTGCGGGCGTCGAGCACGGCGAGCAGCTGCTGGAGCTCTGCGCGCCGCCGCGAACGCCCGACCGGCTGCACAGGCACACACCTTATACTGCAAACATCCCACACAGATGCAGCATAATGTCACCTATCGTGTCTATTTTAGTCGCTGCCTTTCCGTAGTTACTACTGTGTCCTCTTTGTCAGAAAATCTCCTATCCAATCACAAGTGAAGGGTACACGGAAAGAACGGGCTCATCGACATCTATCTATATCTATAAATGTGAATGTCTGTTCGGTGTACGTTTATCACGTCTGAAACACAACACATAACGAACTAAAAATTTGTACAGTTACTAATGTCGACCAGGGGACGGCCGCTGTGGCCGAGGGGACTGAGGCACTCCAGTCACGGTCCGCACGGCCACTACGGTCGGGGGTTCGAATCCCCCCTCGGGCATGGATGTTTGAGCCGTCCTTAGAATTAGCTAGTTCATAAGTAGTTTGTAGGTTTAGGGACTGATGACCCCATAGTTAAGTCCCATAAGCCATACAAACATTTGAACATTTGATTTGAGTTACTTAATGTTGCTTGAGTAAAAAAAAAAAAAAAAAAAAAAAAAAACAAAAAAAAAAAAAAAAAAAAAAAAAACACGCATTCATTGTATAGGTAACTGTTCCCCTAGATCTGCGAATGTCTCTCTTTAGTCAAGTGAAAATAAATCTTTATGTTTTGTTAAAATGTGACTAACTGAGTTCGTGCCGGCCGCGGTGGCCGAGGAGACTGAGGCGCTCCAGTCACGGTCAGCACGGCCACTACGGTCGGGGGTTCGAATCCCCCCTCGGGCATGGATATTTGTGCCGTCCTAGTCCGTAAGTAGTTCATAAGTAGTTTGTAAGTTTAGGGACTGATGACCCCGTAGTTAAGTCCCATAGACTCTACAAACATTTGAACATTTGAACTGAGTTCGTAAACGATGTACGAAACAGGAACACGAGCGCAACTCTGCATAGCGAGCGGCCACAGCCTCGAGTGGGACGCGTTAGCTCGTGGCGACGAACGCTAATACATATCGTGCTTTTACTCGGGACTGCAAAGAGCTGTGGCTCTCATTCCAGCGTTAAAAACAATTTCGAAACGTTGGCTTCATTTGATACACAGCTGAACCAAACGTAAACTGGCCAGCGACTATATTTTACACTACAAACCTTTCAAAAGACGCGCGATGTTTTACTTTTTTGAGAAGTATCATAGTAACTATGAGCAACAATGGTAAGAGAGCCAGTTCATTATCATGCTGAGATTCATGACTATAATGTGTGAAAGAATCAATTTTTTTTCATCGAATAGCTTCTTCAGAGTCGATTGGGAAAGATTGGATAGCACTAAAAAGATGCAAATCCAAAAATCATGGTTTTTTAATTTTTTACGCACAAAGTAATAGTTTATATGAAAAAGTAGGTACACAGTCGGAAGTAGCTTTACTTCATTCACATAAAACAATTTTTCGAAGGCAGAGTAGAGAACTCGATATTTGGGCCCCCGCAGCTCACGCCCGCTGCCCGCATCGGCGGATCTGTGTTCTGACACAAGTCGGCGTCCGCCGCACTCAGAGAAATTTTCCCTGCAGCTCATGCAGCCAAGAAGCTACACGACGCTGTAGCCGGGAGCTTCTTTGAACGACCGGTAGACTGCAGCAAGCTGCAGGATTGCTCTTTGAACACGAATTTCCGTACTGCGCATGCGCGGATGCAGCCCTGCAGCTCTTTGAACGAACCCACTGTGTCCGACTGCATCCAGCAGCGAACATTTCAACGACGCGGCCGGGCCGCAACGGCTCAAGGTCACTGCCCGCACCGCTTGCCCACGTTGTGTGTGGCCAGGCCTTTAGTCGCTGTCTTTCCTTCAGTTACTACTGTGTCCTCTGTCAGAAAATCTCCTATCCAATAACAAGTGAAGGGTACACGGAAAGAAGGGGCTCATCGACATTTTAGAAATTTTTCAGGAGAATCTTTTGAAGTGTACGCATCTAGAAAGGGCTCATCGACATCTTACAAGGAGAGGACGCCTACTCGTTATCGTCGAATCCGTCCACATTTATGGTACCCTAGCTTAAACCCGCGGCTCCGCTCGCGTGTTGGTTGATTATGATAGATAAGCTGTCTTTCAGTAGTGTGTTATGAGACTGGTTTTGAGGGATGAAATGAAATGCAATACCTTTTTTAGAATCAAACTTAAAACTATTCCTATCAGTTTGCATTAGTCTATGCACTTACCGTTTGTCAGGAAAGTAGTGTAGATCAAATCACACGTAAAAATGCACTCGTTTCGAAGAATCCAATCACGAAATTCAACAATAATGATTGTAATAATATCACCACTTGATGTGATGCGCGAAACGTCAAATCGATTTTTTTTAAAGATTTATTAAAATAGATTTCTTTTTTACTGCTTTATTTATTATTATATTTCCTTATTCGTATGCTTATTCTTACAGAGAAAGAGCTGAAGACATTGTAGCACGCATAGACCAAAGATATGGTGTGTGGCATCACGTTTCGCTGTATGTAACCTCCTTGCTATAGAGGCGCAAACGTCATCGCTGGCCTTCAGTCCGAATTTTTTTAATAATTTGACGACTTTCAACCACCATATCTTTCACCCCGTTATAGCTATCGGCATGGAACTGCTATGGTATACAACGAAAGACTTCGGACAACAATTACACACAGACCATTTGTATGCGTTCTGTACTTTGCGCTGCAGAGCGAAATATTCCGTCCCAATATAATCCACCCTTTTATCATTATCAACCATCAAGCAATAATGCAACCAATAAAACCATTTTCAAAGAGTAATTATTGTTCCGCATTTCGCGTTATATTCTTCAAATTACCAAATATCTATCACATCGCTATAAAATGTGCCTAAAACCTCAGGTATAAATTAGTAACTGTACAAATATTTAATATGTGGATCTTGTCGTTCGGACGTGATCAGCGTACACCGAACAGACATTCACACACACACACACACACACACACACACACACACACACACACACACCCATATATATATATATATATATAAAACCGTGCCTAAATCCTCCCCCGGGTAGACATTAGTAACTGCACAAATTTTTAGCTCTTTATGTCTTGTGGTTCAGACGTGATAAGCGTACACCGAACAGACATTCACATTTATGGATATAGATGTAGGGCATGGTGGAACACAAAGTGCCCCAAGTGGGAACTCCAGATGGCCAAGCGTCTACTAAATAAAACGAAATTTGATACGGATCTATCACCATATGCATCTTAACAACTGTTCTTGTGATGGCGTGTTTAGGAAGCGGTGATTAACTCAGCGGGAGAAGTTCGGATTCGTATTAAGAAGGTCGCGGGTTCAACTGCACCCGACGCCAAATTTTTTCCTGCTCCTTGGTGTGTGTGTGTGTGTGTGTGTGTGTGTGTGTGTGTGTGTATGTATGTACGTATGTTCCACATCTCCTCCTAAACTACTGGACCGATTTCAACCAAACTTGGTACACATGATCCTTACTATCAGGCAACTATCACTGTCGGGGTAAGAACCACACATACGTAAGGAGATATGACGTCATAACAAATGACAGTCGTGAAAAATGGCCGCGTCATGCGATGAGGGAAAGCCCAAGTAGTTTTCTCTGCATCAGACGCATTCGTTGCTGTTTGGGGGGGGGGGGGATAATTGTTGGTCCCCGCCCAAACAGCTTAGACTGAATGAGAAAAAGTGTCAAGTCTTGACTATGTAATCTTCCCGGAAAGGACGCATTTCGGTGCACGGTGCGCGAGAACGCATACACGAAAGAGCCGCTCAATGAAAACAATTCCGAGAACTGTGTGTTTATCTGACGGAATAAGCCTTTGGACTTACGATCCCTAAATGCCTGCCTATCCGGATAACGATTCTCTTTTGTCTCTGTATCAAGTGGCAGCCGTTAAAGAATTGTGATTGCCACGTGTGTGCTAGCAGATAGTGTTTGCGAAATGTTCCGAAATGATAACTGAACGCTTAGGCTCTGTTCTGTTACTGAGCTCTTGACAGCTTTACACATATTTGATTTACAAACAGAATTTGATTGATGGATCTGGGTCTGGCGGTAGGCATGGCGGAAGGATAACTAGTGTAGAATCTGGCGATAACTGCAGTATCCTGGTGATGTAGTCAGCGCGAATGTATAGTAACCAGGAGTCCTAGTTCGAATCGCAGCCTTCAAGTGGATTTTAACCGTCGTTTCTCCAAGCGTGAGTAGAGATTTTGTAGCAGTGTGCCTTACTGCCGGCTTTCCGAGCTTATAAGTCTTCTGTTTTTGATCGAAATAGCATTCGTAGGCGTATAAGTTTCGACAACCTCCATATTCTGAAAGTCAAATAGTCATACTTTCATATGATACTACCCGCAATTATTTTTGGAGTGGCTGTATCAGTGAAGTATTCAGCTGATAAATGTGTATCATATGCGGCAAGTCAACGCTTAATACAGCAAAACTTACTGTCGTTAACGAAACGATACATTGACTACCGCTTTTGCAGGTTCTCGTTCCCGCGCAGCACAACACCTGTGGTTTTCTCAGGTAACACTGAAGGACGACAGAACCACTTTGTTTCGCCTTGGCCTTTTTTTGTATCCTGTGATAGTTTTTCTGTGACAGTATAATTTGCAGTTATAATATATAAATCAGGTTTGGCCGCTTAAGGCCAGGCGAACATAAAGATCAGTTTACTATGTATGTCTGAAACTAACGTCAACTGTAAAGTGATGAATATTCACACAAATGAATCAGGATCAGGAGATCCCTACTCGAGAAGTATGAAAGAATATGCAGGATACTAACATTGTCAACTTCTGTCAATAAATGTACGCTCTCAGTAGGATGACATTTTCAAGAGGGTTGGGGTTAACGATCAGCTTTAAACCTTGTGTGTATTTCTACATTTTCTGTCACCTACTTGCCTACTTGATATCGTAATAGCCACACTGCCATATCTCACTGTAGTGGTATTTCAAGTCGCGTCGGATTAGCCGTGCACACTGGGGCGCCGTGCTGCGGTGCGCGCGGCCATTCGCCGTCGTGGGGGTTCGAGTCCCCCCCTTGGACATGGATGTTTGTGTTGTCCTTAGGTTACTTTACCTTAGTTTAAGTAGTTTGTAAGCTACGGACTGATGACCACGCAGTTGAGACCGATATATTTACAAACATTTGAACATTTTTAGTATTTGATGCCACGTGGGAACGGCTGTGCGGTGTAAAGCGCAATGGCACGGATTGTACGGACACTCCCGTCGAGATTCAAGTCTTCCACCGGGCATGGGCATGTGTGTTGTCCTTAGCGTAAGTGAAAAATGTTCAAATGTTTGCAAGCCTATTGGATCAAACTACTATGGGCAACTGTCCCTAGACTTACAAACTACTTAAACTAACTCACACTGATAACACACATACACCCCCCCCCCACACACACACACATATACACCACACACACAATAGGTGATCAAAAAGTCAGTATTAATTTGAAAACTTCATTAGTCACGGAATAATGTAGATTGAGAGTTAAAAATTGACACACATGCTTAGAATGACATGAGGTTTTAATAGGAAAAAAGGTTCAAAAAATGTTCGACAGATAGCGATTCATCTGATATGTTCACCATCATTCGTCAACAATAGCTGTAATCGAGGAATAACGTTGTGAACGGCACTGTAAAGCATGTCCGGAGTTATGGTGAGGCATTGGCGTCGTATGTAGTCTTTCAGCAACCCTAGAGATGTCTGTCGATCACGCTACACTTCCTACTTCAGGTAACGCCAAAGCCAATAATCGCACGGCCTCAGGTCTGGGGACCCGGGAGGCCAAGCATGACGAAAGTGGCGGCTGAGCACACGATTATCACCAAGCGACGCGCGCAAGAGATCTTTCACGCGTCTAGCAATACTTTTATTTTTTTATTTATTTATTGGTACTAATAAAACCCCATGTCGTTCCAAGCATGTGTGTCAATTTTTTACCTCTCTATCTACATTATTCCGTGGTTTATTAATTTTTTTTGATCACCCGGTATGCTCAAGGCAGAAGTCGAACCTCCGGCGGGAACGGCTGCCCAGTCAGTAGCAATTCCGCGCGGGGAGCGTAAGTTAGTTCAAGTAGTTGCGAACTTCAGCCAAATCGGCATACACCGTGGAAGTCGCTGGAAAATAGGAAATGGAGGAATCGAATCCTCACAGCGGACCCTGTCACCTGGTGGTTAGTTGACTGGCTTGAATTTAAAGTGTGGAAACTGTCAAACTGTATGAGGCGGGCCAAACACCAAGGAGATGTATCCCAGGAAAGATTTCTGCACCTCCCGGACACTCATTTTCTTTCTCGCTGCTGATACGCGTGCTCAGTCGTTAGCAGCCAATGTCTTTCCTGTCATTATTGCTTAAGATATGTGACTCGTAGAGGGCCTTCACGTTGGTTGTCTTGTATTTTAGTTTTAGCTTGTGAATTGTAAGCTGTAGATTCGGCTTGACTTTCACAGTTGTGGGGATGTGGAGGGATGTGTTAAATATTTTATTTGTCACCTCAGTATGAAATTTAAGTTGGTAAACCTGGTACTTCTTCGTAATTAATAAAATTTATATCTTTGTTGAATTTTTCATACTGGAATTATTGGTTCTGTGTAACATTTAAAATTAAAGACATTTTATAATGTTTGAGCATGAAATTCCGTTTCTCAGGGGCTGATATTTAATAAACCGAAAAAATTGAATAATTGAGTCCTGGTAGTTCAGACAGTTTGAAGCCCGTCACAAAAGATATTATTTGTACTTGATTCCTTTCTATCGAATTATTCTTTAGAAAAAATTTCATTATAAGTTTCTTCTAATCAAAACTGTTAGATATTTTCTTTCACATATTAACTGATTCATTACGAATTTCACAGATATATGTTAACTTTTAGAATCTTCTTGGACAATAATAGGGAGCTAAATACTTAAATAGTTGTTTAAGACTTGTTTAAGTATCACAGATTCTCTATTTTGATTTTAATATTTACAACAAAATCACTTTCTCAGAAAACACTTGATGAGTTCACAATGCGTGATTATTGTCGTCAAAGTCTCATTTATATTAAAGTATCTGGATCCTGTTACATTACTTACGAACTTTAACTCTTCCAGATACGTTTTTTAAAAGTTATTTCATTAAACTTGGCAATAAGGTCAAATTCCAAAATCAGGAATATTAATCAGTCTATTACGGAGGCAGAAGTTTCTAATTCTTCCGTCCTAGCCTATCCAGATCAAAGTCCAACGATAATGTACGCATTCGTGTATGATCACGATATGAAAGTATAACGGATAAATACTTTTTCTCGGGTTCCTTCCTATCTTGGAAATAAACCGCGTAGATACCACAGTCTAATATACACAGTCACGATACTCACTGTTGTAAAAGTTGTTACCAACCGACAGTTGCTGCGACACTAGCGCTCATAGCGGTGGGCAAGCTGCCGAAGTAGTGATGTTTGTTTATAATCGCTTTTGTACGTAATTAACAAAATACTTACTATAATTTTTGCGTTACAAGCATTATTAAAATATCGAGACAGAAACATAATACGGAAATTAATATAAAAACAGCCTCATTTAAATGATTCAATGGTATAAAGAACAACGGTCATGAACAAATACTTACGAATATGAGTTTATTTGCAGCTTATTCCCGTGAAAGTAAGTTGCATATAAACATAATGGATTAATAAATTTCTATTATGGTCTGTTCTTACTATGGCAGCCAGTTTTTGACGTGTATCAATTCGGTATGGAGTCTAATGATTCTCACGTTTTTACACTCACTCGTGTTTCTTATACGTGCACATTCTTTTAAGTGTTATTACTTTAGCTTTAAAAAACCAATCTTTTGATGATTCTTGCCGTTTGTGGTTCAAATATAGAAACAATTATGGAATTGGGTTCTTCTTTATTGGAAAACAGTTTGGTTGCTTTTATCGTTATATTGCCATGTCCGTGACGTTACACAGCTACAGCTGTGATGGTTGATTTGGTATGTTAAATACCGTATTTATTGCATTCTATATACGTATCCTATGTTCCACCCTCACAGATTTTACTGGAATTCTAATGAAAAATACTTAATGTGGTGTCGCACAAGTACAAAGTGCGCGCCACCTACTTTCGTCGCGCACCGCCATGCACGCCCGGCGCGGCGATCTCACGACGACAGCCACGAGCGCCCTCTGCTGGAACGCCGCTCGTGGCCACCACTGAAGAACACCGGTCACTTCGCACTTCGGACTGATAGAGGAACGAGTCGGCACTTCGGACTGAGATAGCAACGAGTTAGGACCTTCGTAATCCGATAGGCACGAGTGAAGACTTTGCTATTGTACAGGCACTAGGCAGGCCTCTAACAACTATGTATCAACGTTCTGCAGTACTATGTAAAAGTTAAGTATTGTTACATTCTGTGCAATATATCTCTTTCTAATTTACTCGAGTGTTTATAGTTTCTGGCTGCTCCCCTCCGTACCTGCACCAGCGTGTCGGTCTCATTCCACTCGGCCACCGACACCTACGACGAGGCTGGGACACAAAAGCGGCGACGAAGTCGGGACACAAAAGTGGCGACGAGGAGTGATAGACGAACCTTGGACCAGTCCGCTTGCAGCAGCCAGACAGCAGCAGTCGGAGCACGCAAAAATTGCTCCCGCCCACCCACCCTTATTATAAGAATTTTGGGGGAAGATATTTTGTTACGTATTTTGTGGACTTTTTTGTTTCAGAGCGTCCTCTTTCATATTGCATTTGTGTTTTGTTATAAGTTGCTTGTATGCGCGGCGCCTAATCGGTCAGCATGGCCACTACCCCGAACCCAAACTTAATGGAAATTATTCAGTTACAGACGTCGCAAATCTCACAACTTCTCAACGCAGTGGCGCAGTTGACGACGACTCAACAACAGCCGTCGCATCAGCAGCCCACACCTGCCGCCGCAACACTTCCTACGTTTCGCCAATACAACGAACGTGAGGAAGAATGGAGTGATTATCTGGCGCAGTTTCAAGAACTCGTAGCGGCTCATCAACTTACAGGTCAGACTGTTAAGCATCTTTTATTGTCTGTGGTGGGCCCCAAAACTTTCGTGTTACTGCAAAAACTATTCCCGCACGCATCTCCTCGTGATGTAGACTTTGAACAAATTGTAGATGCACTGAATGCTCATTATGAGAGAAAAGTTCTTGTAGCCGCTGCACGATACCGATTTTTCAGACTTAAAAAGTTACCGCAGCAGTCACACCAAGAGTGGATTACGGAATTGAAGGGCTTAACCCGCCAATGTAAATTTACTTGCTCTTGTGGACTTTCGTATAGTGACGTGATGTTGAGGGATGCGATTACGCAGAATATTCAGGACCCCAGAATTAGAGCAGCAATTCTGAAACAGTCTGACCCCTCATTAGACAGTGTACTGCAGCTTATAGAAGCGCATGATACTTTTGACTTAGCAGATGTAGAAATGCAAAGCCACAGTGTAAATTCAGTGCGCCGCAACGGACGCTTTCCTAGCCGTAGTTCTCAGTATAGCACTAGTGCTTCTTATTTTTCTACCGGCCGTGCTGAACAGACAGTGAACAGTAGCCAGAGTAAAAGTGCGACGCAAAGGTCGCCCCGTAATGTTAGACACAGTAATTTGCATAACGGGCGCCAACGCTCATTTCAGAAAAATGTACGTAAATCTTGCCCCCAGTGTGTGTCTCGCCACAAGCGTGCTCGTTGCCCTAGTCGCAACGCAACCTGTTATCAATGTGGCCAATCGGGGCATGTGCAGTCTGTGTGTATGCAAATTAAAAACTCGAACAGTAACGTTAGAAACAGTGCTTCGCATAGTGCGAGAGCGGTGCATACAGTCAATGTCATAGACGCTGTGGAGTTTAACAGTGCTTTAGTTGGTTCTCCATTGCAAGAAAGTAGTTCTGCGCCTATGGCAAAACTATATAGTGCGCCACGTAGCAAGCGCCGACGAGCGCGTAAAACAGTGCAACGGAAACGGGTTCGGGACACGCAAAATGACTATGAACAGTGCATTCCTGTAGTGAACCTAGTGCCTTCTGCAACTTCTTATTGTAAAAGTGCCCAGTACTGTGTAGATAGTGCCAGTAGACTTGTTGTAGATACTGAAAGTAATTTTAGTGCAGTAGCCTCGCATTGCGCGGACGCCGATCCGGCGGTAGTGTCATCTAGTGACAGTGTTGTTAATCCCCTGCGTGCCGAGTCTGAGCCGCTTCCTTCAATACGCGGCCCGCGCAAGTGCAGCAAACAAACCGTAGCAGACGTTGCCCACATTCGCGCGCCTGTCGAGCGCCGCTAGCAAAAACTGTTTGTGAATCTCTCCATAGAAAATAAGACTGTGCAATTTCAGCTTGATACTGGTTCCGCTGTTACATTAATCAATAAAGATACTTATGGACTTCTGGGTTCGCCAAAATTGTCGCCGTCACAGCAAGTGTTAACAGCGTACACAGGTGAAAATATTCCCGTGCTAGGAACGTGTAGCCTGCCTGCCTCTTTTCAAGGTGTAACGAAAACTGTTGCTTTTGTAGTTCTTCAGGCCAAATCTACGCAGAACATTTTTGGACTAGATGCTTTTGACTTGTTTGGTTTATCAATTCAAAGAGATGTGCTTCAAATTTCGTCAATCAATGCATTGTGTGACAAATATAGTGACTTGTTTTCGCCGGAACTGGGTTGTGCAAAAGACTTCGTGGCACATGTAACTTTAAAAGAATCTGCAGTTCCAAAATTTCGTAAAGCTAGACCAGTGCCATCGCATTGCGTGATACAGTTGCCGAAGAACTTAAACGTTGGCAAGATAGTGGGGTGATTTCTCCTGTTTCTGCGAGTCAGTGGGCCTCGCCTATAGTAATTATACCCAAGCCGTCAGGAAAACTTCGTCTCTGTGCGGACTTCAAATCAACTGTCAACAGTCAAACAATTGTAGACACTTATCCCCTGCCCAGACCTGACGAACTGATGGACAAATTAGGACAGTCTCGCTTCTTTTCTAAGATTGATTTAGCAGAGGCATACTTACAGATTCCACTTGATGACGAGTCAAAAAAGTTTTTCGTCATTAATACTCACATGGGCCTTTTTCAATTTCAACGCCTACCCTTTGGCAGTTCTTCCGCCCCCGCTATTTTTCAGCGCTTTTTGGAACAGCTGACAGTTTCTGTACCGTGTTGTTCGAACTATTTAGATGATATTGTGGTATCCGGACGTACAGTTGAAGAACATTTAGCAAACCTGGAGTGCCTTTTCAAAGTTTTGACTGCAGCAGGTCTACGTTGTAATAAAGCAAAGTGTTCGTTTTTTCAAACTGAAATAGAGTACCTAGGCCATGTGATTAATGCCCAAGGAATCCATCCCTTACAGTCACATCTTCGAGCAATCAAAGACTTGCCTCCTCCTAAGAATGTGCACGAATTGCAAGCAGTAATGGGAAAGCTTAACTATTATTTCAGGTTTATTCCCAATGCCTCTCAGATTGCAGCTCCACTGCATCACTTACGTAGGAAGAATGTTCCTTTTGTATGGTCCAAAGATTGTCAGGTTGACTTTGACAAATTAAAGTCTGCACTACTCAGTGATGCATGTTTGATTCCCTTTGAACTCTCGTCGGGTTGCACAGGAAACAGCTGCGGATGCAGACCTAAGTGTGGTAGCACGTTTTGTTCGCTCAGGGTGGCCTGCCAGAGCCAAAGACATTGATCGGCCTCTGGTTCGACGTTATTTTGCACAACGTCACGCATTATCTTTAAGTCAGGGTGTTCTGTTGTTACATACCGACAACGACCAAGCAAGGGTGATTGTTCCTCGTTCCCTGCAACGTGAAGTGTTACGCCTCCTGCATCAAGGACATTGGGGTATTGTTAGGACAAAGCAACTGGCCAGACGTCATTGTACCTGGGTTGGTATGGACGCTCAGATAGAGAGCATGACATCACAGTGTACAGTTTGTGCGGAGCATCAGGCGGCTCCTCCACAGCGTTTCTCAGACTGGCCACGCCCCAAGGGACCATGGCAACGTTTACACATTGACTTTGCTGGACCTTTCTGGAATACGCGCTGGTTAATTGTTGTAGACGCTTTCAGCAAGTTTCCTTTTGTGATTGCCATGAACTCAACGACAGCTTCTAGTACAATCAGTGCCTTAACATCAGTGTTTTGCATCGAAGGCTTGCCTGAAACTATCGTCAGTGACAATGGACCTCAGTTTGTTAGTGCGGAATTTCAACAGTTTTGTCGTGTGAATGGCATTCAGCATATCACCACTGCACCTTTTCACCCTCAGTCCAATGGTGAAGCAGAACGTTTCGTTCGAACATTCAAGTCACACATGGAAAAGATGAAAGGTCAGCACTCCAGGCAGCAAGCTCTTCAAATTTTCCTGTCTACGTATCGGTGCATGCCACGTGACGGCCCGTCTCCTGCCGAGCTGCTACACGGCCGCCGTCACCGCACTCTCCTTCACCTGCTGCAGCCTCCCACGCACCGAGTCGGTTCGTATGGCGCTACGCGTTTTCAGGTTTCTTCGCCGGTGCTGTACAGGGTGTTTGCTGGCAACAAGAAGAAATGGTTACCGGGCACCATTCAGCGCGTGCTCGGGCGCAATATGTTTGTTGTACGTTCTTCCACAGGGTCGGAGCTGCGGCGCCACGCAAACCAATTGCGTCTGCATAGGCCGCGCGATCCTGTCTCCGGTTTCTTGATTCCAGACCCAGTTCACCGCCAGGGAGCACAACCACATCGTTCGTCCCCGGACTACGAGATCCCTATGGACGTCGACGTACATCCGACGCAGTCGTCGCCGCCGCTGTCGCCGCCGCAGATGACAGCGTCACCGAGAGGGACTCCGGGACCGTGCGGGCCCCCCCAGCTTGGGCCACGCACCTCAGAAGAAGATGACCTGCTCCCTCTGGGCGGGGGCGGGCGCCCTTCCCCAGGTTTCGGCGGGTTCCCTGGAGGATCGCAAGGCGGATGCCGGGGCGCGGACGGCGTCTCGATCCCGGCCTCAGCTACGACGCCCGTCCCACCAGTAACGCCCCCGCTCAGGCCCTCCTCCCAGTGCCGTCGCCGTGGCCCTCAGCCCTACGCCACGACGGCGCGGCGGTTTGGGGGGGAGGGGTGTGGTGTCGCACAAGTACAAAGTGCGCGCCACCTACTTTCGTCGCGCACCGCCATGCACGCACGGCGCGGCGATCTCACGACGACAGCCACGAGCGCCCTCTGCTGGAACGCCGCTCGTGGCCACCACTGAAGAACACCGGTCACTTCGCACTTCGGACTGATAGAGGAACGAGTCGGCACTTCGGACTGAGATAGCAACGAGTTAGGACCTTCGTAATCCGATAGGCACGAGTGAAGACTTTGCTATTGTACAGGCACTAGGCAGGCCTCTAACAACTATGTATCAACGTTCTGCAGTACTATGTAAAAGTTAAGTATTGTTACATTCTGTGCAATATATCTCTTTCTAATTTACTCGAGTGTTTATAGTTTCTGGCTGCTCCCCTCCGTACCTGCACCAGCGTGTCGGTCTCATTCCACTCGGCCACCGACACCTACGACGAGGCTGGGACACAAAAGCGGCGACGAAGTCGGGACACAAAACTTAACGATCCTGCGTAGAAATTGACGTCTCTCTGCTAAAGGGCATGTCTCCTGGTGTTTCCTAGGCATTTTTATTTTTAATAGAAAATGAAATTACTCATTTAAAGCGTGTATGTTACAGGATGATTGTAAATTAACTGTCTTTTAATGTATCGTTTCGTAACTTATCAGGGATATTATGAAGCCTAAGAAAGGCAAATGGAGAGCTATTTTAAAATTATTACCTATTTATAAGGCACTACATACGTTCCCTAATGTAAAAAAGTATGCTGAATTCAATCTAAACAATACTATTCGCACTCAACTATCGTATTCAGAAACGTAGCTTGCTGGCCGCTTGGAGCGCTGCTATCGCAGCGTATAACAAAAATCTGTGGTACTGTCGTGAGTGTATATGTTAGACTGTGATGATACTTTGAAATAGAGCTGGGTTTGAACATGACTCGAACTGTTCGAACAATTTACGTCACGGTTCAGGAAATCTCAGGAAATGTTCGAACTTTCGATCACAACGCTATCTAGCAATGCTAAGAGGTACTATTTCTACGATTTACAACGATGACATTTATAATCTTTTCTGTGCTGTGCAGTAAACGATTTATAATGAAGATAGGGTGTCATTAATGTACTGTGGGGATTGATAAGTGTGAAAATCCGACTATAGTAGCTTCTTGGTGCAGGTCATAAGTAAAAACAGTAGCGAATATAGGCTATAAGTAAACGATAGCGATCGCGGTTAAAAATTACAGTGCTGCAATCTAGCGACTCCTGTTGATACAACGTACAGAACAGTTCGTGCAGTGTTTTTCCGAGTTTGCAATTACAGTTTATTTTTTTATTACTTATTTCCGTTATTGGGTATTAAATTTTTAATGTTTTCCCTATTTCATCTCTTTTAATCTTGTTTTCAAGACGATTAAAAGGTGGTAACATTTTTATCTGTTACTGTACTGTGTTAAAAGGGAATGGAATGGTCATTTGCAACCTCTCTATTATAATCACATTCACATTAAATGTAATTTCTACTTACGAAGGATTCACATTTTTCCCTTTGAATGTTAGCCGTCAGCAATGAGGTGCAGTAGTTCTGTTCTAGTAGCAGATATTTTGTTTATCATATCTTGCAGTGGGACCAGACACGTCACGTATGCACTGTTTTAAACAAAGTATACAGTTTTTCATACTGTTGCCCTTCTTTTACTTTACATGTACTTGTAATTCCTTGAAATTAGTTCTGAGCAAAGTGGCAGTCCGCTAGCTTAAAAATATCCCGCGTATTGTTGGCAGATAAGCAGCGCCAATCATTTATTATCTGAGTGTGGTACTGTAACGAGTTCTCTCCTGTATCGGGAAATCCCGAACATGTTCGAACACGAGTATCATTTGCCCAACCCTACTTTGAAACTAATCACGGAGAGCTATCACATATAGGGTTATACACTTCGCAATCCAGTAACATAGAGAGCAAATAACGTAGAGAGAGAGCAAGTAACGTAGAGAGAGGGAGTAATTCAACTGCGGGTACTATTTATAATAGCAACCTGACAAATGATCTTTGATATACGAAGTGCTTTGACATACGTATGCCCTGGATACTGTTATTCTGAATTACTCTGATCTATTTTGAATTTACTATATTTTTTGAAAAATGAGAAATTTCTGCCTCTAAACAAATAGTTAAAATTACGTAAAGATGAAAAATGTTGGAATATGGTGATTCTAATGCTATGGTCCCGATGTGGTGTTACAGATAAGACATTCAAATGAGCCATTAACTAGCGACGTTCCTGGTTAGAACGTTCGGCCCGTTGTGGCAGCTCTAAAATACAGCGGGACCCGCCTGCCGGCCTCGTGACCTCCGCCCCCGCCACTCACCTGTGTCCTTCGGCGCTCGCTCCACCGCCGTCCGTGTCGGCGTCCGCCTCTCCACACGCGGGGGCGGCAGCCGCCCCCGCCACTTGTTCCGGGGGAGATTCGCGCGCTGAGGGCATCTCTGCAACAGCAACCAGGACCAACAGCTGTGAGGTCGCTTCAAACGCAAAAAGTGAGTTCAGAATAAAAAGCAAGCATCCTTAACAGCACAAGCGTGTTTTCTACATCTACATAGATTGCAAATCACATTTAAGTGCCTGGCAGAGGGTTCATTAACCACTTTCATAACTTCTCTACCGTTCCATTCTCTAATGGCGCGCGGGAAGAAAGAACACCTAAATCGTTCCGTTTTCGATCTGATTTCTCTTATTTTATTGGGATGGTCATGGCTCCCTAAGTAGGTGGGTGCTTGCAAAATATTTTCACATTCAGAACTAAAAGTCGGTGATTGAAACTTCGGAAACAGATCACGCCGCAATGAATAACGTCTTTGTTTTAATGATTTCCACCCCAATTCGTGCAACAATTCCATGACGCTTTCCCCCCCGTAACGTGATAAAACAAAACGAGCTGCCCTTCTCTGAACCTTCTCAATATCTTCCGTTAGTCCCACCTGGTGAGGGTCCCACAAGGGGCAACAGTACTCCAAGAGAGGACGCACAAGTGTGATGTAGGCAGTCTCTTTGGTGGAGCTGGTGCATCTTCGAAGCGTTCTGCCAATGAAACGTAACCTATGGTTCGCCTTCCCCACAATATTTTCTATGTGTTCTCTCCAGTCAAAGTTGTTCGTAATTGTAACTCCTAGGTATTTGGTAGAATTTACGACCTTAAGGTTTGACTGATTTATCGCGTAATTGAAATTAAGCGGATTTCTTTTAGTGGTCATGTGTATTACTTCACACTTTTCTTTATTTAGTGTCAATTGCCAATTTTTGCACCAAGTAGAAATTTTGTCTAAATCGCTTTGCAGTTGCTTTTGATCCTCTGTTGACTTCACTGACCGATAAACGACAGCATCATACGCGAACAGTCTAAGGGAGCTATTCAGATTATGTCCTAAATCGTTTATAAACACGAGGAAGAGTAGGGGACCTATAACGCTTCCCTGTGGAACGCCAGATATCACTTCTGTTGTACTCGATGACTTACCGACAATTACAACGAACTGTGTCCTTTCTGATAGGAAATTGTGAATCCAATAGCACAATTGGGTAGATATTCCATAAGCACGCAATTTCATTAGAAGCCGCTTGTGGGGTACAGTATCAAAAGCCTTCCGGAAATCCAGAAATATGGAATTGATTTGAGATCCCTTGTCGATGGCACTTAACACTTCATGTGAATAAAGGGCAAGCTGTGTTTCGCAAGAGCGATACTTTCTGAATCCGTGCTGACTATTGGTTAATAGGTTTTGTATAAAGGAAACGAATTTCCTGTAAGAATCCGCGATTTCATTTTCTTCAATAGGAGGCAAACTACTGCAGGCAATTAAAGGGCTCTACGAAGACTGCCAGGTAGCAGTTAGAGTAGATGGCATATTAAGCTCATGGTTCAGGGTAGTTTCAGGGGTAAGACAAGGCTGTAACCTGTCACCGCTGTTGTTAATACTACTCATGGATCATATGTTGAAAACAGTAGACCGGCAGGACGGGATTAGAACAGGTGAAAAAAAAAGAAGCAGTCTCGCATATGCGGATGACTTAGTTGTAATGGCCGATTCGATTGAAAGGTTGCAAACTAATATTTCAGAGCTCGATCAGAGGTACCAGGATTATGATATGAAGATCAGCATCTCCAAAACGAAAGGAATGTCTGCGGGAAAGAGATTTAAACAGATTGAGTGCCAAATAGGAGGAACACAGAACAGATAGACAGTTTCAAGTACCTGGGATGTATTTTCTCACAGGATGGCAACATAGTGAAAGAACTGGAATCGAGGTGCAGCAAAGCTAATGCAGTGAGTACTCAACTAAATCTACTCTCTTCTGCAAGAAGTTAGCAGTGCACCGCTCTATCTTTCGACCAACTTTCTTGTATGGGAGTGAATGTTGGGTGGATATAGGTTACCTTATTCATAAGGTAGAGGTTACAGATATAAAAGTAGCAAGAATGATTGCAGGTACTAACAGATGGGAACAATGGCAGGAGGGTGTCCATAATGAGGAAATCAAAGAAAAACTGGGAATGAACGCCATAAATGAAATAGAGCGAACAGACAGATGGTGGGGTCATGTTACACGCATGGGAGAAGCAAGGTTACCTAAGAGACTCATGAGCTCGGCAGCGGAGGGTAAGAGGGGCCGAAATAGACTAAGCAGAAAGTACTTAGATTCGGTGCAGTATGATTTCGAAGTAAAAGGCATAACATCAGACGAGGCATCAATGTTAGCATTGAATACGAGATCATGGAGCAATTTTATTAGAGGTACTATGCTCCAGACTGAACGCTGAAAGGAATAATCAGTCTCTAATGATGATGATGATGATGATGAGATGAGGAGGAGGAGGAGGAGGAGGAGGAATTTAAAACCGTCTAGATCGCTAATATTGTATTTATCTATTAAGGCCTTTCGGCATCTAACATTATCAGACCTGTAAGATGACAGGAACAAGTGTTCATTGTACAATCGAATTACACAAAGTTTTAAATATAAATAAAAAATAAAAAGTTTTTACTAGTAAAACTGATTCCAATCCATACTGGTGGCTGGTAAAGCAACAGGTTATGAATTTATCTCGAAAGTCAGTCTCAGATTAAGATTTTCTTCATTTCAATGACGCCTTTCGCCCCTTTGAAGCATCATCAGATAATGTAAAGATATATAGTGAGCTGTCATCATTGTAAAATAAACTATCTAGGACGGAAACCTATCGTCATAGCCGTTTAACATTTTTTTAGGTGTTAGGCCAAATCAAAAATGTCTAACACACAAAAGTTTCTTTAAACGACTACGACGATAGGTTTCCTTCCCAGATGGTTTATTTTACAGTAATGACAGATAGATCACAATTTATCGTTTACATTATCTGATGATGTCTCAAAAGGGCGAAACGCGTCATTGAAATAAAGAAATTTTTGCAACTGAGACTGACTTTCAAGATACGTTTTTACGAGGAATTTAAATTAAGAACACAAAAAGTTTTTATGTTGTTGTTGATGCTGTTTTGAGGGGACTAAACATCTAGGTCATCAGTCCCAAAAGTTTTTAGCTGACAGGTGGCGCTAGTGTTGAACAAAGCCCATATGTTCACATTTTTTTTCTATCTTTACTATCATTTGAATATGTAAAAACAAAAACAGATACATTTTAATTTTAAAATTACACCCGGTGAAATTGTTAATTTGATTAATAATGTTTGATACTTTCAGTAACTTTAAATGTTTTAGTACAAAAATTATTTTAGATTATATACAATTTTCTATCGAGTTTGAATTCAATGTGAAGGCCAACAGGTTCTTTATGGTACTAAACATTTATCAAATTGGTAGAAAGTAGCGGTTATAAAAACCAATACTTATTATTCTAATTACGCAAGCATAATAAGCGAAATATGGCGCATTATAAAATAGAATTTTTAAAATAATCTAGTAAGCTGTGGTATCCTGTATTAATTTAATTATTTTATAATGTGTTTATTATGCGTGAGTAATCTAAATCTTTTCTCGAGCAATGATGGAATTTTTTGAAATGTATTTTTGATTGTGTTACTCCTCACTCAAGAAATACATCTGATTTGACCTTGAAATTTTAGTGGCTGTTTGATAATAGTTTGCGTTACAAGAAAACTAGTTTGGTAAAAAAAGTTAATAACACATGAAAAAATAGATCCGATTTACATTGGAACAACCATGGTGAAATAAAGCTTGCGACGATTAAGGTAAAAAACGTGGTAATGTTTCTTTGATCTTTTTTTTTTCAATTCTCGCGGATTTACAAATACAGCTGTCTTACATTTGAATATTACTGCAACTAAAGAGACTGCGACATATTCGGAGGAGTATTTCTTGTTGAAATTCAGTTCATTCTCTTGATGCAGGGCGCCTTGTAGCGGGCACGTTCATTCTTACGAAGAACATCTGCAGCTGACCGCTGGAAGTCTACGGAAACGAAACCTGTTTACCTGTTATAAATCATTCTAGCCTGTGCAGGCTGTAAAGGAATTCTGAATAGGAATTCAGTTCCTACCGTAAAGATTCCTTTTAGCCTCTGGCATTGTTTTTGCAGTTATGCAACTCTTACAGACTTTACGTGCCAAACTGATTACGAAGCTTTCTGCTCAGTTCCTAACATAGCTTATAATCTTACCTTCTCACGTATTGGCACAGAATGTTCAACGGCTTTTCATCGCCAGCTCCTCAGCAACACAGTGTTGACGCTTATTGTGGAATTCTGGTGGTCGGCGTTATTTATCGACTTTAGATAACGGGCTATTGGCGGCTCCTTCTGACCGTTATGCAAGCCTGACAGGTGATTTATCAGATACGTGCTTATATCACCGACGAAATCGTTCTGACGCGCTCTACTTAGCATCGTTAATCCCTAATCCTACAGCGGTCCCTCAGCCTCTCCTGCTTCATTTCGTGCATTTTGAGCAACACGACGCAATAAGAGCCTAGTCTTTAACATCTAAAGTTCATTTCAGTACAGTTACTCTCGGCGCACGGTTCCGTCATTATTAAAAAAATATAGGGTTGTTTCGGCTGCCTTCATCATGACCAAAGGCTGCCTGCAGCGGAAACGTCGGGAGCCCTACTAAAAAAAAGTAAACAGACGCTTCTACGTATAGCCACGTTATACTACCACGAATAGATGCTGAGTGGATGTATATAATGGCAAACGCTCTTATTATTCGGTGTGTATGCTTCTTGAGTGGAATCTAGGCTGGCGACCAAGAGTCTCTTCGGTATAACATTGATTGATGGCACTCTCTTTGGTTGCAGTAATACTCAAATCTAAAATAGTACTTTTGGTAAAACTGAGATAATCAAAAAAATTAATAGTAATTTTAAAGAAACATCAACGTTTTTACGTTCTCCTTCGCTGTTTGAATGTAAATCGAACAACTTTTTTCATGAGTTATTAAGATGTTGCAATAATCCTGACAGCATAAATTGCTGATCTCAGTAGATCATCAGTCTGTTCCTTGTAATTCAATTTCTCATCAACGCACACACCTTGCCTGCAGACTTCTGTTCACAGACTATATTAACGGTGTTACGCCATTTACCGTATGGAATTGTATGCATCGTGTTTTAACAAAATTTAATTAGAGTCTATTTGCAGAGAACCACTTCATTACCTGAAAGGCATTATTTGCAATTTCATCAGTTAATTATTGTGTTTCGGGTGTGATTAATATACTCTTATCACCAGAAAAAAAGCTTTGCATCATCGTAAATATAAAATGGCAAATCATTAATATATATCAAGAACAGCAAAGAACCCAAGACCGAAACTTGCGGGAACATTCTTAATAGTTCCCCAGTTCGAGGAATCAGCAGATTTTTGTAGAGAGAGTTCCTTAAGAGTGGTATTGCTGAATCTTCTGGTGGCAGTCTCAGTGAGTTGTTTTGGCGTGTTGTCCACACATACACACACACACACACACACACACACACAACATTTGCATTGTAGAGTTCCAAGGGCGAGCTCTGAAGGAACCTGTCGACAGAGATACGAATTACGACGCCTCGTGCGAGTGTCTTAACATATGGATGTGAAGCATGGACTCTGAGAAAGGCAGAGATAAAGAGACTGGAAGCAGTGGAAATGTGGATATGGAGAAGATTGACGAAAACAAGCTGGGTAGATAGGAAAAGTAATGAATAGGTCTTAACCCGTAACTGATGAGGTGATAATTTTGTAACGCAACTGGTGAGGTCGGATTATTTATACCCATTAATTTCTATAGCCCTCATACTTCGATGGTGAAGGAGAACTGAAAAGTTTCTACTTACGTTTCAAAAGTGGCCTTTATTTACATCACTGACCAACTTTTTTCTCCAGAAAATTATTTAAATTTAACAGAGTAGGCAGCTTTTCAAATATATGTAAGGCCATAAAAATTTCCAACGTTTTACATAATCAAAATATCTGCTAATTTTTTATAAACAAATAAATCAAATTTTAGTATTACAGTATAAATAAACAACGAACCTTTGTAGAAGTACACTATTCTTTGACAAATTATTGCATGCACAATAATTTGCAAGCGATTACTCTGCTCAATCTCGGCATACCGGCATTGTGCAGCCTCTGTACATCGGTACATTGCAGCTGTTCCAGATGTCTTTTGTTTTTTTGTCAGAGGCTGGTAGTCACTTCTTACATCTCACTTGTTTGGCCAAGTCTCGTCTGATTTCGTATGTAACAGGTATCTGGAGTTTTCTATTGAAGTTGAGCCGCAATTCACGGGGCAAATGGTTGATTTGAAGCCGACGAATGAGATGAGACTCTGCAAGTCCTTTGCAAGATTTTTTTTATATATTACAGTCTGGTTAGCTCCGGATTGCATGGAATGCACGGTAGATAACATAGGCATTCACTAGGCTAATGTTCATGAGAGTGAAAAACATGGTTAGGTAACTGACGTGGTTATCAATGTGCAGAGTTTCTAGTAATAATGAATCAAATAAACTCACTGCTTGGATAAGAACTGCGCCCAGGGTTACTAGTTATCATAGGAGACTTGCCTGTTGCCATACTACCTATAAGGTAGCATGCGAGAATATTCCAAAAAAGTTCCGCAGCATGTGAGGTTGGGTTAAAAATACCCAATAATTAAAAAAAATCCCACATAAAATCAAACAATTGACCGATCTGTTGAGTACCGCGCATCAGGCCGACTCGCAACGAACTGACTTGAAGGTACAGCAACCAACAATGATGTACTCACGACTACCTGGTAATAATGCGGTTTGAAAGATTGGGTATTTGACACCCAACATCACCAGTCACGGGTTAAGAGAAGTGAATGAGAACAGACGCTGTATAATACCCACACACTGTGGAAGAGACATAAAAGCTAATTTGTCTAGATAAATTAAATATTATGCGAACTCAGTAATTGAACATTTTTCTTGGTATATAATATATAAATTAGTAACAACAACATTATTCATTCATTTGCCATTTTATCAGAAATAATAAATAAATAGTGTAGTAAAGACTGTACAAGTAAAACGTAGTGTTACTATTCTTAGGATATAGAAATCCTATGCTCTAATTTAAAAAAAGGCGTTCCGCCATTGTTTTTATTCTGTGCTATTGTTTTTTCGTGATCGTATCTTGATGATGTATACTTGTTGTTTCAAGAATCTAAGGTGAGAATACGTTTGAGAAGTTATCTTAAAACTGGTGTTTCAGAAAACTTTCTTTAAAAAAAAAAAGTTTTTTTCATTATTGACATACTAGTATGTGTGTCGCCAGAGAAATAAATTGTGGCCCAATGAAATATTTTCGAGGTATTGTTCCCGGAACTGTTTTGCGTGTTCTATAAGATTTATAATAGACTTGGAGTTATTTTATGTGCGAAAGGATACCTCACAAAAGACGTTTAGAAAATTTTCGTGGTCGGTCTAAGTGAATAGTTTACAATTCACAATATTTCGACCGATAAAAAATCGAACAAACAGCCACAATCGATTTCGTCTTTTCTCATGAAAGAATTTGATTCCAGATATACAGAAAAATCGTCGGCTACGCCATGAAGTGTAGCATAATCATCAAGTAAGAACTGTAATATTATTTTCGATAAATACTGTGGTTCTTTTCTTCTCTATACGGATCTGCATCTGTTATTCCAAAGATTCCATTAGGCTCAATAAACGCGATCAATTCAAATAATTATTTACAGCAGAAATTGGACTTAGACAAATATTTTTCAAGAGTTTCTTAATTTCAATTCATAATTTAAATTCAGAGATCGTTTATTACTGAATTTCCAAAATAATAATAATAATAATAATAATAATAATAATAATAATCAAATAAAAAAGAAATAATACGATATATTCTTAATTACACGGCCACTACGGTCGGGGGTTCGAATCCCCCCTCGGGCATGGATATTTGTGCCGTCCTAGTTCGTAAGTAGTTCATAAGTAGTTTGTAAGTTTAGGGACTGATGACCCCGTAGTTAAGTCCCATAGACTATACAAACATTTGAACATTTGATTCTTAATTAATTTTTTATTAATTATTGCAGCTGATAAATTATATAGGAAGAAGAAAATAAAAAATGATAGGGCACATAATGGGACACAACCAGTTTCTATAGAAAGTATTTGAAGGAAAAGTTTTAGGAAAAAAACCAAGAGGCAGGCCAAAAGCAACATATTTTTATAACATCAAAGAAGATATGGGGATCTATGAAGAATCGAAGAGGATGACCATGGAGAGAGGGACGTGGCTAAATCAACAAGGCATAGCCTTTAGTTTATGATGACGTGCGTGGGAAAGAAACGAGTCGAGCAGAGCGGTTGAGAGCGTCGCGTGTTCCGGTCGTGACCTTGGCCAACTTGTCGGGGTGCCCTGAACGCCTGAAGCGGGCAGACGGCGTGGCGCGGGGCCCGCCTCGTGTGTAGCACGCCCGCCAGCCTCCAGTATCCAGAGCGAGTTGTCAGCAGCCAACACCAGTGTCTGGCCCGTGTTACATCAGCGCTCCTAGTGAGGGGGAATTAATTCCAAATAATCGACTAAGAATGACAACATTTTTCTTTGAAACTTTATGAGCTGGACTGCGGTGTGGTGTTCATGAAAACTAATCAATATGATACAGTCGAAAAATCCTCGAAAAATCCCAATTTAAATCTGAACATTTATATCGCGTAGCTTTTCACTGCTAAAATATTTATTTATAAAACCAGGTATCGCAATTCGGCCGTGTAGCCATTATTAAGTGGACATACCCTCGTCTTAACACGTCAGAAACTCAAATCGTCCAGCATGCTTGTTTATGAGAACCTGATACATTACGGCTTCTTGTGTGTACTGCACTCAGCATATATTTACCATACTCTGCATTATTTTTGTATGACCACATAATACTGAGTGTAGGAAAGTGCCTCAGGCATGAATTTAGTGTAGGAAATAAGCTGGTTTCTTCACATAATATTTTGAATTTGTGTAAACAATTACAGTGCTTTGTGTGTACAAGGGATGTTCAAATGGAAAGGTACAAAACGTCTTGACAACCAAACCGGTTGAAACTTCCTGGCAGATTAAAATTGTGTGCCGGAACCGGGACTCGAACCTGGGACCTTTGCCTTTAGCGGGCAAGCGCTCTACCAACTGTGCTATCCCGACACGACTCACCATGCCGCCTCACAACTTTGCCGGCGAAAGACAAGGGTCCCAGGTTCGAGTCCCGGTTCCGGCACACAATTTTAATCTGCCAGGAAGTTTATATCAGCGCACATTCTGCTGCAGAGTGAAAGTGTCATTCTGGAAGCATCCCTTAGGCTGTGGCTAAGCCATGTCTTCACCATATCCTTTCTTCCACGAGTGCGAGTCTTGCAAGGTTCGCAGGAGAGCTGTGAAGTTTGGAAAGTAGGAGGCGAGGTACTGGCGGAGCTAAAGTTGTGAGGCGGCGTCGTGAGTAATGTCTGGATAGCTTGCCCGCGAAAGGCAAAGGTCCCAGGATCGAGTCCCGGTTCCGGCACACAATTTTAGTCTGCCAGGAACTTTCATATCAGTGCACACTCCTCTGCAGAGTGAAAGTTTCATTCTAGAAACCGGTTGAAATTTGAATTTGAATATGCCGCTTTGGGGAATCGTAGTGCCGCATCTAGAGACGCGAAACGTGCGTCGTCACTTTCCCGTAAAAAATTCAAGGCTCTTCCCTCAGCTGGCAAGGTGACGCCTGTCGTCTTTTTCGACTTCCTATGTCCGATACTCATCGAATTCCTCGAGCACGAAAAAACCATTAACAGTGACGTGTACTGCGAGTCACTACGTAGCCTACCCGCCTCCATCAAGAGCAAACGGCCTGGGCTGCTACGCAGGGGGTAATTCTGCTCCACGGTAACGGGACTCCACACTTGTCCAGGGTCACACAAAGTGTAAGAGGGAGCAGCTTGACCATCCTCCCTACAGCTCGGACATATCGCCCTGTGACTTCCGTCTGCCGTGGTGGAGTGGCCGACCGTTCCAAGGCGCTTAGCTACGGAGTGCGCCGCTGTTCACCGTCCGAGGTTCGAGTCCTCCCTCGGGCGTCGGTCATGGCTGTAAGTAGTTTGTAAGCCTAGCGACTGATGACCAGAGTAGTTAAGCCTCATAGATTTACAAACATTTGAACATTTGAACTCCCATCTGTTTGGCCTGCTAAATAAACATTTCAAAGGGAAGCACTTCAAGTCGTACGACGAACTGAAGGATACAGTAGAGAAATTCTGTGAACAGTGAATCTTTCGGCTCGTTGAACAGTGGGGTAGTTGCGCTAAGGCCTCTGGTGATTACTTATGAACAAAGACTTCAATTATACTCACAGTGTCATTTCGTACCTTTTACATTTGAGCCTCTCGTATATGAATTGTGGTGCCCTCTATGCACTCTACAAATGCTAGAGCAGCTCGAACCACAGTGACAGTACCATAGAAGGCCTCAGATGAAGTCTACCGCAGATAGAGACGAAACGTCTGGGAGAAGTTTCATTCATCGCCACGGCCTCTCAGCCCGGAAGAAGAAGACAACTGCGGCCGTGAAAATTTACATTGTATGACACCCTCGTATATTTTTCGTGCTCTGAGTTTGTAGTCGTTTTTCGTACTTCTCCTCCGTACTAGTAAGTACATCAATAATGGAAGGTAGATAACTCACCGTAAACACGACACGTTCCCTGAACCGCTGACAAGCAAGTAACAAAGAAAACCACATTAAAACAAATTAAATTTTCGGCCATGGCCTTCAGCAGTAAAAGGCAGACATACATTTACAAAATCAGTCAGATAAATATAATACACAGACACCACCTCCGGCCGATCACACGCCACAAGCATCTTGACAGAGTGAGGAGGGCACTGGATGGGAAGGATGCCGGGTAAAGGTGGCAATGGCAAGTTCCACGTTCTAAAGACTCTGGTAGGTGGGAATTTGGGATGCAGCAATGAATGCAGTGAAGCGAAGTGGCGGCAGAAAATAAAAGGGACCTGTAGAGGCGTGTGGGCAGGGATGGGGATTTTCTGAACGATAAAAATAATAGTAAAAAATTAAAGAAATAATAAGTATTTAATTAAGGGGATATTGTAATGGGCGACGCACATTTGCAAAGGAGACATGGAGAGATACAGGATACTGAATGTGGAAGGACGGGAGGAATTTAGGCAGGGGTGTAGGGATGGCAAGTTATCTTAGGTTGAGATCAGGTCGGTAGCGGGACTGCAGATTGTGTTGAATGGACAACTTCCCTCTGCGCTGTTCAGGAGAGCCATTGAAATCAAGTGTTGTGTTCACCCGCATGGCCGAAAATTTAAGCTGGCTGAATGTGATTTTCTCTTTCACGTGCCTGTCAGCGGCTGAGGCAACGTCTTTACGGTGAGTTATCTATCCTCCATTATCGACATTCCAATTCGATTTTCCATACTAATGAATTCTTACACATCACTGAAAGCATAAATACATACTCAATGCGTGACTAGACGAGAAAACGTCTACTAACGATTCTGTCAACAACTGCTCTCATGGAATATTCAATTAAATGGGAAAAATTACGACACCAAAACAAACGTGGAAGAATAAAAATCAACCAATAAGGGACCTAGGGGGCAGGCTGATATTAAAGCCCTGTGCAGGGAAAGTGTGGTCAGCTTGCCAGTGGTGGCCATGCTGGGCCTATCGCGCTGCTGCTTACACACTGATCGAGAGCCTAGATAGAATCTTCATCGATCGATTTTGAGAAAATCATTCAATGAACAAATTTATACGGGGTGAATCTAAATTCGCGCTCTCGGTCTTCGCAGCGCGATTCTTCACATGCGAGAAATTTCCGGCAGTAAATTGACGTCTAAGATTGGTATGGGTGTGTGCCCCATGCGCCAGTGCGTTTCAGAATTATACTACACCAACAAACCTCTAGGAGATGTGGAGGTGTCTTGAGGTACAATGTGAGCATAGATACCCATGCCCTGAAACGTCATCCAATGGCGCTACAGAGCGTTGAAGTTGCTGGAGGGGATGTCTAGTAGCGGCAGGAGCTGGTGCCTGTAACTTGGACTCTCCGTAGCGTCGTAGAATGCCGTTTCTGGGCATGGGTTTCCATGGTCATTTTGTTCCTCAAGACGCCTAATACATCCCATAAAGGTTTCTTGGTGTAATTATGGAACACACTAACGTATGGAACACACAGCCATCTCAGTCTTTGACGTCCATTTACTGGCGGAAATATGCGCAGGATGAAATTTTGTGGGAGACATTTTGGCAGGTGAGGAATCGCGCTGCGAAGCCCGAGTGCGCGAATTTAGATTCACCCTGTATTTTCCCATCTTATGGTGTGATATGTTCGCTCCATAATGATCTTTCTATTCGTTATTTCTTATAGATAAGGTTGTGGTGTCGCACAAGTACAAAGTGCGCGCCACCTACTTTCGCCGCGCGCCGCCATGCACGCACGGCGCGGCGTTCTCACGACGACAGCCACGAGCGCCCTCTGCTGCAGCTCCGCTCGTGGCCACCACTGAAGGACTGGTCACTTGGGTCTGAGATAGCAACCAGTTAGGACCTTCGTAATCAGATAGGCACCAGTGAAGACTTTGCTATCGTACAGGCACTAGGCAGGCCTCTAACAACTATGTATCAACATTCTGCAGTACTATGTAAAAGTTAAGTATTGTTACATTCTGTGCAATATATATCTCTTTCTAATTTACTCTAGTGTTTATAGTTTCTGGCTGCTCCCCTCTGTACCTGCACCAGCATGCTGTCTTTGTTCCTGTGTCGGTCTCATTCCACTCGGCCACCGACACCTACGACGAGCCTGGGACACAAAAGCGGCGACGAAGTTGGGACACAAAAAAGGTACTGCATGGAACTGGGTGAATTACTGCGCAAAATTTTGAAGAGTTCGCAGACGACAACACGTGGACACTGAGTGGACACAGTATGGCAGCAGGTGACATTGGAACCAGAAAACTGCAATGTGTTTCAGAAAACAGTGTAACATTTCGACCTGGTTGTCAGAAAGAGACTGACGTGGAGTAGCAAGTGCTGACACCCACTGGTGATGCCTTGAGAGAAAGGCGAAACGCGTATGGGTGACTTAAAAATATAAAAATAAAACCCTTCATTCGCAGTAGCAAAAGGCGTTTACTTTAAAAACATTACGGTGAAATAAAAAATATTTACTTATCTGCTGCGTGATCAAGTCTTCAGTGAATATTTACTCTATTAATTTACATTATAAATTAAAATTATCACAATACAGAACCGAGGGTCGCTTCTGGACTCCTAGTTTTTCATCAGCCAGACTCTTCTTCTTCGTGCATTACTGAATTCATATGGAAAATCTGGAAGGTTCTCTGCCATGCCTCGGTTGCACAGTGGTAGAGTGCCAGACTAAAAATCCAAAGGTCCCGGGTTCGATCCCCGCCAAATCCTACGATTTTTATCTGTCAGTTTCTACTTCTTTCCCCTCTGGCAGTATTACTCATGTGAAAAATACTGAGTAGCACCGTGGTTCGGAACCCACGTTAAACTGTACGTCCCCCTATAACTGGCTGGGTCAGTCAGTTCGAAGGTCGGAGGAAGGCAACGGCATACCACCTCCAAACAGGACTATGCCTAGTTAAAGCACTGTGGTGTTCAAACAATCTTCGGATTGTTGACTGCTTTATCTTTTATCTGCCATTATTCAGACGGACGAATATACACTTCTTATGGCAGGCAAGCAACGTTTAGGACCAAGATGGCGGAAAAATTTCATATGACTCGATTTCAGCCAATCACGAGCTGCAGACTGTGGCAAGTGGCGCGGAAAAGGATGGCCATGCTTTCCCTAGATGCAGAGCTTCAGCTGACATGAACTTGCAGCGTCCAAGTAAGGGCGAAGACAACCGAGGTCGTGCCACGGGGAATCTCTGTGAAGTTTCACCCCTGCCGATGTCAGGGCTGGGAAAGCTGCTCGCCTCCAGTCATGAGGCATTGGGAACGGAGGCGGCTGTGACGATAACTCGCCACTTCCACAGCCACCGTCACGACTCCAAGCGAGGCCCACCAAGGCCTCCACAGCCATCTACATACGTAATCAGCTAGCGGCTGTTTAAAGCGCGGCCGGAATGCTTCGAAGCACGTGCCATTCCTGCACCGCACGAGGCGAGAATGACCTGCCTGTTGAATCTGTTAGCGCCCTAATTTCTCTTATCCTCACCATCACTACGCAAGTATGCGGGGCTGACTGCTGAATTAGCGCACAATTTTCCCGTTGATAACGGTTCACTAAATTTGTCCAAAAGGATTTTACAGTAGCGCTTCGCACTTCTACCAGGTATATCCGTTTAAATTCCCGGAACATCCGCTACACTTTCGTAAGAGTTACGCCGCCCTATTACGCCGTTCTAATTGGTTCATCGTCTGCTATCACGTCTACTTCAGTAACCACCAAAAATTTAACCAGCACAGTAGAAATGGCTACACTAACGTCTTGTACGCCATTTCTCAGAGCATTTTCACGAATACAAGTCGTCACATAGCCCATAAGATTTTACATGGGTGCACGGAATGGCTGCGTGAGCTAAGGCGTCATGCTTACGGACTGGGTGGCTGTTCCCGCCGGAGGTTCGAGTCCTCCCTCGTGTGTGTGTGTGTGTGTGTGTGTGTGTGTGTGTGTGTGTTTTGTTTTTAGTATAAGTTGGCTTAAGTAGTTTGTAAGTCTAGACACTGATGACCATAGCAGTTTGATCCAATAGTTTTACAAACATTTGGACATTTCACATCGCATTTTAGTTGTTATCTTCTGCTTGAAGACTGGTTTGAAACCGAACTCCACTGTGAAATACTCTTGTCCAAATAACTCCTTTGACCCACAACCATTTAAACGTGTTTACTACGGCGAATATATTTAATAATCTAGACCGCGCACTTTCATGTATTATTGACGCTGGCGATACCTTGATACATCGGCAAGTGTACAAACAACCAAGAACCTTTTAACGAAAACGCACCATAAAGCTCTCTTCTACCAAATTTTATTGAGTGTTCTCTCTAATCTTCAGCATTATTCTGTAGCACCACATATTAAAGCTTCTATTCTCTTCTTCTCTAAACTAAATAGCGCTCAAGTTCCGTACTTTGTCACACTCCGAACAGGTACCATCAGAAGACAAAGCCTTACCAAATAAACTTCATTTGGATAGCAACAAAATACTCTTTTATTGACAGTATTTTCAATATTGTCAGTTTGCATTTAAATCATTTTTCCGACACATTTTGCTGCCTACTTAAAATAAAAATAAATAAATAAATAAATAAAAAGCCGTTGTAATATCCTGTTTGCTGCACTAATTCTGTCAGCATTACCTGACCCAAATCGACTGCATTCCATTCAGATTGTTTACTACGTTAATGTTCATCTTATAATCTCTTTCCAGAGCGACGACTATCCAGTTCAAGTAATCTCTGAATTGCTTTGGCGTCTCTAGCTGAATTACAATATCTTACAGAATCATCCAAAATTTATTTCACATGGCTTTCGAACACTGCAGACTGGTATCTTATTCTCTTTATTCAATGTATGGTGTACCAGGAGGAATGGACGGTATTTAGCCATATTGCAGGAAAGATCTTTCGAAGCAAAATATCTAACTGAATAACATCAACATTTATTCATCTTCGACACTTTGAAACAAAGCTTTCCATAATTTGGGACGAGATAGTATGTACGAAAAGAAGAAAAAAATTTCCAGTAAACATGGGTTCCAAAATTTTTTTACCTTCAGAAACATGAACACTTATACATACAAGAAATATTCCACAGTACCGAATATGAACACCTCATAGATGTTTGCGTATTCGCTTTAGAGGTCATGTGTGCTGTATATTTTATGCAGGTCACTATAGTTTACTGTAAATTTTTCTTGCTTGGTTCATTTATCAAAATGGAAAGCAAAGAGTTTTAATTAGAAAAGAATTTTTCCACGCTTTGAAAGATAATGAAGTGTTTATAACTTCTACTGTAGGCCTATGTAATTCAAGCCCATGTCTACTGGATTTTTTCTACTTTGAATGACCATATCTGTCATACCTAAGTTTTTTACTATTCCTCGTGGGACACCGTGGATACGGATTGAATAACATCTGCGAAATGCTACAATCATGAATCAAGTTAATTTGTAGCGTCAACTGAGCTCATTTGCTCTTCAACTAGTCCAGAAACTGACGTGTTATTCTCCGAGGTCACCTACCAGTTATTCCATTATTCTGTCAGTATTTTACAATCAGGATTTATTAAACAGTTCTGTAATATTCACACGTTAGTTTCCATCACTTGTCAATAGCTGCCGTCTTTGGAGTTACAAATTAATATGTACTTCTTTTAGAGTTACAGTTTTTCGTTTGTCTCACTGTCTTTGGATAAATTTTCTCATAGCTGGCTCCGCCAAATATCTCATTAACTCTCAAATGTCCTGCATTACAGGGATCTTGTATTCAGTTAGATCTTTCAGTGCTATGTGAAATTGCAAAGTTGAAAACAATTAGTAGTTCAGGTGAGGTATCATACGCAATACACATATGCTGCTATATTTTATTCAGATATTTGTAATATGTGAGTAATACAGTACGAGATTTTGCTGTCTCAACTCCTTGAGGTTTATTTGGCATTTACTTAGAGCGATGCACCATGGGTATATCGTAACAGTAAAAAAGTCATTCTCGTTGCCGTGCCATTCGTTACGACTCCAATCTGGATGTTACTTTGCCCAGTTTCAGCGGCCTGAACGGTGTCGTGGTGTTTTTGGGACACATACGATCGGTATCCTTGCGTAGAGGGTGATTTCGGCTGTGTGTTGATATTACGCGTCGTGTCACTGGGTGGAGGGTGCGTTGCAGTTGAGTAGCATTCAGCCTCCTGACTTGAGGTGTTAACCGGAGATAACTGTCATCTCTTGCTGGTGTTACCCGTGAACGACCTTGGCCTTGCCTTCTTTTAACAGTTCCTATTGCCTGAAATCGCATAATGAAAAGGTCCTGGAAAATACACTTTGGGAGACTACAACAGCTGAAGTCACCTCCTCCTTTGTCTGCCTCGCTTGCAACCTTCCCATGGCTCCCCATGTAATTCGTTTGGTAAATACAAGTGAACACCAACCCCTTCTGTAGCAAGTTTCTGTATTACCACTATCTCGGTTGTCGTAATATTATTGTCTCCGCAGAATCGACAGAGACGTCGAATCGTTGTAGTTCATACTGTATGACAATACATCTCAACTGATTCCCAAATTGTTTTGATCAGTGTAGTTTCGCATTACAATTCCATTCGTCTCATATTTATATTCTTTTTCGCTTCCTATATGATGTTGTTGGCCGCAGTGGAGTAGCCGAGCGGTCTAAAGCGTCTCGCTGCGGAGCGCGCGGTTGCTCGCCGTGGAGGTTCGAGTCCTCCCCGGGGCATGGGTGTGTGTGTTATCCTTGAGTTAGTTTACCTAGGTTTAAGTTAAAATGTTTGTATAGTCTATGGGACTTAACTACGGGGTCATCAGTCCCTAAACTTATGAACTACTTACGAACTAGGACGGCACAAATATCCATGCCCGAGGGGGATTCGAACCCCCGACCGTAGTGGCCGTGCAGACCGTGACTGGAACGCCTTAGTCTCCTCGGCCACCGCGGCCTGCTAGGTTTAAGTAGTTTGTAAGCTACGGACTGATGACCACGCAGTTTGGTCCGATAGATTTACAAACATTTGAACATTTTTTTGATGTTGTTGTTCTATTCAATCCACGAAGACTGGTTTGAAGCAGCTCCCTACGGTATCTATACTATACAAGCCTCTTCGTCTCTGACTAGGAACGGCAAGAAGTAGAACTTTAACCTTGCTTACGGTACAAGTCTAAATATTGTCCGTTTCACTTTTAGTAGATCATATTCTTTCGTTCTTTCAGCCTTTCCACAATAGATTGATATTGGCCTGTAATTTGTCTCCAATCGTCTCTCTAATTTTCGTATAATCATGCAGTCCTCTAAAGGGTTGCGTTTCCCCTCTAGTCATGCTTGCTTTTCCGTTTTGCAACTGTCAATTTCATTTTTAGACGCAAATCTCCCTTTGACTGCTTCGTTTACTGAATTTTGTCTATCAAATTCAGTATCTCGTGTGTTTTCGAAGGATTTCTACTCGCATTCGTCTTTACACCTATTAGATCGTTGTTACCTTCACAACTGCTTCCTTCTTGGTAAAAAGTCTAAATATGTTATGCTTCAGATGTACTTTTTTAAATTAATAGTGTGTTTCTGATTCTTTCAGTATTTCTGTCGTTATCTTAAATTTAACATGCTCAATGGCACGGGAAAACTCAAGTGATTCGTTGTAAAGTGACACGTAGTCTCTTGGGTAATGAATACGAGGACACTCGCTCACAATCTGTATTTTTTCACTAAGAAAGGGAGATAAAAAATAATGCAGACCATGGATATATAGGCACCTAAAGCACAAACAAATGTTGCGCTTGTCTTACATGACCTATATTTCTTAGCGGAAAAAAAGAAAATTAAAGATGTTATCGTGTGTTAAGATTAACCGTATTGCCAATAACAATAACTGCAAGATATCTAGCACAACAACACAAGGACAGGCCCTTGCTTCTTTTTTACCTATATAACTTCGGAAATTGCATGAAGCTTTCCGCAGTTGTGCTTTAGCGAGCATAGAAGTTTCAACGAAGGAAAACTGTAGCGGAATAAGGGAATCTATAGCGGATTGACGTTTGTTGCAGGGAATGGCAGCTGGCCCTCAACATAAAGAAATGTCAAGGATTGCGTATAAATAGAACAGAGATCCTCTTTTATATAATTACATGACTGCACAATAATAACTGGACGCGCCTAATTCCATGAAGTATCTGAAGGGTGCATAAGGATCGATCTGAAGAAGAACGACACATAATTAATCGTAGGTAAGGCTGATGCCAGACAGGTTCGTTGGAAGGCCCCTCGAGGAAATGCACCCCCAACGAAGGAAGTGGCTTACAAGACTCTCTTTCGATCAATACTTGAATACTGCGCGTTAATGTCGTATCCTTAACAGATACGATTCATAAGATCCAATAGAAGTAGCACGTTTTGTTATATGTTTATTTACTAAAATGCTAAAAGGATGACGGAGATGATCGTCTATTCCTAGGAGCATATGCCGCAAGATGTGTTTTGTTCCATAGATGGGCAACTGTCAAAGTTTCGAGAGCGTCTGTTACTAGAAGAGTTAATCACTATATTGCTTCCCCCTAAGTATATATCGCGAAAAGTCCATGAAAACATAATTAGTAGCGCCCAAACGGAGTCTTACTAACAGTTGCGTTTTGCGCGTACTGTTAGCGGTTGAACACGAAAGGGAGGAAATGACTGGTATCCAGAGTACTCTCCATCAGACACCTTTAGGCGAGTTCGGTATGACAGACGTAGTTATGGATATGCGTACTACTAATTATAACGGAAAATAAGAAACTCTAGACCAAGGCTGTCTAAAACCAGTTTTAAACGACTAAGGAACTTGTAACAGACTGATAATAAGTTGCGTTAATGGCTGCCGTCTGTCGGCCGGGGTCACTAGTATGATCGCGCTAGAATCGACGCGCGATAATCGTAGCGATAAAGAAATATGGCCAGTCCTAAATACGGCACTAGTGGGTTCAATGCGCATGTGCTTGCTAGTAGCTGTCTGCTGCAGTCACGGCTGCGATAAATTTGCCATTTAGCTTTCTACTTACGTGTACTTTAATTTTTTCAGTTTGTCGTCGTTTCACCGTTCTAAGGAATTTGCTGAGCGAGTGACTATTCTATTTTTCGTAAATATTTCATGAGAGGTTTTAAACCCTTGTAAATTTCATAATTTGCAAATGATTGTTAAAGGAAGGGAAGGAAGAAGGATAGGAAAGAAAGGATAGACAGTGGCCGCATTTGGTCATTGATATTAAGCAATGGCACCAAGTGAAAATGTGAACCAGACCGGGAATCGAACCCGCGTCTCCCGCTTCGGGCCAGCGGTCGCCTTAACCACTTGGCCACCCGTGCTCGCCTCCCGTCCGTCTCAAATTCCCACAAGTCGCGCGCAATGTTTGTAGCGCCCCTATTGTCCATGACCTCTTACACTCGCCATGTCGGATTCCACACCAATACAATAAAAATGTCATTATTTAATGATGCGCTAACGTGAAATCACAACTACTGCTGTTGCAGTTATGGAATGGAACAAAGCTGTTGTCACACTTTTAATAGAGGCGTATAATGAAGAGCCAGCCCATTTTGTACCATAATAAAGTACGCATTTGTTCGTTCATAGTCACAAAAACTTTTAAATATTCGTTAATAAAGCTTGAAGTTACAACAGTATTCGGTTTCTTTACGTTGTTGGAGCATGCCAAAAAAGGAAAAAAAAAAATAGATTAATTGTGGGAGTAATTTGGATCCTTCGGCATTAATTCTTTCATTACCACGTTGTTTGTGTCGCGATTTTCTTCTTCTCTTGTCTGAAGCCACGGTCGCATCCAGCACCCATTTTGTCTTCGGCGTTGCATCCGCCATCTAGCAACGAAAGCCGATGCAAACGCGACCGTCGCTATGACAAAGTTTACCGGTATTGAATTCTTTTCCAGAAAATGTACTACTGGTGTACAACCACGCAAAACAACATCAAACGAGACTCGCTAGTGGCGTCTACTCTCTGTTCACGTTTATCGTCTAAACACGCTGCCGCCAGATCTTCCATAAGTTTATAGTTCGGGGGTATTACGCTAGGAGCGCTTCAGTAGATTATTATCTATTTTGTCCACTTTCGTTCATCGTTTAGAAAGGGCATAACATGACGGCACAGGCCACAACTTGGCCACTGACCACGAAAAATCCGAACCGCCGTACGCCGACAAAGCATTTTCATGTATTTTTCCCCACTCGAGGCAGAATAGTGAGGGCAATGCTTTAAAATTAGCCCACTTTATAGGCTGCGCATGTAGGCTACTGCAGCCGAGATCGCTGGCTGAGCAGAGGCTGTTGGAAGTTAGAAAAATCTTTTCTGACTAGCAAATCACGAAATTTCAGATGTCTGAACAATCATTAGTGGTTAAATTATCTGATTGACATAACTACTAAATATCTCGCCGATCTAAGTATAAAAGACTCAAAATAAATAAATAAATAATAACCTTACTTTCGAAATGTGCGGACACATTGAAGTATCGTAAACCATAGCAACTTTGTGACAAGTGCTGAAACTGTATGATGTCTATTCTAAGCACGATGCATTTAAATCTCGCGGGCATTCCATGGTATTTACAACTTCAAGACTTTGTGTCCTAAGTACACGATGAGTGCTGCCTTCTCCTGGAGCAATAGGAAAGTACCTGAATATGCTCTACAGTGTGTGAGGATACAGGGTTTTAGGTTAGTAACCTCTTTTGGTCGAACGATAGTTATCATTGATGTGCAGCGAGAGCTACTGGCAACAATGCTTCGGTTGGAATGTTCTTTGTTTGTTGGCAGGTGTGCGGCAGTCTCCCGCCGACTGCAGAGCGAGGCGGTAGCGTGTCGGCAGTGAGTTCGTAACCTGCGTTAAGTGGTGGCCAAAGTTTTTGCCATTCCGTCGTATCGCATACGGGTTGCAGTTGTATATTGAAATGTTTCAGTGTGGACTTTTAGACATTCATCGTAGTGGCACGCAGTTATTAAATCAGTGTGTTTAAAGGGAAGAGTTTTTAACATTTGTCGTTCCATAATAAAGGAAGTTAACAAAGTTTACTGTTATGGATCAACCTCGTAATTGTCCGCATCTCATACTGTCAAATCATTGGAACAATTATTAAATGATTTAGCATAAAATAGAATGTAACGGCAACTTCGCCCATCGAGGATTAGGTGGACGCAGCAGTGACGTTACAAGTGGTCACTGTTTAGCGACACTGACAACACTAAAACGCGTTCTCCCGAAACCTTTCTTTCGTGACAGAGAAGTCAGCAGACCAGGGTAGAGAAGGTGAGTTGCGTTTAAAGTTTTCTATGTTGAGAAGTCTGGAATAGCGTATTTCCCTTGGTATGTAATGGAGAAATTAAAAATGTGAACGAACAGTACATTGTAGAACATTGGCGCTTTACAATATTTGTAATTCTTCCTTTTGTAATGAACATTTCTGACAGACTGAAGTACTCAGTAGTGAAAGCACTTTATAAAAAAGTAGAAAGGAATAAAGTATTTACTTCAATGCCATCGATATTTACCTGAGTCTTTTAAAAGGCTGTATATTCGAGGTTAATTGATCGTTTCAGTTTTCCATAATTTGCTGTCAGATGTACATTTTGATTTCAGAAGTTGTTAACATCCAGGATCTTGTTCAAAATCTAAACGATGCGTCATTTACCATTAGAACAGTATCTAAAATAAGTGACAATTCAACCGAAATTTATACTTTGCTTATTTCCATTCCTTTTTATTGTATGTTTCTGGAGGTGTAATTATTCTGATTCAAAAAGGGTACTTGTTAAGCAGAAACGGGCAGTTCCTGTAAAACGTGGTGTATGGTTGTGAATACCTGTCCAGTGGCGTAGGAATTCTGATATTGGCCTCTCAATACAAAGTTTCTTTAATACCTTTTGTTGTTAACAACATTTGGTTATTACCAAGAGTTAGCAGGTTTCACTCAGTACTCGACAGTAAGTGAATCTGCATTTGGTTCACACTTCCTTGACCCGTGTGCAGAAAGGCGAGAAGCGTTCTGCCACATCCATTTTCAGTAAGCTGCCACAAGAATTCGAAAGCTTAGTAGTAATTCACACACTTTAGAGTCTAACTGAAGAGTTTCCTCTTTGGTCACTTTCTACTCTGTCGAGGAATTAATGGCAGTTTTTTTAAAAAAAATGCTAATTTGTGAGACGTTGTTGTTTTCTTCTTCTTAGGAGGTGTCGCCAGCACTGTTGTTTGAGCTGACGAAAGTGGGGCGTCCAAGTAAACCGGGCATCGAAAGGCATGCGCAGAAAGGAAGGTGTCTCCTCTACCTGAAGCAGATCGTCAGCAAGACTGTCGTCTGCATATGATTGTTAAACGTTTCATTTTACAGATGCCCATGCTGTTTCAACACGATATCACAGTTCATCAAGAGTAGTGACTGGCGTATTGTGACGAGGCAGTTTCTCGGCCACCATTGACCAGACGTTTTCAGTTGGTGAAAGATCTAGAGAATGTGCTGGCCAGGGCAGCAGTCTAATATTTTCCGTATCCAGAAAGGCCCGTGCATGACCTGCAACATGCGGTTACTGTTCAAAGTGCCGTCGATGCAAACAACAGGTGACCGAGACGAGTAATCAACGGCACAACACATCATCACGCCGTGTGATACGCCAGTATGGCGATGACGAATACACGCTTCCAATGTGCGTTCGCCGCGATGTCACCAAACACATACGACCATCAAGATGCTGTACACAGAACCTGGATCCGAAAAAATGATTTTTTGCCATTCGTGTACCCGGGTTTGTCGTTGCGTACACTATCGCAGGCGCTCCTGTCTGCGATGCAGCCGTGCTCTCCAAGCTGATAGTCCATGCTGCTGCAAACATCGTCGAACTGTTCGTGCAAATGGTTGTTGTCTGGAAAAGTCCCAATCCGCTGATTCAGGGATCGAGACGTGGCTTCACGATCCGTTACATCCATGTGGATAAGATGCCTGTCATCTCGACTGCTACTGATACAAGGCCGTTGGGATCCAGCACGGCGTTCTGTATTGCCCTCCTGAACCCACTGATTCCATATTCTGCTAACAGTCATTAGATTGCAACTAACGCGAGCAGCAATGTCGCGATACAATAAACCGCAATCGCGATAGGCTACAATGCGATTTAACAAAGTCAAAAACGTGATGGTACGCATTTCTCCTCCTTACACGAGGCATCACAATGTTTCACCATTCAAGGCCGGTCAACTGCTGTTTGTGTATGAGAAATCGGTTGGAAACTTTCCTCATGTCAGCACTTTATGTGAATGCTCTGAAAAGCTAATCATTTGCACATCACAGCATCTTCTTCCTGTCGGTTAAATTTCGCGTCTGTAACACGTCGTCCTTGTGATTTTAATGGCCAGGAGTGTAGATGCAGGTTTTGCAAAGATGTTACGCTGAAGATCTTGCTAGCAACAACAATAAAAAAAGAAAAAAGAAATATTGGCGACCCCTTGATGTTTACTTATTTCGGCAATGTGAACTCTATACCAAAGGCATTACTGATTTTATAATACCGCAAGGTGCTAAACCACAAGTGAAGGCACATGCTCGTTATTTCATCGTGAAACTTCATTCTGTGATTTACAATAAATTTGCTGCACCTACGTATAAGCCTATGTTGCAATATATTTGGCAAAAGCCAGGGTGTCACATTAACAAACTAAAATCATCATTTGAAAATGTAATTAGTGTTGCTTCTGATACTGGACTGCGTGAATGCGAAAGTGATTTGGAATGTGATAACGTGTCTTTAGTGAGGTGTGCATATTGTTCTCTCCCAATTTGTTTTAAGCACTTTATCGAAATCCCAAAACTGCACTTCGAAGATTTATATACTTTCAGGTATGTAGTATTGCTATATACGTGTGTTTTGCGCTATTATAAGTACTTTAAGCAGAGAGTTTTTGCGCTGCTCGTTGAATATGAAACGGTACACTGCCGCCATTAAGTTACATATAATTTCCTTCCTATAGTATTGATATCTTGTTAGCTTGTTTCTCTTAAAATATTACTTGAGGTGTAATACAACCTTTTGCATGGAAATGACGCACACTACTGTCCTGTTTATGATTGCCTGTTATTCCAAGCATGATTTTTGCGGTTCCGAGTGTTGGGGGTCAAAGATGTCCCTTAAAGCATTCAGCCACTCCACCGTGACAGTCGTTCGATAACCATGGAGATATGCTCTAAAATTTGGTCCCGTGTAACATGATAAATGTAACTAAATAAAAAAGTAATCTCTCCCATTAAGACCTCTAATTAATTAATTTTAAATTTTAATATAGATTTAAAGCAGTCTAGTTGTGAACACATGTTACCTCTCTACCTAGAGAAAATGTTTCATTTCCATTTGTTGGTTCCTTAACAAAACCTTGGTTTTGTCCTGCCGCAGTGATAAAAGTTAATAACATGACCTACTTCAAAATTTAGTTGACCATCACATCTCTAGACGATGTATTGTCAGACAAACTGAATGGAAAAACCTCACAGTCAGAGAGGACAGACTTATGAAACTCATAAAAATTGACGCGGAAGTAATTAAGAAGAGTGATGAGACAAAACTTTAATGTGTTACTTAATGTATTAGGTTCAACAGAAAATGGCCGAGGCATAGAATGAAAAAGCTTACTCATCGAACACTGCGACGTTGAAGCAGAGCTCCAATTAGTCTAGCAGTGATAAACACGAGTTTTCCGTCTTTAATTACAAATTACGTGTTGATAAAATCAAATGTGCGTAAGACTGTTATCCTCTTTTCTCACAATGAATTGCACTTTTGTATTGGCCGATGAGATGTAGCCATGGGTTGCCTGGTTAATGAAGAAGGAAATGCATTTACAATAGAAATATATCTTCAATGACGACAATGAAATATTTCGACCTCGTACAGAGTATACTTATACGGAAATGTTAAGAGCTATAATAAAAATGCGACTTTTGGAACAGCGTACATGTTTTACAAACACCAAAGACTGGTTGGGAGTCTTGTAAATATTAATAAACCATTTGTTGACTACAGTCATGTCTTCAAAGCAGCACTGGTCGCTGGTTCGTCACATGCTATGTAATGATTGTGGCTTTAAAAGATGGCCTTAAATTAAAAGTTATATCAAGTGTATGGATGTTAAATAAGTCAGAGTTAATCACTAGGCTTATAACGGGAAACTAATATATTAGAAACGAAATGCAACTACTGGTACGGTAAATCATGTGCGATCAACTACAGCAAGCCTGAATAAATCCTGAACGTGTTGTTGTTGTGGTCTTCAGTCCAGAGACTGGTTTGATGCAGCTCTCCACCCTACTCTATCCTGAGCAAGCCTTTTCATCTCCTCATAAGAACGACAACCCACATCCACTTGAATCTGCTTACTATACGCGTCTCTTGGTCTCCCTCTGCGATTTTTTCCCCCACACTTCCCTCCAACGCTAAATTCACAATTCCTTGATGTCTAAGAATGTGTCCTACCAATCTATCCCTTCTTTTAGTCAAGGTATGCCAGAAATTTCTTTTCTCCCCAATTCGGTTCAGTACCTCCTCATTAGTTACGCGATCCACCCACCTAATCTTCAGCATGCTTCTGTAGCACCACATTTCAAAAGCATCTATCCTCTTTCTGTCCACACTGCTTATCGTCCATGTTTCACTCCCATACAAAGCAACACTCCATACAAATGCCTTCAGAAAGGACTTCCTTAGGCTTAAATCAATATTCGATGTTAACAAATTTCTCTTTTTCAAAAACGCCTTTCTACCCATTGCCATTCTGCATTTTATATCATCTGTACTGCGACCATCATTTGTTATTTTACTGCCCAAGTAACAAAACTCATCTACCTCCTTTATTGTTTCGTTACCTAATCTAATTCCTTCAGCATCACCTGATTTTCTTACACTGCACTCCATTACCCTTGTTTTACTCTTGTTAATGTTCATCTTATATGCACCTTTCAGCACACTGTCCATTCCGTTCAATTGCTCTTCCAGGTCCTTTGCTGTATCTGACAGAATTACTATGTCGTCGGCAAAACGCAATGTTTTTAATTCTTCACCCTGAACTTTAATTCCTTCTCCAAATTTCTCCTTGCTTTCCTTTATAGCTTGCTCAATGTACAAATTGAACAACATTGGGGAAAGGCTACAACCCTGTCTTACTCCCTTTCCAACCAATGCATCCCTTTCATGCCCTTCAACTCTGACAACCGCTGTCTGGTTTTTGTACAAGTTGTAAATAACCTTACGTTCCCTATATTTTACTCCTGCTTGCTTCAGAACTTGAAAGAGTTTATTCCAATCAACAATCCTGAACGTATGATACAAAAATACATAAATTACTTCATTTTACGAACAGTTGTAATAAAGAGATTTAGCCTGGAATGAGAAATTCTGCTTTCACATTAGAGTCAGAGATGTAGAAAGAGAAGAACGAGCGTCTCTATCTGGCAGCTACAAAGAATATTTAAACCAAAAAAAGACATCGTATTTGCCATGATGTCATTCAAAACGGCATTTCTCATGTCGTGCAATTATGTCGCTACATGCCACTGAAACATACATCCCCATTCATCGATACTTGCTGTTATAGATGAAACCCCTTACAGTATGATGAAGAAAGATTAGGGTTCAACGACCCGTCGAAAGTGAGGTCATTAAAGACGAAGCACAAGCTCGGATTGTTTGGCTAAGAATGGGCAAGAAAATTGGCTCAGTTCTTGTGTCCCTGTATTGGTGATTCTTAGTGTGTGACAAGGTATTCTTGTATTTAGGTTTTTTATGACGAAAGATAGAGATTTACTGTTTGTTGAAATGGTGATAGTTTCATTGTGTTTGCCGGAATGCGTGTATTTTTAATGTTTTTCTTTCTTTCTTTTTTTTAATAAAGAATTTATTCATATATGGCCTATATTCAACTGTATAGATAGCACAGCATACGTATTAAGCAGAAAATCATTACATTACCTACTAAACTATACACATACAACAACAAAATATAGTAATAAAAAATTACGCATTTTCGCAACCGCAATAAAAAGTTCAACGTTTCATAAAATAGTAAATTTCTATCTTTTGACATAACAAACCAAATAAAGACATTCTCACACAAGAAACCATACAAATTACATAAGGAAACTTTCTCAGGTAAAAGTAAGAAAGAAACCATCTATTACATCAACATAAAAAATGATACATTCATTGGAACTAATTTTATACCAAAACTACTTTTACTTTTCTGTAAATATATATAATGAAGGAGTGGTATAGCAATGGTAAGTTAAATAGCAGGAAACGATCATTAAATGACAAAATACCATCGTCTTTTAATTCCACCATTTCCTAGTCGTTCAGCTAGTCTCAGCACACGCTAAACGTAACTGTACATCAAACCATTACATTTCGACAGAAGATAATGGTTATACAATTAAAAAAAAACGTTTAGAATTTGTTCATTTATCTACCTCCGCGCACTGATCCAGCTAATTCGTACAAGTTTAAAGTATAGAAGTAAGGCGCTTCAAAAATATTGTAGGAAAATAGAATTTTGCACTAAAATCTGAATAAAATAGCAACGGTGCACATCAAAATAATGCCATAAGCTGAGCATTAGTTTCGGCCGAATAGACACGTTTTCCGTTAAGAATCACTTCGCACGTACAATCTGCCTGAACACAAGTTCGTCGTTGCTTATACACTGTAATATACCTACAGTAAGACAGATAACGTAATGACTCAAACACATATTTTTAAATCCTGTTGGGTACAAATTACACCAGTAGTCAAATGTAGACAAAATAACGGTCTGGTACAGACGCCGAAAACAAACTTTTAATGAAGAGAAACGTAAAAGTTATGTGATTTGATTCCATTATGGAGATTGTGCCAGTCCACCACAATATTGAAATGAAACGTTTCAGTTTGGGGGACGATATGAAACAATAATTTTAGAAAAAATCACATATCGATTTCGTTCCCATGTGGAACGTCAGTGCAGATTGCATATCATGTACTCTGCATAAAACATTTCAAGGTCAGATCCGTAAAATACTAAACCGGTCTTCCCGGTACGCGTCAAAAGTTTACGGATCTGACCATGAAATGTTTTATTCAGAGTACATGAATAAACATGACTTGCAATCTGATGATGTTCCACGTGGGAACGAAATCGATGTTTGAATTATTCTAAAATAAATATTTAATATCGACCGCCAAGCTGAAACGTCTTATTTTTATATAAAAGTCGTGCAGTTACGCAGTTTAAAGACTGTATTCATGACCTAAGGTATTAATGTGTCGCAATTAGACTGACTTCTGTTAGGCTATACAATTATTTTCGAGTGACGAAGTGTGGAACTATGTCAGATTAGGCTTCATTCGTGGCTCACTGAGGAAGTGCCGTTTGTTTACAAAAAAGACTCGAAAATTCAAATGTTCAAATGTTTGTTAAGCTTATGGGACTTAACGGCGGTATCATCAGTCCCTAAACTTACAAACTATTTATGAACTAACTTATACTAAAGACAAGACAAACATCCATGCCCTAGGGAGGATTCGAACCCCCGATGGGCGGCACTCGAAAACTGCATACTTACACATAATACGAATGACGACCTCATGCTCGAATATAAATGTTTGTTGTAGGTGTACAGGACCCGCATCATGTGGGGGACAGCGATCGTACACTATGATTGCCGATGCGAATGATCATAGGTAGTTGCTGGGAAGAATGTGAGTCACATGGTGAAAGATCTTGGCTGACAGACTCGAGATACTCGAATAAACACGCCGTAAATCGAGCAAGAAACTGCTTGTTAAACTTTTAATTCCGTGTCGCAGGACAAACCACAAATATGTTGAACGCTGTAAGAGACTGAGCAATTGGTAGCAGGTAAGTGTCTGTTCTGAAAAAGACGCAAAGATGCATCCGTGAATGGGAGGTATAGGCAACTTAGAACACTTTATAAGAAAAAAGCACCCAGTGCCACGCACTTCTCAATGGCTCACGATGTTCATCTGTCAACTGCCAGAGCATATCGAGCAACACTTATCAAAAATGTTCAAATGTTTGTATAGTCTATGGGACTTAACTAGGGGGTCATCAGTCCCTAAACTTACAAACTACTTATGAACTAGCTAATACTAAGGACGGCACAAATATCCATGCCCGAGGGGGGATTCGAACCCCCGACCGTAGTGGCCGTGTAGACCTTGACTGGAGAGCCTCAGTCCCCTCGGCCACCGCGGCCGGCAACTTATCACACTTATTCAATACGACTGATTGCTCAGTGACAAAAATTATACTTTGTTCGACTCTCGACGCGGTGCTAAGATCGACAGCAAGCGTACGTGACTTGCCCTTAATTCAACTTGCCTTTAAACTTCCTATGTGTTTATGTGGATTTAAGATGAAGGGACGGCGATACAAAAAAATAAATGCTGGGAGAAGTATCTTGGTAAACTTCTGATTTTGCGGAGGGTGCTATTTACTGTATTTACAAAATTCCATACCTTTCGCAAAACTGCATTGAAATGACACTGTAATCCATACGCTTAACACTTGCTGCACTTTCGGGGTAAATATATCGTCAATTTTCTATTTGTGTTTTAACTGTTTTCAATGTGAACATTTCTGACTTTCCTGAGAGTAAAAAAATCGGTCCACTTAAAAGAATTTTATCCTGAATACGCTAACTGGATGCAGCTAACTATCGAACTGATTCAGTAGCACTCTGCAATCTATAATTTCTAGGACGAGCTACTTGCATATGTAACACTATGTATGGAAGCATCTACAAATGAATTTGGGATAAAATGTGTTGATCAGTTTGAGAGATAATCGAAAAAATAAGGTATGTAGCTGATCATTTACGCTATGCATTAAGGGTTAAGTGCTCGGTGTTGGTGATAACGCGTTCCTCTTCCTCTGCCGAACGTAATTTGTCCATTCTATGTATGTCACTAAGCCGTTCAGATCCCGATCGAAGGTGTCGTTATTTAATCACCAACAAACTTTACTTCTTCCAAAGCAGAAATTGAAATAATTGCAGAGGCTTTCGTTCATGGCCACTCAGACTTATTGCCTGTTCTTATGACCACGGATCATCTACCGTCGTTTGTTTCATCTTTTTCTATGTTTCGCCAACGGGATTGTTAAAAGATGATGCGGTGCTGGAATGATTCAGTCTGTCTGCAGTTGTCAGTAATGTGAAGTATAGGGTTGAGAATAAAATCCGCTACGAGTCACATTAAAGATCGTTTTATTTATTTTTACACGACCGGTTTCGAGCTTGTGCCCATCTTCAGGTGCTTCATTTACGCGAATTATTTTTCTGGGCAATTCAGGATGTCTTGAATAATTTATTTTACTATTTATTGGTTTTAAAAGAAATAATTGTATTAATTTGTTGTCCTAGTATTTGTTATTGAAATGATTTTTTTGATTATAGTTTATTAGTAATGTTATTGAATTATTAATCATTAATTGAAATTATAATAAAAGATTTAGAATATTACATGTGTAGCATGTTGGTGGAGTTCACTGTTTGAAAACAAATTATTTGTCATTAATAATAGCGAAATAATTACAGGTGGCGAGATGACATGAAAACAGTGTGCAATGATTTCTTGTCATCTCGCCACCTACAGTTAATTGATTTCGCTATCATTAATACCAAATAATTTGTTTTCAAACAGTGAACTCCACCAACATGCCTCAAATGTAATATTCTGAATGTTTTAAGCCATGAAGATGGGTACAAGCCCGAAACCGGTCGTATATAAATATTTAATGTGAGTGGTAGCGGATTTTATTCTCAACCCTGTATTAGGACCAGTCACGGAGTTCAAACACATCCATCATGGATAAAACACTGTTTGAAGATATGCCAAGAACCTCACTCCAAGAACCTCACTCTGCGTTAAATTGCAGGACCCGTCTCCTCAGTTCTATTACTTTGGTAGGACGTGCAAGACGCGGAAGTGACGCCAGTTTGGAAACAACTTGCAAATAGGTTGAAAATCCCTCTTAAGCGACGTTCACGCAATCATACCATACGGATTTACTTGGGCTACCCCTGTTTGGTGGTGGCCTCCAACGCCAACGTTTGTGAATAATATCTCACGTTTTAAGTTTAGAGTTATCTCCATATCTTGGCATTATGGAATTTATTAGTCAGATATTGCAGAGTACAGAATACTTCAAAACAGAAATTTTGAAGCACAGAATTATGTAATCTAGCAGGCAGACGCTCACCTCGAAATGGCTCTCATCAGCAGAAGGCAAACAAGTTATTTTTAATTCTGCTGCGCGTCCTCTCGCTATTGCCCGTCGGTCTTTACAAACCACTTATTAACACGAAAGGGTGACAAATTGGTATTCAATTACTTTGCATACAGAGTACTCACTCGTAGTATTTCATCTTTTTTTCTTTAAATGTCTGTATATCTATCGGCTCAAACTGCCTGGTCATCAGTCCGTAGCTTACAAACTACTTAAACCTAGGTAAACTAACCTACGGACAAACACACACACACATGCCTCAGGAAGGACTCGAACCTCCACGGCGAGCAACCGCGCGCTCCGCAGCGAGACGCTTTAGACCGCTCGGCTACTCCACCGCGGCTAAAACGTTCAAATGTCTGTAAATCTATCAAACCAAACTGCGTGTTCATCAGTCCGTAGCTTATAAACTACTTAAACCTAGCCGGCCGCGGTGGCCGAGGGGACTGAGGCGCTTCAGTCACGTTCTGCACGGCCACTACGTCAGGGGGTTCGAATCCCCCCTCGAGCATGGATATTTGTGCCGTCCTTAGTTGTAGGTAGTTCATAAGTAGTTTGTAAGTTTAGGGACTGATGACTCTGTAGTTAAGTCCCTTAAGCTTAACAAACATTTGATCATTTGAACTTAAACCTAGGCCCTTTAATTTTTTCAGTCATGAAGAAAATGTTAAATGAGCTGAATTATACATCGATAATCATTAAACTGAAATTCTATTAGTATAACATACAAGTATTATTGCAATGACAAATCTTACGATAAACAAACACAAATTAGAGAAACTTTTCAGCTTTTCGTGTCACTGAAATTTCTAAGATCACATCTTAATACTAGCCGCTGTTTCGGCTTCAGTTGATAGTACTCACAACGCAGATAGTCTTTCTTGGCTTATTGTGCTTCTCAAGTTAGTCTTAATCAGTTTTAACTATGTGAAGTTTCTCTCGGCCGAAGCTGTACTGACGAACTGTAAGCAAGATTCTGATTGTTATATAAACATTTGGATATATTTCTTCCAAATTATTTTCTAAAGTGAGATGAAGAAATTGTTTTGCAAATATTTAAAAATTGCATCACTGTTGCAATCATATGGATATAAATACGGACAACTAAATAGCGGCTGGCCGGGAATGGCCGAGCGCACTAAGGCGTCATACGCTCTCGTCGGGGGTCGAATCCCACCCTTAGGTACGGATGTTGTGTTCGTCCATTGTTTAAGCTAGTGTAAGTTAGATGTAGGTCGTCACTAGATAACATAGCAGTTGAAAAGCACCGTTAAACATGAAGTATAAAAAAATACTAAAATTTAACAATGTTTTGCGAGGCCCCCAAGGCGCGAGGCCGTCGGCGGTGGCCGACGTCGCCGACACCTAGCGCCGCCACTGCCGCTCGGCTACTCCACCGCGGAGTATTTCATCTTACAGAAATTAGTGTTCGAAACCGTAATATTCGGCTTTTTTTTCCAAAGCGTTGAAAAATACACGGATAGCATGGAAGCCGTATAAACCTCACCAGGGTAAACGAATTCCAGAAATGCGACGACGTTCACAAAATTCGGCACGCCAAACACCGATCGCGCTCGACTGACAGCTCCATCTTCATCTGACATTGGTGCTCTTAAAGCGATGTACTCAGATCGTTCACTCACTTTCTGAAGTGCGTCCGCGTGTCACAAGCGGCTGCTGGAAGCTCTGGAGGGCAGCGCACGCAGGACCACCATTGAGGCTCGCCGCTGGGTCGTGCTGTGTGTAGCCGTTGCCGTACCGGTCGCTCACTGTGGTCAGCACTTGTCGCGTCGCTGTCCGCTGTCAGACTGCCGGCTCTTGGCCGCGGAGGCCGCTTTGGTTCTGCCGCGGTGGCCGCTCGCGGCGCCACCGTCGCTCGGCCAGCCGCTCGCAGCAGCCACTACTTGCGGCGCGCGCAGTTGCGGGCGAGGTGCGGAAGGAGGCGGTCGTGGTGTGCGGCTGTGCGCTGTCGTGGGCATTGTCGTCACTCGTATGCTTAGGGCGGATCCTATAGCATTTACCTACTTCTCCAATACATCGACACGGTTTCCCACCAAGCAGAGCCGGCGCAAGGCCAAGTGCCGCCCCCCTACCCCACCCCCCGTTTTTTATTTATTTTTTTACAAAACGTTTATGGAATTTTATTTAAACAAATCTGCAGGAAATGTCACCAACAATCGCAATTTTTTTTTTTTTTTTTACTTTTCAGTCCTACCTATAGTCCGGCCGCCGAAAGAACGACCCTGACAGTTCTCGCACGTGGGCCGCAGAGGGTGGGGGGACACTCAAGCACCAACTTGAGCTCTGGAATTCGTAAACGTTGCCAGGGTAACGGTACCGCGTTGCCACCAGTGTTCACAACCGTACGATAATTATCGTACATGTACGATAATTTCGTGCCTGCGTACGATGTACGAAAGAATGTTACTATCGTACGCAGATGTAAGATAATTTCGAACGTAATAAAATGTAACAATACATTGTCTCTTCAAAGATTTTTTCTCGCAGCCCTACTGGTAAATTACTTTCGTAATTAAACTTGTCACTTTAATCATCTCGGTAGCTATGAACAGCTACTTTCGTAATACAGTTCGTCAATTTAATAATCTCAGTGACTGTTAGCGTCTACCGACCAATGAGCGACAATGTAGTGCCGTTGTCGGGATAAATAATTTGATTGTTGAAGTTCGCTCTTTATATATTCGTGTTAGTTACGTTAAAGTGCTTGAATTGTGCTTAGTGGTGCTGAAGTTTCATGAATTCCCTTAAACAAAGCGGCATTCTGACAAGAAAGGAATACGACACTTAGCAGTGGCGTAAGTAGGACTTGGCTTTGGGGGGGGGGGGGATAAATCTGCTTGACGAGCAAAATTTTAGTCAGTTTCCAGACAGACTACCATCTACCACTCGCGTTGAAGAAACTCCCTTCCAATGAAAGTTTATGGTAAAACACCCCAGTTTCCAATCTTTACCAGATTGCTGTTATAAGATTTCTTTTTCTTTACTTTTCTCTCTCTCTCTCTTTTATTATTATTATTATTATTATTATTTTTTTTTTGTGGTGGGGAGGGTGTTTGGGGGAGGGATTCTAGCCCCCTCACCCCCCCCCCTTCCCCGCCATAGTTTCGCCACTGACACTTAGTTCCGTTACGGCACTATTGTGTCCCAAGTTTAGATCGGTGTCATTGGCAGCAATCGGAGGAAGGAGAAAGTAAACGCAGTCTTTCCGATGAAGCCGATATCTAACGCAATACCAGGAGCAGTCGCACAACTTTTGCTGGAACGGTTTTATACGTCATGCATAAAACAATTTTTAAAACCCGCTCTTCATTCGGAGAAAGTTATATATTTTGTAAGAGACAGACTACAGTACGATATAAGGTATACAAAATCAGATTTGCTAGTAAATATTATGCATTATGGTCATTTTGCAGGTAAGTACGGTAATTTTTGTTAAATCCGGTACATTTACGATAATTTTACGGCCCGAGTACGATAGTTGCCTCGTTTCGGGTTGTGAACACTGGATGCCACCCAGCCACTCAAGGTCGCGCGGGGTGGCATGCTTCAGTCGCTGCAAAGCATCTGTCGTGTGTTCATCGTTACCGGTTTTGTTCGTGCCCTGTTACGTGTCGTTAATTTCAGACGTGTGTGAGATGGCTTCTTCCTCTAACCGTAAGAAAGTCACTTCTGTGACCAATATACTGGCTGTCGAAACTGATCTGATGATATTACTCGGTCACTATACTGTGGCAGTCAACAGCGACCGTAAACAAATGAGTCAAAGAAACGCTCTTCTTTTTATGTAAGAAGACAAATATTTTCACTGGAAGAGGCGGTGGCCGAGGGACTGAGGCGCTTCAGTCACTGTCTGCACGGCCACTACGGTCGGGGGTTCGAATCCCCCCTCTGGCATGGATATTTGTTCCTTCCTAGTTCGTAAGTAGTTCATAAGTAGTTTGTAACATAGGGACTTATGACCCCGCAGTTAGCTCCCATAAGCTGTACAAACATTTGAACATTTTTGGAAGAGGCGATTTTACTACTTGTAAAGTGGTTGTCCTTATTTGTTTACCCTCTCGGCAGACTGCCACAATACAGTGTCCGAGTAATAATACCGAGTTTGTGGAAAATGGCTATAGAAGATGAAATATATAAACAAAATTCTTCAACTAGCGACCTTTGGCTGAAGACTAAATTATACATTATATTTAATGGAATTATGGAATATATGAAGCTTTACTTTAACTCGACATATATTTCTAAACCTTACTTTTTAACAGCAAAAATAGTGTTTTTCACCACTTCGTGGTTGTTACCGTTCGTTCACACTTTAGTAGTACATAGCAACGCTTCCAAAATATTCGAACTTGATATTCGTATGCCGGCGACTGGCACGGCGTAACAACAAAGAGCCGCATTGCAGCATTGGCAACATAGCCGCTAGCTGCCAGAGTCGTTCTTTCAACTATAGGTTTCGGTCATTGAGTGGCCAGTCTCAAAGATTTTAATATGTGCTTACATCTAAACCGCCATATTGACAGTTACGTTCAGCATGACGGTATAGATGTAAACATAACTCAAAGCATTGAGAATAGCCACACTGTGCCCGAAATTTATGTAGATCTGGAAAATAAAAACGTACTTTGTACGTTTACCTCTTTGCAGGCGCCCAATGACAACACAAATTGTTAAGTTACCTCCTACACAGCTATAGATAGTTCTGTGGCTCCATCTCCGCCCAAGTAAGTCTGAATTTTTAAATTTACTCACCTTAGCCACATTAGATTCGCTGCCCGCCAGGTACAAGGACTGTAACAAAACATTTGTGTTTTCCCAATCTAACGATGCGCTAACAGCGCGAAACGCGTTATTGGAGAATAAAATATTGCAACAGAGACTGAGCATTTTTTTAATTATTCAACACCGTTGCTGCACCAGCCGCCACCACCACCACCATCATGAAATGGAATGAAATGTACAAAAATTGCGACTGATTGGTGATATTCTCTGCAGATTTGTACAAAACAGTCGCTGGGCACCAGCTCAGAAATGGAGTCAAGCCTGGTTTAAGAACTTTAGCTAATTTTATTAAGCCTTGTGAATTTACAAAAATGTTCAAATGCGTGTAAAATCTTCTAGGTCTTAACTGCTAAGGTCATCAGTCCCCAAGCTTACACACTACTCAACCTAAATTATCCTAAGCACGAACACACACACACACACACACACACACACACACACACATGCCCGAGGGAGGACTCGAAACTCCGCCGGGACCAGCCGTACAGTCCATGACTGCAGCGCATTATTAGACCGCTTGGCTAATCCGCGCGTCATGAACTTACAGTTAACGTAAATTAACCTTTTTTCAATGGTTGTGAACAGATAATGTATTCAACGGAAAAGAGTATACAGTAAATAAATATTGGCAAAGTGATAGTGTGCTAGCAGTATTGTCAAACAAAAGTGCCGGTCAGACTTTAATTGTTGTTCATGCAGGTGGAGACAGGTGTTTCAAGGATCAAAACGTCCGACTATCACTCAGAAACGGATAGCAAAGGTTTTGAAAAATACGTCGACACCCAACTTATGCCAGGCTTACTACCAATGTCTTTACCCTTGTAACTACTCGTAGCGTATTTACACATTCAGGATACTTCTAGCCATTGTAAGTTTTGGACATGTTGAAGTGTAGTATTGTTCAACGACGTTTTTCCATAATGAGGGACGAATAAAACACTCGGAAACTGCCATTGAAGGGCTTAGCAAAATTGCTTCCGGCTTTAACCGCAGTATCGAACATTGCATTCGAATTTCCAAATTACATTTCGTCTTCTGCCAAATTAGTTGTGAGTAAACGCAGGGCGCGTAACATGCTGGCAGCGCTCCACTCATAAGAATACTGCTTCTTCCATCTGTTACTCCGGCGTAATCACGGCGGTGCTGCCACTGTGGGGAGGAGGAAGTTATTATTATTATTTTATTTTTTATTTTATTTTTTTTTTAATTTTTGCCTTGCGCCGGCCCTGCTACCAAGGTTGTTTGATTCACAGTTGAAGTCAGCTGGAAGTAGACTTGCGCATAATAGTTCGCGAGGTAGTTCGTCCGCTCCCAGTGACGGCTGAGCGGCGTGGTCTGCGCATGTAGGTGGAGGGAGTTTCCCCAACTAGCTGCTTCATGCGTTTGCTGCTTGTGCCGCTAACGATATCACGCAAACCAAAAGAATAAAATAAACGTGGATAATTTCTCACGTTTAAGTTCAGAGTTGTCTCTATACCTTGGCATTTTGGAATTTATTAGTCAGATGTTGCAGAGTGCAGAATACTTCAAAACAGAAATTTTGTAGCACACAACTATGTAATCTAACAAACAGACGCTCACTTCGAAATGGCTCTCATCAGCAGAAGGCAAACACGTTATTTTTCATTCTGCTGCGAGCCCTCTCGCTATTGCCCGTCGCTCTTCGGAAAAGAATAGAACGAACGAAGAAGCGAGACACGTTTGGCATAATAGTTCGCGAGCGGTAACGTATGTTTTAGTTCGCGACGATCGCGATTTTAGTTCGCGACCGATCGCGCTTTTAGTTCGCGAGCGATTGCGCATATTTTAGTTCGCGACCAGTAGCTCTCCTTTTAGTTCGCATCTCGGCCGCGAAGTAGGTCGCTCTTTTTAGTTCGTCCGCTCTTTTTGGCTTTTGCTACCGCTACTAAAAGAGCTCTTTCTTTTGTTATGACAGCTTTTTGATATAATGATCAGTATTGCCCAAGCGTGTGCTATTACCCGTATTTTTGGGCAATTAGACATCAAATGTATAAATAAGTAAACCACTTATTTACACGAATGGGTGATACAATGGTATTCAACTACTTTGCATACAGAATACTCACTCGTAGTATTTCATTTTTAAAATGGATTTATTTATTTATTTAATAGGTCATTGAAGGAACATTACCTACGGTACCAAATATGCTAAATGCGTACCTTAGAAAAAGAAAATTTGTGGCAGTGGACTATGAAACTACAGCTGAGCTTCATCTCAGCTCGAAATGACAGTGACTGGCATAAGGGAATCACGAGATTCTGCGCGCTCAGACGTCGTCTCGCTGTTCTTCGTCAGTATTCGGAAAAGGAGCAGACGAACTAAGGGACGAGGGATCTGCGAACTAGTTCGCGTTGTTTGCCTGTGGGAGCGCTCTTCCGAACTAGTTCGTTCGCGAACTACACTAGCTGGAAGCAACGTCATTAGGCCGTATGAATAAAAAAGAGCAAATGCTCCAGAGAAGATACTCACAAGGAGAGGACGGCTACTCGTCATCGCCGAATTCGTCCATGTTTATGTTACATGTAGGGCGTGGTGAGACACGAAAGTGCCCCAAGTGGGAACTCGAAATGGCCAAGCGTTTAGGAAATAAAAGGAAGTTTGATACGAATCTATCACCGTATGCATCTTATCAACTGCCCCTGTGAGGGCGTGTTTAGGAAATGGTGATTGGCTCAGCGGTGAAAGATCGGATTCGTATTGCAAAAGGTCGCGGGTTCAACTCCACCCGGCACAAAATTTTTTTCTGCTCTTGGGCAATGCGTACACCTACCTATGGCTCCCGTAGGGATCGTGAGGACAAGATTAGATTAATTACAGCACGGACGGAGGCATTTAAACAATCATTCTTCTCACGCTCAATACATGAATGGAATGGGAAGAAGCCCTAATAACTGGTACAGTGGGACGTACCCTCTGCCACGCACTTCACAGTCGTTTGCAGAGTATCGATGTAGATGTAGACTGACGTCACAATTAACCGCAACATCATATAGGTTATTTCATTAATTTATAGAAGCAAAAAAGAAAGGGCATTGGATGAAATTCGGAACTACAAACATTTAAAAATGGACTGTAGTTAACGCGTACTTGGGGACATCGTGTATGTAAATCGATACTTCCATTCTTTTGCAATTGATCAATTACATTAACCGGGGTGATATCATCGAAGAAACAGGGGAAGCAATAATTTTGACCACATTTTGCGCATGTTATGAACGCCCCTTTTTTGCAGTTACTGTACATGATTTTTTAAATGTTCCCATAGAAGAACAAACTTGATTGACATTCTGAAAACAGCTTCCTTCGTCGCACAGTCCAGCAGCGAACGACGCATTATTCGTGTTCGCACCTTATGGACCGTTCACAACCCCAAGTATGCAAGATGATATGCTTGTTTTAAATAATGACGTCCCATGCTGATGTCGTGCACATATAAATACGAAATAACATATATGATGTTGCTGTTAATTGTGAACTCAGAAGTGTGCACATTGCCAAGGAGGAAAAAATTATTTGCCGCCGTGTGTAATCGAAACCGCGAATCTTTCAATAAAAAAATCCGGTCTCTTATCGCTGAGCCAAACACCGCTTTCTAAACTGACTCTCTCAGGGGTCGTTGATAAGGTGCACATGGTGATAGATCCGTATCAAAATTCCTTTTATTTCTTAAACGCTAAGCCATCTGGAGTTCCCACTTGGTGCACTTTCATATCATATTTCGCCCTTCACGTACCATAAATTTGGACGAATTCTGCGATGAAGAATAGGCGTCCCCTCCTTGTCGGAGCAAAAGAACGTTCTCTGAGTAAGTTCTCAATTTCGTATGGATAAAACTTCGAAGCTTATTCTCTGAGCAGGAAGTTCATTCTTGCTACCTCCCCTCCCCTCCTTGTAGAGTAAGTTCTGTGTTTCATGTCCGGCACAAATCATCAATCGCGTGTTTCTTTGAACTAGCCAAATGTTCCAATGTTTGTGAAGCTTAAGGGACTTAACTGCGGGGTCATCAGTCCCTAAACTTAAAAACTACTTATGAACTATCTTATACTAAAGATGGCACAAACATCCATGACCGAGGGGGGGGGGGATTCGAACCCCCGACGGGGAACGGCCTCGCGCTCTTTCTCTCTCTCTCTCTCTCTTTTTTTCCTTAAATATCACTGTTGCCCAAGCGTGTGCTATTATCCGTATTTTTGGGCATTAGACATAAAATTGGCATATAAAGCAGTTATGTACACAAATGAGTGACATAATGGTATTAAACTATTTTACTGATAGAGTACTCGTAGAATTTCATTTTTAAAATGGATTTATTTGTTAGGTCAATGAAGAAACATCACCTACATAGTATGCTAAATCCTTTTACTTTGGCGAATAAAAGTACTCTTTTATAAATAACTGACTTTTTTTAATTTTTATAAAGTTTTGGAAGGGATCAACAAAAAATATTACTACTATTAGCTAAAGGTCAAGTATTGTATGGCGTCAGCAATATTACCTATATGATTAACAAAAGAAACACTGACATTTCTAATTTGGATGCTTAACAATTAGACACACAAAAATTATCATGAGACCTAAGTGAGATTGTATTTATTTATTTTTTGTACTTAACGTGATCATTCTGTAAATATTCATCATTCTTCTAATTATCAAGTAAAATATCCCAAAAATTTACATATTGTGACGTAAAAATATTAATTTTGAAACGTTGATTGAGGATTTCTCCTGTCGACGAAAAAATGCTTTCGCAGGGTACTGATGTCGCGAAAATGGAAACTAAGATAAGTATACACATGAGGACAGAACTGACGACGCTCGTGCCACCATTCAAGCCGATCATTTTTTGATGTAAACAATGAGACTCTGAAACTACAGCTGCTCTGCTCAAATGTTCAAATGTTTGTATAGCTTATGGGACTTAACTACGGGGTCATCAGTCCCTAAACTTACAAACTACTTATGAACTAGCTAACACTAAGGACGGCACAAACATCCCTGCCCGAAGGGGAATTCGAGTCCCCGACCGTAGTGGCCGAGCAGAAACTGGCGCGCCGCAGTCCCCTCGGCCACCGCGGCCAGCCAGCTGATTTGCATTTCATCTCGAACTGACGGTGACTGGCAGAAGTGAATCACGTGGTTGTGCTCGCTGTCACGCCCTTTCGCTGTTCCCCGTCAGTCTTCGGAAAAGGAGCGAAAGAACGAAGAGGAGAGTGATCTGGTAACTAGTTCTCGTAGTTTGCCTATGGGAGCGCTCTTCCGAACTACACAAACCTACTGGTTTGCTGCATTGAAGATTGCTGTTCCGTGAATGCGGTGTCGTTCTTGTGAGGCTAACCTATTAATCTGGTAGAACCGGCAGACGGGATGGTCCAGCACTGGGGAAAATCGCACTGACGTGTTTTACGGCCCACTTTAGATTTGTAGTTTTATAAGTTTTTGCAAACATTTTGTACCAGAATAATAATGTAAACAATAAAAAATTAATTAATAGGTATGTCTGAAACCCTTTTAGGTAGTGGCGGGTTTTGAACTACTGACCTTCAGCGTGACAGTCCAACGCACTGCCAACTACGCTACGGTTTCGTTCTTAAATTTCATGCTATTTGTGGCCCTTGTTAACTGATGCTAATATGGCATTTGTAGACACTAGATTATCATGTATCGTACGAAGAACGACGTGTTTTTGTTATTTCTTCATTGCGCCATTGCTTTGAAACGAAAACGTGTAAGTTAAAATAAGAAAATCATCAAATACGCAACGCAAGATGGCTTATGCCAGAGAGAGTTCTGGGCGATGAATGTCACGTGACATCCTCGAACGGCTGGTTTTCGTTAATTCAGTGGAGGGTGTCAAAACTCTGTTATTTTTTCAAATATATCTCAAACAATACGAGATATGAAAAAAAAAAAAAACATAAGGGAACAAAGCTGTAGAGAATCTGCTCCTCTAAAAACTCGGTTATTCAAATTTACCGTCAGATGAACGGATTATATGTAATTAAAATTACATTACAATCGGCCTTGTTTTGGTATTACATATTTCTTGTCCGAAACATTTGAAAAGACATCGTCAAATCGCCGTTATTTTTGCAAATATCTCTACAAAGATGCAAGATATGAAAAAAAGATAATAGAGCGAAGTTGTAGAGAATTTTCTCCTCTACCAATTAGGTTATTCAATATTCGTGTCAGATGAACGGTTCGTTTGCAATTACAATTATATTACAAACTTTTTTTTTTTTTTTTTTTTTTTTTTTTTTCTGTACTGCCTTATTTTTTGCCCGAAAAATTTGAAAAAGAAAGGTTCTGGTCTCTGTCGGCCTACAATTATGTCTGTAAAATTTGGTGTTGATCGGTTGAACGGTTCGTCTTAAAAACGGGAAACACATTACGGACAGACAGACAGACACACGTCCCAAAATCGCCGTTATTTTTGCAAATATCTCTGAAACGATACGAGATATGAAAAAAAAAAAAAAAAAAAAAAAAAATAAGACAGCAAAGTTGTAGAGAATTTTTTCCTCTACAAATACGGTTGTTCAATTTTCGTGTCAGGTGTATGGTTAAGCCGTTATTTTTATTTAAATTTCGAGCTATCAAAAAACGATCGCAAAGGCCCACTTTTAGTGTTACTATCGTAACCTAAAGAGGGTCAAAAATGTTCAAACGTTTTTGTATAGCTTATGGGACTCAACTACGGAGTCATCAGTCCCTAAACGTACAACCTACGTATGAACTAGATTACACTGAGGACGGCACAAATATCCATGCCCGAGGGGGCATTCGAACCCCCACCGTAGTGGTCGTGCAGACCGTGACTGGCGCCCGTGACTTTGAGAGCTCCTCTAGGCAGCTACCGTGTTCTGTAACCGAGAGCGCCAGTGCGCGTACTTGGCTGTTTTTCACAGACGGCGCTTTTTGCCGTTAAGCGAGTCCACACTCGCAGACAAGAGCAGCCGGCTCTGCTCGTTATGCAGAGGGCGTCCCTGCTGTACTGCTGCGGGAACTCATTGTGGCTGCGGCCCCACGCACTGCTCTCAGACGCTCTGCTGCATGTTCCTTGGAGTAGTTATGCAGTATACTCAGATAGCGTTAAGACACATTTCCGTTCGCATTAGGACTAGTAGGAACTTACAATCCAGCCCTACTCTTGCCAGACACTTGACTATTCAGAGCCAATTTGACTTGCACTCTCTACGTTATTACTGAATTTTTAGTTAAGAAATGTCAATGAACCAAGAACGTGAAACAAAGATTTCATCATTCAAACAACTTACGGGTATGCTGCCGGGTGACGTCGTCGACAACCGCCGATATTTCGTCAGGAGGACACCCTGCCATTCTCAAGGCACAACTGCACTTAGGGAAGCAATGTGCAAGCGTATTTAATACCTCGGTTTGCAAAGGGAAAACGAGGAAGATAACAGACACAGTACAAGTCACTGCAGAGTCAACACAATCAGAGATGACCAAATATAAAAAATATCGATAGTGACTGTTAACAGGTGAGGCAGCATTAATTTTGTCGCTCTGTTTTTTGGCGAGAGACAGTGCCGGATTCCAAGCAGAATTTAAACAAAAACCACCATCTCTGTTTATAAGGTCGCTTGCTAGTTTAATTTCAACAGCTTCCTTTATTACACTATCCCAATAGGTGGAAGTGCATGCCAGAATCTCCGTGTTGTTGTATTCCATAGGATGACCGGTGCCAAGACAGTGTTCTGCAACAGTGGAAGACCGGTATATTGAACATAAACGTTACACGCGCTTACAACAGCCAAACAAATCCGCCGTTGCAGAACGCTGTCTAGGCACCGATCAACCTAAGGAATACAACAACACGGAGATTCTGGCATGCACTTCCACCTATTGGGATAGTGTTATTAAGGAAGCTGTTGAAATTAAACTAGCAAGCGACTTTATAAACAGAGACGGTGGTGTTTGTTTAAATTCTGCTTGGAATCCGGCACTGTCTCTCGTCAAAAAACAGAGGGACAAAATTAATGCTGCCTCACCTGTTGATTTACAGTCACTATCGATATTTTTGATGTTTGGTCATCTTTGGTTGTGTTGACTCTGCACTGACTTGTACTGTGTGTGTTATCTTCCTTGTTCTCCCTTTGCAAACCGAGGTATTAAATACGATTGCACATTGATTCCTTAAATGTAGTTGTGCCTTGAGAATGGCAAGGTGTCCTCCTGCCGAAATATCGGCGGTTGTCGACGACGTCACCCGGCAGCATACCCGTAAGTTGTTTGAACATTCATTACGTCGGGAAAAGTTAAGCTTTCACAAAGATTTTATCCTTCCTCAGTAGTGATAATTTGTCATTCATTCTCATTTTGGAGTAGTTAAGACAGATAAAGTCATCCATTTCTTAGTTTGATGGATTTAATGCAATGACATTATATCATACCTAAAATACCAAAATTTTTTGTTAAAATATATAATTGTTCGTATTTTATGTGCTCCCACACTGGTCATCCGACTGCGAGGAAACTTTCCACACTTGCAAGAGAAAAGTCACTTTCTAAGTAAAATTTCATACAGTGCATGCCTGAGGGTACCTCGCTGTAAACTTAGATACCACTTCACGGATTACCATGAAAGTTAACAGTTATATAATTATTCACAGACAGAGGAGGTAACGGAGGAGGAGGAGAAGGGGTTGGACAAATAGACGTGGAGGTGATTGGCGGAGAGAGGGGCAGGAAGAGATGAAAAGGAAGAGGGGCTATGAGGAGAAGGAAAGACCAAGTGGACAAAGAGAAGGGCAGGACAGATAGACTAATTGAAGTATGGAATGAATACGTACCCGAACGACGGCATGTTTTCAGTTAGTTAATTTAATAATTTAGTTGTTACAATTAATTGCCACAATTTATAAATTTTAGATGATTTTAATGGTAATTGGCATTCTTGATGATGTCCTGCATATTAATACCCCCATGCACCGAACGAAATTTTATGTAGACAGTAATCTTCATCTTGTTTTCAAGGTCAAGTGTACAAAATTTCATCAAGATCGGAGCAAAACTGTGGATTTTGGCGAAATCCATAAGTACCCTCCACCATGAACTGAACGAAATTTTATGTAGACATTACCCTTCCTCTTGGTTTGAACGTCAATTATGCAAAATTTCATCAATATTAGTGCGAAGATTTATATTTACACGGACACATTGAAAACGCACTTTTACTTTTTCTCAAATTTTCCGTTTGGTTTTCCAAAAAATGGAACGAAACCTATTTAAGAACCTTCCCCATGAAATATTGTGTACGTGTACCAAATTTCACGTTATTTGATTGTCTGGATCTTGAGTTATAAGAGAACAGATAGACAACAAATGCATCTTATAGAGATAATCAGTTTGTGTATCTGATGAAATGTAACAGGCAGAAATATAGATTACCTCTTTCAATAAGCTTGCCGCTATCAAGATATGTATCTACTTATTCAAACATTCATGAATTTCTTGAGTTTTTCTGAGAGGACTTTCGGTTAGCTTCCCCCTTGACAGGTTAATTATTTGGTATTTTTCAGAGATTACGTTAATACTCACACCTTCTTCAGCTCCCATGATACCTTAGTCACACTTTGAAGTACCCGACCAAACTCTGCGGGCGCGGTGGAGGCGCCTCGCTGCGGAGCGCGCCGTTGCTCGCCGTCGGAGGTTCGAGTCCTCCCTGGGGCATGTGCGTGTGTGTGTGTGTGTGTGTGTGTGTGTGTGTGTGTGTGTGTGTGTGTTTGGGTTGACTTTAGTGTAAGTTAAGGTAATTTGTAAGTTCAGGGACTGATAACCATAGCAGTTTGGTCCAATAGGTTTACAAACATTTAACCCCTTACTGCATTTTTTTCCTGACAAACATGTGATATATGAAGTACAATGTTCTGATTTCATAAAAAAAATTCTAAATCTTATTTGGAAGCGTTTATTTTGGAATTAAGTGTTTGTGCCATATATGGGACAACATGCAGTAATGACTAACACCTTGTGATACCACTTTTATGATGATGATGCACAACATGGAAAATATACGATATATACAGAACTTCATTTATATAAAACAATTACAATTTCTGTTCATTGCAATACATATTTTTGAGAAAATAACACTATATTCAGTTTCCATTTTTCTCTGCTCATTATGAAACTTAACGAAGCAATTTTTCTCCTTATTCAAGCACAATGTCGCACAGCACTTCAGACATGTTGTATAGGACTTTCCTTTGTATTCTGGATACTCGCAATGACCACGGTTTTCCAGTCAGATATGCATGTGATCTGTCCCATCCTATCGCACCTGACGCTGTGAAAATCTGCTGTAGGGCCTCTTCTTCTTACTGTCGAGCTGTTTTTGTATTTCATTACTCGGCCTACCATTTTCTTGGATAAGGATTTCCCAGTTTTACAGACGGCCTCAGCAACTGAGACCTTGAAATCAACAAGGGGCATGTAGTCCCTATTTCTTCTTCATAGGAGCCAGCTGTTCACACAAGCCAAGTCAACTAGGTGAAAGAATATCTTCAGGTACCATTTTTTGATCTGATCTGAATTCTATAATATCCTACCATAGAATCTAATAGATGGACAAAAGTTAAATTCTTACTCTACGCTTCCAAGGCTGCCATATTTGTCATATAATATGAAGTGTTTGCCTTGATCAGACACGTACTTAACGTTACGTTGAGATTATCAGAATAATTATTGCTTTTTAATTCATTTACAATTTCATTAAGAAATTGCTTGCATAATTATCATTATTTCAAAATTCATTTGATGATTTATGTAAATTCAAGGCTAACGAAATATTTCTTCTTAACAAATCTCTGCTTCGTTCAAGTAGTGACAACCTTCAGTTGCCACGATAGTACAGCTTAACTAGTTGTTGTACTAAATTCTTTTGCAGGTTTAATAGAAGTTTTGCTCTAATGGCTGGCTACAGTAAGTTTATGTGCAAATACGTGTTGTTTGAAATTAGTTTAAGAGGTATGCTTCCTTTCCACCCAACTGGGATGTAAAAGATCGCACAAACTCACTTACCTATTTCCAGTTTCTCAAAATTATACTTCTTTTTATTAGTACTTCAGTCCGACATACTCGATGTAACTGTTCATCCCTCATTATCGGCTCAATGTTTTTCAGAGACTATAGCCTTACAAATTTTTAGGCTCATTAGGCACACGCAAACACGGTCAAAATTAATGAGCAGTTATATAACCTGGTGACAGAGGGGAGGTTACAACAACACATACACTCATGCCCGAGGGAGAGCAAGTCTCCGAAAGGGTACGGCCGCGCATCCACGGCAAAGCGCCTTAGACCTCACGGCCATTCCTACGCGGTCGTACCGAATTTTTTGACGCCATTAGCAGATGACACAGCAGTCTGTCGATTCCTGTTGGCCCGCAGAATTTTTTACACCTGTTACTGTAAACGTGTAACAGATGTGAACACTTTGAAAGCGACGTCCTATTTACCTGTGAAGACTACAGTCCTCAAAGAAAGTGGCTGAAACAGAGTGGTAGCTTGACGCACTAGCAGTCGTATCAGAGAAGAAAGGACGCGGCTGGGTAGGCACATCACATCGCCGTGCAGTTGGTGACTCGACAGTTTCGTGGGAGATTGCTGTTACGGGTATTCCCAGTGTCTCGTCTCAGGCCGAAGGCCGACAATAAGCTAAAGAAAAATGGCAACAGAGAACGCCCGTTTGCTTACAAAAAAGTAGCTATTTTAAAGTACATTTCGGCTGGTCATTCGTTAGTGCTGTTGTGGTCTTCTCTCCTCACAGTGATTTGGTGCGGCTGTCCACGCTACCCTGTCCTGTGCAAGCCTCTTCATTTGAGAATACCTAAGGCAGCCTACATCCTTTTGAATCTGCTTACTGTATTCGACCCTCTACGATTGTTACCCCACACACTTTCTTATAATGCTAAGTTCTCGACTCCTTGATGTCTCAGAATGTATCCCACCAACCTAACCCTTCTGTTAGTCAGGATATGCCAAAAACTCCTCCCCAATTCTGTTGAGCACCTCCCCTACCCATCTAATCTTCATCATTCGTCTGTAGCACCACATTGCAAAAGATTCTGTCGGACATTTCCGAAAGAACAGACACCACACCAAAATAATAAGTATTTAGACGCGACGACGGCGTCAACTTCAATTACTTCACCGTAAATGCAGTCATACGTTCGACCTCGCACGGGAATCCGTAATGGCGAGTGTAAGAGGGCATGGACGATAGGGGCGCTACAAACATAGCGTGCGACTTGTAACAATTTGAGACGGACGGGAGGCGAGCACGGGTGGCCAAGTGGTTAAGGCGACCGCTGGCCCAAAGCGAGAGACCCGGGTTCGATTCGCGGTCCGGCTCACATTTTCACTTGTCGCCATTGTTTCATTTCAGTGTCCTCTGTCAATCCTTTCCTTCCTAATCCTTCTTCCCTCCCCTCCTTTATCATTTGCTAATATTGGATGTCAATTTCGCTTCTTCAGGAACGCTTTTCTTCCCAGAGTCATTCTGCATTTTACATCTTCTTTACTTCGGCTATTAGAAGTTATCTTGCTACCCAAATAACAAAACACATCTACTAGATTTACTGTCTCATTACCTAATCTCATTCCTTCGACATCGCCTGATTTTCTGACATTTAATTCCATTCCTCTCGATTTACTCTTGTTAATGTTCATCTTATATCTTCATTTCAAGACACTGTCCATTCCATTCAATTGCTCTTTCAGGTCCATTGCTGTCTCTGACAGAATTACCAAGTCATCAGCAATCAGCAAGGTTTTAATTTCCTCTCCCTGGACTTTAATTCACTTTCCAAATTTCTCTTTGCATTCCTTCACAGCTTGCCAAACGTAGTGATTGAACAACATTGGGGAAAGGCTACAACCCTGTCTTACTCCCTTCCCAACCACTGCGACCCTTTCATATCCTTCCACTCTAATAACTGCTGTCTGGTTTTTGTATAAATTGAGTATAACTCTTCGCTCCCTGTATTTTACCCCTGCTACTTTCAGAATTTGAAAGAGTGTATTCCAGTCAACATTATCAAAAGCTTTCTCCATATCCACAAACGCTAAAAACGAAGCTTTTCCTTTCCTTAGCGTATCTTCTAAGATAAGTCGTAATGTGAGTTTAGCCTCGCGTGTTCCTATGTTTCTCCTAAATCCAAAGTGATCTTCTCCAAGGTCGGAATCTACCAGTTTTTCCATTCATCTGTAAATAATTCGTGTTATTATTTTCCAACCACGACTAGTTAAACTAATAGTTCCATAATTTTCACATTTGTCTGCAACTGCTTTCTTCCGAATTGGAATCATTATATTTTTTCTGACGTGCGAGGGTATTTCCCTGTTTCATACATCTTGCATACAAGGTGTAACAATTTCTTCATGGCTGTCTTAACGATAATAGCAGTTCAGGCTCCAGGGGCGTTCATTTTACTAAAATCGTTTCGCAGTATAGTATCTCCTATCTCATTTACATTTACTTCGTCTTCCGTTTCTAGAATACTGGCTTCAAGTTTATTTCCTTTGTACAGATATCCTACCACCTTTCTTAATATTCATACCGCTGATTTTCTTGTGTCAAAATGTCTTTTATTTTCTGTAGGCGGTATCTACCTTTTCTCTAGCTATACATTCTAGAATCTTCCATTTCTCCTCAAGCAACTCCTGCTTAGCCACTTCCTGTCAACCTCATTTTTCAGACGTCTGTACTCCCTTTTGCTTGCTTCACTTGATTCATTTTTATATTTTCTTCTTTCATCAATTAAGTTCAGTACCTCCAGTGTTATCCAACGATTTCCATTAGGCCTTGTCCTTCTAGCTATATGAGCCTCTGCGGCCTTTACTACTCTTTCTCTCAGAACTACCCATTCTTTTTCTACTCTATTACAAACTTCAGAAAAAAAGAAGAAACGGCAGAAAGGTAGGTACTAAGAATGTGGGGTTCAGATTAAGTGAAACAACAATGGCTGTTCGAACAGAGCAACAGGAAACGACTGAGTCATCAATATAAGACGAATGAATAGCTTTCAGAGATGAAATAGTAAAACCAACAGATCATAAAGTAGGTAAAAAGACAAGGCATAGTAGAAGTACTTGGATGACACAGGAGATATTCTGTTTCATTGACGAAAGGAGATAAATATACAAAAATGCTGCAAACGAAGCAGGTGAAAAGGGATAAGATTTTCAAAGAAAGCAAAACGACTATCGGGAAAAGCTACACGAGATGTATGAGTATGTAGAAATACATGAAATTTAATGAGATCTTTGCAGAAGAGTATGAATATAAAGGCCTGAAACGGTAAGCCAGAAATAAACAGAGAAGGAAAAGCCGAAATGTGGATATGGTTTACAGAAATGTATTACAAGAGAAATGAAGCTGTAAGCAATGTTATAGAAAGGGAAGAGGACATAAAAATTATGTAGGGGAGTCCTTGTTGGTACAACCCGTTGACCCTATACAACATTTGACTCTTTGGAGCTCATAAACCGCTATTTTCTACGAGAAGTTTTGTTTCTAACGATTTACAAACCGAGGTTTTCAGATACCCTTAGGCGGTGTTCGGAACAAATTATGAGCGGAATTTTTTTCTGCTGAGATATACATATTTAAAAAACGACCTTCCAGTTAAAAAAAGCTTCTAAAAGTCCGAAGGACACAGATGAACTGTGTTTATGGTTCACGCAGACTTATAATTCCTTCTAAAATATTTAAGTGCTTATATTCAAGGACGAAAAAGTGACAGCGGGAGAAAAAAAGAAATTAGACGAGGTGTCAACAGCGAGTTGGGCCCAGAATTTCGTTTGATGACATCATATCTGCAGATACTGAAGCGAACGCCTGTATTTTCTCGTAACATTTATACGTTGTTTGTACTCCATTACCCAGCGTTGAAAGGCCGTCCGGCTGCTCGCAAGATTACGTCACCTGGCTATGTGTATTACAGCATCAGTGTCGTGCGGCTCGCTGGCAAGGTCGTAACACTACTGAATGATGAATGGTTATAGACAACCTTTAATCACCGATGCACGCACGTACTTGTCACGTAACTCAGAGTTTTTAACAATGTGTGATTGGATGTTATCTAAAGTGTAGCACATTCTGCGACAAGACAATCTCATCTAGGTGTATAAAATTCAATGACTGTGTGTTAGTCTCGCTAAAACTCAGAAATGGCTTGACGGATTAGAAGATTCTTTTGTTTTCTTTTATTGTAGTCTTCATTCCAGCTCTCAACCCTACTCCATCCTGAACAAGCCTCTTCATCTCCTCGTAAGAACGGCAACCACACCCATTTGAATCTGCTTACTATATTCGTCTCTTGGTCTCCCTCTGCGATTTTTACCCCATATACTACCCTCCAATGCTAAATTTACGATTCCTTGATGTCCAAGAATGTGTCCTAATTCCGCTATGCCGTTCACACGTTTACGACAAAATTTTGCAAACCTGACCTTCAAAATAAGAGAAACATCACTCTTCACTATTGTACCGGTAGAGGGAGTGGGTAAAGCTGTGAGTGGTGTCTGCCCCTATATTAAATAAAACCTGAATATTTATTTTAGCAGAATACAGTAATTTCAACTTAATCTAATTAAATTCAATGAATGCTAGAAGAGTACTAGTTTTTATTTAGTTCACAAAACCGATCGTTAACTTTTTACTGTACAGAATCAATCCTTCAAAACTGTTCAATAGATCTTTAATGCAATGCGAATTTTGTATTTCAATTTGAAATAGTCAAAAATTTAAAAACAATTGGTTTCCTTGAGGTAACTAAATAAGTCCATCAAAGACATCGTGACATACTACCTTGTACTTAATCTGATCAAAGACACAAACAAGCAAGGAGCAAATTCTATTTAAATAAAAAACGTCCAAATTAAAATTAAAAAAAAAAAAAAATACAGTTGTGTGTATGATCACCTGCCCACACAAAAGCACCAATAAAATTCTGGGTGGAAAGTTACACTTTATGCTTCATTGTTGGTTTCGAAAACAAGAACATAATCTTAAAATCAAAGCATAGACACTAACAAGCTGATGATTTTATAGGAATATCAGTTATATGACGAAGTTTAGGATTTAAGTGATGTAACGTATGCTGACCAAGTTAATTAATACTTAGCGCCACTGAAAGTCAAAACAGTCTAGTTTCAAACAGTGAAAGCACGAACCCCGACAAGCTGCGTATTTAAAATATATATATATATATATATAAAAGAAATTCGTGTTGGTTACACCATTTATAACTCAAGTATGGCTGTACCGATTTTGATGAGCTCAGATTTGTTGGATTCATTTCTGCCCCGAATAGCATAATAACTATTAAATTATCGGCAAAATTCACAAAAATACATTCTGTGACTGTGTGTTTATGTGTATTGCATACAAATCTACAGTTTTGTTCCGTTTTTGATGAATGTTTGCACTCGTGGCCTACAAATTAAGAGGAATGTCACTGTCTACAGAAAATTTCATTCGGTGCATGGCGGAGGGACTTCGACAAAAGTTTTATTCCGATACCAATTAAATTTTGCACACTTGACCTTCAAAGTGAGAGGAATGTCACTGTTCACATAACATTTCGAATGGTACATGGCGGAGGGTTGTTTACTTACAGACTTCAACAAACTCTTAAGTTTATTGCCGATAATGATGAATTTTTGCACATTTGACCTTTAAAACAAGGGGAAAGTCAGTGTATAAAATTCCGTGTCGTGGTGTCGTGTATGGCATAGTATCTGCAGAACTGGTACCGTTAAACTAAGTTCTGGACCCAACTCGCTGTTGACACCTCGTCTAATTTCTTTTTCTTTCTCTCGCTGCAAAAATAGTATGTAAAGGTACCTGTCCAATCACTTTTTCGTCCTTGAATATCATCACATAAATATTATGGACGGATTTATAAGTCTGTGTAAACCATAAACATAGTTTAGCTGTGCCCTTCGACTTTTCAGAACCTTTCTCAACTGGAAGGTCACTTTTTAAACGTGCGTATCTTTTCAGCCGAAATAAATTCCTCTCATTATTTGTTCTGTGCAACGCCTAATGGTGTAGAAAATCCTCGGTTTGTAAATCGATAGAAACAAAACTTAGAAAGTAGCATCTTATGTGCTCTGAAGAGTCGAATGTTGTATTCGGTTCAACCAGTTGTACAGACAACGACTCTCCTACCAGATTTTTATGTCCTCTTCTCTTTGTATAACATTGTCTACAACTTTATTTCTCTGGTAAGACTTTCCCATAAACCATATCCACATTTCCGCTTTCCCTTCTTTGTTTAGTTCTGCCTTACCGTCTCAGACCTTGATATTCATAAAGTTTCTTTCTTTTCTGTAAAGATCTCATTAATTTTCCTGTACTTCTATATCCTCGTACATCTGGTGTAGCCTTTCTCACTTAATCATTTAGCTTTCTCTGCCAATCTTATTCCCTTTCACCTGCCGCGTTTGCAGCAATTTTGCTCCTTTCGTCAAAGAAATAAAATATCTCATGTGTCATACATGTGGTGCATGACGGAGGGTACCTTACTGCAGACTTTGCTTGACAGATCATTTTAATTTCGCAAATGTAATTAATTTTCCGTACAGAGGAGGGAGGAGATGGACAGAGATGGGAGATTGGTAGAGAGCGAGTAGGTAATGACAGAAGTTGGGGATTAATGATTGGGCAGGGGGGCGAGGAGGAGCAGGTGGTAGAGAAGGTAGTGGTGGATAGAAAACAAATTAGTAAAGTAATATAGTAAATATCTAAAGAAAGAGCAGCCGAAATGCACTTCAAAACTGCTACTTTTGTAACGTGAAGCAAACGGACGTTCTCTGTTGCCATTTTTCTCCAGACACTGGGAATACCAGTACCGGGAATCTCTCACGGAACTGCCGAGTCACCAACTGCAGAGTGATGTGATGTGGCTACCCAGCCGCGTCCTTTGTTCTCTGATACGACAGCGGGTGCGTCAAGCTACCGCTTTGTTTCGCCCACTAATTTCTTTGGGGACTAGTGCCGCGGCTGAGTGGCCGAGAGCATTGAGGCGCTATGCTTAGATGCGCGAGTCCGTTCCCCGTCAGGGGTCCGAATCTACCCCCCTTGGACATGGGTGTTTGTGCTGTCTTTAGTACAAGATAGTTAATAAGTAGTTTGTAATTTTAGGGACTGATGATCCCTCAGTTAAGTCCCATAAACTTAACAAATTTTTGAACAAATGTTCAAATGTTTGTTAAGCTTAAGGGACTTAACTTCGGGATCATCAGTCCCTAAACTTACAAATTACTTACGAACTACCTTATACTAAGGACGACACAAACATCCATGCCCGAGGGGGGGATTCTAACCCCCCACCGTAGCGGCCTTGCAGACTGTGACTGGCAAGCTGCAGACCACTCGGCCACTACGGCCGGCAAACTTTTGAACATTTGGGACTGTAGTCTTCATAGGTAAATTTCTATAGTAAATAGAACGTGGTTTGCAAAGAGTTTCACTTGATATCTGTTGCAAGTTTACAGTAACAGGTAAAAAATAAAAAAAAATTAAATTGTGCGTTTTGGTCTCGATGGGCCTATAGGACTCGACATTCTGCCGTGTCATTTGCTAATGGTGTTAAAAATTTTGGTACAGCCATGCAGCAATGGCGCCTTGCTCCGGATGCGCGGCCAACCCCCTTCGGAGGCTTGCTCTCCCTCAAGCATGGGGGTATGTGTCGTAACCTCCCTCTCAATTGGAACCGAATGCAACGGCGTCTGAGATGACGTCGGTGTGAGGGCTCTGTCCGCCGTGGTCGTCACTTCGTTACGTTTGCTAGATTTACTCTTAATTAACCCAATCGCTGGTTCCCAAGCTTTGCTAAGATTATAGCCACAGTCACGGTTTATTAGGTCGTCACTTGTGCGAATTTCAATGGCCTCTCTAACGACGCAGTCCCAGTATCTCGACGTCTGTACCAGAATCCTAGTGCTTTCATACTCCATCGCATGATTCTCCGACAAACAATGTTCAGCGACCGCCGGCTTGCTCGGATACATCAATCGTGTGTGCCTCTGGTGTTCAACACATCGATCCTCGACGGTACGCATCGTCTGTCCAATATATGACTTTCAGGACAGAGCCCTCACACCGACATCATCTCAGACGCCGTCGCATTCGGTTCCACTGCGCGGCCGCGGCGCGGGGCGCGGACCGCGGAGGGGTCGCTCCGCGGGCCGAGGGTATTTAAATGGCCCGCTACCGGGCTAGAACCCAGTTCGCTTCGAGCAGCCGTAGTGTGCGGATCTCCGTGCCGGCGCGTTCCCAGGAGCTCAGTCCGTCAGTTCACCTGATGATGGCGACATGTATGATCGCCGAAATATTGTGCCCGTCGGACACTATAGACCAGCAGTACACCCGTCGATATTTTGATTATGAAATACGCCAGGAGAAACTAAAGAATCACTTCATTATTCATGTCTACTTAATTACTTCTGAAAATGGCACCTTTTCAATTTACGAATTTATGTCAACAAGTTCTTTGAAAACGTTACTGTACAAGGTTTAATGGTGTAGCCACAACGTCACCTCTACTTGTAGTGCTTCCTCGGTATCAAAGTGAAGTCCTTGAACATATTCCGTAAAGGGGCCAGATCGGGCCTGGAAGACGATGATCTTTGACCATAAACTCAACACGTCGGATTGTTTCAGAGGTCGCAGAGCTCGCATATGCTCTGGCTCTGCCCTGGTCACCACAGAAGATGCCGCTGCGTACGAGAATTTGAATTCCTGTTTTCAATAGGGCGCTGCTTACGAGAATTTGAAGTCCTGCTTTCAATTTTCTGGCGGCACGCGGTCGTCAGTCCGAGCTTCACAAGGGACGTGTAGACCCCAATGGTGCACATTACTGGCGTCCGGTTCTTATATATCTTACATCAATTTAGTACACAGTATGGATACAATGACTACAGCCTTATAAAAAAAAGTAATGTATTCTAGTTTCACACATAGGTAAAAATAAAGTTCTAACAAAATGTCAGTTTGGTTTTCAGAAAGGGTTTTCAACAGAAAATGCTATATATGCTTTCACCAATGAAATATTAAATGCTCTGAATAACCGGACATCACCCGTCGGGATTTTTTGTGATCTCTCTAAGTATTGTGGTATGAATGGGACAGAGTACAAATGGTTTAAATCATACCTAACAGGAAAAGTGCAGAACGTTGACATTAGTAGTTCTCATAATATGCAAAACGCAGCTGATTACTCAAACTGGGGAGCAATCAAAAATGGGGTTCCACAAGGTTCGGTCTTGGGCCCTTTGCTGTTCTTAATATTGCCGCGAGAGACCTCGAACACCGACTGCCGACAACTTATCCCCAAGGGAATGTGTATCGTGACAGCTGAACCAATCCAGGACGGTGAGCTCAACGTCATCAATGAAGACCCATGCCCTGCTGTTAGTACAGACAACACATTGGAGGAAACAAACGTGGAACTGCCAATAGGGCCTGGACTGACCAAGGAACAACGCCAGCGGGTATTAGGTATACTACGCCAATTTTCGGGTGCATTCGCACCTCAGCAGGGTAAAAGTCAGACGAAACGGCCCACGATAAAGCATCGTATCAATACTGGGGATCATCTACCAATTAGCCAGCGTTCGTATAGAGTGTCGCCAGCTGAAAGACGGATAATTCGGGAGGAAGTGGAGAAGATGTTGCGAGATGACATTATTCAACCTTCGGAGAGTCCTTGGTCGTCTCCGGTGGTCCTCGTAAAGAAGAAGGATGGCACGTGGCGATTCTGTGTCGACTATCGGCGGCTGAACAGAATCACAAAGAAAGATGTCTACCCATTGCCGCATATTGACGGCACCTTAGACTGCTTGAAAGGAGCTACGTACTTCTCAACTATGGACATGCAGACAGGTTACTAGCAAATCGAGGTTGACGAAGCTGACAGGTAGAAGACGGCTTTTATTACACCTGACGGCCTCTATGAATTTAAAGTAATGCCATTTGGATTATGTAATGCTCCAGCCACATTCGAATGCATGATGGACAACTTGCTTCGACACCTTAAGTGGACGACGTGTCTCTGCTATTTAGATGACATTGTCGATTTCTCGAAAACATTTGAAGAACATCTGAGTCGCCTGTCAACTATGTTGAAGTGTGTTCAGAATGCAGGTCTCCGCCTCAATCCAAAGAAGTGCCTCATCGTCGCCAAAGAGATAAAAATCCTGGGGCACCTAGTCAACGGAGATGGTGTCCGTCCTGATCCAGATAAAGTAAGGGCAGTCATAGAATTTCCAACTCCTCAGCACATTCGTGATGTGAGGAGTTTTCTCGGGCTGTGCTCATACTACCGACGTTTCATAAAAGGATTTTGTAACAAGGCACGTCCATTACAAGAACTTCAGCACGGAGACGGCAAATTTTACTGGGATGAGACAAAAGAAAGAGCTTTCCGGGCACTTAAGGAGGCTCTAACTTCCGCACCAGTGCTAGCCTTGTACGACGAGAATGCAGAAACGGAACTTCACACAGACGCCAGTGGTTATGGGATTGGTGCAGTGCTTGTACAAGTTCAGGAAGGTGCTGAAAAAGTGATAGCCTATGCGTCAAGAGTACTCTCAAAGTCCGAGATAAACTACTCTACAACTGAAAAGAACGTCTCGCAGTTATCTGAGCTATCAACAAGTTCCGGCCGTATTTATTCGGCAAACCATTCACCGTCGTGACAGACCACCATTCTTTGTGTTGACTGACTAGCTTGAAGGATCCATCAGGTCGACTAGCAAGATGGGCACTAAGACTCCAAGAGTACGATGTTACAGTAGTATTCAAGAACGGTCGCAAACACAAGGATGCCGACTGCCTTTCAGAAAATCATTAAGTGATTCTCAGCAAATGGACTATCGTTAAATTTTGATAAAACACAGTAGGCCTACATACAATTCCGTACAGTAAATGGAATGACACCATCAATAAATATAGACTTTGATCAGAAGTCTGTAGCAAAGGTAGAATATTCAAAAATTTTAGGTGTAAGCATTGATGAGGGGTTATACTGGAAAAACACATTGCTGTTTAAACGTTTGAGTTCAGCAACTTAACCTATTAGAGTAATTGCAAATTTTGGTGATATACATCATAGTAAATTAGCTTACTATGCCTGCTTTCGTATGGCATTATTTTCTGGGGTAATTTGTCATTGAGTAAAAAAGTATTCATTGCACAAAAGTGTGTGATCAGAATAATTGCCGGAGCCCATCCAATATCATCTTGCAGGCACTTATTTAAAGAGCTAGGGTTTTTCACAGTAGCTTCTCAGTATATATAATCACTTATGAAATTTGTTATTAGCAATCCCACCGAATTGAAAAGCAATAGCAATGTACATAACTACAACACTAGGAGAAAGAATGATCTTCACTATTCAACGTTAAATCTAGCTTTGGCACAGAAAGGGGTGAATTATGCTGCCACAAAAGTCTTTGGTCACTTACCAAACAGCATCAAAAGCCTGACAGATAGCCAACTAGCATTTAAAAATAAATTAAAAGAATTTCTGCATGGCAACGCCTTCTACACTATAGATGAATTTTTAGGTATAAAATAGTAAATTTGAAAAAAAAAAATATATATATATATATATATATATATATATATATATATATATATATATATATATATATAAAGAATAATAGAAAATAATTTAAAAAATAATACTAAAAATTTGTGCTATGTAATATTTAGTACAAAGTAATAATTTGTAAAGACACCTTTCATTAAATTGAACGTTCCACATCATTACGAAGTGTCGTATTCATGATTTATGGAACAAGTACTAATCTAATCTAACTACTGCTTAAGTTAACTAGTGTAGTCAGATCGCATATAAATCAAAATCTTTTTTGACCTCAGCAAAATAGTGAATGCAGATCTAGATCTGCTGAACAGCTACCACGTATAGCACTAAACTCAAATAAAACGACCAACAACATAATGCTGCTTAACAACAAGGGTACAAAAAAATAGAAAAAAACTACAGCAAGCATCATGATAATCCTAAATATTTTGGAGAGAAATTTCATCGCACTCTAAAGTATAATTCACATGTAGAAGATACAGGGGATGCAAGAAGTAATATAAACACCTGGCACCGTAGTCCATCTTGTAGCGAATTGGCACCATTGCCTACACGTCAACACTGAGTCACGACGACAGTGCATAATGTACTTTACCTTGCAATAATTTTATGTTTTGTTTTGCGACGATATACAGAGATAATGGTGAGATGCCTGATCTCTCACACTGCCAAAGAGGTCGACCGATGGTGCGCAGTTAGTGGGAGCATTTGTGACGGAAACGACTGCAGTGCTTAACAATTCACTCGCGACTGTATACCCGGTAATGACAGCGTACACAAAACGGCAAACCTTCACTGGCGAAGGGGAAGGCGAAACCCATCACCTCGCAATGATCGACGACAATTAAGAACGACCGTGGACAGACAACAGAAAACTACCACTCCAAACGCAACTGCAAAGCTCAACACACTCTCGAGTAATACCGTTTCGAAACAAGCAGTACGGCTGGAGCGTCACATTCATGGAAGAGCTGCGTTACTAAACCCATAATAGCGGAAGCTAATGCAAAGCTGCGAAGCAGGTGTAGCTACGATCATAAAACCTGTGATATAGTCCGATGAATCAGCGTTAACATAGCTTCCTAGAAACCGGGTTAATGTACCGACCACAACAAAATAAGCTTATGATAACAGCAGGCACGCTTCCTAAAGTCAAGTATGGAGAAGATTGTGTCATAATTTGAGCATCTATATCGCGGTATTGAAATGTTTCAGTCATTACCCCCACTGGTCGGATAACTGTGAATGAACACCTCACCATACGCGAAAACAAACTGCTTACTGTGACTAATGTATTGCTAACAAACACTGCCATATTTCAAAATGATAATGTGCTCACAAACACACACACACACACACACACACAAACACACAGTATAGATATCAATGAAGAATACTGATGGATAAAATATTTATTTTGCGTAAGGCAAAAAGGCCATAGATTTATGTGCCCTTTCATTACTATCGTCGCTCACCCGTTGCACAGAAGGCTGATAGCGTAATGCACGTTTTATTTGTCTCTCACTATAACCATTCTGGCGAAAAGTCTCCTCGAGATGGGAGAACTCAGCTGACAAACTGTCATGGTCTGAAATGACATGTGCCGTGCGAACCAAGGTAAGAAGTACTCCTTCACGCTGAGCTGGATGGTGACAACTATAAGCTCGCAAATACAAATCAGTGTGAGTAGGCTTTCTATAAACAGAATGTCCCAATGTATCATCAACCGTCCTTCTGACCAACACATTAAGTAAAGGAAGACAGCCATTCTTTTCCACCTCTATAGTGAACTGTATATTCAGGTGGATTGAATTTAGGTGTTCCAAATAACCGTTTAAATTCTCACTACCATGAGGCGAAACGACAAAAGTGTCGTCTACATACCTGGAAAAAATAAATAAATAAAATAAAATAAATAACACGCAGGTTTTAATCGCTGACACTAAAGCACGTTTCTCGAAATCATCCGTAAACAAATTGGCCACAATAGGTGACAACGGGCTTCTCATTGCAACTCCATAAGTTTTTTCATAGTACTGACCATTGAATAAAAAGTAAGTGGAAGTCAGCACATGTCGAACAAGATTAACTCGACACCAAAGTTAACCTCAATTAGCTGCAACGAATCTGACAGAGGTTATATGTTAAAAATGTTTTGTTATATAAATCTCACAAACGTTATGTTTCTAATTTTATTGTAAGGCAATATGATGTTAGATAACTCTTAATACTGTGATGTATATTGTAGTCCTTGATGTAAGAGCCCAGAGCTTTGTTGATTAGAATGGAAACGCCTGCTTTTGCTCGTTTATGTCTCTCAACTCCAGACCAAAAATGGATGAAATTTCCAAATTTCTCATTTCCCTCATTGAGTTCATGATACGACGATTACATCACGAGTACAACAACTGGGGGCTACAAATGAGTCTAACAAAAACAGAGTATCTGGTGGTGAATAGTGATGCTAAATTTGAAGTAAACATTAATGACGAAGCAGTTATGAGACAGGTAGAGAAATTTAAATATCTCGGGGCACATATTGATAAAAATGGATTGGGCCACACAGAAGTAAAATACAGAATGAAGCAAAGCAGAAAGGTGTTAGGGTGTTTGAATTCTTTTTGGTGGGATAAGAATATTTCCAACAATAATAAGAAAAGAGTAGGTAAGATAATGGTTGAATCAGTGCTATGCTATGGATCAGAACTATGGATATTAAACGCGGATCTCAAAAGAAGACTAATAGCTGTGGAAATGGACTATTTGCGCCGGCCGCGGTGGCCGAGGAGACTGAGGCGCGCCAGTCACGGTCTGCACGGCCACTACGATCGGGGGTTCGAATCCCCCCTCGGGCATGAATATTTGTGCCGTCCTTAGTGTTAGCTAGATCATAAGTAGTTTGTAAGTTTAGGGACTCATAACCCCGTAATTAAGTCCCATAAGCTTAACAAACATTTGAACATTTTTTTGGACTATTTGCGTAGGAGTGCCAGAATATCTTGAATCGAAAGAAAAACGAATGATTAAGTAAGAGCTAGAATGAAGGCAAATGATACAGAGACAGAATTGAAAGAAATCACTGAAATGGTACGGACATATGATGAGAATGCCAGATCATAGGTGGCCTAAGAAAGTTTACGAATGGAAACCACCCGGCAAGCATAAGCGCGGAAGACCACGGCCGGCCGCGGTGGCCGAGAGGACCTCGGCGCGCCAGTCATGGTCTGCACGGCCAGTACGGTCGGGGGTTCGAATCCCCCCTCGGGCATGGATATTTGTGCCATCCCTAGTGTTAGCTAGTTCATAAGTAGTTTGTAAGTTTAGGGACTGGTGACCCCGTAGTTAAGTCCCATAAGCTACACAAACATTTGAACATTTGAACCAACACATTAAGGAAAGGAAGACAACCATTCTTTTCCACCTCCATAGTGTACTGAATATTCGGGTGGATTGAATTTAGGTGCTCCAAAAAATTCTCACTACCATGAGGCCAGACGACAAAAGTGTCGTCTACTTATCTGGAAAAAAAAAAAAAAAAAAAAAAAAAAAAAAAACAAAAAAAACCACCCAGGTTTCAGAGTCGCTGACACTAAAGCACGTTCCTCGAAATCCTCCATTAACAAATTGGCCACAATAGGTGACAACGGGCTTCCCATTGCAACTCCATCAGTTTGTTCATAGTACTGACCATTGAATATAAGGTAAGCGGAAGTCAGCACATGTCGAACAAGATTTGTTAACTCAACACCAATTAGCTGCAACGAATCTGACAGAGGTTATATGTTAAATATGTTTTGTTTTATATTTTATCTCACAAACGTGATGTTTCTAATTTTATTGTAAGGCAGTATGATGTTAGATAACTCTTCATACTGTGATATATATTCTTATGTTGCCATTGTAATAACTGCTGACAGTACGGTCACTACAACCAAAAACCACGATAAAGAAAAATAACGTAACGCCTCAGTTGGCCTACTTACGGTGCGGCGCTGGCAGAGGACCGCGTATTGTGCGCAGAAGAGATGAGTCGTGTGCAGCAGCTCCGCCGGCGACGGCAGCCACTGCGGTCGCAGTAGGACGGCCACTCCGACAGCCGCCGCCGACGCATCCGCAGGGGTCGGCCTGGCCCACTTATCAGGTCTCCTCCTCTTTATCGGACGCGCGAATACTGCTGCCAGCTGAGCGGCGGGTTCGCGACGTGCGAGATAGCCCCGCGGCCGACGACGGTCCAAAATACGTGCCACGTGGAGCCACTCGACCGCTCCCACTTGTGCACCCTTTATCTGCAGTACAGGTGCATGGCAGGGGCGAGGCAGCTGTCAGCTCATGTCAGAGCAGACTACTACTGACGGGCCACACCTTCGACCTCGAGCGCTCTGAACCGCACGAAACCATGCTGAAGGGTCCCACACACGAGAAACGGATCGCAACAATCCGTCGCATGGGCGACCGATCGCTTCGTAGATCGCACGTGTGTGGACAAATCGGAGCGATCTACTTCTTCATCTGCATGGGATACTCTGCACAATTACGTGCCTGGAAGAGGGTCCATCGAACCACCTTTATACTATTTATCTCCCATTCCATTCTCGAATAGCGGGCGGGAAGAAAGAACACCTGAATCCCTCCGTTCGCGATCTGATTTCTCGAATTTTATTCTGATGGTCATTTCTACCTATGTAAGTGGGAGTCAACAATATATTTTCGAATTCGGAGCAGAATGTTGGTGATTAGAGTTTCGTAAGTACCTCACGCCGCAACGATAAACGTCTTTGTTGTAATCATTCCTATCCCAGATTATGTGTCATTTTCGTAATGCTGTCTCCCCAATATCGTGACAATACAAACGAGCTGCTCTACTTTGGACTCTTTCGATGTCCTCCGTCAAACCCACCTAATAAGGATCCCACACTGGGCTGCAATACTCCAAAATTGGACGGACAAGCGTATTGTGTGCAGTTTCTTTAGTAGATCTGTTGCATCTTATAAGGTTTATGCCAATAAAACGTAGTCTCTGGTTCTCCTTTCCAAAGATATTACCTACGTGTTCTTACCAGTTTCGGTCTGAAGTAATAGTAATTCCTAGGTATTTTGTGGAGTTTATACGGCCTTCACTTTTCATTCATTTATCTTGTAAACAAAGTTTAATTTCTTTTCGTAATATTGTGGACGACTTCACACTTCTCATTATTTAGAGCCAAATGCCAATTGCCAAATTTACACCATAGTGATATCTTATTCAGATCGTTCTGCAGTTGGTTTTGATCTTCAGATGATTTTACTAGACGGTAAATGACGGAGTCATCTGAAAACAGTCTAAGAGAACCACTTAGATTTCCTCTAAATCGTTTATGTAAATAAGGAACAGCAGAGGACCAATAACACTACCCTGTGGAACGCCCGATATCACATCTGTTTTAGTCGATGCCTTACCATCGATTACTACGAACTGTGTCCTCTCTGACAGGAAATCCCCTATCCAATGGCAAATTTGGGGCGATATACCATAACCACGCAACTTGATTAAAAGCCGTTTGTGAGGTACGGTGTCAAAGGCCTTCTGGAAAACAAGAAATATGGAATCGATTTGCGAACCCTTGTGGTTAGCACCCATCACTTTGTGTGCATAAAGAGCTAGTTTCACTTGAACGATATTTTCTAAATCCGTGTTGACCTTTGGTCAATAGATCATTCTGTTCGAGATAATTCATAATATTTGAATACAGGATATGTTCCAAAACCCTGCTGCAAATTGACGTCAATGAAATAGGCCTGTAGTTTAGTAGGTTACTCCTACTGCCTTTCTTGAATATAGGTGTGACCTGTGCAACTTTCCAGTCTTTTGGTACAAATCCTTCTTTGGGCGAGCGCTTGTATATGGCTGTTAAGTAACGCGCTATCGCTTCAGCATAATCAGATAGATATCTAATGGGAATACTGTACGGACCAGAAGACTGTTCTTGTTAAGTGATTTAAGTTACTTCGCTACTCCGAGGATATCTACTTCAATGTTACTCATTTTGGCCGCTGTTACCGCCACTAGATGGTGGCACAGTGCAGCTGCTCCATCCAGTATTCCAGTTGCGTGAGTGGCTTAGCTGCAGTACGTATTTGTCTCTAGGAGTGTTCGCAAGCGAGTTACTGTGTCAACTGTGCACAATGCAGTGACATAATGAAGAGAGTTAATCCTACGCATGTGGTCCAAATATTGGGGACTAAGTTGCGCCGTATTGAATATGGAAATCGGGACCGAGGACATGGAGTATGAGTATATATATTATATAATATCTTCTAATATATAAATCTACAGTTTTTGTTCCAATCTTTGTGAAATTTTGTACACGTAAGCTATCCATGAGGACGGTCGCCGTAAGTGTAAGAATCACATACGATATATAGTTCACGAGATGTGACGTCATAAACAATGAGATGCGCGAAAAACAGCTGTATTTTGCGGCAATGCTGCTCATTTTCTCCTAAACCATTGGACCGATTTCAACCAAATTTGGTACAAACATTCCTTACCGTGAGGTACCAATTGCTGCATGGTTAAGAATCACATACGGCACATGGTTCAAAAGATATTACGTGATAACCAATAGAAATCGCAAAAATGCCATATAATGCGGCGATACTTTCGAAATACACTGTATGAGAATGACAGTACTTAGCGACTTGCAACAAACTTTAAACATAATTTCAAACCTTAATTAAACTTTTTCTTGCTGGCAACCATAGTAAAATGATGAAAAGAAAAATGTTTCAAAAAATGTTCAAATGTCTGTAAATCTATCGGACCAAACAGCGTGATCATCAGTCCGTAGCTTACAAACTACTTAAACCTAGGTAAACTAACCTCCGGACAACACACACACACCCATGCCCCAGGGAGGACTCGCACCTCCACGGCGAGCAACCTCGCGCTCCGCCGCGACGCGATTGAGACCGCTCGGCTACTTCACCGCGGCGAAAAAAGTTTCTCGCTTACTACTTTTCCGCTGTTTATGGAGTAAAAACTACTGACGTTACAATTTATAATTTTTACACTACTATATATACATATACATAGTTGAATGTAGCTTCTAAATTGTATCAGATTCCGACACGTAGTTCATGAGATATGACCACATAAACAGTAACGTTAAGGGAAAACCGCCCCATCACGCACCGGGTTTTAATCTATTACTTCTTTACTACTAACTGAATTCCCAAGAGATTTTACAGACATACAGCTCCTATACAAATGAATATATACCTGAAAAATTGTAGGAATAAATAAATAACTACCCGGGCAACGCCGGGTTTTCAGCTAGTAATAACAATAATGGCGACGACACAGGTGGATAGATATACGGAATTGGACGTACAGGAGGAATCTGAACCTGAAGGTGACTCTTCAAGCAGTACCCGGCATTCATATCCAGATGTTCAAATTTTCAAATGTTTGTATAGCTTATGGGACTTAACTATGGGGTCATCAGTCCCTAAACTTACAAACTACTTACGAACTAACTTACACTAAGGACGGCACAAATATCCATGCCCGAGGGGGGGATTCGAACTCTCGACCGTAGTGGCCGTGCAGACCGTGACTGGAGCGCCGCAGATCGCTCGGTCACCGCGGCCGGTACAGAGGTACAGTCAAGTCACAATGAGTACGAACCGAACTGATCACCAGTATCCCCTTCAAACTGTCATTTGTGCGGGATTACTACTTCTGTACTACTGTAGCACCGCAGAGCTGGACTAGTAGACTCCGGGGACGCCCGCGTCATAAATACGAGATGACACCCAACAGTCAACGGGCGGACAGTATGGGACAACATCTTAACCCCCTCCTACCGAAGGAGGTCCGTGCGTTGTGGTATCGCCTGGCAAATAATGTGATTAACACATTAATTATAAATTATGTGTCTAGCAAATGAGGAGCAGGTGCTCATTTAAAAGGAAACAGACTACCACAATTACAAACTATAATAGAATATGTAATATCGCTTTTTGATGGTACAAATAGGTATGGAACTACGTTCACTATTGGCGTCTGCAGTTGGGGGCACTACAAGGAGATAAAATAATTGGTTTGGTCAGTTTCAAAGTATCCATTTCCTTTATGTACCATCTCAAGGCTAAATATGGCATTTCATCCAGGCATATTGCTACATTTCTCACATGTAAGAACATAGAAGACAATAACATTATACGTCAAAAGGCAAAACAGTTTGTGGAGGAAGAGAGGATGTTATAACAGAGGATGTTGTGGAGATAGGTAATATTTGAAACAGTGAACAGGGTCAATTCCAGTATGAAATGTCTTTAGCATTACCACTGTCCTGCAGAGGAGAGAAAATTACACGTAATGTGTTTCAGTCTGTCCATAGCTCTACCCACAGCTTCATAACTGATGTGGCTTTATCAATGTCAGGCAGACCAGCAAGCAAGTTGTATACTTGTTTCCAAGAGACGCTTTCGCTCCAAATGTTTTAAGGAAACTTTAAAATAACCTGTCCACGAAACATTCATGTGGAGGCAACCAAAAGTGGAAAAATGACTAAAGAACACAGTACACATTTTCTAACTCCGGTACTTGGCGAACATGTAAGAAATGAAAAGAGCCTATTGTTGAGGGATTCCTGGGCTGGTAATACAGATGCAAGTTTTCCAAACAAAGATGTTACACTGAAGATGATGTCACCGAAAACAACAAAATTTTGCAAACTCCTTGATGTTTGCTTCATTCATCAATATAAACTGTATATCACGAGGATTACTGATTTTGTAATACTACAAGGTGCCAAACCGTGGAGGTACATGATTGTCATTTCATCGTGAAACTTCACTCTGTGAGTTACAACTAATTTGCTGCACCTACGGTTAAGTCTATGACGCAGTATGCTTGACGAGAGCCAGGGTATGACATTGACATACCAACATCATAATTTGAAAATGAAATTAGAGGTGAATTTTGATACTGGACTGCGTGAATGAAAAAGTGATTTGGAATGTGATAACATGGCTTTAGTGAGGTGTGAACATTATTCCCTCCCACTTTGTTTTAACCATTTCATCGAAATCGCGCCTCTGCACTTTCAGGACTAATACTATCACTTTCAAGTGTGAAATGAAGACTCCATTAGGAGCAGTGTGCACCACGACCATAAAAAGATATATATCCAAAGAAATATCAGCATTGGTCGTAAATTTGTTTATTCATTATTACAGATCGATTTCGTCTATTGAATAGCCATCTTCAGTGCAACTTGCACTCTCGACTAGAAACATTCTGATTTTACTGATCCAGGCAAGGCATAGCTTCAAGCAGGTACAAATGATGTTATCCAGAGTGCAAAATCACTCATAGTGATTGTTAGTTTGTTTCTCTGTGTTAAAATGATACTTGAAGTACAATGCAACGTTATTCGAAGCCGATTTTGTGCGGTTCCGAGCGTTCGAGGTCCCAGGTGTCCTCGTCAGGCCCTTGCTCTCCTTCCTCTGCTTAGTATGGTTTCCTATGTTTGAGGACCTCGTCCCACAGATGTGCCGAACCATCAGTTAACCCATCCTTCGGGTGGTCGCCCGAACAGCTGCAAGCCGCCGTCTTTATTTAATCCTTTCACGTACATAAGAAAACCAAAGCGCCAATGATTTAAATTTATGTATCTCTGTGGTACTTGGAAGTTTTATAAACAAAATACGTCATTATTTCAGGCACTTTTATTTGTACTGCCAAAAGAAATGCTGGGCCATATTTGTCCCTAACTACCTTAAAGTACACTTATAGAACAAATAACACTTTATATATTGAATAATTACAAAGGCTGAATATCTGCTATCTATTCGATTCTACAAAACAACATACGTCATTATTTCAGACACTTATTTGTACTGCCAAAAGAAATGCTGGGCCATATTTGTCCCTAACTACCTTAAAGTACACTTATAGAACACATAACACTTTATATATTGAATAATTACAAAGGCTGAATATCTGCTGTCTATTCGATTCTGCAAAACAGTTTCTGCTTGAAGCAAAGCATAAATTAACACCACACTGCTCACAGATACAGTAAGTACGGTTTTCAACACGCTTTGAGGCACAATTAATACATTTTTTTCTTCACTTCCGATTTTATCATTCGGTGCTCTACACTCTTTGACCCGCAACAAGTCTGCAGCCTTCTTGAGGTTTTTACATCTCTTGATAAATTTCTTTGTCCACTTGAATAATTGCCAATTAGATATCTTGAAATGCTTTGTCTGAAATCTAGAGATGATAATGTTGATTTCAGTCCTGCTTCTGCCACTAATTTTGAATATATTTTGTTCAAATGGACAATTACAGGTCTCAACTTGTATGCACGATCTTTCTTTATTGAGTGATCTGCATTGTTGGAAAAATGTAAGTACTTTCGAATCTCTTGAATTCGGTGTAGTGTCATTATCTGAGCTATATAGTAGTTTCTAAATGAATGCAAAATGTTGTACACCAATACCAGCTTCACACCAAGAAATGCCTTGATTTCATCTTCATTTGTGGTGAATACATTGCGAGATTGTTCAGCATACCGAATACTTTCACTAATTAATATATCACGCAACAAAACGTTTTGGTCCATAGTGGAAGAAAATATGTCAAATGGCTGTGGCATTTCACCATTTTCACGAATACTAAATAAAAACACTTTTCCAAATTCATGATTCATATTATCACTGAACTGTCTTGGTTAGTACATTCTGGTCCATTTAAATTCCGGTAAATCTGAAAAGCATTCAGGTTCCTCAGCATTTGCCTCTGATGTGACTTCTTCTGCATGTCTTCTTTTGCTAGGTGGAGTAGGTATTTCTATTTCGGGATCTTCTATAACAACATGTTCTGTTTCATTTTCCATAAGGCCTTCTATAAATATGTTATCCTCTTCATCTAGTAATAGATTGTCTTTGTCATTATTACTGAAAGCCCCTAAAATCTGTGCAACACTTTCATCAATGATGAAGAATTCTCTTTTTCTGGAGCACATGAACTAAAAGCAGATTTGAAATTACACTTGTTCTATGTTTTTATCACTTATTTAATGAAAACAAAGATCTTTGCAGCTGAAATTACACTTTTTATGTAATAGAAATGATTTCAAACATAATATTCAAAATCAGGTTCACAAGTTACAATTTTGGTACATTGGGACAAATATGTCCCACAGAAGAAAAATAAAGATTTCCACAGATTAATTACAGTTATTTTCTAAAGAAACGGCCCAAAGTAAAAGTGAAACTTACGTGAGTATAGTTTCAAACTTTGACAGTAAGGCAGAGATCACGAACTGCAAATAATAAGTGAATAAATATGTATGTCTGCCTGAAGCAAGAATCACCAACAATAACGAACAACTGGTGGCATAGTAATTGTTGCCAGCAAAGATACATGAAACTGAAGAAAACTAATATCTCTGCTTCAAGCAGAGCACCTGTAGCACATCTAATGTGATTCCAATCCAACTATTAATGTGATTTATAAGTGGGACAAATGTGTCCTAAGTACGTGAAAGGGTGAAGAAAGGCAGCGGCTTGCAGTTAAGCACAACCCCGGCCGTCGTCCGGTTGAAGTGGGCGCGGTAGGCACGTGACCAAAACATTGCCATGTATAGCGATGCCGCGACTAGTTTCCTTTATTAAGAAGGTTAAGCATACAACATTTCGTAAATATCTGATTTAAAGCGTAGATATTGGCGAAGTTCATAGGTAAAGTATCCTCTGCTATGCACTATACAAAATTTTACGTAGATTTTCTCTTTCATCTTGTTTTGAAGGTTAAGTGTGCAAAGTTTAATCGCAACCGGATGACCGGTACGGCAGCGCATAAAATACGAACAAACATGCTGCGGCAGTTTCCCACGCGTCTCTGTTCATGACATCTCATAAACTATAATTAGTAAAAAGAAATAATTTTGTAGTTACATTCATTGGCATAAAATGATACTATCTACATATGTTTCGAATGCATTAAGTAACAAAGAAGTAATGAATTTAAAGAGGCAGTTTTTCACGCATCTGATTGTTCATGCCGTGACGGAGTGGCTGAGCGGGGGCTCGAATCCCCCCTCGGGCATGGATGTTTGTGCTGTCTTTACGAGTAGTATAAGTTAGTTCATAAGTAGTTTGTAAGTTTAGGGACTGATGACCCTGCAGTTAAGTCCCTTAAGCTTAACAAACATTTGAACAGTTGATTGTTCATGACGTCATATCTCCTGAACTAAACGTAGCACAGTGACATAATTATGCCTATAACCTTCACGGAAGTGCAAGCAATATCTTGATGAAGTTTTAACGCAATCTGATGTACGGTATAACCTTGCATAAATACGAACAAAAAGGACAAACGAACAAACATTAATTTTTATATATTAGACTAGCTGAATAGCCGGCGTCGCCAGGGCCATGGTACCAGTCTTAGTCCATCTCCTCTTTTCGATCTCTGTCCACCTTCTCTTTCCTTCTCTTTCTCTATCTCCTCCTCTCCCCTCTCTCTCACTCTCTTCATGTCATGTCAGCTCTCTCTTTTAATCTCCTCCAACTCCTCTCTCTGACCATCTTCACCTTCCCCTTCCGCTTTTTTCTTCCAATCACCTTCTAGTCGAGCTCCTCCTCAGTCCAATAGCCAATTGTGTAACCCTGCTAACTTTTATGGTGATCAGTGAAGTGGTGTCTGTTTGTTCCATGGTACCCTAAGCCATGAACCATAGGTAGACGGTGATATTCCTCTTATTTTGAAGGTTAAGAGTACAAAGTTTCATCAGTAACGGAGGAAAACGATAGATTTTGGCGAAGTTCTTAGCTAAAGTTCTCTGCGCCATGAAGGTAGCCTATGTATCAATTCAGGGTATAAGCTATCTCCACTCCAAATTTCATTCAAGTCCACCCATTACTTGTCAGCATGAAGAAGTAGCAAACATATTAACTCATTGTAAGGCACCTTCCCCCTCGCACCATACGGTGGCTTATGAAATGCAGCCCATGTATTAATCAGGGTACATGCTACCTTTGTTCCAAATTTAATTCATAACCGTCCAGCCATTTCAGCGTGAACGCGTAAGTAATGAATTAACTTATTGTAAAGTGCCCTCCGCTAATCACCATAAGAAGTTAATTTTAGTATGTCTATAACCCTCGCGCGAGTGCAAGCAATGAGTTGCCAAAGATTTATCACAATCGGATGTCCGGTACGGCCGTGCATAAAATATGAACAAAATGAGAAACAAGCAAACATTAATTTTTATATATTAGATTACTGGAGTGTGTAACTCGCAGATGTCCTCCAGACACACAAGAAACGCTCGACTAACAGCCCTCATTAGTTTTCAGAACGACACACGGGCCTTTCCCAGATTTCCGCCGATTTGGATAAGCCCACGTGGCCTGTCTGGTAGCTGCCCGAACCGCTTGCCTCGATCTACTGTCGGCGCTTTATCTTCCCAGTTCCGCGGCTCTTCGGACATTACTTCTGTAAAGTCACTAAACTTTGCTGCATACTTCATAACAGAGCGCAACATTGTTCTACATATTTTTATTTTCCTCTCACTTGACACAAATTCGTTTCTCTGCCTTAACCTGGTGGCATTCGCCTATTGTTTCTTTTCTTCACTTCTATGACTAATAAACTGTATGTGTTTATATATTGTAATAACACTCTAGATTTATATAAAGCTAGTCACTTATTCTATTTACACAATCTTTACTTTTATTTTACACCAACATACATTTTAGATAACACAGTACTCGTTGTTTTCATACAAAATATTTCTGTGTTAAATCACTTAGTTGTTTTATTGAATTGTTGAAGTAACTTCTAAATTATCCTCATTATTTGCCTTGTGGGCCTACAGCATCGTGAGGCTGCGACACAATATTTACAGCTTTATTTCCTTGTTTTATATCCTTATTTCTTCATTTTGACTTCAATCATATGGCCCATTATTAAGTGGAATTTGAATGCAATTAATGAGACTCTTTGTTTAATTATTGTTTCATAATATTCCTGTCACTAATGCATGTCTTGTTATTCTTCTTTTATTACCTGAATATAAATCTTCTTTGGCTTCAGCTGAACATATTGGCACTGTCTTGTCGATAAGGTTTGAATAAAATCAGTTTTTTTGTTCAATAATACCAGTTGTTTATGACAATAAACGAAAGAAAGTTGTGATTGCTTATTAACACGCGTAAATATATATTACTGGATTCGCTAATCAGTTGCGGACTTCCTCAGAACTGCGGAAATTTACGATGTGTTTCAATAACATAAAATGAAATAAAAGGACAGATTCACCTTATAATAACTAATTTTTTTTTTAGGATTCACTAGGCCACTGATAATACGTTAAAAGTATGTCATTGTATATTTATGACAGTTTTGTAATGGTTACTCAACATTCAGTAAATGGTGAAAAAAGCATTGAGATATATTTCAAATAATTTAAATTTTTTAAAGATGAAAGTAATGTATGCGTTTATGCATGACAAGGGTCGAATTCTTCAATTTTCATTGAAAAAAGTAATAATCACTCAAGAAGAGTGTATTTAAAACATTTTATGTATGTAGAAGGCACTGATCTTTGATAAGAGGACTGTTTCTAAAATGGATGCACTTACCCTCGGTCAGATTGTTTTTCCGAGGAAAATGTGTATGGTGAGAACCGGTGCGAGGTAATGATGAAGCTGAGTGGCTTTTATAGTTGGGCTGTACAGTAGAAAAGTGAAATCTTTTAGTAGTTTTAGTCTATTGTGTGCTTTCAGTTGGGCGGGGAGTAAGATAATGATTCCAAGTCAGTTATGGGATAATTATCCAAGATAATTTATTGTATTAGTAGAATGAATAGGATTGACAGAAATACCAAAGTAGAAGTCATCTATTCAGAACGTACGGTTTGTCCTATAGTTATTGCCTGAGTTTTGGAAGGGTTAATCTTGAGGAACTACCGTTGCACTAAGCGATAAAGTAGTTGAGGTGGGTTTTCATGGAATATACGATAGAAGGCGGAGAGATATTATAAAAATTATAACGCAGAACTAGATGAACTTCGTGTCATCAACTATTGATATCATTATATCAATCCTAATCCACCTTAAACTCCAGTTCATTGAGGTAGGCTCATCTTCTACGGTTTGAATTTCTTCAGGTTGTTATATGAGACTTGTTTGTAATTCAAATGAATTCACAGGCAAGTCGACATTCATTGCAAAGGTTTCTTATAAACTTCGTTTTTGTTTTGTTATTTGGTGAGTAAATATTAAAAAAGTTAATGGCTTTCCGAGACGCGCATACTCGACTAATACATACAGCAAATAAAAATTCGCTCAGGATTTATTTTTGAAACAGTGTATGTGAAGTACATGCTAACCTTTATCGATCTACATTTTATGAATGTATGTAGTGTTATTTTCTATCTCGATGGATATAAAAGATGTAATATCTTACTGTGAAATCCAAGCACTGGGATCTATATTCACATTGAGTACAGAAAAATATCTGCATATATCGATAAAGTGTGTGTACTTTATCATTAAAGTAATTTACTTTAAAATTCATAGTTGAAATTGTTTTGTCACGGATGTCTTCCGAAGTTTTGTCCAGCACCACCATTAATCTCTTGTGGGCCATCGTCCATTCACCTCAAAATTTTCCAACTTGCATATCGGGTGTATATTCATCCACTGTACTATTTTTGTCGATATGTCAAGATGGTGTCCAGTTGATTTGCACGTTCAGTGGCAATTTCTCCAACTTATAAAAAGTCGACGATATTCCAGATGAAACCAATGTAAGGTAACTTACATTGCGGTCGAATCCTTGGCAATAGCAATGAAATTAAAACGATTTTTCAGTTCCCTCTGGGAACAGAGAGGAAGGAAATTCAACCTGTTCCATTGTTGAGAGCTTCTATGGAAGATTTATAAGTATGAACTGCTTCGATGTACGATTGTTATTCTCTTAGTAACTCGTGACTAAACTCATCGTGCAAATATATGTCTTCAGTCACGACCAGTGTTTCACTGTAAATTTCTGCAGTGAGTTGTAATGTTTAATTTAAAGTTTGGCGACAAGCACAGTGTAAAACATCCTCAGGCATGTCGTCCTTATCTTAGTTCAATAAATTGCTCGGATTCAAGAGGACGTGTGTGTATACAATAATGGTCAAAAATACGCGAGTGTGATGCTGTGATGAAGATATGACAGAATCCTTGAGAATATTATCGCAATGCGCATTATAGAAATTTATCAGGATTACCTGACATAGTCGGGTTTGGAGGGGATCTGATCGTTTTATAGTTATCAAAATGAAATGCCAAGATTGCACATTAATAGTTTATTCAATGACGACCGGTTTCGGTGAACTGTGTCACCATCAACTGGTCACATATATATTTTACAAGCTGGTCATCTTGTTAAAAAAATTGGGTATAAAATAACATGTGCAACATTGCACTTAGTCACTATATAAAAAAATACACAAGTTAAAAACCACTTGTGTATTTTTTATATTGAGTTACGCTCAAGTTACCAGTGAAAACCCCATGCAAATTCGTGAAGTATTTTTGGAGATAAGAGGTTTTTAACAATTTAAAAAACAGACAGGACGGTTACTGAAAACACTTAAAATTACGATATCTTTGTTTTCCGTGCTGCGATTTTGATAAAATTATGCCTGTATGTTGACCCAAACTTTCCTCATGTTTCCTGTGAAAATTGCATGAAGATTCGTCCAGTAGTTTTTAAGATTGAAGGGAACAGCGACAGGCCTACATTTACAGATTTATTATTAGTATTGATAGATAATCCAAAGTGATGGTTTCCATATGAATTACCTTATAGGATTTTTTTATATTTATGACATGTTCCTTTGATTCTCCCCCCCCCCCCCCCTCTTTTCTTGCCAGACCACACCGTAATTACCGCAGTGGAACACGGCCGAGCGGTCTAAGGCGCGGTTGCTTTCCGTCGGAGGTTCGAGTCCACCCTCGCGCTTAGATTTACGAATTGTCCTTAGGTTAGATTAAGTTGATTTCAGTACTTTGTAAGCCTAGTGACTGATATAATTCAGTAGTTAAATCCCATATTTACAAACATTTGAATTTTGAACAGCTTAAATAAAACTAACAAAGAAAAACAATAATAGTTTGGATCAGTAATACCATTAGTTTCAGCGCGACTACCGCACAACAATTGCTATGTTTATTTATCGAAGTGGCGCCCTCGAAATCGTAGATGACTACTATGCACTCCGTCTTTCCTTCCGCATCCGCCTCCTCATCCCCAACAGCATCGTTTACCAGTTAGTAAAATTCCCACATCTCCTCAAACATTTAGAACAGGGCCGGGCAAATGCGTTAAGCGAGCGCGGGCGCCCTCGAGTACCGCAAGTGCTTGTGCCTTCTGGCAGATCCCCCTCCACCACTCCGTGAAAGTTGAAAGGAAGGCGCCCTGCAAGACGAGCTTTTCTAGTTCGATGACTTACTGTTTTCTGTGCCGAAGTCTCACAGCAGCTGGTGGTAGAACAAAATGTGGCTTTGGAGCAGTCAGATCTTCAAAACAAAGATGCGTAGCCCTGTTAATATTGGAGTCTGCATTTGTAATTACCTGACAAAGACGCCAAAGACGCCGTCCATTTTTGGAGTATTGCAGCCCAGTGTGGGATCCTTATCAGGTGGATTTAACAGAGGACATCGAAAGACATTGCCGAGGTGGGGTGGCTTGCGTGCCTCAACGATACAGATAGCCGTACCGTAGGTGCAACCACAGCGGAGGGGTATCTGTGGAGAGGCCAGACAAACGTGTGGTTCCTGAAGAGGGGCAGCAGCCTCTTCAGTAGTTACAGGGGCAACAGTCTGGATGGTTGACTGAGCTGGCCTTGTAACATCAGCTAATGTGGCTTTGCCACACAGCTACTGCGAACGGCTGAAAGCAAGGGGAAACTACAGCCGTTACCTTTCCCGAGGACATGCAGCTCTACTGTATGAACATATGATGATGGCATCCTCTCGGGTAAAATATTCCGGAGGTAAAATAGTCCCCCATTCGGATCTCCGGGCGGGGACTACTCAGGAGGATGTGATCATCAGGAAAGACAATACTGGCATTCTACGGGTCGGAGCGTGGAATGTTAGATCCCTTAATCGAGTAGGAAAATTAGAAAAATTAAAAAGGGAAATGGATAGGTTGAAGTTAGATATAGTGGGGATTAGTGAAGTTCGGTGGCAGGATGAACAGGATTTCTGGTCAGGTGAGTACAGGATTATAAATACAAAATCAGTTGGGGGTATCACAGGAGTAGGATTCATAATGAATAAGAAAATAGGAATGCGGGTAAATTACTATGACCAGCACAGTGATCGCATTATCATTGTCAAGATAGATACGAAGCCAACACCGACAACAGTAGTACAGGTTTATATGCCAACTAGCTCTGCCGATGATGAGGATATAGAAGAAATATATGAGGAGCTAAAGGAAATTATTCAGACAATTAAGGGAGAGAAAAATTTAATTGTTATGGGAGACTGGAATTCGGTAGTAGGACAAGGAAGTGAAGGGAAGATAGTAGGTGAATATGGTCTGGGCAAAAGGAATGAAAGAGGAAGCCGCCTGGTAGAATTTTGCACAGAACATAATTTAGTTATAACAAACACCTGGTTCAAGAATCACAAAAGAAGGTTGTATACGTGGAAGAGACCAGGAGACACCGGAAGATATCAGATAGATTTTATAATGGTAAGACATAGATTTCGGAATCAGGTTCTACAGTGTAAGACATACCCAGGGGCAGATATAGACTCTGACCATAACTTGTTGGTTATGAACTGTAGGCTAAAGCTAAAGAAACTACAAAAAGGTAGGAAAATAAGGAGATGGGACCTGGATAATTTGAAGGAACCTGAGGTTCTTAAAAATTTCAGAGGGAGCTTTAGGCAACAATTGACAGAAACGGGGGGAAATAAAACAGTAGAGGAGGAATGGGTAAAATTGAGAGATGAAATAGTGAAGGTAGCAGAGGACAAAATAGGTAGGAAGGCAAGACCTACAAAAAATCCTTGGATATCACAGGAGATACTAAATTTAATCGATGAAAGGAGAAAATATAAAAATGCAGTAAATGAAACAGGCAAAATGGAGTACAGACGACTAAGAAATGAGATTGTCAGGAAGTGCAAAATGGCTAAGCAGGAGTGGCTAGAAGGCAAATGCAAGGATGTAGAAGAATGTATAAATAGGGGAAAAATAGATACAGCCTACAGGAAAATAAAAGAAACATTTGGAGATAAGAAAAACAGCTCTATGAATATCAAGGACACTGATGGAAAACCAGTTCTCAGCAAAGAAGCGTAAGCTGAAAGGTGGAAAGAATATATAGAGGGGCTCTACAAAGGAAATGAACTTCGAGACAATATTGTAGGAAGGGAAGAGGATGTAGATGAAGATGAAATAGGAGATACTGTACTGAGAGAAGAATTTGACAGAGCCCTGAAAGACCTAAGTCGAAACAAGGCCCCTGGAATAGATGATATTCCCTCAGAGCTACTGAAGTCTCTGGGAGAACCAGCCATGACAAAATTGTTTCACCTGGTGTGTAAGATGTATGAGACAGGTGAAGTACCCTCAGACTTTAAGAAAAATGTTATAATCCCCATCCCTAAAAAGCAGGTGCAGACAGGTGTGAAAACTACAGAACCATCAGTTTAATAAATCATGGCTGCAAAATATTAACGCGAATTATATACAGAAGGATGGAAAAGCTGGTAGAAGCCGACCTCGGAGAAGATCAGTTTGGGTTCAGGAGAAATGTAGGAACACGGGAGGCAATACTCACTTTACGGCTTATCCTAGAAGATAGATTAAGAAAAGGCAAACCTACATTTCTAGCTTTTGTAGATTTGGAGAAGGCTTTTGACAATGTTGATTGGAATAAACTCTTTAAAGTTCTGAAAAAAGCAGGAGTAAATTATAGGGAGCGTAAGGTTATTTACAACTTGTACAAAAACCAGACAGCGGTTGTCAGAGTTGAAGGGCATGAAAGGGATGCAGTGGTTGGGAAGGGAGTGAGACAGGGTTGTAGCCTTCCTCCAATGTTATTCAATTTGTACATTGAGCAAGCTATAAAGGAAAGCAAGGAGAAATTTGGTGAAAGAATAAAAGTTCAGGGGGAAGAATTAAAATCATTGCGTTTTGCCGATGACATAGTAATTCTGTCAGATACAGCAAAGGACCTGGAAGAGCATTTGAATGGAATGGACAGTGTGCTGAAAGGTGCATATAAGATGAACATTAACAAGAGCAAAACTAGGGTAATGGAGTGCAGTGTAAGAAAATCAGGTGATGCTGAAGGAATTAGATTGGGAAACGAAGCAATAAAGGAGGTAGATGAGTTTTGTTACTTGGGCAGTAAAATAACAAATGATGGGCGCAGTACAGAGGATATAAAATGCAGAATGGCAATGGGTAGAAAAGCGTTTTTGAAAAACAGAAATTTGTTAACATCGAATATTGATTTAGGCCTAAGGAAGTCCTTTCTGAGGGCATTTGTATGGAGTGTTGCCTTGTATGGGAGTGAGACATGGACGATAAACAGTGCGGACAGGAGGAGGATGGAGGCTTTTGAAATATGGTGCTACAGAAGAATGCTGAAGATTAGGTGGGTGGATCGCGTAACTAATGAGGAGGTACTGAACAGAATTGGGAAGAAAAGAAATTTCTGGCATACCTTGACTAAAAGAAGGGATAGATTGGTAGGACACATTCTTAGACATCAAGGAATTGATAATTTAGCGTTGGAGGGAAGTGTGTGGGGAAAAAATCGCAGGGGAAGACCAAGATATGGATACAGTAAGCAGATTCAGACAGATGTAGGTTGTCGTTCTTATGTGGAGATGAAGAGGCTTGCTAAGGATAGGGTATTGTGGAGAGCTGCATCAAACCAGTCTCCGGACTGAAGACCACAACAACAACAACATCGAAAGAGTCCAAAGAAGGGCAGCTCGTTTCGAATTGTCACGATACAGGGGAGACAGCGTTACGGAAATGATACAGGATCTGGGATGCGGATCATTACAACAACGGCGCTTATCGCTGCGGCGTGGGCTACTTGCGAAACTCCAATCGCCAACATTCTCCTCCGAATGCGAAAATATATTGTTGACTCCCACTTACATAGGTAGAAATGATCATCAGAATAAAATACGAGAAATCAGAGCTCGAACAGAGAGATTCAGGTGTTCTTTCTTCCCGCGCGTTGTTCGAGAATGGAATGGGAGATAAATAGTATAATGGTGGTTCGATGAACCCTCTGCCAGGCACTTAAATGTGATTTGCGGAGTATCCCATGTAGATGTAGATGAATGGCTCCAGTATAACTTTGCTGATGTTAATTGCTGTTATTTTTGACACTCTTTTGGGCTTGTAAATGAAAATTTTTACCCTGGATAGAGTAACATTCAGGAAGATCAGTCGCGCGCTTTATGAGTTCTGCATTACGTACAAGAAGACTATGACCGAACAGTATGATGAATTAGTTGCAGTCTTACGTGCTTTGTTTTTTATTCTTCAAAACCATTTCAGCTGCAAAATCTTTATAATTAAATATTGTCGCGTTGAAATGGAAACAGGCTTGACTTCGAAGGCAACTAAACACAGCACTTATACTGAAAGAACGTTTATTACGAACTCAACATACACGCAGCACTGACTGCCTCTCAGGCAGAGTGCTCTGCTATTTATACACAGACAGAATTTACCAGAAATTAGAAGAACAATTAACATAAGAAAGAAGTAGAATTTACAAGTGAACATAAGAAAGATGTACAACTTTCTGGAATTGTTAATGACAAAGAAATACATTTTTGCCGGATTGAACCGGCGACCTTCTGCACCGCAGTCCGTGACGCTATCCCCTGCGCCACGGAGGCAGTCGGTGTTCGTGCTCTCTCGCGGCAATATGCTGAACAGATTTATCATTTTTGCAGTGGGCGTTTAAAATGCAACTCCTCTAATTTAGTTGGTGCTTCGTGACTTTGACTGAAACCGTGTGCTCAGTGAGAGGTTTTTCACTGTAGAAGAAGAAATATCAGAAACAAAATTTCACCCATTGACAAGCATAAGAAAACAACACAAATGCCTTTCAGTTTGATAACAGACATGTGTCGTTCATAGCAATGTAGTACTAAAGTTTGCTATACAATTTATCGCGATTACAAACGCAGACGTCAACTGCCGCTCGTGCATTACCCACCGACTTCTGTCGTGATCGAGAGGAGGAGAATGAGAGCTGTGTGCTCCCAGTGCCCGCAAGTCCGACACTCGTGCTCGCAGTGCCTGCGGGCAAACTCGTGTGCAGCTCACGTGTCCATCCCTGATTTAGAACATCTATGTCTCTCCTAAGTTTTCAGTAAACTTGAAGCACCCTTTCGTCTCCTCAATCCTGGAGAATACTGGCCCGCTGCTGCGGCTCTATCACCGTTTTCCTCCTCCCATCCCCCCCCCACACCCCCTTGTCCACCACGTCCTTTATTAAACGAATTCACCTTCCCCTCCCTGGCTGTGGCCTCATTCCAGAAATACACCCACCCCCTTTCCAGCCCAGTCCCTCACTCCCTCAATGAAGGTCCCTCCACACTCACCCTTGTCCCAGCTGCCATTTCCTCACGAGACTCTCGTCGTCCTTTATCATCTTTCGTAGCTGCCAAATTGCTCCTTGACCCCAGAAGCCACATCACCCTCTCTACGTTTTCCTGAGCTCCCAATACTTTCACTTTTTCATTTCGACAATCGTCCAACACTGTTGGTGTTTGTGCATTTATTTCACTCTGAACCCAAAACTACACATCGCAAGCGAATTGTGTTTGTATTTGGTTGTAGGTATCAGTCTCCCATTGTGCACTATGGTGGTAGAGGACTGATAACGATAAGAGTGTGCAAGATGTGGGAGTTGAAAGCTACCGACTTACATAAAATTCTACGTGTGGGTTTAAAATATTTTGATCTTCAGCAAAAATTACACAATGGAGACAAACGGGCCGGCCGCGGTGGCCGAGTGGACTGTGGCGCTCCATCACGGTCTGCACGGCCACTACTGTCGGGGGTTCGAATCCCCCCTCGGGCATGGATACTTGTGTCGCCTTTAGTATAAGGTAGTTTATAGGTAGTTTGTAGGTTTAGGGACCGATGACCCCGTAGTTAAGTCCCATAAGCTGTACAAACATTTGAACATTTGTGTTGTTGTAATACAAAGTTTCCCGTTGTACACAATAGCAGTTTCGTGTCGATAGCTACAAGAGGGTGGAAGATATAGTGGTTGAAAGTTATCAGCTTATATACAATTCTGACTGAAGACCACCAATGACTTTTGACATTATAACAGCAAAGAGGTTATATACAGTGAAACGTGATGCACATTCTTCAGTTGTTTTTCTCCAACAGGCATAGGAATAAAGAAAAATAAGTGCGTATTGCAGATTGAAAAGTAAAACCACCAAGAAAGAAATTTCACGTTTGCGATCTAATATATAAAGCAGAGTGTCCGTATATTTGTACGTGTTGCATAGTGTAATGATACTGCTGGCCTTCTCATCTCAATGTTACCGAACGATACCGGCTGCGTTGGAGCCGGAATCGTGTGGTGTAATAGTGATATATGTTGCGTGTAAAGTCAGTTAAACACGAAATAACCAGCCTAGGAATCAGTGTAGGATAGTATCTCGGTGATATGTGATTAAAACAAGTGATAGATTTCATTAATTAAGAGATTTGTATAAGACGTTTAGATGTTTTTCAGACAGTTCTATGAACAAGTCTTGTCATTGTTCATTATTTCAAGAACTAGATGGACGAATTTTAGAAACTTTATGTAAATGATAATAAATAGCATTGTATATATGTTAGGCACATAAACAAGTTGTGTCGACCAGCTAATTGTGTTAATTAATGTAATAGTCGAAATATCAATACTGTAATTCTTTGTATATATTGATTGACGTGAAATTTTGAGTATATTTTGTGGATGGCCAGGATATTTGATAGTTCAATATATGTTAGGAACATGTATGATGTACTCATTAACTAATTAACTGACATTTAACATCACTAATTGTTGTTAAACACAAAAGAATGAGATTACGACTTATAAAGATATGCGCCTTCTAAAATTATTGTATGTATAGTTTTCATTTTATATTGTGATTATTTTTGTGTACGTGAAATGTTTTACTTGAGTGTTCCTTAATTGTAAATTAGTATATTCAATTGTTATGAACAATGCATGATGTAATGTCATTATTGTCGATGTTATATATTTGCCTCACTGCCTTGCGTGGGGGTGTTCGAGTTTTGGCAGGGAGTTCGGGTTTTCAAATGTTCAAATGTTTGTATAGTCTATGGGACTTAACTACGGGGTCATCAGTTGGAAGGGAGTTCGAGTTTTAGTCGTTTTTCAAGTGCTCTGGAAGCTATGTCAGGGGGTTGTTTTAAAATGGAAGTACTATCTGCTACGTTCTGTTGCATTGTGTATGTTTTAAACTTGTAATGTTTCGGTGGAGAAGCAGTTTAATTGGAAATTAAAGAAGAAGTGAAAAATTGTACCTACGAGTATTTATTTCTACCACGACGCCCCAGGAGAATAATGTTGCAGCGAGCAGAACCCCCATACATCGTAATGTTGAAAAGCTAAGTATCTCGTTTGGAAGTGGTAGAAAGAAATGTAATTACTTAAAATCAAGTAAACATTACAAATTGGTGGAGCATAGTTGGGATTGCGTCATATACAGTGCCTACAGAGTGTTTGTGTTGCAGGAGAAGTATGTTTGGATGTATATAATCGATGTTGGAAAAACCAAGGAGGACGTGAATCTGGAATTATACGGCTAAGAAAAACGGAGCACTTAACCTGGAATTTGGATGCTTGGGCCCGGATCGTCGAATCGCTGGACACTGAATAACAAGATAAGTACAGCAGCACTTATTCATTTGTATTTGTAGTCTGTTGTTTGGCACTGTAAAAGACAATGTCAACTGAGAATAGGAAATCTAGCGTAGACATGTCAGATCAGAATGTGACGGCCATTACACCTCGTAGCAATGTATCAAATAGTGAAGAAATAATTCTTGCATCGCCAGGTCTTATAGAGTTGTTAAATCGATTAACAGAACAATTAACTGAACGTATTGACTAGGGAAATCATGAAGTGATTAAACAAGTAGAATCTGTTAGCAAAAAGTTAGATGACGGTTTAGTAGATTTAAAGTCTCAGTTGGACGAAACAAACAGGGCAGTTGACGAAATCAGGAAAGAAACATGTGAGCTTGAAAGGGCAATGAAGTTAGGACGTGAACAGCTGGACACTCGTGTGACTGTAGTAGAGAGTAAAATCAGTAATGTTGAGTCTGACCTTGAAAACAAAATTAGTACTGTAGAAAACTATTTTGATCAGGAAAATAAAATTAGAAAAACTGAAATTCAGGAAGTTAAAGTGTCATTAGAAAATAAAATTAGTGAAAGTGTGACAAATTCTGAAAGTGTTATTAAGAAGGATGTGTATAACCTCAGTCAAAGGTTTATTGCAAGAAAGTGTAGTAAATAGCAAAATGTCGATCTGTGGTGGCTTTAATTGGGCAAATGTAGTAATTAAGACATACCCTGGGGAAGGGAAAATCCATCCTAAAACATTTTACATCATTGCTCTGACAACTTCACTGTAGAAATGACTGATGCAATGAAAATCAAATTTGTAAATAGATTTTTGGACAATGAAGCTTATACTTGGATCAATCAGTTAGACACTTAGGACATGTCATATAGTGAGTTTGAGAGGTGCTTTTTGAATAAATTCTAGTCCGAAATCAAGCAGGCTACAGTAAGAAGTGATTTCTTGCATGGGGGAAAGCACAGGGAAAGTTATGCCAATATGAGGGACTTTTGTGAGGCTGAAATCAGAAAATTAGTGCATCATGACTCACCTTTAGATGAAACCACATTGGTGGACACCCTACATAGAAGATTACGAGGTAGAATACAGCAAGCGTTAGATTGTGGACCTGACGATTCAGTTGAGGACTTCTTAAGATTTATTGGAGGATTATACAGAAGTTATGAGAGAGAAAGGGAGAGAAACCGCTACCAAGAAGACCATCATGGAAGAGACAGAAGAGAAAATCACCAAGAAGATAGTCGTGAGAAGTAGACAGCAAGGTGGGAGTACGGATTATAGGAACAGACAAGAAAGGTACGATAGGAACCAAGGTTACTACAAGTCTAATGGAAACGGGCAGGGAAACTAAATGTCGTCCCTATGGAAGCCTGTCAGGTTGGGGTGAGAAATAGGACAAGAAATCAGGCTACCACAAATAGGATCAGATTTGGACACAAATGGGAAAATGAGCAATCTAGACAGGGACAGAAGTTAACACACAGGGTAAATCGGGTCAAGTTTAACAAAGAACTGTGGGAAGTCATTAAGAACCAGGCTTGGAAAGAAGAAGACAAGTGCATAGTACCAGAAGAGGTTGAACTAGATGATGATACTGTAGCCAGTATGTATAATGCAAGTGAAGATATGGCTTTAAAAGAACCCAAAATAAGTGAGGAACATGATGTGTTTGGACTGTGTAAATTGCTAAGTGATAAGGTTGAAGATGCCAAAGACAGACTGAATGTTACTGCTCATGAAACTGTGTAGACTGAGAATCATGAAGATTTTGATATTTTGTCTTGTATGAGTTCAGAGAGGTCAGAGGATGACAGTGTTGAAGATAGTGAAAAAGATGTGGAGGTCGTGGAGTTTGAAGATTTGGAGAAGGAACTTGATGGGATGATTCATGGTGAAGTCAAGGAAGTTTGCATCGTGTCTGATGGCCAGTGTGAGACAGAGTGTGTTGTAGATGATGTCAAGTCTTGTGAGAATCAAGTCGTACCAGTGAAATTGAGCAGTACTGAAAGTTGTTGAAGCAGAAACAGACAAGAAGAGGTAGGGAAAAACATATTGCATTGTGTGATACAAAGCTACATTGAAAAGGAAGAGAAAGCCAATTTCTAGATAAGTTACTGTGTAAATATCATGAACTAGAAGATAATGTGCCTAGGTTACACCAGTGTGTTACCAATGATAATTGTGTTGCTAATGGATGTATGGCTTGTCAACCTGTTGAAAGTAATGTGTCCCTGAATCATGTACAAGCTAATGACGAGTGCTGTACTATGAAACATGAAGGTATTATTGAAGATATTATTCATGAAGAAGAGTAAGATATACAATATGATGTCACTATATGCCCATATATTACTGTGTTTATTGGTGGAAAAGGCAAGGAAGCATTAGTTGATACAGGTAGTCCAATCAGTGGAATTTCTGAACATTATAGAGATTGTGTGAAACATGTACCGGACTACATGGAGATGCCTGTAGTAGGAATCAAGATGAAGGGTGCTATCGGTAGACACAGCAAGTTAGTTAACCGGCAAGCCTTGTTGAACTTGAGTGTGAATGATGTCAATCTATGTCAAGGATGACTAGTAATAGCTAATCTATCTGAGGATATCTTGCTAGGAACTGACTGGATCATCAAAGTGAATGCTGTATTTGACTGGGAAGGAAGAAAAGTTGTGTTTGTGGACCCGAAGACTGGTGTTTTACATTGTACTGCTATGGTATTGAAAAATGGGAATAGCCTGAGTAAGCAGAGTGTAGAATTAGATTTATTAGTTCCTACTAGAGATGTAGAAGACATGCATGAAGAGCCTGAAGAAACCATGGAGGATATTAATTATCATGAAATCGTAAATACCAAGATGGAGAAAGCCAACAAATTAGACGAAGAACAAAAAGAAGAGCTGAGAAGAGTCTTGTGGAACTATCATGATGTGTTAGATGACAGACCGGGGAGAGTGAAAAACTACCAGTGTACTTTGCGGGTCAAACCACACGAACCATTTTACATCAAACCATACGGTGTCCCTATTACAAAAAGGAAGGCTGTAGAGAAAGAACTTGAGAAGATGGAAAACTGGAACATAATTGATAGGAGTACTAGTGAATACAACAACCCGATCATCGTGATATCCAAGAAGAATGGAGATGTGAGGATTGTACTTGACTCGAGACATCTGAACAAGTTTTTAGAAAGGGAAACTGACCATCCAGAGAGCATCGATGAACTATTGTATAAATTTGAACATATAAAATATATGACTAGCCTGGACTTGACTTCTGGTTTTCATCAGGTGCCACTTGCCCGAAACTCAAGTAAATACACTGCTTTCTTGTATAACGGAAGAAGCTATCAGTACTGCGTGGTCCAATTCGGATTAAATGTTTCTGTAGCTGACTTATCAGAGCTTTGGATTTGGTATTAGGCAAAGATGTTTTTGAAAAGTTAACTGTGTATGTGGATGATATCCTTGTCACTGGTCAAACCTGGGAAAAACACATAAGCTTACTGGAAGAAATGTGCAGAAGATTAAGAGCAGGAGGGATGTCTCTTAAGCTAGAGAAATGTAAATTTGTTGTGGAACAGTTAAAATTTCTTGGTCACATTGTAACTGAAGAAGGTATACTCCCAGACAATGAGAAAATTGAAGCCATAGCAAAGTTTCCTGTGCCCAAGACCAAGAAACAACTAAAATCTTTCTTTGGCGTGTGTGGATTTTACCGCAAATATATAAGTACTCAAGCCTTGAATGCGCCATGTTTGAACAACCTGCTAAAGAAAAATACTGTTTGGAATTGGTCAGAAAAATGCATACAAGCCTTTGAAGTGATAAAAAAAAAAGCAGCTTTGTAACAGCAATATTTTATACAGACCGGACTTGTCATTACCGTTTTGTTCAAGTACTGACAGTAGTAATTATGGAATTGGTGCTCATTTGTTTCAAGTGAAAACGATAACTAGCCAGAACACCAGACCATTGCATTTGCAAGCAGGACATTACAGAAACACGAGAAGGCATACACCGTTACAGAAAAGGAACTTTTAGGAATTTTTTGGGCTTTCAAAAAATTCAGAAACTACTTGTTAGGGTACAAAACGATTGTATTCACAGACCATAAGGCTTTAACCTACATTCAGGAGTGCAAACTTTACCATAACTGGATTACCAGATGGCACTGTTCTTGCAACAGTTTGATTTCTCTATGGAATACATTAAGGGCAAGCACAATCCTGTTGCTGATTCACCCTCTCGTTTGCCAGTGGGGGGTGAATTTGAAGATAGCAGTGGAGCCTGTGAAAAGGAATTCAGAGTCATGTACCTGAAAGGTGTTAAAGAAGAAGCGTAAATCCGAAAAATTTGTTACAAGATTAGGAGATACCAAAACCATGATGATAATTGGAGATTAGTCAAGAGCTTGTTAGGCAAAGGAGAGGAAGATAAGGTAGGGCAATACTATAAGACATACAAAGGCATGTTGTTTAGACGTATGATTGTCGACAGTGATAAATGGAAGTTGTGTTGGCCCGAGAACTGTGTTGATGTATTAATAAAGTATGTTCACGAAAGTTTTGGCCACTGTGGTACTCAAAAGTGTATACAGAAAATACAAGAGAACATCTATTTTTATAACATTGCCAGGAGAGTTAAGAAATTAGTGACTACATGCGACAGATGCCAACGAGTCATGGTGTCCAATCAGACATGTAAAGGTCTCATGCAGAACATCTTGCCACAAAAATTGCTTGAAACTGTAGCTGTGGATTTTTATGGAAGTCTTCCCAAGACCAGAGGTGGTTATAGCCATATATTTGTTGCCGTGGATTTGTTCTCTAAATTTATTAATATAGCATTGTATATATGTTAGGCGCATAAACAAGATGTGTTGACCAGCTAATTGTGTTAATTAATGTAATAGTCGAAATATCAATATTGTAATTCTTTGTATATATTGATTGACGTGAAATTTTGAGTATATTTTGTGGATGGCCACGATATTTGATAGTTCAATATATGTTAGGAACATGTATGATGTACTCATTAACTAATTAATTGACATTTAACATCGCTATTTGTTGTGAAACAAAAAAGAATGAGATTACGACTTAAAAAGATATGCGCCATCTAGAATTATTGTACGTATAGTTTTCATTTTATATTGTGATTATTTTTGTGTACGTAAAATGTTTTACTTGAGTGTTCCTCAACTGTAATTAGTATATTCTATTGTTATGAACAATGCATGATGTAATGTCATTATTGTCGATGTTATATATTTGCCTCACCGCCTTGCGTGGGGGAGTTCGAGTTTTGGAGGGAGTTCGAGTTTTAGTAGTTTGTCAAGTGCTCTGGAAGCTATGTCAGTCGGTTGTTTTAAAATGGAAGTACTATCTGCTAAGTTCTGTTGCATTGTGTTGTTTTGAACTTGTAATGTTTCGGTGGAGAAGCAGTTTGATTGGAAATTAAAGAAGTGAAAAATTGTACCTACGAGTATTTATTTCTTCCCAGGAGAATAATGTAGCAGCGAGCAGAACCCCCATACATCGTAATGTTGAAAAGCTAAGTATCTTGTTTGGAAGTGGTAGAAAGAAATGTAATTACTTAAAATCAAGTAAACATTACAATAGAAATCCACAATTTTGTTCCAATCTTTATAAAATTTTGCAGACGTAAGCTTCAATCCATGAAAACGGTCGCCGTAAGTGTAAGAATCGCGTACGATACATAGTTCATGAGATATGACGTCATAAACAATGAGATGGGCGGAAAACTGCTGCATTTAGCGAAAATACTGCTCATTTTCTCCTAAACCACTGGACCGATTTCAACCAAATGTGGTACACACATTCCTTGCCGTGAGGTAAAATTGCTGCAGGGTTAAGAATCACATACGACACATGGTTCAAAAGATATTACGTCATAACCAATAGAAATCGCAAAAAAAATGCCATACAATGCGGCGCGAATTTCGAAATACACTGTATGAGAAAGACAGTACTTAGCGACTTGCAACAAACTTTACACATAATTTCAAACCTTTATTAAACTTTTTCTCGCTGGCAACCATAGTAAACTGATGAAAGGAAAAATGTTTCTCGCTTACTACTTTTCCGCTGTTTATGGAGTAAATCTACGGCTCTCGGTATGACGTTACAGTTTATAATTTGAACACTACAAATTGTAGCGACAGGAAATTTTACAGACAGTATACACTCATATAGCTGAATGTAGTTTCTAAATTGTATCACATTCCGACACGTAGTTCATGAGATGAGCACATAAACAGTAACGTTCCGCTGTTCATGGACTAAAACTACGGCTGTCGGTATGACGTTACAAATTATAATTTTTACACTAAACATTGTAGCGACAGGAAATTTTACAGACAGTATACACATATATAGTTGAGTGTACCTTCTAAATTGTATCAAAGTACGACACGTAATTAATGAGATATGAGAACATAAACAGTAACTTTCACGGAAAACTACCCCATCACGCACCAAGTTTTAATCTATTACTTCTTTACTACTAACTGTATTCTCAAGAGATTTTACAGTTATACAGTCCTTATACAAATGAATATATACCTGAGAAATGACAGGAATAAATAGATAAATACCCGGGCAACGCCGGGTTTTCAGCTAGTCCGTTTATAAAGACAGAAAACGGAGCTGAATCTACAGGCGATAGAAACTTGAAATTTGTAGACGTTATTTATTTTACACTGTAGGCATCAGTAGCTTTTCGATATTCTCATCAATAAGGGGGTGAAATAAGCGATGAACGGTTTTCTGAAAATATGTTGTTATTCAGACAATTTTGAAGCAAGAAATACAAATTTTAAGATTTAGATTTTTGATTGGAATTTTAAAAACACGTGTTCCGATATTTTTGGAAATTGAACCATTACGCGGGTGAAATAAGGGAAAATCTTTTAAGGACGCCACTAAAACCATTTTGATGCTAGAAATGCAAAAAATTTTGATTTGGAACCAGGGTTCGAATAAAAAATAAATAAATAAAAGCGCTTCGGGATGTATTTAATCCTACTATCAATCATCAGTAAACACTTCCGGGCTGAGTAGCCGTGGTCGATCTATAAGACTTCCTCTCCCTGACGCTTCGTTCTCGACTACGGAGAACATCTTCCGAGGTTGAGTCGACGACTGGCTGTTGGGGGCTGAGGCCGCTCCTTAGATAAGATCGTAGAGGGCGCCACCACACGTCACGTGGCGTCGATGTGTGGCTGTCTCTGGCTATCGCCTGTTCTCTCGATTGCGAGCAATCGATTGTCACGTGATTTATGCAACATCGATCGCCATATCTTGCCCAATTTTAATCCTTCTTCTTTACGATTAAAATTGTATTGATGTTTGTGGATTTCAATTGCCTCCTTATACATACGTGTATAATAGTGTGACGTCCTTGCCAGCACACTTGTCTCACCAAATTTTATTTCGTTATCTCCTTCCGACAAATCGGCAGTGGCGGAACTTTGTTTTCACGGAAGGAGATCACGAAATAAAATTTGGTGAGACAAGTGTGCTGGCGAGGGAATGTATAGGGAGGCAATTGAAATCCGCAAACATCAATACAATTTTAATCGTAAAGAAGAAGGATTAAAATTGGACAAGATATGGCGATCGACGTTGCATAAATCCCGTGACAATCGATTGCTCGCAATCGAGAGAACAGGCGATAGTCAGAGACAGCCACACATCGACGCCACGTGACGTGAGGTGGCGCCCTCTACGATCTTATCTAAGGAGCGGCCTCAGCCCCCAACAGCCAGTCGTCGACTCAACCTCGGAAGATGTTCTCCGTAGTCGAGAACGAAACGTCAGGGAGAGGAAGTCTTATAGATCGACCACGGCAACTCAGCCCGGAAGTGTTTACTGATGAAGACGCCGGCCGTGAAAGCCTTCGTGAGGTGATTCCTACTATCAATATTGAAATAGGGGGTGGCAAGTTGTACCAAAATACTTGATTAGAAAGCATGTTTAAAGCTCGCTCTATGAAAATTTATGTTTAGAAGTAGAAACAGTCAACGCAGACCATCCAATCTACGCGTGCGAAGCAGCGGGAATTAAGCTACTGTTCATATAATACAATATTTGTAGTTCCAGCTTCCCTCATATCAGGGTGGCCGTGGAGAGGGAAGGTATGTAAATTACGTTACAAACATTTAAAAAAATGACATGGTAAATGGAAAGTTTTTCGAGAGCATTCAGTCTAGCAGTTACGTCGCGAAGCTTGCACTGTGCTGGGTGTGCTGAGTGTGCCCACTAATTGTTTCCATTACTGCCAGGGCAGGTCATTAGCGACACACATTACTCTGCCTATTCTTGGCGCTTTGCTGATAAGCAGGAGGAAATGGACGCAGAACTAAGGCGAGCAGCTGAACCAGCGACCAGCTGGCGTTGCAGTCCAACTGCACTCTGTCGATAGTCCTCTAAACTTCTTTTTCTGTGCTATGCCACGAAAGAAACTATTTTAGTACAGTCAGTGTTGTCCTTGCCCTTTGCAAATATAATGAAATGGTACTGTGCAGGAACAAAATATACTCCTGGCCGTTACAATTCCTACACCACGAAGATGACGTGCTGCAGACGCGAAATTAAACCGACAGGAAGATGATGCTGTGATTTGCAAATGTTTAGCTTTTCAGAACATTCACACAAGGTTGGCGCCCTTGGCGACACCTACAACTTGCTGACATGAGGAAAGTTTCCAACCGATTTCTCATTCACAAACAGCAGTTGACCGGCGATGCCTGGTGCAACCTTGCTGTGATGCCTCGTGTAAGGAGGAGAAATGCGTACGTACTATCACGTTTCCGAATTTGCTGAAGGTCGGATTGTAGCCTATTGCGATTGCGGTTTATCGTTTCACGACAGTGCTGCTCGCGTTGGTCGCGATCCAATGAGTATTAGCAGATTATGGAATTGGTGGGTTCAGGAGGGCAGTACGGAATGCCGTGCTGGATCCCAGTCGAGATGACAGGCATCTTTAAGCTCATGGCTCTAACGGATCGTGCAGCTATGTGCCAACAGATGGGGACGTTTGCAAGACAATTACCATGTGCACGAATAGTTCGACGACGTTTGTAGCAGCATTGACTATCAGCTCGGAGACCATGGCTGCGGTTACTCTTGACGCTGCATCACAGATTGGAGCACCTGCGATGGTTCAATTGTTCAAATATTTGTATAGCTTATTGGACTTAACTACGGGGTCATCAGTCCCTAAACTTACAAAATACTTATGAACTAGCTAACACTAAGGACGGCACAAATATCCATGCCCGAGGGGGGGGGATTCGAACCCCCGACCGTAGTGGCCGTGCAGACCCTGACTGGCGCACCTCAGTCCCCTCGGCCACCGCGGCCGGCCTAGCGATGGTGTACGCAATGACGAACCTGGGTGCACAAATGTCAAAACGTCATTTTTTCGGGTGAATCCAAATTCTGTTTACAGCATCATGATGGTCGCATCCGAGTTTGGCGACATCGCGGTGAACGCACGTTGGAAACGTGTATTCGTCATCGCCATACTGGCGTATCACCCAGCGTGATGGTGTGGGGTGCCATTGGTTACTCGTCTCGGTCACCTCTTGATCGCATCGACGGCACTTTGAACAGTGGCCGTTACATTTCATATGTGTTACGATCCGTGGCTCTACCCTTCGTTCGATCCCTGCATGTTGCAGGTCCTGTACGTGCCTTTCTGGATGAGGAAAATGTTCGACTGCTGCCCTGGCCAGCACATTCTCCAGATCTCTCACCAATTGAAAATGTCTGGTCAATGGTGCCCGAGCAACTGGCTCGTCACAATACGCCAGTCACTACTCTTGATGAAGCTTCATGGGTATCTGTACCTGTACATGCCATCCAAGCTCTGTTTGACTCAATGCCAAGGCGTATTAAGGCCGTTATTACGGCCAGAGGTGGTTGTTCTGGGTACTGATTTCTGAGGATCTATGTACCCAAATTGCGTGAAAATAAAATCACGTGTCAGTTCTGGTATAATATATTCGTCCAATGAATACCCGTTTATCATCTGCATTTCTTCTTGGTGTAGCTATTTTAATGGCCAGTAGTGTAATATAATGAATTTCGACTGAATCAGTAGTTGGATTTTACATTTTTTCAGCACGAAGCAAAGAGGTTTTTTGGTGAATAAACACAGAAGAGCCAAACAAATCAGTACACCTACCTACTATCGTGTACTGCCTGAAGGAGCACGCAGAAATGTCACACAGCATGATGTGACATGACTGTCGGAAAGAACTGACACCGTGCATCCTGCACGGCTGTCCATAAATACGTAAGAGTACGAGAGGGTGAAGATCTCCTCTGAACAACACGCTGCAAAGCATTCCAGGTAAGCTCAATAATCTTCATGTCAGGGGAGTCTGGTGTCCAGCGGAGGTGTTTAAACTCAGAAAAGTGTCTCTGAGCCACTCTGTAGCAGTTATGGACGTATGGGGTGTCCCATTGTCCTGCTGGAATTGCCCAAGATGGTCGGAATCACAATGGATGTGCAGTTGATCAGCCAGGATGTTCAAATGTTCCAATGTTTGTGAAGCTTAAAGGACTTAACTGTGGGGTCATCAGTGCCTAAACTTACAAATTACTTATGAACTACCTTATATTAAAGACGACACAAATATCCATGCCCGACCGTAGCGGCCGTGCAAACTGTGACTGGCGCGCCGCAGACCACTCTGCCTCCACGGCCGGAAGCCATGATTTGTTCGTACGTGTTACCTACGTGTCACCTGTCAGAATCTTATCTGGACGTATCAGGGATCTCACATCGCACCATCTGCACTTGACCCACACCATTACGGCACTTCAACCAGAATGAACAGTCCCCTTTCCGACATGCAGAATCCATGGATTCATAATATTCTCTCCATACCTGTACACATCCATCTGCTCGACACAATGGGAATCGATATTTGTCAGTCAGACCAGACAATATGTTTCCAGCTAGCAGCAATCCTGTTGTCTAATATAGACGTTGCCTACCGCAGCGCCGTCCTGAGAATGTTTACTTATATATCTGTGTTTGTATATGCGAGCCTTTTCTAGTTTCTTTGGATCAATATAGAGTCCTTACATTTCGAGTATTTAGTACTAAGAAACAGTCATCATTTGCATTTTTCGAATGTTTATTTTTAATGATAAAATAACAAAATATTAATTTATATTCTGATGGGTTCATTTTGCGATCCACTTTAAGAATAAAAAATGTTTCAATTTGCTTCCACCCAGCACGATATGGGGTTTCTTTGGCCACATCTGGCACCACCCGATTCGGCCACATGCCCTTCTCATCATCCCTTATGGACACTTCATCCTCTTCCTCACTTCCCTTATCGTTACATGCACAACCATTTATGACTCCATATCCCCATCCCTTATAACTTCCTTGCCCATGTCGATAGCACCTTTCAACCTACGTGATCGTCGCCGACCTCAATATCCATTCCCGCACTCCTGCCGAACTCTGCCAATGGCATCAGTTTCTTCCCATTATTAGTTCGCAATCATCCCCCTTCCCCACCATACCCGTCCTTGTTGCAACACTTACCCCTGATGCCATCATCGTGTTTCCTAATCTCCTCAGGCGGATCACCCAGACGTCCTCGACCCCATTGACAGTCACCACGACCCCACGACCCCATTCTCCTCTCTTTTCACCCCCAATGTCCGTCGCCCTCAGAATGTCTGCCCACCCTCGTCTCCCAAACTTGTCCCCCTTAGCAGAATGATGCCTTTTTACCTCTACATCACCTGCCATATCGAAAGCCCCTCCTCTCCATTCTCCTCATGATATTGACCACGCTGCCTGCCTCCTTCCTCCAGCAGACCTTGTCGTCCATTACCATATTACTACCAAAGCCTTTCCGTCTTACCATCCCCCCCCCCCCTTCCTCTAACGGCTGTCCCGCTCCTACAACAGTCCCACCGCCAATGTTTACGGTCCTTACAATAAGTGAGGCGTCGTTTGGCATTGACCTGCGAGAGTTCTGGCTTTTGGATAGCCGCTCGACCACTTGCAGTGGATTCTGATGTAGTTTGGAAATCCTGCGTTATGGTCTGGATAGATGCCTGTGTATTACGAGCCTCGTCACCTGTCGGTGTGTTCTGTTTCATAAGAGGTCGGCCTATACGCTTTCGTGCTTTATGTGTCACTTCACGCTTCCACTTCACTATCACATCCGAAACAGTGGACCTAGGGATGTTTGGAAATGTCGCGTACAGACGTCTGACACAATTGACACTGAACACCACGTTCGAAGACTGTGAGTTCCGTGCTCTCTTACGTTGTCCAGTGACTATTGAGGTCGTTGATATGAAGTACCTGACAGTGATGGCAGCAAAATGCACCTAATATGAAAAACGTTTGTTTTGAGGGGTGTTCGTACACTTTTGACCACATAGTGTATTAGGTTAGCTAACCTTAGAAATGTACAGCAAAGGTGACATCAAGGGTTGTTTGCACAGCACGTTGTCTTACTAGGAATTGTTTGCCTTACGTAATGTCGTCGTGCTCATCCAGCCTTCAAAATGACGTAATCAGCCATTTGCAAAAGAGTTACGGTTTAAGATGGATTATGAACTGTGGCATGAGGCATTGCGAGTGCTAATTATGTATGTCACAGTACTTGCTTCACTGTCTGACACACGGCAGTTGGCTAGCACCAACTTTGCAACGACAGGGCGATGACACCACAAATGGACTCTGGTGTGTGTTCTATGAATTAAATGTAAATGTAATAATTTACTCTTTAATAAGTTGTATGCATGTATACCGAAATGCGATAATATTGGCGTACTCTGACTGGTAGCACCAATTCTTTTTCAGGCAGTATACTGAGGCGAAATGTCATGTTGTTGTGTCAGAGAGCTGTTATCAGCAGCTAATAGGCTTCATTTGGGCTGCTGATCCACTCGTGTAGCACCCAGATAAGTGTCACGTTCGGATATTTGGAAAAAAATGTGTTATCTGATTTTTTTTAAAAAGTGACGAGCTACAGTATGTAAGTTTAAATTTGACACCTCTAGTTTATATGTACTTAACATAGTACATTTAAAATGTTTATGTAACTTTTGTATTTTAGACATCAAGCACTATGTCATATGAGGTGCTATTTTTAAAATTTTAGAATGTGAAGCTGACAAATAAGAATGTCGAAACCGTTCATCAAAAATAAAATATTCAACTAGCAATCTGCTCTCTCGCTTGGAAACTGTCAAGATTATACAACATTCGTTTGTGACAGAGGCCAGATGCTGGGCAGTATGAGAACCTGAGGACATGTCGCGGTTTCCATCTAGCCACTACAGGTAAGAATAGTCGTAATGTCCCGCAAGCACATCGTAAGTAGTGCACATCCACCTGCCACCTAGGGACTGCAAAACTCTGCAACGTCTACATTAGTAGGTGAGCAGCAGACAAACTAGGGAACTACCACACCACGTCGTTAACACCACAACTCAGCGACTGTGTATGCAGTGGTGCTGTTACTGCTCAAGACGGGCCTCAAGGTGTTTTAGCAATAAAATCCGGTACTCATGTAACCTTCAGAGCATAACATAGGAGTGGTAGGTGTGGGGAGAAGCCGCGAGGGAGTAGCCGAGCGGTCTGAAGCGCCATATTGCGGATCGTGCGGCTTCTCGCGTCGGAGGTTCGAATCCTCCCTCGAGCATGGATGTGTGTGTTTGTCCTTAGGTTTGTTTAAGTAGTTTGTAAGCTAGGGACTAATAACCAAGCAGTTAAGCCCTATAGATTTACAAACCTTTGAACATTTTCTGCTGGGGAGAAATACTTAATAATTTTGTCATTTTGAAATTACACAAACCTCGTATAATATCTTCATAAAGCAGTTAAAAAATGTTTCAAATGTTTGTATACTTTATGAGACTTAACTACAGGGTCATCAGTCCCTAAACTTACAAACTACTTATTAACTAACTAACACTAAGGACGTCAGAAATATCCATACCTGAGGGGGGATTCGAACCCCCGACGGTAGTGGCCGTACGGACCGTGACTGGAGCGCCTCAGTCCTCTAGGCCTCCGCGGCCGGCCATAAAGCAGTTACTTTATTAATAAGACAATAAGTTAAGAGCTTTAATTTAGAATAATTCACTTAAGGAATTTCTGTTGAAATTGAATATATAATAACAAAAGAGCGTAGACCAGGCACAAAACGCAAATAAAACAAAAGTCCGGTTAAAATTTCTTACGTTACCTGCCTGATTAACAAATTAGATTACCATCCCTGATAATGAGTTGATGTTGGAATGGCATTTACGAGGGTTTGAACTTAAATAGAGGGAACACTGCTGTGGAGACACTATGCAATGCCGTCCGCGGTGGCCGAGAGGACTGAGGCGCTCCAGTCACGGACTGCACGGCCACTACGGTCGGGGGTTCGAATCCCCCCTCGGGCATGGATATTTGTGCCATCCTTATTATTAGCTAGTTCTTAAGTAGTTTGTCCCATAAGCTATAAAAACATTTGAACACTATGCAATGGAATTTACTGTTGTCGCTTAGCACACGTTGATGACATACCTACCTTCTCTCCGAGCATATGGACTACCTGTCTCACGTCACCGGCGTGTGCACAATCGAGGGAAACACAGTCAATTATGAGCGAGTGGCCTAACGTAACCGTGTCAAAATGTTATGCAAACGCATTACATTCCTGCACGGATGACCGTTAAAGCACAGTATCACTGTTCATTTTTGGAGTACCACCTGCGATCAGCTTTGCGAAAGAAGCGGCAACACTATCTCCGCAATCCACGCATCATTTTGGACGACAATGCGCGGGCGCATACAACGCAAGCACTGGCTTCTCCGTTCTCTCGATGGGACTGGGAGGTACTGTACCATCCACTACACTCTCCAGACTTAAGTCCTTGTGACTCTGATTTGATTCAGAAGATGAATGTTCGCCGTCGGGTGTTCGAGTCCCTCCTAGGGCATGGGTGTTTGTGTTGTCCTTATGTTCGTTTACCTTAGTGTAAGTAGTTTGTAAGCTACGGACTAATGACCACGTAGTTCGATAGATTTAGAAACATTTGAACTTTGATTTTCGAAGATGAAGGAAGAACTTCGTGGCATTCGCTTCAGGACTGTTTCAGAGATTCAACAGGCAGTAGACCGCTCCATTCGCACCATCAACAGAACAAACTCTGATAACGGTATACTAGGCCTTCCACGTCATTGGAAATCTGTTCTACACATCGCTGGTGACTACTTTGAAGGACACTAATAGGTGTAAACATGTAACGCTTTTGTATCGGTTGTGTATAAATACTTGCCACTATTTAAGTTCCAACCGTGGTATATAATGGAAAAACTCAGGCCAGACACAACATGTCCACAATACTAAAGTCCGATTAAAATTTACTGAATTACAATAGCCTTATTAACAAGCAAATTATTAGAATTTCCCAAGTATTTTAAAGAAACAGGATATTTACTCTTAATAGCAACCCCGACTAAGTCTTTTTAAGGATTAGAAAATTTTAACGTAAAAGTACATTTTACCTTTCAGTGTTAGCTTTGCAGTAATTTGATGCATTAATTCTGTTATCAGTAACAGATATTTTCTTTATCAATGGATCATATCTTGCAGTAATATCAAACAGCTCACGTATGCACACTTTTACACGAAATATACAGTTTTTACATAGTGATGTTCTTTCTTCTTTACATCTACTACCTATGAAATTAGTTCTGATGAAAGCGATAGGCCGATTACTTCAAAATTTCCCGCGTATCGTTTGTAAATACGACACGCGAGCCATTTGTCATCTGAGTGTTCGAACAGATGGATACTGTATGGAGTTCAGCGCAGTATTGGAAAATGTCGATCATGTTAGAACACGAGTACCGTTTGTGCAGCCCAGGTAGAAAGAGAGGTAGGCGGTTTTGTCTCTGGTACGGAAGCTCCGAGGCCTGTCCTGTCCTTGTTCGCGCTTGGCGGAGTGCGGCCGTGGTTGCTGTACGAGACCTCCTCCCTGTGTGTATCGCTGCATTGAGTTGCCTGGTGCCGCGGCAGAATAGCCGTGCGCACTGAGACGCTCTGCTGCGGTGCGCGCGGTAGTTCGCCGTCGGAGATTCGAGTTTTCCCTCGGGCATGGATTTTTGTGTTGTCCTTAGTGTAAGTTACTTTAAGTTAGAGTAAGTATTTTGTAAGCTTAGGGACTGATGACCAATGCGGTTACGTCCCTTAGATTTACAAACGCCGGCCGCGGTGGCCGAGTGGTCTGCGGCGTGCCAGTCACGTCTGCACGGCCGCTGCGGTTTGGGTTTCGAATACCCCCGTCGGGCATGGATGTTTGTGCCGTCTTTAGTATAAGCTAGTACATAAGTACTTTGTAAGTTTAGGGACTGATGACCCCGTAGTTAAGTCCCATAAGCTCTACAAACATTTGATTTTTGAGAAACCAATTTGTATACCCAATGGCTATATAATATTTCAATAATAGTATACAGTTGGAAACACAGATTACCTTCAACCGAAAAGTACGAAACGTAAGATCACAACATCAGTTGCTAAAAATTGATGATAAAAAAATTGATTTTCTCACCCTCTATTTCAGTTACAATACCAGTTGGTTATAATGGTTAATTAGAGGAATGGAAAATAGAGTAATAATGAGAGTTACGACATCAGAAACAATAAATCTGAGATATATCTAAGGCAGTGACTTAACATCTACACTTATGGTATATACCGGCACAGCAATATTTTCTCATTTTACTTTAGTACCACACCACTCAAATAATGAATGAGAAGTTCCAACCATCAGAACTGCATAAAACCAGATAAACTACTATTTACACCCATTTGACAAATTATGTTTTCAATATTTTCGAAGCCGTCTCTAGGAAGTGAAATTATTTGATATTAACGTTCCTACTGTGATACCATACGGCAACAATATTAGCAATTATCAGCACACATAATCTAAAACTAATTCCGTTTTTTCTGCAGAAGAACTAGACAACTGCAAGTGAGTGGATCCTTGATACTGTGTGTTACATGTCGACATCTACATCTACAGCTACATATATACTCCGCAATTTACTGTAAGGTGCGTGGCGGAGGGTACACTGTACCACTACTAGGCATTTCCTTTCCTATTCCACTCCCAAAAGGAATAAGGAAAAAAAACCTATATGCCTCCAAACGAGCCCTAATTTCTCTTATCTTGTCTTTGTGATCTTTACGTGGAATGTAAGTAGGCGGCAGCAAGATCGTACTACACTCAACTTCAAATTACGGCCCTCTAAATTTACTTAACAGAAATTCACGAAAAGAACGCCGTCTTTCCTCCAGCGATCCCCAATTGAGTTGCCGGAGCATTTCCGTGACACTCGCGCATTGGTCCAATCTACCAGTAACAAATCTAGCTGCTCGTCTCTGAACTGCTTCTATATGTTCCTTTAAACTGATCTGCTGCGGGTCCCAAATACTTGAGCAATACTCAAGACGTGGTCGTACAAGCGTTTTATACGCGGTCTCCTTTACAGGTGAAGTACATCTTCCCAAAATTCTCCCAATAAACCGAAGTCGACTGTCTGCCTTACTCACAACTGTCCTTACATGCTCGTTCCATTTCATATCGCTCTGCAATGTTACGCCTAGATGTTTGAACGACGCGACAGCATCAAGAAGCTCACTACTAATGCTGTATTCGAACATTATGGGATTGTTTTTTCTACTCATGCGCATCACCTTACATTTTTCTACATTGAGAGCTAGCTGCCATTCTTCGCACCAACTAGAAATATTGTCTAAGTCAATCTGTATGCTATTAGAGTCAGTTACAAACGACACCCTCCCATACACCACAGCATCATCAGCAAACAGCCGCAAATTACAACTTACTCTGTCCAGCAGATCACTTACGTAGATAGCAAATAATAGCGGTCCTATCACACTGCCCTGGGGCACGCCTGACGATACACTAGTCTCTGATGAACACTCGCCGTCGAGAACAACGTACTGCGTTCTATTACTTAGGAAGTCTTCCAGCCAGTCACAAATCTGTGAACCTATTCCATAACCTCGTATCTTCGTTAGCAGTCTGCAGTGTGGCCTCCTGTTGCCCTTCGTCCATGGCTCGCAAGATGTCATGTGAGAAAAGGGCAAGCTGAGTTTCACATGAACGATGTTTCCTAAACCCGTGCTGATTCATGGAAAGAAGCTTTCCGTTTCGAGGAAATTTACTATATTCGAACTGAGAATATGCTCCAAAATTCTACATGAAACCGATGTCAACAATATTGGCCTGTAATTCTGTGGGTCAGTTCTCTTTCCTTTCTTATACACGGGAGTCACCTGCGCTTTTTTCCAATCACTAGGAACTTTGCGCTGAATTAAAGATTCGCTATAAATGCAAGCTAAGTAGGGGGCCAATGCCGCTGAATAGTCTTTGTAAAACCGAACTGGTATTCCATCCGGACCAGCAGACTTTTTCGTATTTAGCTCTCTCAGCTGCTTCTCTACACCGGAAATACCTATTGCTATGTCCCCCCCTTTCGGAATTAGTACGTTGATCAAATGATGGTTCATTTGTGCGGTCCTCCTGCGTGAAAGATTTCTTAAAGGTTAAATTTAGAACTTCAGCTTTCCGTTTGCTTTCTTCTATTACTGTCCCGGAATGATCAACTAGTGACTGGACAGTGGGCTTTGACCCGCTTATCGATTTTACATAGGACCAGAATTTTTTCGGGTTCTCGGAAAGATCTTTTGCTAAGGTATAGCTGTGATAATTATTGTATGCTTCACGCATCGATCTTTTTATAGACGCACGAATCTCTACTAACTTTTGCCTGTCATCATTTGCGTGTTCTTTTTTGAATAGAGTGTGCAACAGCCTTTGCTTTCTCAGCAGCTTTCTAACATTATTATTATACCACGGTGGATCTTTTCCATCCTTAATCGTCTTTACTGGCACATATTTCTCTAACCCTTTATTAACAATGCACTTAAATTTAGTCCACAATTCCTCTACATCCATAGTCCCGGAATTAAACGATGCCCATTCATCTTCTAAGTGCGATCGTAACATTTGCTTGTCGGCTCTTCCCAACAAAAACATGCTCCTAGCCTTCTTGACTGGTTTATGAACTTTGGTCACCATCGACGCTATGACGATATCATGATCACTAATTCCTGTATCTACACAGACATCGTTAATAAGTTCTGGCCTGTTTGTGGCTATAAGGTCTAGAATATTTCCATTGCGCGTGGGTTGCCGGTTTAACTGCTCAAGACAGTTTTCGGAGAATGTGTCCAAAAGTAGCTCGCAAGACTGCTTGTCTGTACCGCCTGAAATGTAACTAGCGAGGTCCCAATCTATACTCTTAAGGTTGAAGTCACCTCCGATTAATATTACATGGCCCGGATACCTATGCAGCTGATTTCCTTGCCAAAAAAGGCACAAAACAGATCGTCAAAAAGCTTAGTACCAGCTATTTTTTGATTACGTTATAGTTCATTATTTTTTGTTTAGATTTTATAATTATTATAGTTTTTTTTATTAAGATTTTAAATTTAATTTTAAAGTTTTTGTAATAGTGATTGAATTAGTATAATTATTTTGTTTTTATTTTATTTTTTGTGAATATATTATAAGGAACTAGGCAATATAAATTTTCGCCTGTTTATCAAAAACATGTCTTCTTAATAATATTTTGAAGTCTTACCTGCTCACTGATTAATTTAAAGGGCCGCGGATCATATTCTCCAGTGAAACGCATTATTAATGTAACATTTCAAGAGGGTTAAACAATTCAATAAAATCCTGTACGAAGGAAATATCAGGGGAAAGCTCATAGATGACTTTGCAGTGTCTGATGGACCGAGGAAGAGGAGCGGCAGACATATTCCGCTTTACTAATGGACAAGGCTGTTTGTTAGCCGCCCATCTGCATAACATCTCCATCCTGCTGTATCCGGAACGTTGTGTCGCAAAATTGGTTCAGTCATGAAAAGAGAACATTTACAAGAGCATACAAATTTTTTTGATTGTAACTGACACTTAACAGCACTCACAATGATCATTAACTGCTGGGTCATCAGTCACTAAGCTTACAAACTACTTATGAACTAACTTATACTAACTACAACACAAACATCCATTTCCGAGGGAGGATTCGAACCTCCGACGCAGGAGGCAGCGCGATCCGCAACTTGACGCTCTAGACCTCTCCACTACTCCCGCGAGTATCCATCTGTTGATATTTTTCGATCTACCTTGAAAGGGAACAAGATTTTTCTCAAAGGAGCACTCCGAAAGGTGTTAGAGAATCGAGAAACTCTGCCATATTGTTAACTTGCCACAAATTCGTGAAGCACTGTGAATTTCTCTCGACTCTTTGCTAAGTTTGGTTTCGACCACTATGTACGAACCAGCAGGAACAGCAGTCTGAACCAGTGAAAACTCATTTCCAAGCCAAAATCACTAAAAAAAAAAAAAAAAAAAAAAAAAAAAAAAAAAAAAAAAAAAAAAAAAAAAAAAAAAAAGCGAAATGTCTCGTCTGCGTCTTGCCAATCAATTTCCTTATTTTCTTACTTTTTGTCTGTTGTGTCTGTTCATACAACAATTTTGAGGAGAAGCTGTGCTCGTTTATCTTACCGACAATTAAGGCAGCCGTAGTCGACTTAACGACGCCAGATAACTCAAGTTCCAAAGCCAAACAGCAGTGAAGTCAATGTTCTCGTCCACTTTTTAGTTCTTTGTTACCGTATCTCATTCTGAACTGTCTTTAAATAAATATTACTCAAGACGTTGCACGGAAATAGCACGTGCCGGTTCCCGATTCTCAGAAAAACCGATAAAGCGTCTGATAATGTAGCACAAACAAGAGAAACAACAACTCTTCGTAGATATAATGTTTTCGTTATCTGGCCATTCAGGGGTCTTGCAATGAATGATTTTTGCACTGGTATGATAAAACTTCTGCCGCGATCTGACATGGGTAATTCCCCCTCACGGTCCCTCTCAGATGTACTGTTAATATGACGCAGGCGACATATCGTTAAAAACTGAACACAGATCGAGGGTGTAAACAGGGGAATATGTATGAAACTATGGAAAAAAAGTACGGTAGTAAACAGTGCAAGCGCAAGAGATGCAACGTTAGGCAACGGGTGATATTCAAGGCGTCGCGGTTTTGTGGCTGTGGTGTTGGACCGCTGTGTCGGACAATCGCGTTTAAATCTCCCTGGTGCTCTGTAGATATTTCTTTGTTTTACACAAAATTATTATCATCCGTCAAGTTACTGACATCTCCGTTCTATTTTCGTAGTTTTGGCAATTGTCATACTAGACACTGATTACAGACTATGAGTCGTGTGATAATAACATGTTGCCGTCACAAGTAAAATGTGATAAATAGTGAGTGCGGGCGAGAAACAGCATAAAACTTTTTTTTATGGGACTTAACTACGGGGTTATCAGTCCCTAAGCTTACAAACTACTTATGAACTAGCTAAGACTAAGGACGGCACAAATATCCATGCCCGAGAGGGGATTCGAACCCCCGACCGTAGTGACCGTGCAGACCGTGACTGGAACGCCTCCGTTTCCTCAGCCACCGCGGCCGGCCACAGAACTCTCACAGAAACGTAAACAACAAATAAACGGGCGTCAATTAGCTTACATCAAAGGACATCAAAAGTCAAAACCTTAAAACGGGGCGCATATACATGAGGTTCTTGTGTAGAACGTCTTGCTGACACTGACGGACATTACAGCATGACGCAGACAGAAAATTGAATACAGAAGACACGTCAATGACTTGTACATTTCATAATCTCGTGAAACAGGAAAATTAAAATTTATGAGTACGAGAAACATTTGTATATTGATTTCTACGCCAGTGTCCAACACTGAGAACATAAACCACGGCACCATTACTCTGACCACCTTCTCAATGCTCCACATTTTGCACTTGTGGCATTCAATACTTCTATTCTGGATCTTCATTCACGCGTTCAGACACACGTTAGACTCGGCTGGTTGACCACACATGTTCAGAGACACGCTCCGTATGCCGACGGCTTAAGGACGGCACAAATATCCATGCCCGAGGGGGGATTCGAACCCCCGACCATAGTGGCCGTGCATAACGTGACTGGCGCGCCGCAGTCAAATCAAATGTTCAAATGTTTGTAACTCTATCGGACCAAACTGCGTGGTCATCAGTCCGTAGCTTACAAACTATTTAAACGTAGGTAAACTAACCTAAGGATAAACACACACCCACATGCCCCAAGGAGGACTGGAACCTCCACGGCGAGCAACCGCGCGCTCCGCAGCGAGACGCTTTAGACCGCTCGGCTACTCCACCGCGGCGCCGCAGTCCGCTCGACCACTGCGGTCGGCGTTCATCAGTCTTCATGACTCGAAATCAGGAATGTAATTTCTTTATGCAGTTGTAATATTCTTGGCATGCTGTCTAAATACTGTTTTAATGCCTGAATCAGGAAACTTGTCTTTACAGCACTGATAATGTTACATCATGTAAACGAAATCGATATGTGTTATTTTTCAAATAAATATTTTATATCACGCCATGAAGTTGAAAATTTGTTAGTTTTATAGTTTGGGTTTAGGCAAGGTGAAGACACAAGTTGGGAAGCTATACGGGACATCCACATAAACAGTCCACGTGCCACTTAACGGCGTGTGGCGGAGGTTATTTTCGATGCCGTTATCCGATTCCCACTTTGCTGTTCCATTCAGGAATGACACGTGCATACAACCACTGAAAGCAGACCGCTGTGCCGCGGTGAAACGGTAGAGCGCTCTGAGACGCCTTGCTGCGGAGCGGGCGGCTGCTGACCGTCGGGGGTTCGAGTCCTCCCTCGGCTATGTGTGTGTGTGTGTGTGTGTGTGTGTGTGTGTGTGTGTGTGTGTGTGTGCATTGTCTTTAGGTTAGTTTAAGTGGTTTGTAAGCCTAGGGACTGATAGCCTCACTAGTTGCCGAGTCTCTCTAATAGCGGAATAGCACCCCAGCAATGAACGTTAGTGCGAACTATCCCGCCTTGTTCAAATCAAACATTCAAATGTTTGTAAATCTATCGGACTGAACTGCTTGGTTATCTGTCCGTTCCTTATAAACTGCTTAAACTAGGGTAAATTAACCTAAGGACAACACAAACACACATGCCCGAGGGGGGGCTCGAACCCCCGACGGAGAGCGGCCGCACGCATCGCAGCACGTCGCTAATCCGCCGCGGCGCTGTCTTTTTCCTCAGGCACAGGTGATACGTATTACATAGGAGAACACCAGGCAGAAGTTAAGTTTGTTGTGGAAGGACACGTGTCTTCAGACAGTTTATGCAGTCCCCATATTCATTAAGTTATTAGTGGCTTTCTGGTGTAACGCCTGCCTAGAAAAAGGAGGTCTGATGTACCTGTGTCATTATTGCTTTGAATATATGCTCGACTATATAAATCTTACGTATCTGTAGTAATTTCGACGTTCGTGTATTTGTAGTTTCTTCCCGGCCAATCATTGTACACTGAATCTAAATAAACTTCAAACACTAGTTAACATTTATTTATATATTTCACAAAGTTAAAGCAGACTATACATCGCGTCTGATTCTGATAACAAATAGTAGCAGAGTGACTTTATTCATCTATCTTGAAAAATTTGAGAGTCAAAATTTTCTCTTTTTCAATCAGAGTTATTTAATGCTCGCTATATAATTAATCTATAATCGATATTTTCTTTACATGCGCTGGATCAAATACAATATATATCGCATTTTCTGGATAAAATATAGAAATATTTCGTCTTAAAATTGGGAGGAAAATTAATCTCTCTACTCTCCTTCCTATTCCTTGTCTCATACCACATTATCGTCACAGTTTGTTAAATCACTAAATATATGTCCATGCTTCGCAGCATCATTTAAAGATGCTACTTTGCGTACTGTTTCTGTTGGCAATAAAATTAAGTAGTATATGATCTCTTATCAAATAAATTCATTTTCTGTAGGCAATAAGTCAAATATAAATAACACCTGTCGAAAGTAGCAAAGCACTTTCGTTGAAATTTTAATACACAAGATGAGGACAAGTAAATGCAATAATGGTTTGCGATCGTCAGGATGAGATTCTGTCCAATACACTTGTCGCAAAAGAATTGAGAAAACGACCCCCGCCATCTACTGGTTCTGTAGTGTACTTTGCTGTTCTTCTAACTAGGAAAGTACTTCAACTCGAACAAATATATATATACTTTTGGTTACAGAACCATAATGTACCCCTTAATGGTGGGTGTTGTTTTTCTGAAAAACACTGCTATCATGCTCTTAGATAGTACCATAAGTGTAATAGTAAACGCCATACACAATGCAGAAATCTTAACTATAAATGTAAATGAGGAATGTCAATAAAATGAATAACAGCAAAATGCATAATGCAGAAATGTAAGTTCATCGCATGCCGTATTTGCACATTCTATAACTTCAAGAGAGATAATTAAAGTTCAAAGAGAAGAAATGAAAACTTTGCGATTTGCCGATGAAATAGTACGAGTAAATTTGTCAGAGACTGCAAAGGATATGGAATGGATAGTGTCTTGAAAGGAAGATATAAGATGAACATTAACAATAGTAAAACGAGGGAAATCGTATGTAATGTTAGAAATTCAGGCGATGATGAATGAATTAGATTGGGTAATGAGACAATAAAAGTAGTAGATGAGTTTTGTTATTTGGGTAGCAAGATAACTTCTGATGGCCGAAGTAGAGAAGATATAAAAAGCAGAATGGCTTTGGGAAGAAAAGCGTTACTAAAGAAGCAAAACTTGTTAACACCCAATATTAATTTAAATGTTAGGAAGTCCTTTGTCTGGAGTTTAGCGTTGTATGGGAGTGAAACGTGGACAATAAGGAATTCAGACAAAACGATAAAAGAAGATTTTGAAATCTGGTGCTACAGACGAATGATGAAAATTAGATTGGGTAGATCACGTAACTAATGAGGAGGTGCTTAACCGAATTGGGGAGAAAAGGAGTTTCTGGCATATCCTGACTAAGAGATGGGATCGATTGGTAGGACACATTCTGAGACATCAAGGAATTGTCAGCATTATAAGGAAGTGTCTGGGGTAAAAATCGCATAGGGAGACCGAGAGACGAATACAGTAACCAGATTCAAAAGGATGTAGGTTGCCGAACGTATTCTCAGATGAAGAGACTTGCACAGGACAGGGTAGCGTGGAAAGCTGCATCAAACCAGTCTGCAAACTGAAGACCACAACAAGAACAAGAACATAACATCAGTGTTGAACACCATGTCAGTGACACTTGAAATTGTGCACTGGTTTACTAATTGTACATGACCGAATGCATATTCATGATAAAGAATCTGTCATGAAATTTCGGCTGCATATTACCGGAATGTAGTTTAATAACTCATTGTTCTTTTGGGCAATCTAAATAAATAAACAAGTTTCCACCCAATATCGCGTTTCTTATTTATGGTTGACCGATTTCGACGTTCACAGACGTCATCTTCTGATCTCCTATATTTTACAATGTCACACCTTATATGGTTTTACCTATATCTTTTCACTGTATTTGTCATGGAGTATTTGTATACAAACATTGATGGTGAAGTTGAACATATTATTGGATCTACAGTATACATGTCCATACTCGTAGCATAAGAGTCACTTTATGCAACCAGTGTGGACATGTATACTGTCCATCTAATGATATGTACAACATCACCATCAGTGTGGTGTTCTGTAGATCCAATGATATGTTCAACTTCACCATCAATGTTTATATACAACTACTCTAACATATGCAATGAAAGGATATAGGTAAAACCATAAGATATGACATTGTATAAAATATAGGAGATCAGAAAATGACGTCTGTGAACGTCGAAACCGGTCATCCATAAATGAGAAATACGATCTTGGCTGGAAACTTGTATAGTTTAATAACGTCTGTTATTCTGTTGGCCTATATTTTAACATGTTTAAATGTTTGTTAAGCTTAAGGGACTTAACTGCGGGGGTCATCAGTCCCTAAAATTACAAAATACTTATGAACTACCTTATACCAAAGGCGACACAAACATCCATGCCCGAAGGAAAATTCGAATCCCCGACAGGGAATGGCCTCGTGCATCGAAGCTTAGCGCCTCAAGGCGCTTGGCCACTCCGCCGCGGCTATATTTTACATTGCGTGAAGAAAACACTTCTGTTTCTAACTTATGTTCATATTTCTGCTCTATAATAGGTAACAGAAAACATTCGAATGTTTCGTCTTCTACACCAACACCAGCCTCACGAAGAATGGTTGTTAGTAACTTCATCTCAAACAATCGCAATACATTATCAGGTTTGATTACCAATCGGCGACAAATTTGACGCTTCACTACACAACTGTCACAAAACGCAACTTCAGGCACACTGCACCGCCCCTACTGGCGTACCGGCAGGTCGATGCGCAATGCAAGTTTTAAAATTTAAATTAGGATATATATTTTTATTCGTGATATGATTTTTGAAGAAATTTAACATATATGCTATGCCTCAAGTCACGTTTCAAAGTTTCTTTGAGTAATTTTGAAGATAAACTTCTATGATAGTATATGGATACTACCAATTTTACTCCCGACTACAACATATATAAGTGCGTCCATTATAAAATTTTCATTCTGGAGCGGATAAGCACTGATATACTCAGGGGCTTGAGTCCTGGGTTCGAGGCCCAGTCCGCTACAAGGTCTTGATCTGACAAGAATTTACTATAACTGTGTGATAGTAATTCTGAATCACCCTTTATAGGAACAAATAGCAACACTTCCTTATTTACTAGTATCTCATGTTTAGAGGATATGGTACTGACTTAGACAACAAAAACATTCTTCAAATTATACACCCGTCGTAAAAAAAAAAGTGAAAAATTATTCAGCCCTCCTTTTGGAACAGAAAGGATGTTGACCTTATATGTAGTCACATTTCAGATACACGATACTGTAGGGTTTGCCACCTGCCCTGTTTGTTCTACTCCTAGGTACTTTCGTCTTTCATTGGATACTTTGTGCAGCAGACCATTTACTTCATTCCTCAAGTCGTGTTTTTCCTCCTCACTGCCACATCGGACAGGGAGATCCTCATCTAATCTTATCACTGGCACATTACCGCCCCAAATTTGTATACCACTCCTGAACCTTCTAATTTCCTTCATTCGATATGCCTGTTGAACACTACATTTTTTTTTAAGTTTTTTATATTGGCTATTAATGTCATTTGCCTATCCTTATGATAATCTGAAAGACTTTGCTGCCTGATTTTATTAGGTAGACAAATTCTATAATACAGACTTCAGTGCCGGCCGCGATGGCCGAGCGTTCTGCGGCGCGCCACGGCCACTACGGTCGGGGGTTCGAATCTCCCCTCGGGCATGGTTATTTGTGGCGCCCTTGGTCTTAGCTAGTTCATAAGCAATTTGTAAGTTTAGGGACTGGTGACCTCGTAGTTAAGTCCCATAAGCTCTAGAAACATTTGAACAGTCTTCATTTACCTTAAATTACTTTCCTTCATTATAAAAAGTAAGGACAGCTACTGGCTTTCTATTGAAATTACGTACATTAGTACATCATACAAAGGGTCCGAGTAGGTATTACGTCCTGCCACATTCGTCTCGCGAAATGACGATAAAATCTACGGCACTCTAAAAAATATGTAAATATCAAATAATAAATCATTGTCCAGAGACATATTTTGTCTTACTATATATAAGAGACGTCAAAGTGAAGGAGAGGCATTGAATTAAAGTTGGTGTTATGGTTGGTCAATTTATTAGTTCAATGATTCTACCAACTAATGAAAGTCAGACAAGAAAACAATTTTTCAATTCATTAAATACATTATTGTAAAAAAAAAAAAAATTCTTAGTTTTAACAGTATAAAACCCAGGCGCTGGAAATACGGCGTTTCGAAGTTCGTTGAAAAACCGCCAAATGCTATGCTGCACGCGCATCAGCCAAATCGTTCCTGCGTGAAAACGAATTCAAAACAATTATAAAAAAAAGTTCGAATGATTGTAAACCTATGGGAATAACTACTGCTGCCATCGACCCTTAGACTAACAAATAACGTAAACCTATCCTAAGGACAACAAACGCACCCATGCCTGAGAGAAGATTCGAACCTCCAGGGAAAGCGGCCGCGCAGACCCTGAAATGGTGCCTAGAACCACACGGCATTTCCCGCAAGGCACAATTCATACCAAAGATATTCGAAAAACTACATGTTAGGGGACATTTGATACAAGTATATCAACATCAACTACTTACGATTTGATAATCTTTTTGTGATAATTTCTTCCAGTCATGATATCAGTAGGGGTGCATGTCCTGGGGTAACCAGTGTGCTTAGACATGTTCACGCGCCTGGGACCGGGACACTAGTGCACGCAGATCGTCCTACGGACCATTGCGGTATTTCTTCTGTGCAGGTAATTCATAAGACTGTCCGTAAGTTAGTTATCTTTCCGATGAGTAACGTAGCTTCAACCTCCCATTTCTAAAGAAGCCCTGTAGACGGTGGCGCTCTTTTTAATCATCACTGGCTGAATACCTGGCGTTGACCAGGTGTTTATCTATTCCAAAAATTAATTAGTGCATGTGCTCCTACTGCCTACTATCTCTTTGTCATCTCCTCACCTCGTGAATATAACTCCCGCTCCTCCCCCACTTCCGCTGTTGCCACTATCTCCACTATCTTCTTAACCTCCTCCTCCTCTTCCTCCACCCACGCATCTATCCCCTCCCCCCCTTCATTACTTCCCCAATCTGACAAATTCCTCCTGCTCCATGCCCCCCCCTCTATCTCTTCGTATCCTCCTCCCCTATAAATGGAAAATTACAAGTATCTGCCAAATTTCTTGGCTTTCGGTCACACAACGTCGAAGTCTCGAGTAAGACACTCTCTCTTCGACGTAGGAAATATACTGATCAAAACAATTGTGGGATCAGGTAAGATAGGCCGAATGAACTTAAATGGTTCGATTGCCTCCTCTAGGTTTTACGGAGTGCAGACAACAACATTACGGCAACCGAAATAGTGGTAATAACAGAAAGTTGATGCACAATAAGTTGGTGTCGTTTTTACCAGACGAATTACACAATCAGCAGCGTTTAGACAGTGTATTGAACAAGTAGTGCAATGAAACACCAACGTGACGTTCCCGAAGGTTTGGCATTGAGAGCGATAGGAAGGTTGGAAGCGGGACAGACATAGAGGCAGATGGCCAAAGTGTGATTTCCAGGACTGGACGCGACTTGAGTCAACAGGAATCGTTAAAAGAAGGCAAGGCCAACGTCATGTATGGGTAACGTTAGCAAGAGCTGACCGTTATCTGCCGTTAACGGCTCGACGAGACAGGAGGTTGAATGCAACTCAGCTGCAACGCACTCTCCAGGCATCAACAGAACGGGCAATATCAACACAAACAGTCCAAAATCACCTTCAGCAGTGATTTTCATCCCTTTCGAATATGCGGGCCCCTTCCAAACAAACATATTCCGGCGACCCTCTTCCAAGTAAAAATATTCTGGTGACCCCTCCCCCTCATCACGAACGAAACTTAACCATGTCATCCAGCGATCATCCCGCCCCTATAAAGGTTCTGATTTGTCGGGACCAATTTATCGGCGGTCGTATAAATTGCACTTGTGGAGGCCTTGCCCGACGAACTTTTCTTGTCGGATGGTTGGTCGTGAGTGCGGTTTGACGGTTTGACGGTGGATGGTTGGAGTGCAGACCCGTACGGCGTGAGGAGTGTCAGCGGCCTACTGTGTTCACCTAGTGGCGCGGGGCGGTCTGAGAGCGACGCAGCTGTCTCCGCTGTTGTCCGATAAACACGTCGCTGCTGGAGGTAGCCGGGCGACGCCTGTCTGTGGCCGCTGACCGTTTCTGAAGGAAGCCGTCTTCCAGCAGTCATCGCTGTCTCCGACTGGAAGACGCTATTGCATGGTGAGGTGGCATGTGATACCGCCGAAGACGGAACACTTGACCAGCGAGCAGTAAAAATGTTCAAATGTTTGTAGAGCTTATGGGACTTAACTACGGGGTCATCAGTCCCTAAATTACAAACTACTTATGAACTAGCTACAAGTATGCCGGCCGCGGTGGCCGAGAGGACTGAGGCGCTCCAGTCACGGTCTGCACGGCCACTACGGTCGGGGGTTCGAATCCCCCCTCGGGCATGGATATTTGTGCCGTCCTTCGGATTAGCTAGTTCATAAGTAGTTTGTAAGTTTAGGGACTGATGATCCCGTAGTTAAGTCCCATAAGCTATACAAACATTTGATTTTTTACAACTATGGATGGCAGAAATATCCATGCCCGAGGGAGGATTCGAACCGTAGTGGCCGTGCAGACCGTGACTGAAGCGCCGCAGTCCCCTCGGCCACCGCGGCCGGCAGCGAGCAGTAGATTCACACACTTTAGAGTAGGAATGTCGAAGAGCTGCCCAAGAATTGTATTGAACATCTTTCACTAAGACCCACAATTTATTTAAATAGATGAAACAATTTTAGAAAAACAAAACAATTCCCAAAAATTCTTTAAAAAACCAAATTAAATTGAATTCTAAAAGCATACAGTAAACGAAAGGTCCAAAGATTCTTCAACCCGAAAAATAGCTTTTACAACAACAGACAAATGTAACCAGAAAAAAAATCCACACTCTTTTACAAGCTAAATAAGTTTTCATTAACTCATTTACGCTTTTAAGAAAAACAATAAATTTGATCAACTAATTTACGTAAGTCGTACCTTAAAGAGGTACAATCAGTTGATTTAATTACGTAATTATTTGGTTCAGTACTTTGCAAAAATTTACGTGGCAAGCCACTTTAAGTCTGAAAGTGCGCATAGCCTCTAGTATCACGAAACTCGCTACAATAACTACGCTACAGGAATCACCTGAAATGCTGAAGCAAGAAACAAATTCTGGCGCCTTTTTAAGACAGCAGAATTTCACAATCCGGATCCACTTTAGCGCAAAGTTTATTTTGTGTCCCAGCCTCGTCGCCGCTTTTGTGTCTCGTATCCGTCGTAGGTGTCGGTGGCCGAGTAGGAAGACCGACACAGGAATAAAGGTAGCACGCTTGTGCAGGTACGGAGGTGAGCAGCCAGAAAGTAGAAACACTAGAGTAAATTAGAACGAGATATATATTGCACAGAATTTATACAATACTTAACTTTTACACAGATCAGTACTACAGAATGCTGATACATAGTTGAGTTAGAGGCCTGCCTAGTGCCTGTCCGATAGCCAAGTCTTCACTGGTGCCTATCTGATTCCGAAGGTCTTAACTGGTTTCTATCTCAGTCCCAAGTGAACGATGTCGATCAGTGGTGGCGGAGTTCTCGCAGAGGGCGCTCGTGGCTGACGTCGTAAGAACGCCGCGCCGTGCTTCATGGCGGCGCGCGGCGAAAGTAGGTGGCGCGCACTTTGTACTTGTGCGACACCACAGTTTACATGATTTAAACATATAGAATCACGTAACTTAAGGGAGCCCAGGCAGAAGTCCAACTGGCGTACTTTCAGCCACAGGAGCACACGGACGGCAGCCAATCCGGTAAACGGAACTGTCCCCGCACACAGCGCGCCCGCTCGAACGAAACAGTCGACTGTCCCACTAAGCACGCCAGCAACGGGCCCCACCACAATAGCCACAACCAAAACAGAATCTGACTCTATAACACACAGAGACAAATATTACTATGGAAGGCATTAAAAATACAAACACAAAAAGAGAGAGGGAGATAAGTGGGGAGCTATATACAGTGGAGACGGTGCGTGCCAGCGGAACTCCAGCGCTCTGCCTCGTGGACGACAGGTCGTGTTCACAGAGAGCGAACACTCTGTGGGCGCAATTTCCGCATCTTCGAGTAAGGACAAAGTGCGTGAGAGAGAAGACTCATTTTCAGTATTTTACTGAAAAGAACAGCTCTGTGGAAAGCAGAGCTGAAATTACTTTGAGAGTAATCAGATTGTGCGATATTCGCTCTGGTGGTCAGACACTTTTTGTCTGACGCCATTAAGGACAGAGTGAGATAGTTAACGCCTGTAGTCGAATTGTAGTGGCATCGCGGTGGGCTGATTTATGCAATCAGCGTACCACGCCAGTAGCGAGACTAGGATGTATTAGGTGTTCTCAGCATCATTGAGACATAAAAAGTATTTCGATCGACAGAAGTTGATCCAGTCAGGCAAGTTAGGTTAATTTTCAGCAAAGGCGCACCAGTTTGCAGCCACTTAACAAACAGTACTGTGTGCAATGCTCATGCTTAGGCAAAAAAAAAAAAAAAAAAAAAAAAAAAAAAAAAAAAAAAAAAAAAAAAAAAAAAAAAAAAGTCACATGTGTAGTGTGACAGCCTCAAACGAATTTGTAGCTATGTCAATTTAAAGTCAAGTTAGGTGCGGTGTTTCAGCTATTTTGCCGATTGCAGAATTCTTTATTTTTAAAATTCATTTAAAAATTCGGTAAAGTTTTAAAGTTTTGCCATACCACTCGACCTTGGAAGCATCTTAGTTGATCATACTTACTGGTGCTACTCAAGCAATTACTTTATACATAGGTTTATAGAAGACGAAGAACATATCGTCGTCACATTGTGAACAAAAGATCAAACTCGACTCCTTAATTGCGGTGTATTCTACATTCAGTGTTTAGATAGCACCAGAAACCTAATATTAAACAGTAAAATCTGGAGAAAAGAGTGCGCTATGTTCAAAATCTTCATAAATATGTAGCAGAAATGACAAATGTTGGGATGTGCAATCAGTGAAGCAGCCCTACATGCCAACTGTGGGCCACAGTATCAAGCCGTGGTGTGCAGACAGCAGCTGCTTATATTACAAGTGAATACGAACGGCACAAGTGAACTGCTCTAGGAGAAAACGAGGCTGAGCGGCTATGTTGAGTTCCTCCTGATAACAGCAGACTGCCAGGGGTGGCACTACGTTCTACTGCCACACTAAATGGCCATTCCTACAAAAAGCTACGTCTTATCAGCAAGTTATGAGAAAAATTGAAAGTTTTTTGGTCAGATTGGTTTCGAACTCTTATTCAGTCTGGCGAGCACTGTAATATACTTTAAATTTGCAAATAGGCATCCATTAGCACACAGGTGGCCTGTTGGACCCATGGACGACCCACTGACACACAGGTGGCCTGTTGGCTCATGACTTGCCCATTGACCCTTGGGTGGCCCATTGGCACACAAGACTGGCCATTGGCACACAGGCAGTTTGGACATGCCCATTGGAACGAGATAATTCGATGGCATACAGATGGCCCTTTACTTTGAGGGTGACCCATTGGCACCCAGGCGATCTGTTGGCTCGCCAGTGGCTTGTTGACACACAGGTTGCCCATTGGCAACAGATGGCTCTTATGCACACAGATCTCCCCTGGCATTCCAGGAAGCCCATTGTCATATAGGCAGGAGATTGGCACACATGTGGTACATTGGTCCATGGGCAGCCTGTTGACACACAGATGGCTCATTTCCACACAGGTGGGCCAGTGTACGATGGGCCGCACATGGGCATGGCAACTGGGTGGTCTGATGGGTTGCAGAAAGCCTGTGGGTTTCTGGGCAGCACATTGACACATGGGTGCCCTGTTGACACATGGGTGATCAGTTGGTCCCCTGGCAGCCAGTTGGCTAGGTTGCAGGCAGCTCAGGTGGCCTTTGGTCATATGTGGCCATTGCCAAATTGGCAGCCACTTGGCACACATGTCGACTGTTTACCTGCAGACCACTTGTTGTCACATGAGCGACCCATTGGCAACCAGGTCCACAGGTGGCACAAGGGTGACCCGTTGGACTCTTGGGGTTGCTTGTTAGCACACAGGCTGCCTGTTATTCCCATGGGTAGAACTTTGGTGAACGGGTGGCTTGTTGCCACATGGGTGGGTGGATCGTTGGCACTCAATTCAACTGTTCGCACTCAGCTGTTCCTTTGATTCACAGGCAAACGGGTGGGATCATTGGCACATCGATATTCCATTGGCACACAAGTGGCACATTTGTGGTACATAACCCATTTTGCTATTGGTGGTCCACTGGCACACAGGCCGCCTTTTGGAACATGTGCTGCCTATTGGAACATGGTTTGCCCTGTTGACAATATGCAGCACATTGGGACATGGGAGGCCTGCTGGCATGTGGGTGGTCTGCTGGCACATGGTTGGTCTGCTGGAATACAGGTAGCTTGTTGGCAAACATACACCCATTTAACACATTATATCCTGTTGTCTCGCATGCGGCATGTTGGGAAATGGGCAGCCTGTGGGCATACATGCAGTCCGTTAACCATCAAGTGCCCTCACTGGGACATGAGTGGCCTATATGCCCTCTGGCAGCCCATTGACCCAGGTGGCCCATTGCTCCTCTGGCGGCCTATTGCCCCTATTTGAAATTTTTGCTGCATATTTTGTAAAACTGTAATAGATTTTTCAAAATTCGTCGTTTCCTCAGTGTGAGAAAGCTTAGAGGAATGGGCGCTGGGAGTTGGAAAAATATCATGGAATCTGTGGATGGGTTTGCTAAAGAACGTCTATAACGGTCACTCCCATCTTAGTGACCACTAACGAGTTCAATTTATAAGTCTTCACCTTAACGTTGCTGAAACAAACTCCTGCGCACATGGAATAATGATATTGAACATTTCAAAATGTTCAAATGTTTGTAAATCTATCGGACCAAACTGCGTGGTCATCAATCCGTAGCTTACAAACTACTTAATCCTAGGTAAACTAACCTACGGACACACACACACACACACACACACTCACACTCGAACCTCCACGGCGAGCAACCGCGCGCTCCGCAGCGAGACGCTTTAGACCGCTCGGCTACTCCGCCGCGGCTTGAACATTTCTCTCTCATCTCAGGCAACAGTGAAGTTTGGGAGGGAAAAATATTTATTTATTTAATTTACTGCCTAATTTCCTAGTGAAGTAACTACAGTGTCAGAGTCTAGAGGCACCTTTTATCCATCAATCGTCGATGTCGAGTTTTATTTGCAAGTACTTTGCTAATATATCGACCACTGTAGTGTTGTGTACGTTTATCAACTATATGTTGTCCCATTAAGCTGAAATCGTAATACGTTGTTGTTGTTGTTGTGATCTTCAGTCCGGAGACTGGTTTGATGAAGCTCTCCACAATACCCTATTCTGAGCAAGCCTATTCATCTCCACATAAGAACGGCAACCTACATCTGTCTGATTCTGCTTACTATATCCATCTCTTGGTCTTCCTCTGCGATTTTTACCCCACACACTTCCGTCTAATGCTAAATTCGCGATTCCTTTATGTCTAAGAATGTGTCCTACCAATCTATCCCTTCTTTTAGTCAAGGTATGCCAGAAATTTCTTTTCTCCCCAATCCTGTTCAGTACCTCCACATTAGTTACGCGATCCACCCATCTAATCTTCAGCATTCTTCTGTAGCACCATATTTCAAAAGCCTCTATCCTCTTCCTGTCCGCACTGTTTATCGTCCATGTCTTACTCCCATACAAATGCCTTCAGAAAGGACTTCCTTAGGCTTAAATCAATATTCGCTGTTAACAAATTTCTCTTTTTCAAAAACGCTTTTCTACCCATTGCCATTCTGCATTTTATATCCTCTGTACTGCGACCATCATTTGTTATTTTACTGCCCAAGTAACAAAACTCATCTACCTCCTTTATTGCTTCGTTTCCCAATCTAGTTCCTTCAGCATCACCTGATTTTCTTACACTGCACTCCATTACCCTAGTTTTGCTCTAGTTAATGTTCATCTTATATGCACCTTTCAGCACACTGTCCATTCCGTTCAATTACTCTTCCAGGTCCTTTGCTGTATCTGACAGAATTACTATGTCGTCGGCAAAACGCAATGTTTTTAATTCTTCCCCCTGAACTTTAATTCCTTCTCCAAATTTCTCCTTGCTTTCCTTTATAGCTTGCTCGATGTACAAATTGAATAACATTGGAGAAAGGCTACAACCCTGTCTCACTCCCTTCCCAACCACTGCATCCCTTTCATGCCCTTCAACTCTGACAACCGCTGTCTGGTTTTTGTACAAGTTGTAAATAACCTTACGCTCCCTATATTTTACTCCTGCTTGCTTCAGAACTTGAAAGAGTTTATTCCAATCAACATTGTCAAAAGCCTTCTCCAAATCTACATACTTTTATTTGTCCCAGATTTCTTGGGCCAGTGGTACAGAACACTTTAGAACTATTCGCTAGCCAGTCCCTTATTTTTTACCCCGTGAAAGTTGTGCTTCAAATACTAAGCTCACAACTGAACGATGAATAGATCGGAGACGAAGTATAGTCTGGCATAAGCGAGGATGTCTATCGCGGATGTGCCATCGCCTCCCAAAGTAGAGATATACGCAACGACACAGCGGCGAAGGGACTTCCCGGAAACCGGCGGATGCGTCGCTTCCTCGTGCCTCTGCTTCCTCACAGCTTGCTCCAGTTGACACATCGATGTTTGTTCGGGTGTGATTTTAACAGCTTTCTGGCGGCAATGTTTCTCACATCTGTTTCCGTGGCAATAGTCTATTAGGAACGTAAGGAAAAATTGTAGGTGAATATGGATTAGGCAAAAGGAATGAAAGAGGAAGCTGCCTGGTAGGCTATTGCACGGAACACAATTTAATCATAACGCACAGCTGTTTTAAGAATCGCGAAAAAAGATTGTATACGTGGAGGAAAAAATGTTCAAATGTTTGTAGAACTTATGGGACTTAACTACGAGGTCATCAGTCCCCAAGCTTACGAACTACTTATGAACTAGCTAAGACTAAGGACGGCACAAATATCCATGCCCGAGGGGGAATTCGAACCCCCGACCGTAGTGGCCGTGCATACCGTGACTGGAGCGCCTCAGTCCCCTCGGCCACCGCGGCCGGCTACGTAGAGGAAACCAAGAGACACTGGAAGGTACCAGATAGATGTTATAATGGTAAAGCATAGATTTCGGAACCAGGTTTCAAAAAGTAAGACATAAACTATAGGCTGAAACTGAAAAAACTGCAAAAATGTGGAAAAAATAAGGATATGGGACCTGGATAAATTGAAGGAACCTGAAGTTCTTGAAAATTTCAGAGGAAGCTTAAGGCAACAATTGACAGAAACGGGGGAAAGTAAAACAGTAGAAGAAGAGTTGAGAGGACAAAATACGTTGAAAGGCAAGAGCTACAACAAAAACCTAGGATATCACAGGAAATACTATATTTAATTAATGAAAGGAGAAAATATCAGAATGCAGAAAATGGAAAAAGCAAAATGGAGTAAGAAAAGTAAGAAATGGGTTTTACAGGAAGTGCAAAATAGCTAAGCATGAGTGGCTAGAAGGCAAAAGCAAGCTGCGGCGGATTAGCCCTGCGCATTGGGACGCCATGCTGCGGTGGGCGCGGCCGTTCGCCGTCGGGGGTTCGAGTCCCTCATCAGGCATAGGTGTTTGTGTTGTCCTTAGGTTAGTTTACCTTAGTTTAAGTAGTTTGTAAGCTACGGAGTAATAACCCAGCAGTTGAGACCAATAGATTTACAGACATTTGAACATTTGAAAAAGCAAATCTGTAGAAGAATTTCTGGCATACGGTGACTAAAAGATGTGATCGATTGATAGGACACATTTTAGACGTCAAGGAATCGTGAATTTAGGGTTTTAGGGAAGTGTGTGGGGTAAAAGTCGCACTGGGAAATCAAGAGATGAGTACAGTAAGCAGATTCAAATGGATTTGGGTTGCCATTCTTATGAGGAGATGAAGAGGCTTGCTTAGGATAGAGCTGCATCCAACAAGTCTCCTGACTGAAGACCACGACAGCAGCTATTAGTTTCCGTATATATTACTTTTTCCATCAGTCCTCTCTGCCTGTTTATGGAAATTAATTCCGGTCGTCTTCTTTACTGTAGGCTTCTTTTTTCCCCAAGGGACGAAAATGCTGAGGTCATCGGTCCCTACACTTACACACTATCTAATGCTAAGGGCAACACACGCGGAGGGAGCAGTCGAACCTTCGGCGTGAGCGGCCGTGCAATCCATGACGTGGTTCTTCAACCCGCGCGGCCATCCCTCGCGACATTGATTCTTCTTCCCACTAATCCCGTTTAGAACGAGATCCTCCGTATGCAGGAATGAGCAAACGTGTCTGACGTAACTTTTCGGTCCTGTGCCCTCCCTGCCGTCAGTAGGTTGCAAAAAGGTTCCGGGTAGTTTTACCGATCTTCGTCCATTAACGTGCAGTCAACATGTACGCCATGAACTTCTGTCCATCAAAGAGCTGGAATTCTAGATTGGCATAGATTGAGTGCCCTGCCAACCAAACAGTGATGCGATGCCTTGTATTGGGAATGAGCTTCATATCGGGTTTGATGAACCAATCCAGTGACATGTTGTGGGGTCACTCTATTCACCAATCATACCGCGTGTGAGTGCCCAAACGGTGCACATTCTGCTGCATTGGCCACGGTGTTACTTGGTGTCCAGGGTTTGACGTTCAGTACAATCACCAGAGGCAAGGTGAATAAATCAACCAGTTTCCGATTCATCTGCATTCTGTACCAATGACTACAGGTATACGATGGTAGGAGATGGTGAGAACCATTGGCCCACACCTGCCTCCAGTCGACCTCAGGGTGTCGGGCTTCCAATTTATGAACTGGTGAGCGTCCCTGAAGTTTGTCGTATAGCAAATCAACTGTCCGGTATCAATAAAATTCTTCTGGGTATGAAACCGCGTCGTCATTTTATAAATTCCACCGACGTTTCGGCCGCCTGCAACAGCGGCCGAAACGTCGGTGGAATTTATAAAATGACGACGCGGTTTCATACCCAGAAGAATTTTATTGATAGTGACAACAGCCGCGGAAGCCTACGTTTGCAATCAACTGTCCGGTGTTGGTGTTTCTCAGCACGGATATAGCTGTGGGTGAAATAATAGTCTCGTACATAGGACAATTGAGTAGGGATACTGACTACAGGCAGTGGGTTTGTGGGGTTGTGTGTTTGTATTGCATACAAATTTACAGTTTTGTTCTAATCTTGATAAAACTTGGCACAAATCACTTTCAAACTAAGAGGAAGGTCAGGAGATATGAGGTCATAAACAATGAGATACACGAAAACCTGCTTCAGTACACGACATCACCTCCTAAACCACTGGACCTATTTCAGCCACAGTTGGTGCGCTTATTCCTTACCATGAGGTCACAATTTCTGAAAGGGTAAGAAACGGCAACAACGTAGTGTTCAGGAGATATGGACCATGCCGGAGGGTCCTTTACATTCGAACCTCTATAAAATCTATAGTTTTATTTCGATCTTGATGAAATTTTGCACAGTTAACATCAGAGGAAGACAAAAGTCAGTGTCTATAGAAAATTTCAAGTGATGCATGGCGGAAGGTACTTTACTTATGTCCCACGACATAATCCACAATTTTGTTCAGAGGCTGATGAAGTTTTGCAAATTGAATCTTCAGGCCAAGAGCACGATCTCTTTGTGTGTAAGGATCACATACAACACATAGTTTAGGAGATATGAGAACATAAACAATGGAATGCGCGACGAAAACATCTGCATCACACGGCAATATTGCAGATCTCCTCCAAAACCACTGGACAGATTTCAATTACATTTTATTACTTGAGGAAACTATTGACATATGGGTAAGAACCACATACGACACATTGTTTAGCAGATATGACGTCATCAACAATGAGAGGCACCATAAACCACCCACTCCCGCAAAAGGTTTTAATTTACAACGTCTTCACAGCTAACTCTACTCGAAAAAAAAATGCACTTCAATTTCCTAATATTTCACTCTACGCCTTTATAAAAATACATTACTGTGTATTGTTGACGAGAAATGACGTCGTAAGGATTGGATTATATGAAAAGGAAACTGCAGGCTCAGATCCAATACAGATACAGTTGAAATGGATAGAAGGGCAGAAAGCGATGGACAGACGGGTAAGAAAGTCATGAACTAAGATAGGATGGAATAAATACATACTTGGACAACAACGGGTTTTCAAATTGTTATAGAGGGTGATTCATGACTATATGTAAATTGAAAAAAATTTCAAATGTTTATTAAGCTTATGGCACTTTACTGCGGGGTCATCAGTCTCTAAACTTATAAACTACTTATGAACTAACTTATACTAAAGACAACAAAAACATTCATACCCGAGGGAGGATTCGAACCCCCGTCCGTTCCGGGAACGGTCTCGCGCATCGGAGTACAGCGCTTCAATGCGCTAGGCCACCCCACAGCGGTGATATGTAAATTTTTTAATACGTTATTCTACAAGTAAAACTAAAGAAAAAAGTTCACATAAATGTAGGTCTACAATTGTTTAGTTATGTAGTTACAGCTAATACAAGATTTTGCCTGAAATTTATTAATTTCGCTAATATGAAGCCATGACCAAACTGTATTAGGTTATAGTACAACACTTTTCTGTTTATGTTGTTGTTATTGATCTGGTGAATCTAATTAAACACGCCCGAGATGTGTATCTTCAGTAGTTTTCCAGAAATTCCAGAGATTCTACCAGTAATTTCCAGTGATTACACAAATAAATTTCATTATTTTGCATTAAAAATGTTGGCAACTGTTAGAAATGATTATAGCCGTTGACGAACCCTGAAACGAGGAACCTTTCTGTATTGTTCAGTGAAAGAACACAACTGTTATAGTTTGTTGATTAGGAATGAAATAGGATTGCCTTTCATGGTTTAGTTAATTTATTACCATAATTTTTCAAACTTTTATTGAAAACTTTGTGTAATTTTGTGGATTTAAAGAAATGGGCCAAGTAGTTGATAAATTTCTTTCCCAAATTAGTTCTTTGTTTCTCTGAAATTTCTAGAAAACCACTGCAGATACACGTCTGGGAAATGTATTACTAGATTCACCAGATCAATAACAACAAAATACATGGAAACCGTACCTTAATACAACCTGCAGTACATTTCCTACGGCTTCATATTAGCGCGGGTGTTAAATTTCAGGCATGATCTTTTATTAGCCCCTACTCCGTAACAAAAAATTTGCAGATCTTTGTTTCTATAAACTTTTTTCTTTAATTTTACTAGTAGAATATCTTCGCGGATCAACCTATATATGGAGTGTTCGTGTGATTCTGGGTTTGTATATTTGCATTGCATAAAAGTGTACCGTTTTATTACAATCTTGATGCACACTTGACCTTCAAACGTTGTGGGTGTAACAGTCGTGTACAACACATTGTTCGTGAGATGTGACGTGATAAACAATGAACTGCAGTAAGGACAGCCGTGTCACGTGCCAATGTTGCACATGTCCTCCTAAACCACTGGATCAAATTAAAGAAAATTTGGTGCAAATATTCCTTACCATAGGTAGCAATTGCTGTAGGGGTAGGAATCACCTACGACACATACTTCAGAAGGTAAGGCTCGTACCTTGCTTGGTGGACGGTACTTTACCTACAGACTTTGCCACAATCTACATCTATATTCCGATCTTGATGAAATTTTGTACACATGACCTTCGGGAAGCTTCCGTACGGTACATGGCAGACAGTACCTTGCAGTAACTTTTACTTTGTTTTACTGTCCACTACGAAAGTTGGTAGATACAGGTGATTTTCCGTAGCGAGGCGGAGGAAGAGATGACGCAGGAAATGCATATGGGCGCCTTAAACTGACCATGACAGCCCCACAATCAACATCGCCTACCCTGCGCAAGCAGGAAAAGGTGTAAGAATAAGATGAAGAGAGTAGGAGATGACTGAGGAGGGGTGTTACACAGAGAGGAGACGAACAGGTAGGCTGTCAGGCGAGAGAACGTGGACTAAGTAGAGTGTGGAATAAATAAACAACCGGGTAACGTCGTGTTTCTAGCTAGTTTCATATAAAATCGGTTCAGAGAATTTGTATTAACCTTTACTACAAAATAATACATAACAATGAGTTAGAAATATTAAATATTGATTTGCATCGGCTACTGTTAGTAAAATAAGGTTTAATGAGTGGTACAACCGTTTCTAAGAATCGTTTCTAAAAAGAACGTTGTGATGTTACAACTTACAACAAACACCCCATTTTGAGCGCAAAGTGCGCTGGTTTGACAGCGGAGAGCGTCGAAAGTTTCGACGAGTGGACGGGCAATCGGACGCTGCGAGGAGGTAAGCCTCGTCCGGTTTCCTATCGGCGGGCCGAGAGCACGTGAAAAAAACGCTGGCGGACGTGACATTTAGATGTACTTGACAACCTGACGTACATGAAGTACAGATGTTGTTGTTGTTGTGATCTTCACTCGAAAGACTGGTTTGATGAAGCTCTCTATGCTACCTTGGCCTGTGTAACCCTCGTCATCTCCGAATAAGAACGGGAACCTACGTTCTTTTTAACCTGCTTATTGTATTCTTTAACTCCCTCTGCGAATTTTACCCCCACACACTTCCCTCCAGTGCTTATTTGGCGATTCCTTGATAACTCTTTATCCTTCCTCAAAGTAAGATATTCCAGTAATTTCTTTTCCCCCAGTTCTGTTGACTAGCTCCTTATTGATAACGCTATTTTTCAGCATTCCTCTGTAAGACCTCATTTGAAAAGCTTCTATCACCTTTGTGACTGAACTCCTCATCTTTCTGAAGTCCACGTATAATTTCCGTACTAGGCTTCATTCAAGGCACATTCTTTCAGAAACGACTTCCTAACATTTACATTTATATTGGATGTCAACAAATTTCGCTTCTTTAGAAACGCTTTTCTTCTCATAGCCATTCTGCATTTTATATGTTCTTCGACCATCAAACGTTGTCTTCCTACTCGAATAACAAAACTCATATACTACTTTTGTTCTGTCATTACCTAATCTAATTCCTTCAGAATCGCCTGATTTTCTGACATTACATTCCATTACCCTCGTTTTACTCTTGTTAATATTCATCTTATATCTTCCTTTCAAGACACTTTCCATTCCATTTAATTACTCTTCCCAGTTCTTTACTGTCTCTGACAGAATTATTATATCATCAGCAAACCGTAAGCTTTTTTTTTCCCTCTCCCTGACCTTTAATTCCCTCTCCAAATATTTCCTTGCATTCCTTTTTTTTAAATGTTTGTATAGCTTATGGGACTTAACTACGGGGTCATCAGTTCATAAACTTACAAACTACTTATGAACTAACTAATACTAAGGACGGCACAAATATCCATGCCCGAGGGGGGATTCGAACCCCCGACCGTAGTGGCCGTGCAGACCGTGACTGGAGCGCCTCAATCCCCTCGGCCACCGCGGCCGGCTTGCATTCCTTCACAGCTTGCTCGATGTACAGTTTGCACAACATTGGGGAAAGGCTACAACCCTACCTTTCCCAACCACTGCAACCCGTTCATGTCCTTCGACTCTAATAATTGCTGTCTGGTTTTTTCTACAAGTTGAATATAACTCTTCAAAAATAAAAAATGTTCAAATGTTTGTAAATCTATCGGACCAAACTGCGTGGTCATCAAACTACTTAAACTAAGGCAAACTAACCTAAAGACAACACACACACCCATGCCCCAGGGAGGACTCGAACCTCCGACGGCGAGCAACCGCGCGCTCCGCAGCGAGGCGCCTTAGACCGCTCGGCTACTCCACCGCGGCTATAACTCTTCGTTCTGTATATTTTACCCCTGCTACCTACAGAATTTAAGTATGTGTTCCAATCAACATTGTCACAAGCTTTCTATAAATCTACCAAAGCTAGAAATGTAGCTTTCCCTTTGCTTAACCTATCTTCTAAGATAAGTTGCAATGTGAGTATTGCCTCGCATGTTCCCTATATTTCTCCTAAATCCAAACTGACCTTCTACGATGTCCGATTCTCCCACTGTAAATAATTCGTATTAGTATTTTGCAATCACGAACTGATAGTTCTATCGTTTTCACATTTCTTCGTTTTTGAAGGTGAAAAAAAAAACGCTTTTTGTTTGCTGCAATTAATTTTATTTCTCCCAGAAGAGTTTGCCGTTTATTATTTTCACATTTTTTGCACTTGCTTTCGTTGAAATTGCAATTATTATATTATTCTTGAAGTCTAACGTTACTTCGCTGTCTCATACGTCTTGCAAATAAGGTGGAATAGTTGCTTCATGACTGACTGTTCCCAATGTCAGCAGTTCAGAGAGACAATCATATACTCCTGGGGCCTTCTTTCGACTCAAATCTTTCATTGATTTGTCAAATTATTCTCGTACTATCATATCTCTGATCTGTTCTTCATCTTCATCCTCTTCCCTTACTAAAATATTGTCTCGAAATTGATTTCCTTTGAAGAGCCCTTCTATATATTCCTTCCAGCTTTCAGTTTTTCCTTCTTTGCTTAGTTCTGGTTTTCCAGGTTTTTGATTCATGCTTCTGCTGTTCTTGTTTCCAAAATTTTTCTTTATTTTCCTGTAAGCGGTATATATCTTTCCCCTAGTTATAAATTCTTCTGCGGATTTACGTTTTTCCTTCAGCCACTCCTGTACTTCACATCAACCTCAGTTTTTCTGTCGTCTGTATTCTTTTTTGCTGCTTTACTTGTTGTATTTTTAAATTTTCTCCTTTCATCAATTAAGTTCAGTATCTCCCATGTTAACCAAGTGTTTCTATTAGGCCTTGTCTATCTCCCTATATGATCCTCTGCGGTCTTTACTACTTTGTTTCTCAGAGCTACCCCTTCTTCTACTACTATATTACTTTCTTCCGTTTTTTATTCCATTTTGTATTCCACTCCTTACTTTTCTACTTCTTTCCAGTTACTTAAGTTTTAATTTACATTTCATAACCAATATTTTGTGGCCAGAACATTTGTCAATATACGTGTTAAAATTTAAAACCTAGTTTCGAAAAGTCTTACCATAATAAAGTCTCCTGGTATTTTCCTCGTATGCAACCTTCTTTCGCAATGCTTAAACCAAGTGTTTATGACGATTAACTTGTGTTCTGCCCAAAATTCTACCAGGCGACTTCTTCTTGCATTCCTCTACCTCACTTCATATTCACCTACTCTTTTGCATTCCGTTCCTTTTACTATTATCGAGTTCAGAGTCCCCCATCACTATCATTTTTCCTCTCCCTTCACTGACTGAATGACGTCTTTTATGATATACTTTCTCCATCTATTCATTATCGACAGAGCAAGTTGGCACATATACTTGTACTATTATAGTCGGTGTTGGCTTTGTGTCTATGTTCACTACGATAATGCGTTCGCTATGTTGTTCATAGTAACTTACCCTCATTCCAGTTTTATAATTCATTATTAAACCTGCGTTTCCCCCCGTCCCACCCCCTAATTGATTTTATATTTTACCAATGAAGACGCCATTATCATGTATTTGTACAGTAGACGTGCATGTCCTTGCCTAAAGTTACGACTGTAGTTTTCCCTTGCTTTCAGTCGTTCACAGTAACTAAGAGAAAAACCACGTTAGCTGATATTACAATCCCAGATCAATCAGTAATCCTGACTGTTGCCCCCGAAACTACTGAAAAGGCTGCTGCCCCTCTTCAGAAACCACTCGTTTCACTGGCATGTCCACAGATACCCCTCCGCTGAGGTTGCCCCTACAGTACAACTATCCGTATCGTTGAGGCACGCAAGCCACGCCGCATCGGGAACTCTAGTACAGATAACGTGCAGGTTTTCTCCTCGGGCAGTGGTACTGTCAATGATGTAAAAGTGTTTGCAGCAAAAACAGAAACCGCATAAGTGGAGAAGAGATATCCGTATGTCAGAGAGATCCAGGTTCACGTTGCATCATGCAGCAGATACGCACAGTGCAAGAGAAAGGAGATGTCTGTATGTCGGAGAGATCCTGGTTTGTGTTGACAACACGCATAAGATAAGCGCAAAGCGAGAGAAAGTGATCCACTTTCCACTGCTGCCCAAGTCACGAGTGAGAAAGGTGTGTTCCCTCTCTGTAAGGTACACTACTTACACTTCTCATGGATTTAGCGACCGTGGTAGGAATAATGAAGACAACAAATGTACAGCCAACTGGTCGCAACAAAATTGTTATAAACTTTCAACCACGTTTACAATTAAAAACATAAAAGGTGATGTGTACGTGCTATGGAACCTGAAAGCCTTGCTGACTCGTCAGTTTTTTTATGGTTTTATACTCACATTTTAATAAAGTGTTATTATGTATCGATAGCTTAGACACATAATATTGTCCATATTTTGCTTCAAGAGAAATTTTGAGAAAGAATTCAGGGTGAAGAAATAAAAACATTGCGTTTTTTGATAACATTTTAATTCTGTCAGAGACTCCAAAGGACCTGGAAGAGCAGTTGAACGAAATTGACAGTGTGTTCAAAGGAGCGTATAAGACAAACGTTAATGGTAATGGAATGCAGTCTTAGAAAATCAGGCAATGTTGATTGAATTAGATTAGGTAACGAAACAATAAAGGTGATAGACGAGTTTTGTTACTTGGGCAGTAAAAAAAAAAAAAAACATTTGATAGTCGCAGTAGAGGAGATAAAATGCAATGAGAAGAAAAGCGTTTCTGAAAAAGAGAAATTTGCTAACATCGAATATTTACGTAAGTGTAAGGAAGTCATTTATGAAGACATAAGTGTTGAGTGTTGCCTTGTACGGGAGTGAAACTTGGACGATAAATAGTATAGGCAGGAGGAAGATAGAGGGTTTTGAAACGTCTACAAAAGAATGCTGTAGATTAGGTGGGTAGCTCGCATAACTAATGATGAGATACTGTACAGAATTGGGAAGAAAAGGAATTTTGGCATACCTTGACTAAAAGAAGGGATCGATTGGTAGGATATATTCTTAGACATTAAGGAATCGTAAATTTAGCTTGGAGGGAAGTGTGTGGGGTAAAAATCGCAGATGGAGACCAAGAGATGAATACAGTAAGCAGACTCAAATGTATGTAGTGTGCCGTTCTTATGAGGAGGGGAAGAAGAGTCTTGCTCAGGATAGAGTAGGGTGGAGAGCTGCATCAAACCAGACCGAAGACCACAACAGCACAACATTTTGCTGCATACAGTCACTACCGATAAAGTTGGTAGAATGGTGCTGTAACATTAACGTAGATGATGAACTACAGTTGCTTTACTGTCTCTCGAAATAGTCTCCTGTCATAAATATGCACCGCTTGAGCTCTGCGGTACATGTCTTGGAAACTCTGCACGAAGTCTTCGATATGGTGTTTAAAAGCCTCGTCACGTTCCGTTTGATGTCAGGAATATCGTCAAATCTCTTTCTTGAAAGCGAGTTTCAGTCGGGGTGTCCCAGCTATCTTGTCCACCCAAAATATCTCTGGAACAATAACAGCTATTGGAAAACGACTTTCACCGGTATCAATGTACGGCTGGGGCCCATGAATGTACATATTTGGAAAACATTCTAAAACGAAAGCAAATGTGTTTTTAACACAAACTTATGTTTTTTTTTTAAATGGACACCCTATATTTTTTCTTCAGCAATCCATAGCATGACAAATCACTTAAACAATGGCGTTGATTGCATCGCAATATTCCAATTACATCCCGAGATATTGCGACGCCAAGTTGACGCTTGAAAAACCCGAAATGCGCTGCTAGCGCACGTCCTGAGGCTCAGGCACTATAGAATTTAATTCAATGCCTTGAAACTGACGAGAAGCTGAAATGTTTTTTGTATACAGAGCTCAATGTCGTATTTTATATTTTAGTCATATACGTGCAAAGACGACTTTATAGCGAGAAAGCAGAGCGACAACTGAGGAGAGGGGACGATCGGTAAAACTGGGTGCGTGTGCAAGCTGCCATTTGACGTCGTGACCCTCTCTACTGTATGGCCACTAGACATGCGCATAATAGTTCGCGATCGGTAGCGCTCACTTTACTTTGCGGCAGAGCCGCGAACTAGTTCGTTCTTTTAGTTCGTCCGCTACCAGTGACGGCTGAGCGGCGTGGTCGGCGCATGCAGGTGGAGGGAGAAGTTCCTAACGGGTTCATGCGCTTGCTGCTGGAGTCGCTAACGATATCATGCAACCAAAAGAAACAGTTTGTGGATAATTTCTCCCGTTTAAGTTTAGAGTTATCTCTATATCTTGGCATTATGGAATTTATTAGTGAGATATTGCAGAGTGCAGAATACTTCAAAGCAGAAATTTTGTAGGACAGAACAATGTAATCTTGCAGACACACGCTCACCTCGAAATGGCTCTCATCAGCAGAAGGCAAACACGTGATTTTTAATTCTGCTGCTCGCCCTCTCGCTATTGCCCGTCGGTCTTCGGAAAAGAATTCAACGTACTAAGAAGCGAGATACGTTTGGCATAATAGTTCGCGACCGGTAACGCATTTTACGCTACCGATTACACATATTTTAGTTCGCGTCAGATCGCGCTTCTAGTTCGCGACCGATCGCACATGTTTTAGTTCGCGACCGATCGCGAATATTTTAGTTCGTGACCCGTGGCTCTCCTTTTAGTTCGCAGCTCGGCCGCGAAGTAGGTCGCTGTTTTTAGTTCGACTGCTCTTTTTGGCTTTTGCGACCGCTACTAAAAGAGCTCTTTCTTTTGTTGTGACAGCTTTTTTATATAATAACTAGCTGGAAACCCGGCGTTGCTCGGGTATTTATTTATTTATTCCCTCTATTTTTCAGGTTTATATTCATTTGCATAAGGGCTCTATGTCTGTAACATCTCTTGGGAATACAATTAGTAGTAAAGAAGTAATAGATTAACACTTGGTTCGTGATTGGGCGGTTTTCCATGAACGTTACTGTTTATGTGTTCATATCGCATGGACTAAGTGTCGTACTGTGATGTAATTTAGAAGGTACATTCAGCTATATGTGTGTATACTCCCTGTAAAATTTCTTGCGGCTTCAGTTTGTAGTGGAGAAATTATAAATTGTAACGTCATACCGAGAGCCGTAGTTTTACTCCATAAACAGCGGAAAAGTAGTAAGCGAGAAACTTTTCCTTTCATCATTTTACCGTAGTTGTCAGCGAGAAAACGTTTAATAAAGGTTTGAAATTATGTTTAAAGTTTGTTGCAAGTCGCTTAGTTCTGTCATTCTCATATAGCGTATTTCGGAAGTCTCGCCGCATTATATGGCATTTTTTGCGATTTCTATTGGTTATGACGTAATATCTTTTCAACCATGTGTCGTATGTGATTCTTAACCATGATGCACTTGTTAGCTCACGGCAAGGAATGTGCGTACCAAATTTGGTTGAAATCGATCCAATGGTTTAGGAGAAAATGAGCGGCATTGTCGCAAAATGCAGCAGTTTATCGCGCATCTCATTGTTTATCTCGTGAACTATATATCGTGTGTGATTCTTACACTTACGGCGACCGTCCTCATGGATTGAAGCTTACATGTACAAAATTTCATAAAGATTGGAACAAAACTGTAGATTTGTATGCAACACGTACAAACATACGGACACACTGCTTTATATATTAGAAGAAGATCAGTGTTGCCCAAGCGTGTGCTATTACCCGTATTTTTGGGCAATTAGACATCAAATACTTAAGCAAATAAACCATTTATTTACACGAATGGGTGATACAACGGTATTCAACTACTTTGCATACAGAGTACTCACTCGTAGTTTTTCCTTTTTTTTAAGTGGATTTCTTTATTTATTTCATAGGTCATTGAAGGAACATTACCTACAAAATATGCTAAATGCGTACCTTAGAAAAGAAAATTTGTGGCAGTGAACTATTAAACTACAGCTGAGCTGTATCTCAGCTCGAAATGTCGGTGACTGGCAGAAGGGAATCACGCAGTTCTGCGCGCTCGTCCGAACTGGGCAACTTCAACCTGTTGGTGATAAAAGGAAGACTCGAACTGGGCAACCGTCCCCAAAGTGCCCCCTGAGTGGCACGTACGAACTCAGCAACTCGGCAACTCCTACCTGCTCCTGGCAGACCGACTGCAGAATCTCGCAAAATGCTTGCAAATCTAAACTTAGCAACTGCACAACCTCTGCCCCTATTTGTAGAGTTCTGACAATATTGTACCAAGGAACAAGATATAAAAAACACACAAATTATATACAAATACAAAGATTTTATTACAAATTTCACATACAGAAATATTTGCAGAAAACAAATGCATTTATTTGGCTCAAATTCTGCTCACGGCTGCTTGGTATGAAAAGCACTTTACAAAGTCTAATTTGCAAATTTCACCTTTCCTAAGTAATTCTAATTTCTGTTACAGGAAAGTGTGTCCTATCCTGGTTTTTGAGTCCGTTTGGATGGCGGTATTATATTTTGCTGAGTTGATTCTTTTATAAGTATCGGTTTGTTGATACTTCAGACTTTTAACAAACTGAAAGATGTTTGAGTGAGAAGCATTGAATCGGAAATGAAAGCTTTCGCAAACGTTACTTGCTCTCGATAAGGAAGCGCAATCTGCTGTTCAAACATTTAGAGGAAAGACTGCATATTCGTCATCAATGTAGTTTGCAGTTATGTAATTCGCAAATTTTGTGATGTTGGCGTATTGTGGTTTTATGCTGACCAGATCAGCAGAAACATCTTGAGGACTTAAATAGATAAGTGCAAAGATGTAATGCAGCCAATGGCCTCTGTTATTATCCGTATCTTTGTAGATCGAATCCAAACCAAGTAACTGTGTTTTTCGTGCGTGGTCGTGAGTGCCTTCCATACGCGAAAATGTGTTCGCAGCCCACTGTAAATAACAGCACACCGCGAACGCTTACCACAGCATCCCCATCCACGTTCTTCCGTTGCTACAACTCTTCTGTAAGGTTTGAATTTATAAGCATCACAGATCAAATGTGTATTACCTCGATCACTAATAAAAGGTTAGAAATCGTGACTTTCTGCAGTATTATTCGCTTCGATGAGCAAACTGAAGTATAAAACGAAACACTATGTGATTCTACATAATTGTCAGCGAGCTGGTGTCATTATCAGGACTGACCAGTTAGGGCCAGGAACGCCTTAGTTCGGACCGTCCTGCTAGCTGCGAGCGGAAGTTGCCCAGTTTGGGATTAACTGTCCTTTCCATAGCACCCTTCTAATTGCCACTAAAAGTTGCTCAGTTCGGGTCTGCCCGCTGTCGCGTCCTCTCGGAGTTCTCCGACAGTCTTCGGAAAAGGAGCGGACGAACTAAGAGGCGAGGGATCGGCGAACTAGTTCGCGTAGTTTGCCTGTGGGAGCGGTCTTCCGAACTAGTTCGTTCACGAACTACACAAGACTAATGGCCACACCGACACGGCGCCGGAAGTCCGCAAGTGACAGTCGCTGGCAGCTGACCGGCTTTTTGCCGGTGCCGTTCCTTGGCCGGCCAGTGTGCGAGCTACAATGCCCCCCAATGGACCCCTGCCGGAATGTGGACGGCCGATATTTACCGGCCGTCCAAAATCGGTGTGTGTGTGTGTCTGTGTGTGTGTGTGTGTGTGTGTGCTTGCAACCAGCCTGGCGCGGTTCCCTCAACGGCGCGCGGAACGCGGACCATCCTCGCTGGGCTTATAACGGGCCAAAGTGTTGCGGGGGCCGGGCCTAACGACACAGCCAGGTATGTGCGATGTTGTGCGGCCGGGCGAGGTGCGCGGCGCGCCGTGGGAAGCGGACGCGGTTGCGCAACCCGCCCTCTCCCACGTCGCCGCCACCGGAACCCACGTGGCTGGCGGGCGAGCTGTTACATGGCAACCTCTGTCGTGCACATCTCTTCAAAAACATACGTGCTGAACGTAGTCCTCACCTGATTACTAGACACAGCTGACCACACTTCCTACATATGGTTCCTGCTAGAGCTCACTGTCTCAGGTTGGAGTAGTGTCTGATAGTGCTGTATAGTTCGCGAACGAACTAGTTCGGAAGAGCGCTCCCACAGGCGAACTACGCGAACTCGTTCGCAGATCCCTCGCCTCTTAGTTCGTCCGCTCCTTTTCCGAAGACTGACGGGTAACAACGAGAGGAAACGAGAGCGCACAGAATCGCGTGATTTCCTTCTGCCAGCCACCGTCATTTCGAGCTGAGATGCAGCTCAGCTGTAGTTTTAGTAGCGGAAGCAAAAGCCAAAACGAGCGGACGAACTAAAAAGAGCGACCTACTTCGCGGCCGAGCTGCGAAGTAAAAGGAGAGCTACCGGTCGCGAACTAAAATATGCGCGATATGTCGCGAACTAAAATAGGCGCGATAGGTCGCGACCTAAAATAGGGGCGCGATAGGTCGCGAACTAAAATATGCGCGATAGGTCGCGAATAAAATATGCGCGACAGGTCGCGAACTAAAATATGCGCGACAGTTCGCGAACTAAAATAGGCGCTATAGGTCGCGAACTAAAATAGGCGCGATAGGTCGCGAACTAAAATATGCGCGACAGGTCGCGAACTAAAATATGCGCGACAGGTCGCGAACTAAAATAGGCGCGATAGGTCGCGACCTAAAATAGGCGCTATAGGTCGCGAACTACAATATGCGCGCTAGGTCGCGAACTATAACAGGCGCGATAGGTCGCGAACTAAAATATGCGCGATAGGTCGCGAATAAAATATGCGCGACAGGTCGCGAACTAAAATATGCGCGACAGTTCGCGAACTAAAATAGGCGCGATAGGTCGCGAACTAAAATAGGCGCGATAGGTCGCGAACTAAAATACGCGCGACAGGTCGCGAACTAAAATATGCGCGACAGTTCGCGAACTAAAATAGGCGCTATAGGTCGCGAACTAAAATAGGCGCGATAGGTCGCGAACTAAAATATGCGCGACAGGTCGCGAACTAAAATATGCGCGACAGGTCGCGAACTAAAATATGCGCGACAGGTCGCGAACTAAAATAGGCGCGATAGGTCGCGAACTAAAATAGGCGCGTCAGTTCGCGAACTAAAATAGGCGCTATAGGTCGCGAACTAAAATAGGCGCGATAGGTCCGGATGTAAAATAGGCGCGATGGGTTGCGAACTAACATAGGCGCTATAGTTCGCGAACTACAATATGCGCGAAAGGGCGCGAACTACAATATGCGCGATAGGTCGCGAACTATAACAGGCGCGATAGGTCGCGAACTAAAATATGCGCGACAGGTCGCAAACTAAAATAGGCGCGATAGGTCGCGAACTAAAATATGCGCGACAGGTCGCGAACAGAATGAAAAATCACGTGTTTGCCTTCTGCTGGTGAGAGCCGTTTCGAGGTTAGCGTCTGCCTGCTACATTGCATAGTTCAGTGCTACAAAATTTCTGCCTTGAAGTATTCTGCACTCGTCAAATCTGACTAATAAATACCATAATGCCAAGATATAGAGATAACTCTAAACTTAAACCGAGAAATTATCCACAAACTGTTTCTTTTGGTCTGCGTGATATCGTTAGCGGCTCAAGCAGCAAGCGCATGAAGCAGCTAGGTGGGGGAACTTCCCCCTCCACCTGTATGCGCAGACCACGCCGCTCTGCCGTCACTGGGAGCGGAGGAACTAAAAGTGAGTGCTCCCGACCGCGAACTATTATGCGCAAGTCTACTGTCTCAGGACATCTGCATCTACATAAATACTCTGCAAGTCACAATGAAGTTCATGACAGAGGGTTCAACGAACCGCTTTTATTATATTGCTCTACAATTTCATTCTGTAATAACTGGCGAAAATAAGGAACATCTAAATTTTTCCGTTGTCAATCTGTTTTTTTCTTATTGTCCCACTTTAGGTTACGGTAGAAACACTAAAAGCGGGCCTTTGCGATCGTCTTTTGACAGCTCGAAATGTAAATGAAAATAAGGGCTTAACCATTCATTTGACACGAAAACTGAATAACCGAATTTGTAGAGGAGAAAATTCTCTACAACTTCGCTCTCTTATGTTTTTTTCATATCTTGTATCGTTTCAGAGATATTTGCAAAAATAACGGCGATTTCGGGATGTATGTCTGTCTGGCCGTCTGTCTGTCTGTCCGTAACGTGTTCCCTGTTTTTAAGACGAACCGTTCAACCGATCAGCACCAAATTTTGTACACATAATTGTAGGCCGCCAGAGACCAGAACCTCCCTTTTTCAAAATTTTTTTGGGCAAAAAATACGGTAGTAATGCCAAAAAAAGCCGTTTGTAATATAATTGTAATTGCAAACGAACCGTTCATCTTACACGAAAATTGAATAACCTGATTGGTAAAGTGGAAAACTCTCTACAACTTCGCTCTATTATGTTTTTTTTTTCTTGTTTTCATATCTTGCATCGTTGCAGAGATATTTGCAAAAATAACGGCGATTTGACGATGTCTGTCTGGCTGTAACGTGTTCACACTTTTTAGGTCTACGATTCGTTCATGATTCTTTACTCTGCATTGGCACGATTCTTAAGAAGGAAGGAATCTTAGGGTTTTACGTGCCGTCGACAGCGTGGTCATTAGAGACGGAGCTAACGCTCGGATTTGTGGGTAAGGATGAGGGAAGGAAATCGGCCGTGCCTTTTGAAAGGAACCATCCCGGCATTTGCCTGGAGTGATTTAGGGAAATCACGGAAAACTTAAATCTGGATGGCCGGAGGTCGATTTGAACCACCATCCTTCCGAATACGAATCCAGTGCGTCACGATTCTTACTTCTACATCCTGCTCAAAGATGGCAATACAAGTCTGTGACATAATAACCTTGTGAATCTGTTCCTACGATTCGTTCACAATTATTTCTGGTCTGCGACGGCACGAATCTTACAGAATGCCAAAAAGAAGACAATATGGTTATCGGATTTTTTAATATTTATGGTGCATAAAGTTCAGACTTAAAATAATAATGAGGCAAAGCTATTCGATTCAGATCTCAAAAATTCTCGAGAAAATAGTCTTTGAAGTTTTCCAAGCTGATATAAATACATATTACACTACCAACTATTTCTGCTATCATAGCTCATTTAGTAGCGTAGTAGGTTTAGTGAACGTAGGTCACATATTTCGAAAGCTTCTGTAACCTTATAATTTTTTTCCGTTCTCTTTAAATACTTCGGCCATTTAAATATAAATTTCATTAAATCTATGGTAATTAACACAGATCTCATCGTTATGAAATACAAAATTATTTTAAGGAAACACGTCTATATAAATATACATTAAAAATAAAAATCCGTCTCTAAATATTACATTTCTTTCGAGATACAAGAAATTTGCATTTATTAAAATGTTTCTTTTTTGTAAAATCGGTTTCTTTCAAGAAAGCTGAGCATAAAAACCAAAATGGTAAAAAAGATTTTTGAGATGGCTTTTAAAAAATTTAAAAAAGCGTTTTTATATAAAAAGAATATTTTTGTAAAACTGAGTTTTTACAAAAACTACAACTACGTAGATGAACACAAAAAGCTTAAACTTCTCTAAACACAAAATATAATCCAAATCGTTACAGCCATTTTCCAGATAAACGAAATATAAATGTGCAAGAATTGCTCGTTTAAATACATAATATGTAAACTCTATAAAAGACGTATAGTCTTATGTATTGGCAGCTGTGTATTTCGCTGAGTTTTGTTTCTGTCATCTGTAATTCGTGAATAGGCTAATAATTAACGGCTCACGATCTTCGTTCTGTGCTTCCTTTGTTCACACGCTTTCTGGCTTTCGTAATCATTCGGCACGATTCGCCACTTGCTTTCGAATCCATGAATAGTTGGATCTTGGAATCGTCGCGAGACAGACGATTCTTTTGAACGACGATTCGTCCGGATCACGATTAGATTCTTACGATTCTTTATTTGTATTCGTTCAAATGAACGACTCATTCACGAATCGCCACAACTCTACTAGACACAGTTGACAACATTTCCTACAAATGGTTCCTGCTAGAGCTCACTGTCTCACGTTGGAGTACGATCTGAGGACATCTGCATCTACATAAATACTCTGCAAGTCACAGTGAAGTGCATGACAAAGGGTCCATCGAACCGCTTTTATTATATTTCTCTACAATTCCATTAATAGCTGGCGGAAATAAGGAACATCTAAATCTTTCCGTTCTCAATCTGTTTTTTCTTATTTTGATGATCATGACTTCCTATGTACGTGGGTAATAAAATATGTTCACATATAGATCTCGTCGCAACGAATAAGGTTTTCTTTTAATGATTTCCACTCCAGCTCGGGCGTTCACGATAATACCGGGTGATCAATAAGTCAGTATAAGTTTCAAAACTTAATAAATCACGGAATTATCTAGATAGAGAGGTACAAATTGACATACATGCTTGGAATAAGAAGGGGCTTTATTAGAACAAAAAAAACTGATCAGAAAAGCAATAATTAGCATAACAATTTGAGACAAAGGAAAGATGATGTTCTTTACAGGAAATGCTCAATATGTTCACCATCATTCCTCAACAATAGCTGTAGTCGAAGAATAATGTTGTGAACAGCACTGTAAAGCAAGTCCGGAGTTATGATGAGGCACTATCAGTTCCGATCGGAAGATTCACTTGATTGGCAGTCTTGTTTAAACAACTGTATTACAGCACCGGTGCATACACTGTTACCGAAACATTCAACACCGGTTTAATCGATGGTAAAACCTATGACCTAGAAGGATTTTAGTAGTGAGAGCTTGTCATCTGCTGTGACTCTCATTAATGTTTTTATTCCGTCAGTTTTTTCCTAATAAAAGCCCATGTCATTCCAACCATGTGTGTCAATTTTTACCTCTCTACTTACATTATTCCGTGATTTATTAAGTTTTCAAATTTATACTGACTTTTTGATCGCCCGGTACAAAACGAGGTACCCTTCTCCGAACTTCTCTAAATGGTCAGTCTGTGCCACCCGGTGTGGGTCCCGCAATGCGCAGCAATACTCCAAAATAGGACGCACAAGTGTGGTGTATGCACTTTCTTTAGTTCAGTGTTTTTCAACGTCTTCGAATATGCGATCCCCTTCGAAATAAAAATATTCTGGCTACCCCCTCCCCATTCCTTATGAAACATAACAAAACTATGTTATCCTAAAGGAAGCAAATATAATCTTCTTTCTTTTACTTCACTTTCCTTTTAAATTGTTGCCCGAAGTTTTTTGGGTGTTTTTCGGAATGGAACCTAGTTAACGTATTCTTACACGATTTCTGCCAGAAAAATATATTTTGTTTACTGCTTCACATTTCAGGCAAGAATCAGGAAGGTTTCTCTGTGTAGGCAATAAAAGGTGTACGTGATATTTAAAGTTGAATCTATCGTTTAATCAGACAACAAGAGTAGTTTATTTTAAAGTTACTCATTCAAAACCTGATATGATATTAGTTGTAGTCCAAACAGTTGTCATATATTGATGTTTAACAGTCACGATCACTATGTCATCAAATAACTTCATCAAAATGTAACTGAACACATACATTGTTCATTAACACAGTAATTTGGTTTAATTATGGCCCTGATATTGATGTATATACTGTTAAATGAGAAACAGTGCATTAAACTGATTATGTGCACAACGGATCTTTTAATAAAGCAACTGTGAATGTAACTTGCATGAAACACACACTGACTATACTCAAAAAATTTGACTACGAGAAAGATATTAAAAACACAAACCTCTTTCTTAATATTCGACTACGAGAATTTTATGCAGATCAGTACCTGGTTATCAAAACTCAGTATCATACTCAATAACCTGCAGTGTTGCATAACAATCATTTACTACGTTACCAATAAAGAAATCTGTTCAACAAGATTACCAAAATGAATACCGCACTTTAAATCCACAAATAACTAATTATCAAATAAACGAAGTAGGTTAATCTTCTAACTACGTAAATGAAACAGGAAAGAAAGATCAGCTTTGTTACTTATTATTAATAATCACCATTACATTACCTAAATGATACAACCTTTTCATGATTACATGAATTGCTATTACCTTCATTCCAGAGGTGGTACAACCTTTTTCACAATTATATGAAATATATTCAAAATACAATCAAACCAACTTTCTGGCACTGCAGCCTTTGCTCTACATCGGAGCCACATAGATAACACAACTGCTCTCTAAGCGAGGTGAACCACAAGTCTCTCCGCACGAGCTACTATGCTATGCGATACATAATATTTGTCCAAGATTCACAACTTCACAGATTTATGTACATACAGTATATCGATACACACAGTAGATGCAATATTATACATTTTCTTGCAAGTAAGCTACTCGACACAAAACAGGAGGCAATATATTAGACATTTTTTTACAATTTCAGCAATATACATTTTCTATAGACACGTTTCACAATTTGAAAAAAAAAGTATATTTCTTTTCCGATTTTTCATATTGTGTATTTACGTATCGATTGGTTCCTGAAAACAGTATTCAGCATGCGCGATTATTCAACATTAACACAATGTATTATAAAACAATCTATGATCAGTGCGTAATGAATGTTACACAAGGAATTCCATAATTTTAATATTAAATATGACTCTCCTCTCAGGCATTAGTTGTTGTATTACTGAATCCCTAGCTATTTTATGGTGCAAGTTCTTCCTGCTGTCACGACGCCCCCCCCCCCCCCTCCCACCCTTCCGCAAGGCTTTGTAACCCCTGCGAGTCACGACCCACAGGTTGAAAAACAGTGCTTTAGAAGAACCGTTGCATCTTCTAAGTGTTCTGACAACGAAACGTAGTCTTTGGTTCGCTTTCCCTGCACTATTTAGTATGTGTACTTTCCAGGTCAAGTTGTTCGTAACTATTGCTCCTAGGCATTTTGTAGAATTACGGCCTGTACATTTGACTGATTTATCGTGTAACTGAAGTTTAATGGATTTCTTCACAATTCTTATTATTAAGCAAATCACAATAAGAAAGGTGATACGTGGGGGACAGTGGTATGAGAGGGAGAGAGGGGGGAGCCGCAGGGATGGTGTGGAAGGGACATGGGGGAGAATGTCCCAGGAAGCCATGGGGAAGTAGGGAAGGGGAGGGTTGGGAGGAGCTGGAGGGACATCAGGTTGGAATGAGGAGAGAAAAAGGGGCAGGAGGGGAGAAAGGGAGGGATAGTCATGGTCCTCAGGGAGAGCAGGGAAGAGGGAGCAAGGGGAAGGATCACAACTGGTAGGAAGGGTAGATGTCAGGTCGGAGGGCATCATCCAGGAGGGGGAGGGTACGGAAGTAGCCAAAGGAAAGGATCTGGAGAGTGGGCAGGTGTAGAGCAGTGGGGGTACAGTAGTGGAGGAGCAGCAACAGACAGGGTGCTGAGAGGAGGGATGGACTAGAGGATTAGGCGGGTCCAATTTGTGGGATAGGTAACAGAGGCTGACAATTTTTGCACCATGGTGATATACCATCTAAATGATTTTGCAGTTGCTTTTTATTTTCTGGTAACTTTACTAACGATAAATGACAGCATCATACGCGGAAATTCTGAGAGAGCTTATCAGATTGTCTCCTAAATCATTAGTGAAAAGTTTGGAAGAGTAGGGGCCTTATAACACTTCGCTGGGAAACGCCGGATATCACTTTTGTTCTGGTCGACGACTTTCCACTAATTACTACGTACTGTGTCCTTTCTAACAGGAAATCATGAATTCAATAGCACAACTGTGGCGATATTCCATAAGCTCGCAATTTGATTAGAATACGCTTGTAGGTACAGCGTCAAAAGCCTTCTGGAAATCTAGAAATGAGGAATTATTTGACATCTCTTGTCGATAGCATTCATCACATCATCTGAGTAAAGAGCTAGCTGTGTTTCACAAGGACGGTCTTTATGAATTTGTGTTGACTATGGGTCAATAAGATGTTCTCTTCTAGGTAGTTCATCATATTTGAGGAAAGTATATGTTCTAAAACCCTGCTGTAAACCGTCGTCAATGATAGATGCCTGTAATTCTGCGGATGACTCGTATTGCCTTTCTTTAGTATTGGAGCGACCTGTGCAACTTTCTAATTTTTCGGTAAGGAACGTTCCTTGAGCGAGCGGTTCTATTGAATTTCTATTCAATCGGGACCGGAGGACGTACTCTTGTTAAGTGATTTAAGTTGCTTTAATACAACAGTGGCATCAATTTCTAAATGACGCATGCTGGCAGCTGTTCTTGATACGAATTCTAGAGTATTTGCTTCGTCGTCTGTGGTGAAGGAATTTCAGAAAGCTGTGTTAAGCAATTTTGCTTTAGCAGAACTGTCATCAGTAGCATCACCATTACTATTGCGTAGTGAAGGTATTAATTGTGTTTTACTATTTTTTAAACGCGACCAGAATTTCTTAGAAATCGCTACCAAATTATGTGAGAGGGTTTCGATGTGGAAACTATTACAAGATTCTTGTGTTCAAATTAGAGCTAAATTTTGAGTTTCTGTAAAAGAATCAAAGTATTGAGAATTCTGTGTTGGTTTAAATTTAGCATCCTTTTTTATTTGCTTTGGCAAGAGCGTGTACCTCGGCAGGTCAGACCCTGCACGGTATAAATCTGTCAATGGTTGTCGATATTATTTCTATCAGCGTAAGCCACATCTGATCTACACTCTCCTTGTTAGTTTCGAAAGACTGAAAATATTCACCCAGGAAAGCGTTTATTTAACTTTTCGTCTATTTTTGATTGATTTGGGAAATCCAATATTCATTCTTGCTACGACAACTCTGTGTTCATTAATCCCTGTATCTGTTTAGATGCTCTTTATTAACTCTGGATAATTTGCAACCAAGAGGTGAATTATATATTTACCACCATTTACTATTCTAGTGGGTTCATGAACTAACTGCTCGAGACGATTTCGGACAATGTTTTATGATTGCCTCCTGTTTTAAACATGAATTTTTGCCAACATATCGAGGGTAAGTTAAAGTCGCCTCCAATTAAAATTGTAAGCTTGGGGAACGTTTTTGAAATTTGGTCCAAGCTTTCTTTGAACATTTCAGCAATCGAATCGTCTGAGGAAGGGGTCGGTAAAAAGAGCAAATTGTTAGTTTATTCTTGTTGTCCGGTATAAACTCACCCATACCAACTCACAAGATCACTCATACGGATCGAAACCGGTCCCCATTTTAAAGTAGGTGTGTTAAGCGATCTATACTATTGCTGTCGCCAAATTCCGTAGTGAGATCGCTGGTTTTGCAAATATCATAAAAAATATTGAAGTGACGCCCAGCCCCGCATCTCCCTCTCGTTCTCATGGGGGTTGAAATTTGGAGGCTCCCATGATCAGACAGTACTCAGTCAAATTCCAAACAATTCCAAAATACATTCATTACATAAGAGGCAATATGGTGCTTGTGGGCCCATACGTGTGCAGGTTCGCACAAAAATTTCAAAACTTTTTTTCCACAAAATTTTTCTAGCTAACTTTTTACTTAGCTCTCCAGAACTGATAAATCGCTCCCTACGCAGTTTCCACTTCCAAAAGCAGACTTGGTGCAACTCTTTGATCGCGCGAATCTCTGTTTACTGGTTTTCTTGTATGGGTTATCATAGCGAAGCTTTGTGCTTTCGGCGGGGTAATCAAGATGTGTACGGTGAATCTCGCAACTCTGATTTTCGAAATGGAATGGCCGATGGTTCTAGTTCCAAATACTATATTGCCTTCGGAGTCTGGTAATTCCCGTAGTGAGCCATGATGACATTGGAAACGTTTTCACATGAAAGACCGTAGTACCATTGACAGTCATAGCCCTTAAACCTGTTGTATGCAATACTACCACCATCTGTGTTAAGAGCTATTTCGTGATTTTTGTCGCCTCGGTGTATGTTATCTTTGTACTTTTCTGATTTCGCAGATATTAAGTGGAGCTGCTACGTGTGATTTAGTCTAAGAAATACCCGACCCTCAGAAGGTCCAGCGCGTCCTTCTTACATTAAATAATCGTACTAATAACCGCTAACGCTGTGAGAAACATAGCTTACAAAAGTAAGTGGAAGTATGGTCATTCAGAAATAGAAAGTATCTGCTTCTTACAATCGCTACACGCCCAATATATCCTCATCTATGGGCCCTCTTTCATTGCATGACATTCTTCTAACCGTTTTACATATGGCAGAGGAAAAATCTTATAACTCCTCTGAGACACTTCCGAGAAGGACTGCAACAATTTTAAGAACAACACCACGTGTGCTTCCCCGTACGGGCAGCAATTAGGTTTCGGAAACAATAGCGCCGACGCGTTTTGGTGGTCTGTAATTTTCATTGTGCGACGTAAAGTGAGGAGAGTAAACTATGGGAAGCCCCGTGTCCCATAATGCACTTCAACAGCGGAGGGCAAGGCAAACAAACGTCTGTCGCAAACGCGGAAATAATCCCCTAAGGTGAAGAACACGTCCTGTCAGAAAGAAGGCGCTACTAATTAAGTATCTTAAGTCATTTCCTAGTAATTTACCTTCCTCTTCTAAAAAGCCCTGAATATGCCACAATATTTGTGGTCGAACGTTATGCATTACGAAATAATAATGAAGTAATCTTGTAAAGCGTTCGAGGCGCAGTAAATATCGAAGAGGCAATCGTTGCACTGCTAGGATTCCAAAAAGTACCAGTCGTCTGCCTGGGTTTGAGCACTCTGATGGATACATCGAGGATCGTCGTATTAAGGTGAATATGCGATGGCTGCCGTGGAAGAATTCATCCTACTGACGTTTTTAAATGACGGGATCTCACGGTGGCAGACATTTGTATAAACTTTTGAGTAATCGTTTGGTTACGACTGACAACCCAGTCTCATCCAGTTATGAATCAAATGGTTAACAATCACACTTGTAGACGATCCAACCTGTGATTTGCTCAGCTGTGTCAGACCTATACGCTGTAGGAATAACTGGGGTTATGTAACGGCTACGTGTGACAGCGCGAAGAGCTACAGCTTTACTTTTCCACGGTAGTTTGCCAGGAAAAATATGACTACTTGAACTACTGAAAAATGCCATACACTTATTCCCTATGCAACACAATGCAGCTACTTACACAATTTCGTTTTTAACGTATATTAATAATTTGACACATGAGCCAAGTGGATACAAATACCAAAATGTAATATTGACCATTGAAACACTTATAAAAATCAAATGTTGAAATGTATGCACATCTAAGGGACCAGATTACTGAGGTCCTTGGCCCTATAATTACAAACTGCTTTAACTTATAGTAAGGACAACACACAGACACACCATGCTCGGGGCAGGGCTCGAACCTCCGACGAGAGCGGCTGTGTGATCCGAAACGTGGCGCCACAGAACGCAAGGATATTCCAACGCGGAAAACATTTATAAAGTAAGAAAATAATGTGCAATGTATATGAATTTGCTGTGATCATCAGTCCCTGGACTTGCAAACTACTTAAACTGAAAAAATAAGGATTACGCACACGCCCATGCCAGAAGGAGGACTCGAACCACCGACGGAGAGCAGACGCGTACTCCGAAGCAAGGCGCCTTAGAGCGCACGGTGCGAGGGTGAAGGTCGGGGTGAGAGTTTAAAATTAGAGAAACTTTAATTTTTGAAACTCACAACCACCAGCTGCAAACCGAATTCCTAAACATGCAAAAACACTGGAACTGTTATTGCGACTGTTTGACTCGTTTTCTAGGGGGATGATATCACACGTTCGCAGCTTTCCTTCCCTGCATATGATTAACAAAACAAATTCATAATAAATTCAAGTTCATGAGAGAAAAGGGTGTACTAACTACTATTTTTGAAAACACGTGAAAGTTCACTTTATGTTGTTTATTTCACAATACTTGAACCCTGTGGCTGATACGTCTGTACGTCGGCACATTTATAAAATAAAGTTATAGCTCGAGAGCCCCCAGACAAAATGAATATTTGTCGCAAATTGTTTTCACACCACGTGGCTGTCTCAAACACCGTTTATGTTCATGCCTATGCGACGACACGTGTTACATTAACAAATCACAGTCACTTTAATTCAATGCGATGCACACCTTGTTCCACCGGCTAAATATTCACAAACACACAGTAGCACTCGATTTAACTTGGTGCAGTCTACGACGAGCAACCACACGTGGCGATTGCCACAGAAAAATCTCAAGTCACCACCTCGAGATCCACATGCCGACTGATGCAGAGCGACGCCGCCCGGCCAGTCACACCACGTGCTCTGGAGTCCTCACTTCCTGCCCTCGCGCGCGCGCCAAAAGCTCAACTGCCGGGGTTTTTTCCCCCTATGACATCAACTTCCCCATGTGAACTGTTCTAACCGATTTGTCAACGTACAACGCTCACCAATACATTTCTAAAACTTTACTTAAAATCAAAATAATTACACTACACATTAAACAAATATTTTCTTACGTTTTTATATTAGTATAAACATCCTTTGTACTGTTTATCATAATCGTGCAATTTCTTATACCACAGATAAGTGATTTAACTGAATACTTCAAGATAAAAATACAAAAGATTAATTGAAAATAAAATGAGAAATAGTTAATGTATTATTTTTATAAACATACATTGCCATGCTAGTTATGTAACTGTCTTGTCTTCGTTGGTAATTTATTACTTTTCATTGTCAATTAAACATATTACGTTAGATGTGACTATATCAGCTAATGTATTGTTTATTTATCAACAGGCTATTTTGTAATGAGGGCCTTAAAGGTTCCTAACTGCATCGTATTACTTCAAATGCCAGTAGTATTACAATATTTGTGCATTGCACTGTGCCTGGCACTCGCCATTGTCCCTCTCTCCCCTCACCGGAAACGAACTGGAAGTTGGAACAAGCCACCAACGTCGGCCTGCTCGCTGCCCTCACGTCAGCTACAAGCACACAGCAAATCTCAACGTGGAGAATTTCTACCTATGGCCTAACTATAAATGTTGTCACCCAACTGTGTACATACATTGCTACCATAATTAATAAGATTAAAATTGTGTAATATTTAGTGCATTGGCATGGTCAATGTTTGCAGTGAACTTCATACTGTTTAATTATCAAATGCTATTAATTACCAGTATTTCTATTGGGCTGTAATCTCACAACGGCCACTCGCGCGTGGCTTCTGAGACTCGTTTTGCATGGTTCTGTTTAGCAGAGAAGATTATTACTAAAATATGCAAAAGATAAACGAATAACCTGTTGCGTTTCGTTGAATAACGTCTAGTGAAAAAAAAATAAGCTTGAATTTTGTTCTTATAATGAAAGCAGATAGTAACTGGAGAAAGAAGCTAAGTATAACAACTTTTCTTACAATGTTAACTTAAAATTATTTATATATCGAAAAGATCAAACAAACAAATTGACTGGAGATTTACAAGGTTTGTTAACCAAATTTTGCTAACGCCAATTTTATCGAAGTAAAATAAGAAAAGGAAATAGAGACCCTTGGAGTCTATCTACAACATTTCAAACTGTTAAGGAAAGATTTCAACCTAAAACGTCTCATGCATCTTGCACACCAGGTGATGGCTGGCTCTCACAGACTTCAGCAGCTCTGACGGAATGACTTCTACTCCAGGGGCCTTGTTTCGACTTACGTCATCAGTGTCGTGTCAATTTCTTCTCTCAGTTTAGATCTCCACTTTCTACAATAATGTGTTCATGTTTATTTCCTTTGTAGAGCCCTATATATTTTCATCCCCCTTTCAATTTTCCCTTCTTTGTTCCTTGTCTCCAGATGCCTCTTTTATAATCATGTAATCGGTATCCATCTTTCCACTAGTTATACGTTCTGCTGTGGACTTGCATTTGTCCTCTAACCACTGTTGCTTAACCATGTTCTTTTGTCCGTCAATATCATTTTTACTCGCCTGTACTCAATTTTCCCTGTTGCATTTACTACGTTTTTATATTTATTCCTTTCATAGTTTAAATTCAGTATTGACTGTGATATCCAAGGATTTTTTTGTAGCTGTTTCTACCTTCTGATGCCTTTACTGTTTCATCTTACAACGCTACCCATTTATCTTCCTTGTGTTATTCTCCCCCCCCCCCTCCATTACCGTCAATTGTTGCCTAAAGCTCTCTCTTAAATTCTCAAGAACCTCAAGTCCCTTCAATTTGTCCAGGGCCCCATTTTATTTTTCTCCCTTTCTGCAGCTTCTTTCATTTCAGTTTACATTTCATAACCAATCAGATACGGTCAGATATATCTAGATACGCCTAGATTTGTCTTGCAGTTTTAAACCTGGTTCCGTAATTTGTGTCTCCCGGTTTTTACCATGAATAAATAATTCTTTAAACACCCGTGTCTGTTATGATCAAATGGTGTTGTGTTCAAAATTCAACCAGGTGGCTTCCTCATCCATTCCTTTTCCCCAATCCATATTCACAGACTGGTTTCCTTTCTCTTCTTTTTCCTAGTACCGAATTCTCGACACCGATCACAATCAAGTTTTCGTCTACTCTCTTTAACTGAATAATTTCCTCTATGCAAAACACTTATTATTTTTATACCCGCAATCCTCAGTGGGTTTTCGTGTTTAATGTAAAAGAATGCAAACGGGCATATTTACAAAACTGTAAAGCATATTGTAGTATAAGGTATACACTTCTTTTCTTTGTTTCACTATATAAACATTCAATTGCGTATCTTTCATCTATTTCGCACTTCCACACTGCTTTCTGCCTTTTATATGGTGCTGGCCTACAGCGTGTCATCTGCAACATTATGAGCGGCTGTTATTGTTAAAAGTTACGAAACTAGTTTGGGTATAAGAATAACAAGTGTTTTGCATTAAGGTGGATCCACAAACCCACATTTGTCACTCAAACACGGACCAACAGAAGAGTTTGAATTGATGGAGTGGGGGTTGGAACACTTGCGCGGAGTGACACTTGCGCGGAACCCGGGGCCCTTGGGGTGGCTAATGGCTTTTCCTGGGTACAGGCACACCAACAAGTCTAGCACTGCTGTTGTCAAGTGTCCACACTGTCAACAAAACACGAAACTCAGTGAAATTGCACAACCCTTTCAAAGCTGAAGAGCAATATAGTAACTTGTTCTAACTACATATGAATTCGTTGAGTGTTCCTCCTGAAAACAAAAAGGTATTTTAATAGTGATAATGTTTGGAGAGTTATTAAGACATTCTTTGCTACTACAAGGTGTATAGAAGTCTAGTGTTGTTTTTCCTGATGACGACATCCTCCCGAGTAGTCCCCGCTCGGAGATCTGAATGGAGCACTGTTTTGCCTCCGGAATATTTTTCCCAAGAAGACGTCGTCATCATATAGTCATACTATAGAGCTTCATGTCCTCGGGAAAAGGAACGACTGTAGTTTCCCCTTGCTTTTAGCTGTTCCCAATAATTGCTTGGCAAAGCCATGTTAATTGATGTCACAAGGCCAGCTTAGTCATCCTGCCTGATGCCCCTGAAACTACTGAAAAGGCTGCTGCCCCTCTTCAGAAACCACACGTTTGATCTCTCAAGAGATACCCCTCTGCTGTGCTTGCACCTACGGCACGGCTATCTGTATTGTGTAGGCACAGAAGCCACCACACGTAGGCAGTGTCTATGGTTCATAGGGGTACCTGGTTATACAATGCGAAAAGAAGTCATGGGATACCTACTATTGTCTTATCGGACCTCCTTTGCCTCGGTGAAGACCTACAAGTAGAACTGACGTTGACTTTAAAAGATATTGGAAGTCCCCGGCAGTAATATGAGCTATACTGCCTCGCCGCGGCGGAGTGGGGGTTGGAACACTTGCGCGGAGTGACACTTGCGCGGAACCCGGGGCCCTTGAGGCGGCTAATGGCTTTTCCTGGGTACAGGCACACCAACAAGTCTAGCACTGCTGTTGTCAAGTGTCCACACTGTCAACAAAACACGAAACTCAGTGAAATTGCACAACCCTTTCAAAGCTGAAGAGCAATATAGTAACTTGTTCTAACTACATATGAATTCGTTGAGTGTTCCTCCTGAAAACAAAAAGGTATTTTAATAGTGATAATGTTTGGAGAGTTATTAAGACATTCTTTGCTACTACAAGGTGTATAGAAGTCTAGTGTTGTTTTTCCTGATGACGACATCCTCCCGAGTAGTCCCCGCTCGGAGATCTGAATGGAGCACTGTTTTGCCTCCGGAATATTTTTCCCAAGAAGACGTCGTCATCATATAGTCATACTATAGAGCTTCATGTCCTCGGGAAAAGGAACGACTGTAGTTTCCCCTTGCTTTTAGCTGTTCCCAATAATTGCTTGGCAAAGCCATGTTAATTGATGTCACAAGGCCAGCTTAGTCATCCTGCCTGATGCCCCTGAAACTACTGAAAAGGCTGCTGCCCCTCTTCAGAAACCACACGTTTGATCTCTCAAGAGATACCCCTCTGCTGTGCTTGCACCTACGGCACGGCTATCTGTATTGTGTAGGCACAGAAGCCACCACACGTAGGCAGTGTCTATGGTTCATAGGGGTACCTGGTTATACAATGCGAAAAGAAGTCATGGGATACCTACTATTGTCTTATCGGACCTCCTTTGCCTCGGTGAAGACCTACAAGTAGAACTGACGTTGACTTTAAAAGATATTGGAAGTCCCCGGCAGTAATATGAGCTATACTGCCTCGCCGCGGCGGAGTGGGGGTTGGAACACTTGCGCGGAGTGACACTTGCGCGGAACCCGGGGCCCTTGAGGCGGCTAATGGCTTTTCCTGGGTACAGGCACACCAACAAGTCTAGCACTGCTGTTGTCAAGTGTCCACACTGTCAACAAAACACGAAACTCAGTGAAATTGCACAACCCTTTCAAAGCTGAAGAGCAATATAGTAACTTGTTCTAACTACATATGAATTCGTTGAGTGTTCCTCCTGAAAACAAAAAGGTATTTTAATAGTGATAATGTTTGGAGAGTTATTAAGACATTCTTTGCTACTACAAGACGATGACTTTCCACAGTCATACCTCCTAAAAGCATGTTATTCAGAACACTAAGCATATCAAGACACCTGCGCAAGGGACTGATGACCACGTAGTCTAGTCCCCTCTAAACAACAACAACAACACCTGCGCAAACAATAAATATATTAGGCATCTTGCACAGATACGTTGATGTAATTGACCGCTATGTAGTTAACCCCACTATCACGCAACTTCCATCTCTTTAAAAATAGCTACTATGCTTTTTAATAGGAGACGCAACCTTAAACCTTCAATTAAAAAACGTTAATAATAATTCAATGAGTATTTTACATACTTTAAGCGTTTATTCGTAGACCCCAAAACGATTTGGCTGTATTCGAATTAGAAATACATCTAAGAAATGTATGAAATACGGAATGTGTAAGGGAATGTCACCCACCGAAAAATGCTAAAGATAAATTCTATTTTCCATCACCGTCATATAGAACCATTTTTACTCCAAACTTGGCATAAACCAACAGGGAGAAACAAGTTGCAAGACTTCCAGGAAAAATGAAGCGAAATTGACAGCCAATAGTTGGTTATAAATTACATTGCCTGTTAACTGTATAAATATAAATTACGGAATACGCGGAAATCCTGTTCAGTACAGTCACTCTCCTCCTCAAGAAGTCAGTGTGAAGATTTATATTCAGAACATTAAAGAAAAAGGTGTTGAAACTACAAGAAGCATCTCATTTACTCAGGAAGGGAAAACGTTATGGTGCCCGTAAATTTGAATGGCTGTATCTCTTGTAGTAACATGCATTTTTTGATAAAATGTTAAAATCCAATATACCAGAATTTTGTTTTTCTAAACTCAGTGCCAACTTTTTTGTCGAACTTTTTGCAGGAAGTAGTGTTGACGTGATTTCATACTTCTATGCATTAATATTATCAAACATGTAATTTGTGTCACAAATTGCGCGGCCGGTCCGGTCGGATGTTCGAGTCCTTCCTCGGACATGGGTATGTTTGTTTGTACTTTGCCTACGTTCTTTTAAGTAAGATTAAGTAGTGTAAGTCTAGCGACCGATGACCTAAGTAGTTTGGCCGCATAAGACTATACATATACACGTAATTTATTTATTTCATCACCACATTTAAGTACTAATAATTAAAGAAACTTAAATGTAGAAATTTGAAATAAACACTGAAAACAAATGATTGGTATTTCTCATAAAATGAATGCACAGAACCGTTGAATTATGTCTTGTGAATCTACCTACAAAATCTGCCATATGAAAATTGTAGTCTGCGTCCCAAATTTGTTTTTTATGTAATAACATTAAAAACATATTAAATATTGAGAACTCGAAAACCAGTGAAGTTATGGACTTGAAGCGTTTTGTGTTGCTAAATCTTTACATAGTAGACACGATTTTAAAATTTGGTTGCTATCGCCAAAGTAGATGAAACGTTAAATTTTTTGGTGTAATCTTCGCCGTGTAGACTGTATGTTGTAGAAGTCTACGTCGAATCTAATCATACCTCTGAGGAGAGAACGTTGTTTGGACTTCTCCTGCGTTTCCAGTCGCCGTGCTGTGCTACGTAACGACATCGTACCGTTCCACTTTACCGAGAGCTATGTATGTATTGGTGTGATGTTTGTTCTTTCGAAATAAGACATCACACCAATATATGTATCATTTAGACGCAAAGATTCTGGGTTCTGTTTTCATCGCTAACGCGACTAACAACGTTAGACCTCGTGTGTAAATAGTTGAAGGTTATGACTGCCACTGGAAAAATGCATAAGTAACACCTGTTGTTTGAGACTTGAAGATGACCTGAAATTAGCCGAAATCGATATCTCATAATAAACATAAGGTGTAGCTGTTTATATTTCATAATGCTATTCCTAACATATTTAAACGCTGCTGAAAACCACTTACAAAAAACCTTTATAAAATGAGATTGTATATAATTCCACGATCAAATAGTGTTTTAGTTATTTGTAGTAATACACCCAAAGATCTGCCCTTGCTTTTAGTGCCTTGATCAGCTGTTTATTTTTAGAGGTATTACTAGGGACAGGAAAAATTCGCATTTGCGATAAATGCGAATATAGATGCGAATTCTGACTCAAAATGCAGTAAATCCGAAATTGTAGTTAGCAACGGTTGCGCTCAATTCCGATTTCATCACATTCCTCTTCACATGGTGCTGTATTGTAAATCGAGTGATATTTGTATGACGTGTTATCTCCCTGTTGAATGAGGCTGTGATATCTCCGGGCCGTTACTACAGCTCCACCGCGCTCGGTGGGCCTTTCCCTGAATACGGCACAGGTAGCGGCTGGAGGGCGTGGAGTAGGGGTGGTGTATCTCTACTTCTGGAACACCGTGTTCACTACCTGCAGCGTCCGGGTCTCCGCGCAGGTGTCTACAAATTCCCTTTCCGCGCAAGTGTCACTCCCCGCAAGTGTCACAAACTCGCGGAGTGGCCGAGTGCATTGTTCAGAAAATGTTCAAATGTTTGTTAAGCTTATGGGACTTAATGCGGGGTCATCAGTCCCTAAACTTACAAATTATTTATAAACTTATACTAAAGACAACACAAACATCAATGCCCGAGGGAGGATTCGAACCCCCACTGGGAACGGTCGCGCATCGGAGCATAGCGCTTCAATTCTCTCGGCCACTCCGCCGCGGCTGTAAATGGCAAAATTATAGTAGTAACTCGTGGATGTAGATTCAGTACTAGAGTTATGTGGAGTTCAGTGATACTACGATTATTCCTTTTGTCATTTTAGTTGTAAAAGAATATTTCCTCTTTATTTTAGCGCAGAATACAGAAAACGTAATGCAATCTACGTTATATGCGACCATAGCAACCATACCAAAGACAATCATTTTAGTAGACACATTGATTCTAATGAATGACTTTCAATATTTTCCATAAATACTGAATAATTGCTTAAAAAATAATATAATAAGCTAGGGAAATTTTGCGATATATACACTTCTCTTCCATATCATTAAGGAAGGACACTTACCACAGAAGTCTAGGACTTCATTTATATATGAAACTTCCAGTATCAACATGTTGTTTAGAGTATTAGTTATTACAGTATCCTCTCACTATCCTCCCAGTATCCTTCAGAAGACCATTGTTCAATTCGTTGTTACGTATTTCACTGCGTGTTCACGAAATAGAACAAACGCACATTTTAGAGGCAGCACTCTTACATATGCACAACTCTAAATATTGCAGAACATAGTGCTATTTAATTAATAAGGGTGCCCGAAACCCTTTTAGGAGCCAAGGCGAAAGGAAAAGAAAAGAATTTTATGGGCGGGTTTCTAACTACCGACCACGTGTATCACAACGTAAGGCACTACCCACTACAACACTGTGAACAATTACGGAATTTTCCCTTAATTCTCGACCAGGTGAATCACAACCTAACACGCTGCACACTACACGACGGTTGACAATTAGAAAGTGTTCCTTAATTCTCGTACAATTGATGGGAGTTGTTAACTGCTAATGCGGAATTTTTGATACTTGGTTATAATTTATCGTATTACGAATGACGTGTATTTGCTATTTCTTAAGTGCGCCATTGCTTGAAACGACAACGCGTAAGTTATAATAAGAAAATCATCAAATACACATAGCAAGATGTATGCCAGAGAGAGTTCTGGACGAGGAATGTCACATGACTGGTTTACGTAAAATCAATTGACGGCGTCAAATCGCCGATATTTTTGCAAATATCTCTGTAATGGTCCGAGTTGGAGTGTACCCGTTGGAGGCCCGTGAACGCATCATCTATTTTACCCTATTTTAAATTTCAATGTAATCATGTATTAACAGTGGACAACGTACAGATATTGTCATTTGCTTCATGCAGTGTATTGTTACGATTGGAATAAGGCATATGGTTTGAAAATTTACGAACAAGTCCGAAACTAGTTACCAACTTCTAAATAGTGCAACTGTGACGAAAAAATAAAAAATAAAAAATGGTTTTCATTACATATCCAGTTGCTGATCCTGCCGCATCTTCACAATGAATTTTCGTAACGTAACTAGTTTCGATATCATTGACATCATCATAAAACGTAAGAATATCACAAATTGCAAGAAACTAAGCATAAACTGAGATAATCATGTTTAGTCACATGATTATTCACATGATTATTAACATGATAATCTCAGTTTATGCTTAGTTTCTTACAGTTTGCGATATTGTTATGTTTGATAATGATCACAGATAATCGAAAGTAGTTACGTTATGTGAATAATCCTCCTATTCCTTGTGACTATGGCTTAACCACTATATTTATGTGGTATATAATAAAAATATTTGCTTGTTTTATGCTTATCACAAGCAAACAAATTGGAAAGTTTACCTCTTTCTCTCTCAGTCGTATTGTGCAGAAGAATGTATGTCATTCAGGACTTCGGTATTTCTACATGGATGTTTTTTAGGATTCAACACAAAGTATTCTGAAAATGAGTTTTTAACGTAAATATTTTATTCTTCACTGCTTGCATACCATCAGTAATCTATTTGAGACGTTGGATGCTCCATTTGCAGCAGTGTTAGTGCCAGTAGCGCCAGTAATGAGCTGCAAATCATCGCAACAGATATCTTCAGGCGTAAGTTGAAAATGAGAGCCCAATTCTGACCAACTCGCTTCACAGTTATCAGTTAATAAATTTTAATCTTCGCAGATTTTTAAGATGGGCACTTGTGCAAGAAGCTGATCTTCACATCTTACTTTCAAAACATTTTCATCAAACTCTGGTAAGGTTTTAAGACTTTAGTGAACAGACTTCCAGAGAAGAGGTCATTTGAACTGTATTTTCTTTACTTGCATTTTCTCCGCATTGCTGGTTTGGGGGGAGGGGGGGGGGGGCAGGGAAACACTTGCCACGCTGATATTGTTTTTATTTGCTTGATGACTCCTAACCATTTGGTAAGTTTCGGCATGGGAGCCTTTATGTTTTAAAAAAAATGCGGCTTCTGTCAGAATAAATTTTGCTTAAATTTTGGTTGATGGGGGGCGCGAATTCTCAATTGACGTTTGTTTTTTTTCCTATTTTTTTCCTTTGATACCAGTGCACTGACAAAAGAAAGTGATACGTTTTTTTTTTTTTTTTTTTTTTTTTTTTTTTTTTTTTTTTTTTTTTTTTTTTGACATGACGGTCTTTTAGTAGTAGGGTGTTCTGCTTTGTTAACACTAGAATGGTGATCGTTAGGACGGAGTCATAGGAGAGGTTGGAGACCCATTTTGTAAAATGAAAGAAAGAAAATAGTAAAATGGTTTCAGCACATGAAATGGTAAGACCATTACGCGATATACCACTTAACGGCTCATGAAGTGTCCAAGAAATCAGACTCTTTCGTCACATCATTTTGTGACAATGAAGTTATTAATGACTGAGATGTTTTTATAGACGGAAGAGCTGCACATGTCATGTACAAGCATTACGTAGTACCAAGTAAAGAAATTAAAAAATCGTGTCCTATTAAGTCTTGAATTAAGGCCTATTTTCTTTATTTTTTAATTATGACTATATTTGTTCTCCACTTGGTTACACTATACGTTACTTCAATGAATGGTTAGTAAAAAAAGGCACAAGATACGTTCTGTATTTATTTTGTCTGGGCTACGGAACACTTAGGCTAAAAAAGGACGATCCCTTGAAATACGGGACGTTGGTCACACTAGCCTAAGTCCGACGAGCGAGGTAGCGTAGTGGTAACACATTGGTCTCGCATTCGGGAGGACGTCGGTTCAAACACGCATCCCACCAGCCTGTTTCAGATTTTCCGTGATTTCCCTAAATCCCTCCAGGCTGATTCTGGGCTGGTTCCTTAGTAAGAGCACGGTCGATTACCTTTTCAAACTCGACAAAAGCTATCCGATTATGTTCTCCGTCTGTAACGATCAATTTGACGACCTGATGTTAAATACTAATCTCCCTTCTCCCTTCAGCCTACGCTCAGGCTTGAACAGCGCCAGATGCTCTGATCTGAAACAGTAGGATCAGCACACCGCCGAAAACTTCCTGACACTTGGCGCGGCAGGAAGATGGTGACGAACTCTACATCTACATCTACAACCATACTCCGCAAGCCACCTGACGGTGTGTGGCGGAGGGTACCTTGAGTACCACTATCGATTTTCCTTCCTATTCCAGTCACGTGTTGTTCGCGGAAAGAAGGATTGTCGGTATGCCTCTGTGTGGGCTCTAATCTCTCTGATTTTATCCTCACGGTCTCTTCGCGAGATATACGTAGGAGGGAGCAATATACTGCTAGATTCCTCGGTAAAGGTATGTTCTCGAAACTTCGACAAAAGCCCGTACCGAGCGACAGAGACTCTCCTACAGAGTCTTCCACTGAAGTTTATCGATCATCTCCGTAACGCTTTCACGGTTACCAAATGATCCTGTAACGAAGCGCTGCTCTCCGTTGGATCTTCTTTACCTCCTCTATCAATCCCACCTGGTACGGATCCCACACCGGTGAGCAGAATTCAAGCCGTACTGTAACCTACTTCCTTTGTTTTCGGACTGCATTTCCTTAGTATTCTTCCAATGAATCTAAGTCTGGCATCTGCTCGGGCGGTCCTGTGGAATTTTATTGCTACAAGTTTCGATACTTCATTGTGTCACCTTCAGGGTGTCTGACCACTGTAAAGTTGAATTAATTATGCTGTCTAGAACTACAGACATCATTGAGGTGTGGTGACGTGCGAGCTTCAACAATACAGATAGCCGTACCGTAGGTGTAACCACAGCGGAGGGGTGTGTGTCGAGAGGCCAGCCAAACGTTTGGTTCATGAAGAGGGGCAGCAGCCTTTTCAGGAGTTACAGAGTCAACTTCTGGGTGATTGACTGACTGGCCTTGTAACGTCAGCTAACATGGCTTTCCCATGCAGTTATTGCGAACGGCAGAAAGCAAGGGATACCTAAAATTGTTACTTTTCGTGACGACGTGCAGTTCTACTGTATGAATATATGATGATGGCGTCTTCTTGGTAAAATATTCCGGAGCTAAAGTAGTCCGGAGGTAAAGTAGTCTCCCATACGAATATCCTGGTGGAGTATGTTCAGGAGGATGTCGTCATCAAGAAAAACAGCACTGGTATTCTACGGATCGGAGCGTGGAATGTTTTATCCCTTAATCGTGTAAGTAAGTCAGAAAATTTGAAAAGATAAATGGTTCGGTTAAAGTTAGATATGGTGGCAATTAGTGAAGTTCCGTGCAGGACTAAAAGGATTGCTGGGCAGGTGAGTACAGGGTTATGAGTACAAAATCAGTTGGTGGTAACGTCTCATAATGATTAAGAAAATAGGAATTCGGGGAAGTTACATGAACAGCATAGTGAGCGTATTATCATAGCAAAGACAGACACGAAGCCAACACCGACCACAGTAGTACAGGTTAATATACCAAATAGCTCTGCTGATAACGAGGATATCGAAGAAGTATATGAGGCAAAAAGAGAAACTATTGAAAAGAAAACTTAATTGCGATGGGGACTGTAACTCGGTAGTAGGAAAGGGAAGAGAAGTAAATGTAGTAGGTGAATAAGGACTGGAGAAAAGAAGTGAAAGAGGAGATCGCCTTGCAGAATTTTGTGCGGAGCACAGTTTAATAATCACAAACGGTTTAATCGTCATGAAAGAAGGTTGTATACGTGGAAGAGACCAGGATACACTGGAAAATACCAGATTGATTTCATAACTGTAAATCATAGGTTTATAAACCAGTTTTTAAACTGTATGACATATCCAGTAGTAGATATAGACTCTGACCATAACTTATTGGTTATGAACTGTAGATTAAAGCTTAAATTGGAAGAAGGTAGAATAGTGAGGAGATGGAACCTAGATAAAAAAAAGGGATCAGTGGCTGATTGGAGTTTCGCAGGAAGCATTAGGCAAGGATCGACTAAAACGGAGAAGAATAATACACCATAAGAAGAATGGGTAGCTCTGACACAGACTGTAGTGACAGCCACAGAGGATCATATAGAACAAGACCTAATAGAAATCGCTAGATAACACAGTAGATAATGAAAATCGATTAAAGGAGAAAATATAGACAAATGTAAGACCATAGAAGAATGTATAACTAGGGGAAGGCTAGATACCACCTACAGAAAAATGAATATGAAGAACTCAGATTGAAAACCAGTCGTAGGTAAAGAAGGGAAAGCTGAAAGGTGGAAGCAATATAAAGAGGGCCTAAACAAATGAAAAACTTGAAGGCAGACGAAGACGAAGTAGAGGATGTGAGATGGGAAATACGATACTGAGAAAAGAATTTGACAGAGCACTGAAAGATTTGAGTCGAAACAAGGCCTCTGGAGTAGATATCATTCCATCTCAACTACTGATATTATCAGGAGAGCCAGTCAATAAAGAAACTGTTCTACCTTCTGCGCAGTATGTGCGAGTGAGACAGAGGAAAAACCCTCAGACTTTAAGAAAACTATAGTAATTCCAGTTCTAAAGAAAGCAAGTGCAGAAAAAAGTGAAAATTAGAGAACTATCAGTGTTAAATTCATGATTGCAAAATACCAACACGAATTATTTACAGAGGAATGGAAAAACTGGTGGAATTCGACATTAGGGCCGCGGCAGAGCGTCCAAGGGCATTGAGGCGCTATGCTACGATGCGCGAGGCCGCTCCCCGTCGGGGATTCTAATCCACCCTCGGACATGGCTGTTTGTGCCGTCTTTAGTATAAAGTAGTTGATAAATAGTTTGTAAGTTTAGGGACTGATGACCCTGCAGTTAAGTCCCTTAAGTTTAACACTCATTTTGAACATCCGACCTTGGGGCGATGAGTTTGGATTTTGGAGAAATGTAGCGACACAGAAGGCAATATTCACACTACAATTTATATTAGAAAATACGTTAAAGAAAAGCAAACCTACGTTTTTAGCATCTGTAGATCTGGAGAAAACTTTTGACAATGTTGACTGGAATACACTCTTTCAAATTGTGAAGGTAGCAGGGGTAAATATAGGGAGCGAAGAGTTATATTCAACTTATACAAAAACCAGACAGCTGTGGTTGGGAAGGGAGTAAGATAGGGTAGTAGCCTTTCTCCACTGTTGTTCAATGTGTACAGTGAACAAGCTGTGAAGAAATGCAAAGAGAAATTCGGAGAAAGAATTAACGTTCAGGGGCAAGCAATAAAAACAATGCTGTTTGTCGATAACATACTAATTCTGTCAGATACAGCAAAGGACCTGAACTAGCAATTAAATGGAAAGGACAGTGTCTTGATAGGAGGGTACAACATGAACATTAAGAAGAACAAAACAAGTGTAATGGAGAGTTGAGTCAGAAAATCAGGCGATGCTGAAGGATTAAGGTTAGGTAATGAGACAATAAAAGTAGTAGGTAAGTTTTGTTATTTGGGTAGCAAAATAACTTATGATGTCCGAAGTAGAGAAGAAATGAAATGCAGAATGGCTATAGGAAGAAAAGCGTTTCCAAAGAAGCGAAATTTGTTGACATCCAATATTAATTAAAATGTTCGGAAGTCCTTTCTGAAAGAGTTTGTGTAGAGAGTAGCATTTTATGGGAGGGAAACATGGATAATAAGGAGTTCAGACAAAAGGATGGTAGAAGCTTTTGAAATGTCTTGCTACAAACGAATGATGAAGATTAGATGGGCAGATCACGTAAGTGATGGTGAGGTGCTGAACATAATTGTGAAGAAAAGGAGTTTCGGGCATATCCTGACTAAGAGAAGAGATAAATTGGTTGGAGATATACTAAGACGACTAGGAATCGTCAACTTAGCATTAAAAAGAAGTGTGTGGAGCCAAAATTGTAGAGGTAAGCTGAGGGACGAATACAGTAAGCAGATTCAAAAGGATGTAGGTTGTCGTTCTTATTCTAAGAAGAAGAGGCTTGCACAGGACAGCGTAGCGTGAAGAGCCGTATCAAAACAGTCTGCGGACTAATAAAATAGTAATAATTTCTTGTGGCTCAGTGGCCTGGTACAAGTCTTTCGATTGGACGCCACTTCGGCGACTTGAGTGTCCCTAACATATCACAGTTATCCACCTGGGGAAAGGTGACCTACAGTTTAACGTGGAATCCGAAGCATGTGTCGCTTCTGGCGTCTCATCACATCGTTGAGAGGTCATGGCTGGGTTAAAAAGCAGACTGAAAAAAAAAAAAAAGAGATTCGAGCGGGTTTCGAACCCGCGAACCTTCGGTTTCCAGTTGAGCGCTTTACCCCGAGATCACGAGGCCCGACGATCTGCGGAATGAAGACACAACAACAACGAGTAGCTGGAAAGGGGGCCATTACTTGTATCCTGGTATCAATTCATTACAACTGAAACACACAAAATCGAACCCAGCGACACTTTCACTTCATGTATCAGCAGAAGACGTCCATTTCTAAGCTGGTCAGGGGCGTGAAGATAACACAATAAAGTTTAGAAAGTGGTAGAAATAAAAGTGGGGTTACACCAAGGGTCTGCGCTTAGCCCTACCTCTTTGTCCTGATTATGGTTGGGCTGGTGAAAGATGTGAAAAAGGAAGCGCCATGGAATATGATGTTTGCGGATGATGTGGTTCTTTGTGAGCAGAGCATGGATACACTTGAAGAAAAGCTGGAGGATTGGAGGAAGGCACTAGAAGAAAGAGGGATGAACATTAGCAGGACGAAATCAGAATACTGAGCACTGAAGGATGGGCAGATAAGGTCTTGCAAGATCCAGGAGGAGGAACTGAAATCAGTCTGTAAATTTAAGTACCTGGGGTCGTACATACAGAGGGACGAAGAACTGGAAAGCGAGGTACAGCACCGAATAAACTGTGGTTGTATCAACTGGAGGAGTGTTGTGTGACGAGAAGGTGAGCAATGGGTTGAAAGGGAAAGTGTACAAGTCGGTGGTAAGGCCTGCTAAGATATACGGGGCAGATACATGGCCAGAAAAGGAAGATGGAAGTAGCAGAAATGAGGATGCTGAGGTGGATGTGTGGTGTAACAAGAAAGGACAGAATTAAATTTGTTAGAGGAGTATTGAAAGTGGGACCCATGGGGAAAAAGATACAAGAGAGTAGACTAAGGTGGTATGAACACTTGCAGAGAAAAGGGAAAGAGTATATCGGAGAGTTGAAGATATAAACATTGAAGGATTAAGAAGATGAAGGATACGATAGCGGGGGACCTAAGGGAGAAAGGATGGAAGAAAGAAGAAGCAGTGAATAGAGTATCGTGGAGGAGAAGGATCCAGAAGAGCAACACCGACTCTACTTGACGTGGGACGAGGCTACGATGAAGAAGAAGAAGAAGAAAGAAGAAATAAAACTGCGTAGTGCTGAAGGTGATCCATCCATTCCCACTCACAAGGAAAGTACTTGGGCTCGAACAAACACATATACGACAAAATCTTATGAGAGACAACGTAAAGGTCCCTTATTGCACTAGTGATACTCCCGCATCTGCAAAACTCTGCAGTCGTCCGTTAGAGGCCTCTGCGTGTGCCTTGCCACAGTGCACTTTGACCTGTTGGTTCGCCAGTGGGGACGGTACAGTGTGCCTCCGAAATTGCGTTTTGTGACGTTATTTGTGTGGTGAAGCGTCAGATGGGGCGCCGATTGGTAAACAATCCTGCTAATGTAACTGCGATTGATTGAGATGAAGTTACGGAGAATCCTTCTTCCTGAAGATGGTATTAGTGTAGAAGATGAATCATTCGCATGCTTTCCGGTATCTGTGATGAGCATAAGTTAGATACTGTTGTCATACTAACACCGAATGATGATAATAGGCCGGCCGCGGTGGCCGAGGGGACTGAGGCGCTTCAGTCACGGTCTGCACGGTCACTACGATCGGGGGTTCGAATCCCCCCTCGGGCATGGATATTTGTGCCGCTCTAGTTCGTAAGTAGTTCATAAGTAGTTTGTAAGTTTAGGGACTGATGACCCCGTAGTTAAGTCCCATAGACTATACAAACAGTTGAAACAGTTGATGATGATAGGGATGATAATGACGGACACCTCATTGCAAGCGATAGTGCTACGGCAAGTACGGGAAGAGGCGATGGAAGTAGTAGCGGTGAATACCAATCTTCTTCCGAGAAGGAGGTTAAATTTGCAACTATCATCATGGCTTTTGATGACAGTACGCTAGAGAACATGTACGATGATTAATTATAAGATTTCTGCATTACGTATGGCGTCTACAATTTAAAAAAAATGTTCAAATGTTTGTTAAGCTTATGGGACTTAACTACGGGGTCATCAGTTCCTAAACTTACAAACTACTTATCAACTACCTTATACTAAGGACGGCACAAATATCCATGCCCGAGGGGGGATTCGAACCCTCGACCGTAGTGGCCGTGCAGACCGTGACTGGAGCACCTCAGTCCCCTCGGCCACCGCGGCCGGCGTCTACAATTACATCTACAGTGCTATCTAGTGCATGATTGCAGAGTTTTACATACAAACGACACCCACCAGCACATTGAGGTGTACGTAGAGATAATGTTTGTTCGAGTCCATGTACTTTCCTTGTCAGTAACGACGTCAAGTGGGAGACACCTAAGTGCTGCTCTTCACAGACCGAAGAATGAGCTTCGTGTCTGGAATTCTAGCCCAGCGACTTGTTCTCTATTATCGAAGCACTTAAGGCGAAACACAGTCGATTAGCGGCCGAGTGACGGCAGCGCTTAACAGGTGGTTACCACGCTCGTCGTTTGCAGCGGCATGTCTGCTGTGTGCATTCCAATGACGGCGCGTGCCCGGTTTAGCTGATGACGTCACAAAGACGTCACACGAGCTTCGGCGAACGGCGCCGTGGCTGCTTGCTGCGTGGCAAGTGGAGCCGGTCGTACCGGTGTCTGGCGGGTACGCACCGAGGGAAAGCCGCTGGTGCTGGCGAGGGGGCGTGACCCCGTGACCCCGCCGACGCCGTCTGGAGGAGAGGCAGCCGACCCACCGACAGGCCGCCGTCGCTGGCTGACTGGCTGGCCGCTGGGGCACAGCCCAGTGCCTCGTCTCTATACTCCGTTCACCGAAACGAGAGACGGTCTGTAAACACAGTGAGGCGCGCGACCAGGGGTGGCCAAAACCAGTGAGCTCAATACTAAACTGGGTCTGTGTCTGACGAAGGCCGCCTGCAACAGTGGCCGAAACGTCGGTGGAATTTATAAAATGACGACGCGGTTTCATACCCAGAAGAATTTTATTGATATTGACAACAGCCTTGGAAGCCTACGTTTGTACATAACCTGTTTAATTAACAACAATTTATAAACAGTATCTTTCTGACGAGATTCCATACTACGAATTGTAGGGATGTGTAATGAAGTTGCCAGGATGGCAGCTCGGATGTACACTGAAAAGTATCCGGAACGAGAAGGAAGACATTCCTGTGCAGAGACGTTCCAGGGTGTAGTAAAACAAGCTAGAGACACTGGGGAATTGCGCCCGGTGAAACGCCAGCGAAGTACGCCTGTGCGAAATCGTAACAGTGCCATTACGTTGGATATGGTACATGCATATCCACACAGCAGTACAAGAACGCTCGCTAGGGAGTTACAAATCTCATGCTGTTCGGTGCATCGCATTTTGAAAGACGCAAAAATACCCCCATACCACCGGCACGTGCCCCAAAGGCTTTCAGTGGATGACAAGGTTGCCCATCACATTTGCGCTTCCGTAAAGAGTGCGTGAGGCAGATTATCTACACACAAACACACACACAAATTAAAAAAAAAATGTTTGTATAGCTTATGGTACTTAACTAAGGGGTCATCAGTCCCTGAACTTACAAACTGCTTATGAACTAACTAAGACTAAAGACGGCACATATATCCATGCCCGAGGGGGGATGCGAATCCCCCACCGTAGTGGCAGTGCAGACCGTGACTGGAGCGCCTCAGTCCCCTCGGCCACCGCGGCCGGTTACTCATCAACACCAATGGACCGTCAATTACTGGGGTGGTATCATCGGTAAGCTTGTTGTTGGGCTTCATTTTTTTGAATGCAGGCTGAACGGGGCAATGCACAGCAATTTCCATCAGGACCAACTGCCTATTCTACTCGACGATATTGATTTAAGAACGAGGCAAATGATGTGGATGCAACAGGATGATGCATCCAGCCACTCTACTGCTTCTGCACGCCAGGCTGCAAGGGATCTTTTTCTCAATAAGACAATAGGTAGAAATATGGTTGTACAGTGGCCAGCTAGGTCGCCAGATCTGTCGGTCCTCAACTTCTATTCAAAAATGTTCAAATGCTTGTAAACCTAAGGGACTTAACTAAGGTGCTCATTAGTCCATAAACTTACAAACGTCTTACACTAAAAGCAATTTATTCTGAGGACAACAGAAATACCCATACCCGAGGGAGGACTCGAACCCTCGAGCCGCGACGGAGTGACCAAGCGTATGGAGGCGCTGTGCTTCGATGCGCGACGCCGCTACCCGTCGGGGGTTCGAATCTTCCCTCGGGCATGGATGTTTGAGCTGTCTTTAGTATAAGGTAGTTCATAAAAAGTTTGTAAGTTTAGGGACTAACGACCCCGCAGTTAAGTCCCATAAGCTTAACAAACATTTGAAGATTTGAACCTCCGACGGCGAACGGCCGCGCGCACCGCAGCTGGACGCCTTAGTGCGCACGGCTGTTCTGCCGCGGCCGACTTCTATTTCCGGTGTACAATATGGTGTACGCAGAATTATGTGAAAACAGTGACGAGATGAAAAATCGCATAAGGCAGGCCTTCTCTGTACTTTATCGGTCATATGATGTACTGCGCACTACAGTTAGCTTTCGTTCTCGACTGGAACGATGTAGAGAACAAGATAGTGGTTTGTGCGAACACCTGCAGTAAGGTACGGCACCAATGAAATAGTGATAACGTTTTGATTCCTCTTTCTCTGTTTCCCTTTGTTGAGCTCTAAGCATCTGAAGGGCACTTTACTTTGAACCGATGATTTTATTTATTGTATGTGGACTGTTAATTGATTAAGTGTCAAAAATGAAGAATCAATTGGCTTTATGTTAATTCAGGAATGCGAATCAGTTACAGAAAATTGTTTTGACAGCGACTAAGTAATGTATTAACTGTTCAATTGCTTAGGTTGCTTCGTAAATGTCACTAATGAGTGCAGTAATTTAGCAAAACTGAAACAATTTTGTCTAGTTTTTTCGGGGTTTTATTAATCTCAGAAATTCGTCAAATTAGATAGATATTATAGTGTTTGGTATACAGTAGGTGAAACGCGTGGTCGTTGCGTGAAATCGTCTTGAAATGGAAATGAGCGTATGGCTTTCTTGGCCGGGAGATCCCTTGCGGGATTGTTCGGCCGCCTTAGAGTAAGTCTTTCTATTTGACGCCGCGTGGGCGACTTACGTGCCAATGATGATGAGATGATGATGATTAGGACAACACACAACACCCAGTCCCCTGCCGGGAATCGAACCCGCGCCTCCTGCGTGGTAGTCAGCGACGCTACCGCTGAACTACGGAGGCGGACATCGTCTTGAAAATGATACTGTATGGTGCTGTATTACTAGCACCTTTGAAGGGCGAAGAAGATTACTGCGTGATATAATTTTGTATGTTTATGTGTAATCAAGGGCGGATTTGGGGGCGGGGGGGGGGGGGCACAGCGGTACGTGCCTCTCAGACAACCTGACAAGAAAAAAGAGTCAGAGACAGACAGAGAGAGAGGGGGGGGGGGAGAGAGGGAAGGGAACATAAGAATAATTAACGTTTATTTACAGACAGTATGTAACTGAGTTTCAGTAGGAAAAATTCGTGTAATTAACATAACGTAAATAGACTTTTTTGTGTTATGCTTCCTTTTAATTGCTTCTCGCTCCTTTTTTGTGAGTAATTTACGATAAAACTAAATAAAAACTATTGCTTTGTGATTGTTGGGAGATAAAAGAAATATTGTGTACGTTTTATTTATACGTAAATAAAGTCAAAGGATTGAACTATGCTAAAGAAATCGTGAATTTCCAGGGCTGTGTTCAGGCTGGCGCATTCAAGTGTTTTCGGTAATCATTTTATTATTCTAGATTCTTTTCCTAGACACTAAGAAACAGTATTGCTATGCATTATTAACAGTTTTATTTGAAGCTACACTTTTCGATTTTCCAGTAACTGGAGCAAATTAGAAATTTCAATTGCATTTTTCCGCACATCAGATACAAGGGATTTTCGTGCCAGTAGAAATTCTTCTAGAAAGACAATCAAGCGTATTTTTGTAGATCGGGAAAGCTTTCTTGAAAACTCATCACGTTTTGCGTAGTAACTTTACAAAGCACGAAACAGACATTGATTCAGTACAACGCGACACAGGGGATCTGATTTTAGGTTCTGAGGGAATATCAAATTTAGCGGTACATACTGCCTGTTTGATGGTTGCTCAGTGCATTGTTTGATAATAAAACAGCTACGCCGGAGGCAGTATTGTTTGTCCACGGTAAGATGATTCGTGTGCTGTCTGATTTCGACGGCAGGAGGCGTGTACCATGGCTGCCGGACACTGCCAACCGTAGGGAGATGCCCCTACACGTAGGGGCATCTCTTTTATATAGGGACGGATTTCCGATCTGTTTACAAAACGTAGGGACTTTTCTCAGAGATGATGTTGAATAAAAGTACCTTTTAATGTTAATAAAGGGGAAATATTACTGACCAATACGTAAATAGCTTCTTTTGTTTAAAAAAGAATTATACCCCCTTTTCTTTTCTTTTTTGTGGTAAATTTTGAAATTTTTTCCTATTTAATGTGGTTTAAGCATTGTAATATTTTTGTACTCATTGGCACTTGAAAATGGCGCCATAAAGCACAGAAACTGATAGTGAATTAATGGTACTAACAGATGGGAGTATATTAAAAAGTTTTTTCTAAGAAGCGACTGTGGCTTTGGAACATACTTTGGGTGTTTCCTATATTAGTTATATGTGATAATGACTGTAATAAAATAATATGTGTGTGTGTGTGTGTATTTTAAAATTAGTCTCACAACGCATTTAACGACGTGTTCACCCTTCTCAGCCTTGAGCACCCCGCCCCCTCCCTGCAGAAAAAAATTCTATAAATACAAGAAATGTATTCGCAGTTGCGAATATTAATCAGCATCAGCTGTATGGTGTAATGGTGACATATGAAATTTTGTGCCGGGCCGGGACTCGAACCCGGATTTCCCGCTTATCGCGAGTGATCGCGTTTCTATTATGCTACCCGCGCACGCTTCCCGGAACGACCCGAAACCCTCATATGCCACACGTTGTTTACTGCCCATGAGTGCTCGTACATTCTAATATGTAATTCCCGCACAGGGTGAGACTTCTTAGTACATTTGTCGCAAGCCTTGCCGCCGCGTTGGAGTAGCCGAGCGGTCAAAAGCGTCTCGCTGCGTCGCTGCGGAGCGCGCGGTTGCTCGCCGTGGAGGTTCGAGTCCTCCCTGGGGCATGGGTGTGTGTGTGTGTGTTTGTCCTTAGGTTAGTTTACCTTGGTTTAAGTAGTTTGTAAGCTACGGACTGATGACCACGCAGTATGGTCCGATAGATTTACAAACATTTGAACATTTGAATTTGCAAGCCTTGCTATGACTAGTTTTAAATACGATGTGCAGTGTCTGTGTTTATAGATAGAACTAAGCAAATGTCCTTCAGACATGCATAAAGAAATAAAAACATTGCGTTTTGCTGATGACATTGTAATTCTGTCAGAGACAGCAAAGGATCTGGAAGAGCAGGTGAATGGAATGAACAGTGTGTTGAAGAGAGCGTATAAAATGAACATTAACAAGAGCAGAACAAAGATAATGGAATGCAGTCTTAGAAAATCAGGCGATGCTGAAGGAATTAGATTAGGTAACGAAACAATGAAAGTGGTAGATGAGTTTTGTTAGTTGGGGAGTAAAATAACACATGACCATCGCAATACAGAGGATATAAAATGCAGAATGGCAATGGGAAGAAACGCATTTTTGTAAAAGAGAAATTTGCTAACATCGAATATTAATTTAAGTGTAAGGAAGTCTTTTCTGAAGGCATTTTTGTGGAGTGTTGCCTTGTGCGGGTGTGAAACATGGAAGATAAACAATGCGGACAGGAAGCGAATAGAGGCTTTTGAAATGTGGTGCTACAGAAGAATGCTGAAGATTAGGTGGGTAGATCACGTAACTAATGAAGAGGTTCTCAACAGAATTTGTGAGAAAAGCAATTTTTGGCATACCTTGATTAGAAGAAGGGATCGTAAATTTAGCATTGGAGGGAAGTGTGTGGGGTAAAAATCGGAGACCAAGAGACGCATATAGTAAGCAGATTCAAATGGATGCGGGTTCTACATCTACATCTACACACATACTCCGCAATCCACTCCCAAATAGAACGAGAAAAAAAAAGAATGCCTATTTGCCTCCGTACGAGCCCTAATTTCTCTTATGTTGTCTTTGTGATCACTACGCGAAATATAAGTAGACGGCAGCAAGATCGTACTACGCTCAGCTTCAAATTCGGGCCCTCTAAATTTCCTAAACAGAAATTCACATAAAGAACGTCGTCTTTCCTCCAGTGATCCCCAATCGAGTTGCCGGACACTGACGCATTGGTCGAACCTACCAGTAACAAACCTAACTGCTCACCTCTGAACTGCTTCTATGTCTTTCTTTAAACTGATCTGCTGCGGGTCCCAAACACTTGAGCAATATTCAAGCCGTGGTCGTACAAGCGTTTTGTACGCGGTCTCCTTTACAGATGAAGTACACCTTCCCAAAATTCTCCCAATAAACCGAAGTCGGCTGTCCGCCTGACAACTGTTCTTACATGTTCGTTCCATTTCGTATCGTTTTGCAATGTTACGCCTAGATATTTGAACGACGCGACAGCATCAAAAAGCTCACTAATAATGCTGTATTCGAACTTTATGGGATTGTTTTTCCTACTCATGAGCATCACCTTTTTTCTACATTGAGAGCTAGCTGCCATTCTTCATACCAACTAGAAATGTTGTGTAAGTCATCCTGTATGCTATTACAGTCAGTTAAAGACGACACCCTCCCATACAGCGCAGCATCATCAGCAAACACCCGCAAATTACAAGTTACTCTGTCCATCAGATCATTTATATATATAGAAAATAATAGCGGTCCTATCACACTCCCCTGGGGCACGCCGTTCTTGTGAGGAGATGAAAAGTCTTGCTCAGGATAGAGTAGGGTGGAGAGCTGCATCAAGCCAGTCTCCTGACTAAAGACCATAACAACAACACCTGTATGAACATGTGCCCTTCGTGGTGTGTCGTTTCTTTGTCTTGGAGTGTTCTCTCCTAGCCAGTTTCATTCTTCCCACCCTGCTTACGTGAGGTTATATCACGGCGTGACTGGGCAGGCTGCGGCGGCCGGCAGGCCTGTGCAGCTTGTCTGGCCTGGCGCGGCGCCACGAGGTGCCGGGTTGACGACCAGGCGAGGACAGCTGCCCTCTGCTGCGTCTGCGTCTGGCGCGGCAGGTCTGAGTCACGGGCCGGCTGCCCCACAGTCCAGACAAAGTAGGGTTTCACCTCGGAATGAGAGGTAACAAGCTGAATATTTGCATGAGCCTTTGTTTTGGCATTTTAAATGATGTGTCAAAAGTCTCATAAAATCTCGTTTCCGCGTCTTAAGATATTAAAGGTCAAAGGTCACGAAAATTAGTTTTACGCAAAACATCTCACTTCCTATGGGTTAAATGGTATTTGCATCTTAGATAAAAGTTGTAGAGCATGCAATTCTCTACAATTTTTGTTTTAAACATTTTTTTGTGCAATTCATCGTTTTTTAGATAGAGCGCGGAGAGCGCACAGGTCACAGCGCTCAAACATATAAGACGTAATACGAGGTCAGCTGCGAATCACAGTCAATGGTACGTTGGATAAAACAATTATAATTGTAAATAAAATTTCATTATTTACGAGTGATGATGATCAATAAGATGAAAATTGAGACCTATGTATGATTAATAATTAAAGTGAATAAAAATATTCCTCACGTTTGAACTTCTAATTGTAATAAATGAATCATACATGACTACTAAATAAAGATTTTTTATTTAATATATTGTTGCTTCAAATATAATTAAGTCTTAATCAAAGTTAATTTTATTCTTTTCTACATGAAACATAATTCAGATATATTAGAATATAATTAAAATATACTTGAAGTATTTGGTTTCATAACTTTATAATTTCACGAAATAAGTAAATATTATTAAACAAATCTTTTTGATTTATGAATAACATTATGAAATATTGAACATAATTCATAAAGAATGAAGGTTTGTTATTGTAATTGTTGCAATGATTTATTAACTTTAAACCACCTACCATAGACTGGTATTCGCGGTTGACTTGCATTACGTCTTATATGTCTTTGCGCTGTGACTTGTGCGCTCTCCGCGCTCTATCTAAAAAACGATGAATTGCACAAAAAATGTTTAAAACAAAAATCGTAGAGAATTTCATGCCCTACAACGTTTATCACAGATTCAAATACCATTTAACGCATAGGAAGTGAGATATTTGCGAGGAACTGATTTTCGTCACCTTTGACCTTTAATATCTTAAGACGCGGACACGAGATTTTACGAGACTTTTGAAACATCATTTAAAATGCCAAAACAAAGGTTTATGCAAATATTCAGCTTGTTACCTCTCATTCTCATCATTTGACTGGACTACCACACCACGGCGAGCCCCGCACCTTGCAGCCGCACCGACAGAACGAGGGAAAATGGCAACCCTCGAGCAGTGTTGCCAGAGCTAGCGCATTTTCCCTACACGTAGGTACTTTTAAGCATTAAAATCATGTGGGGAATTTTCATCCAAAAGTCCCCAACGCGTAGGTACTTCGGTAAAATTTTACAGTCGCCCACACATGCCTAACGGGTAATGTTGGCAACAGAACAGTTGTCAGCACGCGGGAATGAAGCCGACCAATTGTGGCAGAGTTTGAAGTAGCCAATGATATTTTAGATGGCATAGTTCTTTTCTGTTCGTAGTAAACAATATTAATTTGAAAACTTAGTTTCGGACACATTAAAATTGATGCGAAATTTGACGATTTAAAAGTATTTCAGTGGAATGGAGAATCGGTTTAAAAATACTGTTAGAAAATGTCAGCACAAGGACAATTTATTGTTTCCATGAACGAAAGACATTTTATTACCTCGACTAGACTTATTTATTTACGTCATGACGATATTGTAAGGTAACCCTTAAGGTAAGCCTTACATTATAACGAGTAATGAGCTTCATTTTGAACATATTATTCTTTTGAACCTGTTTATAGTGAATATGTAGTAATTAACTTCTTATGTGACTTAATTAATTATCGTGATGACAATGTATGTAGGTAACTAAATTGTGAACATTTTCTGTCAATTATTTATTATCTGTATTGTAATGGTTTATGCACTAATTATTTTATTTTCTTTCTACTTTGTATGTTTTCTATAAGACTGTGATTACTTGTTATGTTTAATTTGTCAATGTAAAATATTTATCTGTGAACAGTTATCGATATGGCTCCTCAGGTCAGAGACTTTATGGTATAGCAGCGCTCCCCTGTGGGAGAGCAGGCAAGCAGCAGTATCTGCCGCCCCGTGACGTAGATCAGACGTTCGTACGCGGTCCGCGGAGTGCTCAAACAATATAAGTGATAAAGTTGAAACAAAGTGAAAGTTCTAATTTGTTATAAGTGCAACGATATGAAAGTTGATGTGAAACCAGTGAACATAAGTGAAGTAAGAATTGATTTTAATGAAACATTTATTCGTTCGTTCTGATGAGGCAGAAATTCGTTACGTGTTCGGTAACCGTCCCAGACGTACGAAAAGTGGTAGCGTCATCGCGGACGCTAACGGTCGTGATTAATTACGCGATTCGCGAAGCATCACAGCGAACTGCTAGCAAGCTGCCAAAGGAGGATCCACCATCAAAATGATTTTCTGTATGAATTTATGTATCATTTATATGACTGCAGAGCACCACGTCGCTGGACTGATAAATAAGATAAGTTAAATGCTATTGGTTGTAATTTACTGTGAATGCATGTTTAAATTTTGTAACTACAGGAACATTAGACAGTACTTTTGCTATCTTATTTGAACAACTAATTAACCACATATGATTAGTATGACAATCCTCAATAATGCATGAATAATATTACTACACAATTTTACAATCAAGTGAGTGTCATTAATTATTAAAGACTGTGATAATAATTTCAGTTGAGATAATTTTGCTAAAATAGATGATAGAAGATAACAGACAGTTGAATTAATGAATAATTTTTCTATTTCGTTTTGCACTGAGTTCAACAATAATAGCCACCGCCACATCTATCCCATAAAGAACCAAACTCGTACAATTGCCGTATGCATAGCATCAATTAAGACTGATTTACTAAAATTTCCTATTTGCTTGGGTGGATTTTTATTAGATACTGACTATAGTGATTGGACTGCACCCACTTGCCAATCACTTGATGCTAAAAATCCTACTATTCATAATTTTCTAAATTATCATTGCCATTAGCGTACTAATTGAGTTGTGCGCATTGCACAGACGGAGTAAGTTAATTTCTGCTATCTGTGTGTGTACAGTCTCTGTAGGAGAGTTTCTAAGGAAAGGAAAGTTGAGTGATCTTTTGAATTTAACGTAACCAACCACAAAATTAAGGTCAGGTTTGTTATGTTGCTCAAACATTACCGCAACAGCCACCACAGTTAATAACACGTAAAACAATTTTTTTTTACCTCCACTCACACTTTTCTTCAATAAAATAAACACCTTTCACCCAATATCCCCAACAAATATATTTTCTTTCCTTACAATATACTAGTTAGTACTTGTAAATGAGAGGTTACTGACAAGAAAACGCTAAAACATTTGCGACAGCTAACGTTATAATAAACAAAGCGCTAGATATTCGTTGATAACATAGCATTACTCTTTGAAAATATGAATCATGCAGACTGACGGACTTTTTTTTTTTTTTTTTTTTTTTTTTTTTTTTTTTTTTTTTGGTGCTGACTGTGAACTAGATAATTACTGCTGTTCCTACTCTACGGTTGATAGTGTCTCGATGTGTCCTTCTGCGGTAATCAGTTATCCTCGTGTAAGTGCACTCGGAATTAGCGGCATATTTGAGGAAACTAATTAATGTTGTTCCTCTCTATGGTTGACAGGTTCTTGATGTACCCTTGTCCGATCGATAAATCAGTAATCCTCTTGTAACAGAGAACTTTGAATTCGCGGCATAATCTACACTTTCCTCCATCAATCAGTAACAATCAGTCAATGGAAAAACATATGTAGCAACTGAAGCATGATGCCAAATATTTATTTTAAAGTTTTCCACAATAGTAACATGTCACATTAATCAACTGGTTATCCTCTGTTGGCTGGACTCCTGGATTCAGCCCCTCCCAGATGCAAATCCTGGCTACGACCTAATGTAGGGGCATTAATGAGGTAATAGGGAGAAAGTAGGGAAAACGTAGGTACATTTTTGTGAGACTGTAGATATTTTCTCTCTTTGCCATCTGGCAACGCTGCTCTCGAGTGTTGTTGGAGGACGCAGCATACATAAGCAGGGACGATAGGGTTGGACTTTACTGGTGATTGGCTACATGTGGTTCGGGAAGGAGATTCATCGGGAACGTCCTACCTCAGTAGGAGGTGGGGCCAACGTGTGGTGGCCTTGCGCTGCACCTTATGACCCACTGCACGTATGAGGCGGTTGTGTGAACGACCAGCCTTATCATAAAGGATTGGTTGAGTTTGTTTATGTTCTAGGAGTCGATCCAATTATGATATTGTAGAAAGATATAAAAAAAGCCAAGATCGCTGATCATCAATTTTTATTTAAGACGACCGGTTCCGCTGAACTATGTCAGCATCATCTGGTCCAATAAAATCATTTTACAAGGCCATAATCTTGTAATGTAATCAGTTTCTATAAAACATAATTTACAGTGCATAGGTGCACTATGTCATTAAAATCATTTTACAAGGCCATAATGTTGTAATGTAATCAGTTACATTACAAAATTATGGCCTTGTAAAATGATTTTATTGGACCAGATGATTCTGACATAGTTCAGCGAAACCGGTCGTCTTAAATAAAAATTGATGATCAGCGATCTTGGCATTTTTATATCTTTCTACAATAAAGGATTGGGCAGTTCGCTTAATGTAGTCCCGGGTCGTGGGATTTCAGCAAGGTCTCACCTTGCACAGCACAGGAGTTGTTATATCCCAAGCACAAATTTCTTTGCCACCAATGAAATTCGCTGTGACATTAGCCAATGGGGGACGACCTGGAGCCGACCGCGGTGGCCGAGGGGACTGAGGCGCGTAAGCCACGGTCTGCATGGCCACTGCGGTCGGGGGTTCGAATCCCCCCTCGGGCATGGATCTTTGTGCCGTCCTTAGTATTAAGTAGTTCATAAGTAGTTTGTAAGTTTAGGGACTGATGACCCCGTAGTTAACTCCCATACGCTATACAAACATTTTTTTTTGATGACCTGGAAAGTGTCATCAAAACGACATGTAAACAGACGCCATCTTGATTTGCCGTATATCTCGTAGTTTTAGTTTTATAACTTGCGGTAATCTTTTTCAGAGCGTCTGCACGGCCGCAACAGTCGGTTGTTCGAATCCCCCCTCGGACATGGATGTTTGTGTCGTCTTTAGTATAAAGTATTTCATAAGTAGTTTGTAAGTTTAGGGACTGATGACCCCGCAGTTAAGTCCCTAAGCTAAACAAACATTTGAACAATTGATTTTTTGTTTCAGGGCAACAGATCATCAAAGATGAATAACAAAATAGTATCCGGATCAATGTCTATAACTAAATTAAATAAAAACATACATTAACAATTAAAAGAAAAAAACCTGCGAAAACTGTAGTGTATACTATGTTCGAAATGTCACAGGCGTTAAGTTGTCGTGGAGTAGTGGTTAGGGTTGTAGAATACCAAGCAAGAGGTACCGAGATCCAGTCTTCTCCACTGACAATATATTTTTGAATCTGATCGTTTGTATCACACTGTAGGAGTTACTTATTCATAACACATTTTGGGATTTTCTTATTCAGCAAGTTAACCAGTACTCAATGTTCTTGTTGGCATCATACGCAGGCAGCGCAATCAAATTTGTCCTTGTTATGTACCCTGTGATCCTTCTGCGTTTCTCTTGGCAGATTCATGCACTTCGCAAACCGCGTGACCTACGCCGACCGCGTGACCTCGGCCGCCGCCCCCACAGCAGACCTACATGGCACCGTGGCCTCACGTCATGGAGATTTCGCCGTCTCCACCTCACCTAAATATCTCCATGGACATCAAGCAAGACGCCACTCAGCACCGTCTATGACTTCACCTGAGCCGCAGGTGAATAGTTGTTACAGTTGACATTGAATCTTGCACCCGTACCTTTCCTGACAACTAGACCGGGACGAGTACTCAACTAATGGCAGATAGAATGAAACAACAAAAGGCGACGAGGTCACAACACACCCCACAGCGAGTATTTCCTATGCCAGGTGACAGATTTTCTTTCCTTATATGTTCCATGGTAATTTCATTGGTTAGATGTGAAACAGCCTCAGAAATAGCTGATGTGGAACTGAACAGACCCGCGGATCCATTATTGTAGCTTTGGACAAAAACACGTTTTGTTCCAGAGCCACCAATCGGTTAATTATGCCTTGTAATAAGTCATTTTGCACTGATCTGCTGTATTCTGTAGATGGTGAACTCATTCACACAACGAAAGTAGAGTTATATCCCACTACAGTTTCAAAAGAAAAATTTTAATATTTACAGAAAATTGCAAAAAAAAAAAAAAAAAAAAAAAAAAAAAAAAAAAAAAAAAAATATGTAATGTTAAATAAAAATATCGGCACCTGATATATGCATTTTGATATTGATAAAGAACCTTTCGTCGTCAGCTAAACTCTTGACTCAGTAGAAAGTCTCTAGTACCGGCCGCCCCTTTTTACCCCACGCCCAATCAAACAAAAGAAGTCTCACTGTGATAATTCGTCGCGCACTAATTACGTTCAACTGGTCGCAGTCTGTTTACATTGCCAGTCACAAGCAGCGTATGCTTGCCGAAGACCCATGCGCATGCACACTTATATATGCCGTTGCCGTTCAATTATGACACCGTTAATCGAACTTACACCCATCACGTATACTCGTCTGCACAGTTGAAGGACAACGCTTACCAAGATCTTGCACAAACACTGCTAGAAACAGGAGCAAAGTACTCCCAGTAGACGTTGTTGCTCACTCATCAGCAACTTCTCGAAAAATAATAGAGTAATAATTCCTTAGATATTGAAGAATGTGGAAGAAAATGTGTACGCTATGGACCGACGCATACAATATAGCAATTTTGATTGTTTTCAAATGTTCAAATGTTTGTATAGCTTATGGGACTTACAAACTACTTATAAACTAGCTAACACTAAGGACGGCACAAATATCCATGCCCGAGGGGGGATTCGAACCCCCGACCGTAGTGGCCGCGCAGACCGTGACTGGCGCGCCGCAGTCCCCTCGGCCACCGCGGGCGGCCTGGATTGTTTTGTATTATAGTAATGCACTTATTAAACGTGAAAAATATTTGCAATGTTTCTGTAATTTAACGGAAGTTCTAGAATTTATTAGTTTTAAGTTACAAAATTATTTTGTCTTCCAACAGATAGCGAATACAATAATCATTTTTCTTACTACACAGAACACACACACAGTTTTTCAAATGTTGCCTCCTTCCTTAAGATCTTTATTCTTGAAATTTTCGTCCAAAGGAAGATACGTTTCTACTAGGAAATCCTGTAGGTTCTCAAAAGTACTCTGTTTCGTCAGAATAGACCATTTTTATATGTTAAAAATTTTGTTCGGATTGTTTTTATTCTGGAAGATTATAACGTTCAAATAGTATTTTCGGTCATCTTTCCTATAAAATATTTCTCATTTTTCTGATATTAAAGCATGAAAATCATTAAATATCAACACTGCATCACGCGATCGAAAATCCTGTTATTGGCTGAAGCACTGGTGACGTCACACGTAACGATGAAGACGAAGCTATATGGATATATTACAGCAATGGTAGTGGCACTTACTAGACTGCATAATTTTTTTTTGAAATGTCTTGGTCGCACTGTTATTATTTTAACATTACGCGTTTCGATTCATCATCATCAGATAACTTAAAAAACGATGGTAATTAAAATACATCTTATTGGAGATGTTGTTCAATCTGTACATTTGAGTAAACTGAAGGAATGCAAGGAGTAATTTGGAGAGGAAATTAAAGTCCAGGGAGAAGGAATAAAAAAACTTGTGGTTTGCTGGCGACATTGTAATTCTGTCAGAAACAGCAAACGACCTGGAAAATCAAACGGAATGGACAGTTTCTTCAAAGGAAGGTATAAGATGAACATTAATAAGAGTAAAACAAAGGTAACGGAACGTAGTGTTAGAAAATCATGCGATTCTGATGGAATTAGATTAGGTAATGAGACGATAAAAATAGTAGATGTGTTTTGTTATTTAGGTAGCATGATAACTTCTGATGGTCGAAGTAAAGAAGACATAAAATGCAGAATGGCTATAGGAAGAAAAGCGTTTCTGAAGAAGCGAAATTTGTTGATATCGAATATTAGTTTAAATTTTAGGAGGTCTTTTCTGAAAACATTTCTCTGGAGTTAGCATTGTATGGGAGTGAAACATGGACGATAAAGAGTTCAGACAAAAAGATAGAAGCTTCCGAAATGTGGTGCTACAGACAAATGATGATGAATAGATGGATAGATCACGTAAATAATGAGGAGGTGCTCAACAGAATTGGGGAGAAAAGGAGTGTGTGGCATATGCTGACTAAGAGAATGATAGGTTAGTGGGACACATTCTGAGGCATCTAGGAATCGTCAACTTAGCATTAGAAGGAAGTGTGTGTGGTAAAAGCGTAGAGGGAGACTGGACGAATATAGTAAGCAGATTCAAAAGGATGTAGGTTTCCTTACGTATTCTTAGATGAAAAGGCTTGTACAGGACAGGGTAGCGTGGAGAGCTGCATCAAACCAGTCTGTGGACTGAAGATCACAACAACAATACGCCCTTTCATTATCTCATAACGCCTGTCGTAATTAGGCACTAGAATCGCGGGAAGCAAACTGTATCAATTACAGCTACATTGATAAAAACAAGTATATTAGACATATAACTGTCAGTCCTCAGTTAATAGGATAGTAGGAACGTCACTTATTACGAAAGCTGTGTATTTGGCCCAGGGGTAATATTTTGCCTCCCATCCTGGCGGCCTCGCGTGATTATGTTAGCAACACCATCAAAACGGCAGAAAAATCTTTGCCAAGATGCTAATATTCTTAGAAATCCACATAGAATGATTTGATTGGTATTTCGTACGGACATAGAAGTAAATTAATGATGCTGTTCGTGCTCTACAGTTGACAGGTTCTTATAATTATATACCCTTATCCACTCAGTAAAAGTAAATGACCTCGTAAAGCGAAGTTTCCATGACTAAACAGTTACGTTGTCATGCGATTGACTGATGTCGTCAAATGATAGTCAACATTATCACGCGAGGCCATCGGGACGGTAAGTAAAATGTAACCGGTGTAGGAAATATAAAACTGCAGCGGCATCTAAATAAAAGTTTAATTTTCTCCTTAAAAGTGCTGTCGTCGCCCTATGTTTGTGGTTCTATAGCAATACTAATACATTGACCATGCTACAATAAACAGGCCCATAATATTACAGAACTCACACTGTTTCCTGATTTCGAAACAGTGTTTCGAAACATCACACTTGCGGTTTCAATTGTTCCGAAACCGTCAGATATTTCAGTTTTCCCATCTCTAGTGCAAAGTATTCAGGACTTGCATTGCAGAGCTCAGCGGTGCGTTGTTATGGGAAGTGACTATTTCGAAGGACATTAAGTGTGGTTAATAGTTAATCTAAATTAATGTTATATAACTATTCAGTAAGAGGTTGTATAACTCTGTTACACTCCTGGCGATAGCATTGTCTCCAATGAGCACTCGCCGCCAAGGACAATGTACTACCGAAGTCTTCAAGCCTGTTCTTAACCCTTTCATTCCCAGAGTTGTTCCTAGACAACTTATTAAAAGCTGATTTATACCTTATTTTATGTATCAATCCTGAACGTCACATTGTTGTTGATGAACAACATGCTTCTGGACGACATTATGCCGCATGCTATGGCGTGTAGCCATTTGTGAGGCATTAATCTACCCGTCTTTGAGGTTGTGTTACGTTGTCGTCTATATGTGGCTGTGAGTGTGAGCATAAGCGTGGTACATGTTATTTTATTTCAGCAGGAATTATCTTGTCCTTAGTCCTGTGGCGAAGATTATACTAGCATTATTGATCTCGCAGTGTTAACTATCAACAAAATAATGTCCCAAGGGAAAAGTACATTGATACAAGCGTCTGTGTTGTGCATGAAATACATGACATAAAAAGACATAGTCACAGATTAAATGACATCAACTGCGTATGGGAAAAGCTGAAAATGTGTACCCAGCCGGGACTCGAACCCGGGTCTCTTCCTTTCTAGGCAATTGCGCAGACCACTACACCACTGGTGACTCAGTGATCACCGCACCTGCAAAGTCTACCTAAGCACGTCTTCCGCCAGATAAAAATTCCCAGCTTTTCCCTATCCACATTACTCAGACCCGTAGTTTCAGAAACTAATTCCCGTAAGCCTAAGGCCCTAAACTTGCCCACCTCTCCTCAGTAACGAAAGGACCATTGCCCATCACCGGCATATATATATATATATATATATATATATATATATATATATATATATATATATGTGTGTGTGTGTGTGTGTGGCATCTGTTCCGAAAGAACAGTCGTCACTTATAATCCTGCAGTTGTTATTCTTTCATATTCACATAATACATGACATCAACTGGGTATTTATATATATGGTCCTTTCGCTAGTGCGGAGAGGTGGGTAAGTTTGGGGAGTTACTCTTACGGGACTTAGTTTCTGAAACTACAAGTTTCAGTAACGTGGGCAGGGTAAAGTGGGAATTTGTGTCTGACGGGAGGCGTGCTATGGTAGACCTTGCAGGGGCGGTGATCACAGTGTCCCCAGTGGTGTAGTGGTCAGCGCAACTGCCTAGAAAGCAGGAGACCAGTGTTACAGTCCAGGGTGGGTACACATTTTCAGTTTTGCCCATACGCAGTTGATGTTATGTATTCTGTGAATATGAAAAAGTAACAACTGCAAGATCGGAAGTGACGTCTGTTCTTTCAGAACATACGCCACATGTACGTATAAAAAGACAATAGTTGGATGAAAAATTTTAAAACACATGTTTTGATGTTGTAGGAATGCATTGTCTCGCGGCGATAACTTTGGAAAAAAAAAAATCTCGGGTTTCCGTCCACGTCAGGTGGTTAAAACTCCACGAGCTTTCGGCCAAGCACTCCTTGGCCATTGTCAAGTGGTATTGACTGCCTAGTGGCTGCAAGTACGGACTTATATACACTAGCTGCCGGCTGTGACGTCACTGGTGCTCCACGACATCGCCATATATGGGCATGCTTTGAGTCGGGCGCATCGAACACCGACTCAAAGCATGCTCATATATGGCGATGTCGCGGAGCACCAGTGACGTCACAGCCGGCAGCTAGTGTATATAAGCCCGTACTTGCAGCCACTAGGCAGTTAGTACCACTTGACAATGGCCAAGGAGTGCTTGGCCGAGTTTTAACCACCTGACACGGACGGAAACCCGAGAACCTTTTATTCATGTTTTGATGTTTATTGCGCTGTATTAATAGAGAAAACACTGAATTTTATTTTTTCCAAAGCTGAATTCATAATGTGGGAATGGAAGGGTTAAGGAAGTGTCTGTGAGATAATGGGGAAGAATGTCGTGCTGTGAGTGAGGGGGCCAGGCGCAGCCCCGGCAGCTAGCGGCCGCCTCGCCTCCTCAGAGCGGCGTTCCTCTGGCTGTCCACGTGACGGCCTCAAGTGGAGCAGGCGGGGTCGCGACCCGCGGATGGCGTGGGCCGGCCATCTGCACGCCTCAGGCTGAGCAACGCCGCTCTCTCTCTCTCTCTACTGTCCACAGCCTGGCCTCATATGCCGAGAGTGTCACACACACACGCACTGACTGCTGATATTCTCCCGTCTTATTTTGAAACGCAACAGTCTCAGAAAAAAAATTCGTAGTTGTTATTGTTATGGTCTTCAGTCCGGAGACTGCTTTGATGCAGCTCTCCACCCTACTCTATCCTGAGCAAGCCTTTTCATCTCCTCATAAGAACGGCAACCCACATCCACTTGAATCTGCGTACTATACGCGTCTCTTGGTCTCCCTCTGCGATTCTTACCCCCACACACTTCCCTCCAATGCTAAATTTACGATTCCTCGATGTCTAAGAATGTGTCCTACCAAGCGATCCCTTCTTTTAGTCAGGGTATGCCCAATATTCCTTTTCTCACCAATTCTGTTCAGTACCTTTAGTTACGCGATCTACCCACCTAATCTTCAGCATTCTTCTGTAGCACCACATTTAAAAAACCTCTATCCTCTTCCTGTCCGCACTGCTTATCGTCCATGTTTCTCTCCGGTACAAGGCAGCACTCCACAAATGCCTTCAGAAAAGACTTCCTTACCCTAAAATTAATATTCGATGTTAGCAAATTTCTCTTTTTCTTCCCATTGCCATTCTGCATTTTATATCCTCTATACTGCGACCATCGCATGGTATTTTACTACCCAAGTAACAAAACTCATCTACCACCTTTATTGTTTCGTTACCTAATCTAATTCCTTCAGCATCGCCTGATTTTCTAAGGCCGAATTCCATTATTTTTGTTTTGCTCTTGTTAATGTTCATTTTATACGCTCTCTTCAACACACTGTCCATTCCATTCGTCTGCTCTTCCAGGTCCTTTGCTGTCTCTGACAGAATTACAATGTCATCAGCGAAACGCAATGTTTTTATTTCTTCCCCCTGAACTTTAATCCCTATTCCAAATTTTTCCTTGCTTTCCTTCACCGCCTGTTCGATGTACAAATTGAATAACATCGGAGAAAGGCTACAACCCTGTCTTACTCCCTTCCCAACTGATGCTTCCCTGTCATGCCCTTCGAGTCTAATAACTGCGGTCTGGCTTTTGTACAAGATGTAAATAACTCTCCTCTTCCTGTATTTTACCCCTGCTGACTTCAGAATATGAAAGAGTGTATTCCAGTCAACATTGTCAAACGCTTTCTCCAAATCTACAAAAGCTAAAAATGTAGGTTTGCCTTTCCTTAATCTATCTTCTAAGATAAGACGTAAAGTGAGTATTGCCTCCCGGGTTCCTACGTTCCTCCTGAATCCAAACTGATCTTCCACGACGTCAGCTTCTACCAGCTTTTCGTAGTTATCTCATGTAAAATGGTCACCTATCATGGTACCAAAGTCACAGTCCCGAAAAAAAGATCATGCCGTTCTTTCGGACTATTTCCGCATTTTGAAACAAATCATCTACGTCGACATAAATACTCTGCAGGTCACACTGAAGTGCATGGCAGAGGGTTCATCGAACCGCTTTTATGATACTTCTCTACAGTTCCATTCTCTAACAGCTCACGGGGAAAAAGGAACTGAGTCGAATCGATGATCTCAATCAGCTATCGAGAGCGTACTGAGACAAGTAGAAGGGTCTCTAGAGGGCGTGGCAAGGAGGTGTGTGCTGGAGACGAGAGGGATGCTACGCCCGGTATGGGCAGTAAACCGGAGTTGTACGTCACGTCGCTGCCTGGGAAGTAGTCAGTGTCGGCTGCGCTGCGCGACGTGTTGGTTGCAGCCATACCGAGCAATGGAACGGCTGGCCGAGCTGCCTTGATGTGTTCCGAAGGCTGTGGCGATGACAGACGGTGTGTGATGCACACATTAAGTTTGAACAAGCTACCAACGCGTCTTCCAAGACAGCGGAATCAGCATTTTATGCTACGGTGAGACAGTGCTATTGTGAGTTTGACAGTTTAACTGTGCGTTTAGTCTGATTTGGGATTCTTCTGCTTCGTTAACGGTCTCGGTTCATAGCGATGTAATTTGAATTGTCTTGTCGTCGTTGTTGAACAGAGTGATGGCTCAATCCCCCCTCCTGCAGATCAAGTTGTTGTAGTGTTACGTTTTGCTTTCATGCTGTGTACATCTACTCTCAGCTCGTGGTTAGCGAACAAGCTGCGGTTACTAACGTGGCCATGTAAAATGACGCGAAGTAGTGGCATGTATTAAAATTAAATCTTTTGAAAGTCTGGGGCATGCTACAAGACAGTTAGCTCGAATATGAAATTTTTTGGGAAGATTTATTGTTTTATATCTTGGCTGTATTATTTAAGGTTTAACCAAGATTCTTGTTTCGAGGTTCACATATTAAACACCAGCCCTTAAGGTAAGGTAAGGTAAAGCAGTCAACAATGCGAAGATTGGTTTGAACACCACAGTGCTTTACTAGGCATGGTCCTGTTTGGAGGTGGTATGCCGTTGCCTTCCTCCGAACTGACTTACCCGGCCAGTTATAGGGGGACCTACAGTTTAACGTGGGTTCCGAACCACGGCGCTACTCGGTATATTTCACATGAGCAATACTGCCAGAGGTGAAAGAAGTGGAAAGGGACAGATAAAAATCCTAGGACCTGGCGGGGATCGAACCCGCGACCTTTGGATTTGTAGTCTGGCACTCTACCACTGTGCAACCGAGGCGCACGCCCTTAAGGTATAAGGTTTATATTAACTGCATTTTTTAAGGTTGCCTTTCAGGCGTTGCTCATTTTAAAATTGCAAGAGTATTTTAAGAGAGCCAATCAGGCGTGTTGGTTGTTTAAATGATTAGGTGTTGAATTATTAACTTGACCTTAAAAGTGTCCTTATGGCGTTGGATTGTTTAAATTTATTTATTAATTTAATCTGCAAATTCTATTTTGTTGTTATGGTCTTCAGTCCGGAGACTGATTTGATGCAGCTCTCCATCCTACTCTATCCTGAGCAAGCCGTTTCATCTCCTCATAAGAACGGCAACCCACATCCACTTTAATCTGCGTACTACACGCGTCTCTCGGTCTCCCTCTGCGATTTTACCCCACACACTTCCCTCCAATGCTAAATTTACGATTCCTCGATGTCTAAGAATGTGTCCTACCAAGCGATCCCTTCTTTTAGTCAGGGTATGCCAAAAAATTCCTTTTCTCACCAATTCTGTTCAGTACCTCTTCATTAGTTATGCGATTTACCCACCAAATCTTCAGCATTCTTCTGTAACACCACATTTCAAAAGCCTCTATTCTCTTCCTGTCCGCACTGCTTATCGTCCATGTTTCACTTCCGTACAAGACAACACTCCACACAAATGCCTTCAGAAAAGACTTCCTTACACTTAAATTAATATTCGATGTTAGCAAATTTCTCTTTTTCAAAAATGCTTTTCTTCCCATTGCCATTCTGCATTTTATATCCTCTGTACTGCGACCAATTCTATCTTAATATCTATGTATTGCAGGCTAAATAAATTGTGTGTAAACTGTCCATCAATTATGAGCGAGTGAATAAACACCGGCTCAGTCCTTCCTTGATCCTCTGGTTACGTGGGGCCGGGTTCGAGATCTATCCCACGCTACAGGAACCCCTAAACCTTTCTGTTTACGATCTGATTTCTCTTATTTTATTATGATGATCATGTCTCCCTATGTAGGTAGGTGCTATGTTCACTTTCGGAAGAGAAAGTTGTTGAAAGAGATTTCACCAATAGATCTCGTCGCAACAAATAACTCCTTTTTAAAAATGATTTCCACCACAGTTCGTGTCCGGCCTCTTAACTCAGTCGACGACGTCGCTGACTACCGAGCAGGGGGCCCGGGTTCGATTCCCCGCAAGCGATTGTGTGCTGTGTTGCCCTTATAATTTTCATCAAGTAAAAAGACTTGCGACAGAACAATCCCAAACGGGATCTTCCGGCCAAAAATGCCATACGATCATTTCACACCCCAATTCGTGCATCATTTCCGCGACGCTCTCTCCCCTATATCGCGATAATACAGAACGAGATGCCCTTCTCTGAACTCTCTGTAAAACATGTGTCAGTTCCACTTGCTGGGGATCCCAAAATGCACAGAAGTACTCCGAAATAGGATACACAAGTGTCGTGTACGCAGTTACTTTAGCAGAACTGTTGTAACTTGTGTTCTGCCAATGAAACGTAGTCATTGCTTCCCTTTCCCTACAATATTTTCTACGTGTTCTTTCCAATTTAAGTTGTTTGTAATTGTTACTCCTAGGTATTTAGTTTAGTTGACGGCATGTCAATTTATCTGATTTCTTTTTCTGTCTTTTCAAACGAGAACTGAAGTTCGACTTTCGCTGCTATTTTTTCAAGTTCTTCAATTTGTTGTTTAGCCTCCTCCACGCTATTTGTGAGCAGCGCTAGATCATCCGCAAAGGCCAGACAATTTAGTTTGATATTTCTGCCAATCTTGATGTTTGGTTGGCATTTCTTATTCCACTTTCGCATGACTTTCTCCAGTGCACAGTTAAATAGTAGTGGTGAGAGAACATCCCCTGTCGAAGCCCTGTCCGGATTTCAAATGATTCAGATAGTTCCCCTCTGAATTTAACTTTCGATTCAGTGTTCTTAAGAGTGAGTCCAATAAGATTGAGTTTCAGGTGCAATCCAAATTCTGCGAGAATTTTAAGTAATGAATCACGATGGATACTTTCATACGCTTTCTTGAAGTCAACAAAAGTGGTGAAAAACTTCTTGTTTCTCGCTCTTTGATGTTTCATGATCCACTTAAGGCTGATAATTCGATCTGGGCAGCTTCTTCCAGAGCGAAATCCTTCTTGATATTCTCCAAGTTCTTGGTCGTGTTGTTCTTGGATTCTTGTGAAAATAATTCTAGACAGGATCTTATATGTGACATCAAGCAGCGAAATCCCCCTATAGTTATGATCCGATCTAGCACCCTTTTTGTGTATTGGGTGGATTAGAGCTGTATTCTACTCTTCTGGCATTTTTTCCGAATTCCAGTTATCTACTGCGTGCTTATGGAGGTTCTTCCACAGTTCTACGACCAGCTGATTCTCCCCAGCTGCTTTGTAGTTCTTGAGCCACGTAATTGCTTTGATCACTTCACTGAGATCTGGTGCAGCATTTAGTAATTCTTTGATCAGCAAGAATGTTGGCATTGACTTGATTACTCTGCGCTAGTTTTCCATTTTTATTTTTTATCGTGGGTGTGGGTGAAGTATACTTTGATACTTTCTGAATGTCCTGTAATAGTCCCTTGTTTTATGTTGTTTGAATGATTCCTCTATGAAGTTTAGGGTTTCTTTTTGATGGTCGATTCTTCTGATTTCCTTGGCCGTTTGTCTTCTGGCAATGTTTAGTTCTTCTCGATATTTGTTTTCTTTTGCTGGTCATTCAGCCATGATTTGTGCCTTTTTTGTATTGCTTTATCACATTCCTCATTCCGCTAGGTATGTTTCTTTCTATTTCTGACAGGGGCAATCTCCTCGGCAATGTTTTTCAGTTTATCAATAATCGTTCTCAGTTCGTCGCTTGGAAGTGTTTTGGATAGTTCTGAATACAGAACATTGTTTGTTAAATAGCTGGGGTCATATTTTCTCCCGCTAGGGGATTTTGGTGGTTTGTTTTTCTTTCTTGAGTTTAACTTAATTTTTATCTTTGAAATGTAATGATCTGAATCGATGTCCACCCCTCGAAGGATTTTGACATTATAGATTTCTTTGTGGTAATTTTTATCCATTGTGACATGGTTTATTCGACACTCCCCCCATTTTAACTTAGGGGCATTTCCAGGCCATTAACTTGTGCGGCCTTCTCTTAAATCTAGTAGTTTCGAGAATAAGTCAGAGATCTATGCATAGTTCAATTAGTCTTTGACCATTCCTGTTTGTCAGTTTATGAGCTGGCCATTTACCAACAACTGTGTGATATTTTCTTTCTTTCCCAATTTTTCCATTGAAATCTCCAACCAAGATTTTAATATGGGTGTCAGGGATGTTTGATATCAGATACTACACTATAAATTAGATGAATTTGACAGAACGCTGAAAGACCTAAGTCGAAACAAGGCCCCTGAAGTAGAGAACATTCTGTCAGAGCTTCTCAAGCCCTTGAGAGAACCAGCCATGACAAAACTGTTTCGCCTGTTGCGTAATACGTATGAGACAGGCGACATATCCTCACACTTTAAGAAAACTGTAGTAATTTCCATTCCAGAGAAAGAAGGCGCAGACAGGTGAGAAAATTGCAGCACCATTAATTTAATAAGTCACGGTGGCAAAATTTTAACACGAATTATTTGAAGAAGAATGGAAAAGCTGGTAGCGAGATCTCGCGGAACATCAGCTTGGATTCAGGAGAAATGTAGGAACACCGGAGGCAAAACTGACCTTACGACTTCTCTTAGATTGAGGAAAGGTAAGTCTACGTTGCTAGCTTTTGTAGATTTTGATAACACTTTTGACAATATTGACTGGAATACGCTCCTTCAAATTCTGAAGTCAGCAGGGGTGAAATATAGGGAACGAAAAATTATTTACGATTTGAAGAGTAACCAAACAGCAGTCATAAGAATCGAAGGGCATGAAAGGGATACAGTGGTTGGGATTGTAGCCTTCAGCAATCTGTGAAGCAAAGCAAGGAGAAATTTGGAGATGGAATTAAAGTTCAGTCTGAATAAATGAAAACATCGCGTTTTGCAGATGACATTGTAATTCTGTCAGCAAACGACCTAGAAGAGGTACTGAACAAAATGGAGTACTGAACAAAATGGACAGTGTGTAGAAACGAGTGTATAAGATAGAAATTAGCAAGATGAAAACAAGGGTAATGGAACGCAGTCGAAGAAAATCAGGCGATGCTGAAGAAATTAGATTAGGCACGAAACAATGAAGGTGAAAGACGAGTTTTGTTCCTCGAGTATGTAAAAACCATAAGATGGTCGCAGTACAGAGGATATAAAATGCAGAATGGCAATGGGAAGAGAAGTGTTTTTGAAAAAGAGAAATTTGTTAACATCTAATTTTAATTTCTAAAGGCATTTGTATTGAGTTTTGCCTTGTGTGGGAATGAAACATGGACGATAAACGTGCGGACAGGAATAATGTTGAAGATTAAGGTGTGTAGGTTGCGTAACTTATGAGGAGGTAATGAACAGAAAAGGAATTTTTGGCATACCTTGACCAAAAGAATGGTCAGAATGGTGTGACACTTTTTAGATATCAGGGAATCATAAATTTAGCATTGTAGGGAAGTGTCTGGGGTAAAAAGCGTAGAGGAAGACGTAAAGACGGATACGATAAGCCGATTCAAATGGATGTGGGTTGCTGTTGTTATGAGGAAACGAAGAAGCTTGCTGAGGATAGAGTAGGGTGGAGAGCTGCATCAAACCAGTCTGCGGACTGAAGACATCAACAAGCACCACCACAAGCCACAGTACAGGATGCACAACAAGTGTTGCAACTTATCCGGCAACAGCTGAACAGCAATTTCGTTCCATTCAGTTGTCCGTGTTCGTAGTTAAGCGCCGCACTGCCGGCGCAAACGCCGGCGGGAGCGATGACTCAGTGGCAAACGCAGCAATGGCGACCCACTGTGCTACGTCTAATGAAACGTGGGGCCACTGCGTGCTCCGTAACTGAGATGTGGCAGAGCGCTACAACCCATTCATACGCTCAAATTGTTTTTGAATACTTCATTTGAGGACTCGAAATCAAAAATGTCCTAACAAGAGACGCCTTTGACCTCGAACGCTTTGTACCGCACGAAGCATGCTTAGAATAACAAGCAGTCATAAACATAACAGTGATGTGCGTCATTTCCATGCGAAACGCCGTACTTGTCTGTTAGCACCACTGGCTGGTGGAATAGTGTAGCTGCTCTAACCAGTGCTCCAGTTGCGTGAGTGGCATAGCGGCAGTACGTATTTGCCTCTTGGAGTGTTCGCAAGCGAGTTACTGTGTAAACTGTGAACAGCGCAGTGATATCGTGAAGAGAATTAATCATATGCATGTTGTCCTAATATTAGGGATCACGTGCGACGTGCTGAACATGGAAATGACATTGGGGCCGAGGATATGGAGTCGCGGATATATTATATAAAAATTCATAAATATAATGGCGACGACACAGAAATACACGACATTTCGCTCACTGTTCTCTCCCACTATGTTTTAACCGCTTCAGCGAAATCCCGTATCTGTACTTTGAGGATTAACATAAGCACTTTCAGGTGTGTGGTACTATTGTGTTCAGGGTGGTCGGAAATTCCGTTCACCAACATCTAGGACTTGTAGAGGGTAATAATACATAGCATTTTGAATTGGGAACACATGTTCGGACACGTATCGTTTCCGTTCCACGACGGTTTCAATTCAGGTGATTGATTATCTCATCCATTTCTACTTGAGTGATAATTAAGCGTGACCCAGTACAATTGTTGGAATCAATTTGAGAAGAATACTGAATCGCTCCGTTATTACTTACGCATTTTCATTAGAAATTACACCTTATGGTTTACATTAGTCGACAACAACAAGAACACAGCATCTACGGCACCAGCAGCAACGTACTCATGCATTACAACAGCGGCTAGATGTGGTGACCCCAACGTCGTTACACACATTGTACCTCCGATGCATGTTCTGGTAGACTCTCTCCATCCCACCTGGTATCTCTTCAATGTCTTGTGCAGCGGCCAGAACTCGTGCCAGCAGATGTCGCTCTGTCTTTACAGGTGTCTCGTAAATTAGGCTCTTCATACGACCCCACAAGATGTAGTCCATAGGGGCTAAATCCGGCGATCGTGGCGGCCACGCGGTTGGACCACCACGGCCTTGCCATCTTTCATCAAATCGTCGGTTGAGACGTCTCCGGACAGCCAGTAAAAAGTGTGGGGGTGCACCATCATGCTGAAACCACATATTCGGATGGACATTCGTTGTGCACATCTTCCAAGAACGGGTCCAATACGTGTTGTAGGAACATTAAGTATGCGGAACCCGTGAGCTTGGATGGAAGGAGGTATGGTCCAATCACATTCCAGAATACATGCCCACACGTTAATTCCAAAGCTGTATTGAGTTCTCGTACTACCGTCTGGAGTGAAACTGGTTTAGATTAAACCTCTACGGATTTGAATGTCACAGCGATTATAAAAATATAATTATGGGTTCGATACGATAGTTCAAAGAAATTCATTTTATGCAACACAATTGTGTTGGACATGTTTCATTTCGTATTACCAATATATTTTCATGGTTATGGAATAAGACTGTGACAGACAACAATAATTTCCTTGCAATGTTTGCGATATTATTATTCAATTATCATGTGCGTTCGTTTTTGTTACGTGAGCAACATAATTACATATTTTAAAACAGAAGTAAAATGTGAAAAGACAGTAAGCGAACTGTCGCTCGCTGATCAGTAGTTGCTATCTGGTGAGATACAATAAATAAGATTATTTTTTATCATAATTTGGTTCTCTACATATTAATTTCACATAATCGTATCTGGTATTATAACAGCCCAACATGGGGTCGAAGGCCAACCGTTAGGTATTTTAATAAGACATGGGTTAGATGCCGTTGTGGATGTTCACAATCACTTGTCCACATTCGTAGTTTTTGATACGTTTGCTGTTCTTACTGGAGCAATTGTAATATTTATTTCTATATTACATGTGCAATTAATAGAATTCATTACCACTATATCCTACAAGGCTAGTGTTTATCTTTCTTTAGATACCGTTAGAAATTTTGTTCCAAGGTCGATCAAGTATGTTCGATAACTTATTACAGCAATACCATTTCTCTGACGCGAACAGTAATTTGTAGTAATACAGCTGGCTTGTATTTGTTAAATTTATGCTGATATCTTAGTTGAAACATCAACTGAAAGAGAACCAATGGAAATAACATATAGAATGACATCTTCAGTCTCGAAAATACCATCAGCGATCTGCCGCGGCAAACTGTGGTCTTTATAGCGCGCCTGAGGCAGTGGGCGGAAACCGTCACGCGATCGCTCTGAACGCCACGGTGCACTGTAACCTCTAGCGCTTAGTTACAAAGTGTTTAGAACAGGCTCCGTTTTGTCTGCTCATTCGACGAATGTGTTGCAGCGTGACTACAGGAAGTGTGTCGGTGCGGCACCCACTAGACATTTGTTGCCTTGCACTTGTGTGGTGAAGGTTTCTTTCAGTAATGACTAATGTCGATAATTTGCTTCCTATCTTGTAATTCAATTAATCCTATGTTACGCGTGCACATTTTCCATTTGAATGTGTCAGTAACATCCGACAATATTCACGAACTGCAGCATCTCAATTCTTATTGCTGTCTTCGTTCACTGAAACTGTAAGGAAAGAAATGTGGGAAGGAATGTGTCGGTCGCAAATAGCTTTAAACACTATGGTACAAACGCAAAGCAATTTCTAAAATTCGTTTGCATAGTCCCCTTCACGTCGCACAGAAAGCGCGCGTGTTATTACAGCTGGCTGCGATACAGGAAGATAACTGTTTTACTCTCAGATTTCGTGCCAGATTCGCGTATAATCGACAGTATGTACGATCGTGTCTCCTAGCTGTTTATACTTCCAAACAGGCAGCGGAACTGCGGTTGTGCATAGCGATTAGGCAAGGGTTCTCGCGAATTCTGTCAACGACTGTACATTTATAGATTCTAAAAAGCCCTAAAATTTCGTCATCAATCTCTTTTAACAAATTTTAAAGTAACAAGGTCTAGATACTAAACCTCTAACACTGATAGAGGATACGTTAACCGACCCTAGCTCTAAATTCAGGTAAGAAATTTCGGAACCATTTTATATAAAGTCTGGTGTTAGACAAATAGATTGGTTCTTCCCTTTAATGTTTAACTATGTTTTGAAGAAGGGAGTTACAGAATGAGGAGAGAAAAAGTCGAGACAAGGTTAGAAGTAATATTAGAGTGACTCGCCTTTGCATATGATCTTTCCACAGCTCAAAAGCAAATTGAAACTCTTAAAGAAGTTGCGGGAAAAATAGGACTCCAAATATCATTCGAAGAAACGGTATATATCACATGCAACAAACAAATACCAAAGTATTTCTAGCCGCAATAGGGAAAAACACAACAAGGTTTCGCAATGTAAATACAAGAAAACTATTTGGAAAAAGCTGCAAAAAAAAAAAAAAAAAAAAAAAAGCACGCTTTCAAAAAATGGTAACTGAATTCAGATTCACACAAAATAACTTGAGTACAATTAGAAAGTTTTTATGGAACAGAAACTTTAATTTTAAATAGAAAGAGGGGATCTAAGAAATTCGAAAGAAAGATTAATCGGAAAATATTATGCCTCAAAATTGCTGATGAATACGTGGGGAGGAGTACATGGCGATACGTGGTGACACGATAGAACGACGACTTAAATTTTAGGGGTACATTAGAAGGATGGCAGCCCCACTAGGTTGACAAAAAAAAGTACAACTGTACGAAAACAAAAGTCAGCCGAAAGCTGAGGCAAGTAAGTGGATCCCTGTGATTGTAGATGTTAAAGAAGCCACTATAACTGAGGCAGACTTTACAGACAGAAAAACATTCGGGTAAAAGATACTTGATTAGAAAGTTGGTCATGGAAATTTGGAACCAGTCTGTAACATCGTGGGCGGATGAAAGAAAGACACGTTATTCTGAAAGGTTTAAAGTATATTGTGCACGAAAGAAGGGCAACCATCATAAGCGACATATGCGAATAATAATAATAGTGAAGCTAAGATTACCTGACATAGTCTGGTCTGGATGTGATCGAATTGTTTTATAGTTTACAAAATGATAAACCAAGACCGCACACTAACAATTTATTAAATGACGACCGATTTCGGTGCACTATGTCACCATCATCTTGTCACATATATGTTATAATCTGGTCATCTTCTTAAAAAGTTGGGTATAAAATAACAAGTGCAACATTGCACTTAGTCACTATAAAAAAAATACATAAGTTAAAAACATGACAGCTTACAAAGTTATTTTATACCCAACTAGCTGAAAACCCGACGTTGCCCGGGTATTTATTAATTAATTTCTGCCATATTTCAGGTATGTATTCATTTATATAAGGGCTGTAAGTCTGTAAACTCTCTTTGGAATACAATCAGTAGTAAAGAAGTGATAGATTAAAACATGGTGCTGGAAGGGGCTTTTTCTATGAACGTTCGGTTTCGGAGCTCATATCTCATAAACTACGTGTCGTACTGATATACAATTTAGAAGGTACACTCAAATATATGCGTGTATACTGTCTGTAAAATTTACTGCAGCTACAATTTGTAGTGTAGAAAATATAAATCGTAACGTCATACCGAAAGCCGTAGTTTTAGTCCATGAACAGCGGAACGTTACTGTTTATGTTCTCATATCTCAGGAAATACGTATCGGAGTGTGATACAATTTAGAAGCTACATTCAACTATATATGTGTGTACTGTCTGTAAAATTTCCTGTCGCTACAATTTGTAGTGTTCAAATTATACATTGTATTGAGTTTTACTCCATAAACAGCGGAAAAGTAGTAAGCGAGAAACTTTTTTCCTTTCAGCATTTTATTATAGTTGCCAGCGAGAAAAAGTTTAATAAATGTTTGAAATTATGTTTAAAGTTTGTTGCAAGTCGCTAAGTACTGTCATTCTCATTTCGAAAGGCTCGCCGCATTATATGGCTTTTTCGATTTCTATTGGTTATGACGTAATATCTTTTGAACCATGTGCCGTATGTGATTCTTAACCATGCAGCAATTGTTACCGCACGATAAGGAATGTGTGTACCAAATTTGGATGAAATCGGTCCTATGGTTTAGGAGAAAATGAGCAGATTGTCGCAAAATGCAGCATTTTTACACGCCTCTCATTGTTTATGAAGTCATATCTTGTGAACTATATATCGTATGTGATTCTTACACTTACGGCGACCGTCGTCATGGATTGAAGCTTGCCGGCCGCGGTGGCCGAGGGGACTGAGGCGCTTCAGTCACGGTCTGCACGGCCACTACGGTCGGGGGTTCGAATCCCCCCTCGGGCATGGATATTTGTGCCGTCCTAGTTCGTAAGTAGTTCATAAGTAGTTTGTAAGTTTAGGGACTGATGACGCCGTAGTTAAGTCCCATAAGCTGTACAAACATTTGAACATTTTTTTTATTTAAGCTTACGTGTACAAAATTTCATAAAGATTGTAACAAAACTGTAGATTTATACGCAACACGTACAAATATACGGGCACTCTGCTCTATATATTAAATTTTTTAACAAGATGAACAGATTATAACATATATGTGACCAGATGATGGTGACACAGTGCACCGAAACCGGTCGTCATTTAATAAATTGTTAGTGTGCGATCTTGACTCGTCATTTTGAAAACTATAAAATAATGAAATTGCCTTTTCCACTTGTAGCCTTTCTTATTTCAAGTTTTATTAGTTTTGTAACGAAGTGGATCGATTCAGCGACCGGTCACGAAGCTTAAGCCCTTTTTAAACGATGAACGAAGGTGAACAAGATAGATAATAGTCTACTGAAGCGCTCCTAGCGTACTAGCCCTGATTTACAAACTCAAGCAAGATCTTGTGGCAGCGTGTTTAGACGATAAACGTAATCTGCAAGTAATACCCGATGTTGAAAGTGAGGTTATAAGAGGCGATTTGTTATGTAGGAAGTCATAGTTTAATACTGTATTTGAGGAAACAACGCTAAATGTTATTGACGGCCAAAGAAAACCTTGCAGTCTATGTTTTTGGTCAACTTAGTGTGGTAAAGTTCTGGGAAGTGAAACATTTCAAAACATTCACATCTATTTTCAAGCGAGAAAAATAAACTTATGAACACATCAAGCCATATTTATAAGAGCGTAAATAGACCTTCTTTACTTTATCTACTACGATTTTCCCACTGACATTGTTAATAACGTCATGCACAACTGAATTTTTGTCTTTCATATGGACTGACTTTTTCATTTAAAATGCTATTTAATGAAATATGCATCATCAAAGTACAATCTTATTCAAATAAACAATTGGCTTCAGTCTTTTCTGTTATGAGATTGCAAAACATAAACCATTTTTCGGTTTCAGATGTAGGCCTACGACCTCGCTTTTAGGTGGACAATAATTGACATAAATATTTAAGTCTTCATGAAACATTTGCAATTTACCGCTAAACCAAAGTATAATAATAAACTAAACATTAATAAGACAAATTTGCGTGCAAACCGTGTAATTGTCGACTACAATATGAACATCGCCTACGAAAATAGGTTAACTTCCGATGTCAGCAGACGACCGTTCAATCAAAACAATCTTCTCGAGAATGCTTAACATGACATTGAGGTTAGGTGTCGGTCTGGTGACGGACAGTGTGAATGCCGTCATTAGAAATTCGAACATAAAAATATTAGCCGCGAACTTACAGAGTATTAGAAACAAAGATCCCGAATTTGCAGCGCTGCATGGAAGTTATTGCGCTCAGATAGTTTTAGGCACCGAAAGCTGGCTAAATGATGATGTGGCAAGTTCAGAAATATTTAGCGAAGCGTGGAATGTATATCGGAAAGATAGATCTGATACAACTGGAGGAGTGATCCCCAAAATTACAGGCCTATCTCATTGACGTCGATTTGCAGTAGGATTTTGGAACATATACTTTGTTCGAATATTATGTACTACCTCGAAGAGAACGACCTATTAACCAATAGTCAGCACGGATTCAGAAAGTATCACTCTTGCGAAACACAGCTTGCCCTTTATTCACATGAAGTGTTAAGTGCCATCGACAAGGGATCTCAAATCGATTCCATATTTCTGAATTTCCGGAAGGCTTTTGATACTGTACCCCACAAGCGGCTTCTAATGAAATTGCGTGCTTATGGAATATCTCCCCAATTGTGCGATTGGATTCACGATTTCCTATCAGAAAGGACACAGTTCGTTGTAATTGACGGTAAGTCATCGAGTAAAAGAGAAGTGATATCTGGCGTTCCACAGGGAAGCGTTATTGGTCCCCTACTCTTCCTCGTGTTTATAAACGATTTAGGAGATAATCTGAATAGCTCCCTTAGGCTGTTCGCGGATGATGCTGTCGTTTATCGGTTAGTGAAGTCAACAGAGGATCAAAAGCAACTGCAAAGCGATTTAGACAAAATTTCTACTTGGTGCGAAAATTGGCAATTGCCACTAAATAAAGAAAAGTGTGAAGTAATACACATGACCACTAAAAGAAATCCGCTGAACTTCAATTACGCGATAAATCAGTCAAACCTTAAGGTCGTAAATTCTACCAAATACCTAGGAGTTACAATTACGAACAACTTTGACTGGAGAGAACACATAGAAAATATTGTGGGGAAGGCGAACCAAAGGTTACGTTTCATTGGCAGAACGCCTAGACGATGCACCAGCTCCACCAAAGAGACTGCCTACATCACACTTGTGCGTCCTCTCTTGGAGTACTGTTGCCCCTTGTGGGACCCTCACCAGGTGGGACTGACGGAAGATATTGAGAAGGTTCAGAGAAGGGCAGCTCGTTTTGTTTTATCGCGTTACGGGGGGGAAAGCGTCACGGAAATATTGCACGAATTGGGGTGGAAATCATTAAAAGAAAGACGTTATTCATTGCGGCGTGATCTGTTTGCGAAGTTTCAATCACCGACTTTTAGTTCTGAATGTGAAAATATTTTGCTAGCACCCACCTACTTAGGGAGACATGACCATCCCAATAAAATAAGAGAAATCAGATCGAAAACGGAACGATTTAGGTGTTCTTTCTTCCCGCACGCTATTAAAGAATGGAACGGTAGAGAAAAGTTATGAAGGTGGTTAATGAACCCTCTGCCAGGCACTTAAATGTGATTTGCAGAGTATCGATGTAGATGTAGATCGCTGTGGACAAAGATATTGTTTCTACTGAGATCGAGGTTGAAAGTAACTGTGAAGTTATCTGGGCACGCATAACAGGTCTAAAAGAAGTAAAGTTAATAGTTGGGTGTTTTTACCGGCCCCCGGTGCTGCTGCAGCAGTTTTAGAATCATTCAAGGAAAGTCTACACCAGGTAGTGCATAGGTATCCGGGCCACGTAATATTAGTCGGAGGTGACTTCAACCTTAAGAATATAGATTGGGACCTCGCTAGTTACATTTCAGGCGGTACAGACAAGCAGTCTTGCGAGCTACTTTTGGACACATTCTCCGAAAACTGTCTTGAGCAGTTTAACCGGCAACCCACGCCCAATGGAAATATTCTAGACCTTATAGCCACAAACAGGCCTGACCTTATTAACGATGTCTGTGTAGAGACAGGAATTAGTGATCATGATATCGTCATAGCGTCGATGGTGACCAAAGTTCATAAACAAGTCAAGAAGGCTAGGAGCGTGTTTTTGTTGGGAAAAGCCGACAAGCAAATGTTACGATCGCACTTAGAAAATGAATGGGCATCGTTTAATTCTGGGACTATGGATGTAGAGGAATTGTGGACTAAATTTAAATGCATTGTTAATGAAGGGTTAGAGAAATATGTGCCAGTAAAGACGATTAAGGATGGAAAAGATCCACCGTGGTATAATAATAATGTTAGAAAGCTGCTGAGGCGTGTTCTTTTTTGAATCGAGAGTGCAACAGCCTTTGCTTTAAATGATGACAGGCAAAAGTTAGTAGAGATTCGTGCGTCTATAAAAAGATCGATGCGTGAAGCATTATCACAGCCATACCTTAGCAAAAGATCTTTCCGAGAACCCGAAAAAATTCTGGTCCTATGTAAAATCGATAAGCGGGTCAAAGCCCACTGTCCAGTCACTAGTTGATCATTCCGGGGCAGTAATAGAAGAAAGCAAACGGAAAGCTGAAGTTCTAAATTTAACCTTTAAGAAATCTTTCACGCAGGAGGACCGCACAAATATACCATCATTTGATCAACGTACTAATTCCGAAATGGGGGACATAGCAATAGGTATTTCCGGTGTAGAGAAGCAGCTGAGAGAGCTAAATACGAAAAAGTCTGCAGGTCCGGTTGGTATACCAATTCTGTTTTACAAAGACTATTCTGCGGCATTGGCCCCCAACTTAGCTTGCATTTATAGCGAATCTTTAATTCAGCGCAAAGTTCCTAGTGATTGGAAAAAAGCGCAGGTGACTCCCGTGTATAAGAAAGGAAAGAGAACTGACCCATACAATTTCAGGCCAATATCGTTGACATCGGTTTCATGTAGAATTTTGGAGCATATTCTCAGTTCGAATATAGTAAATTTCCTTGAAACGGAAAAGCTTCTTTTCATGAATCAGCACGGGTTTAGGAAACATCGTTCATGTGAAACTCAGCTTGCCCTTTTCTCACATGACATCTTGCGAGCCATGGACGAAGGGCAACAGGCGGATTGTGTTTTTCTCGACTTCAAAAAGGCGTTCGACACGGCGCCACACTGCAGACTGCTAACGAAGATACGAGCTTATGGAATAGGTTCACAGATTTGTGACTGGCTGGAATACTTCCTAAGTAATAGAACGCAGTACGTTGTTCTCGACGGCGTGTGTTCATCAGAGACGAGTGTATCGTCAGGCGTGCCCTAGGGGAGTGTGATAGGACCGCTATTATTTTCTATCTATATAAATGATCTGATGGACAGAGTAAGTTGTATTTTGCGGCTGTTTGCTGATGATGCTGTGGTGTATGGGAGGGTGTCGTCTGTAACTGACTGTAATAGCATACAGGTTGACTTAGACAAAATTTCTAGTTGGTGCGAAGAATGGCAGCTAGCTCTCAATGTAGAAAAATGTAAGGTGGTGCGCATGAGTAGAAAAAACAATCCTATAATTTCGAATACAGCATCAGTAGTGAGCTTCTTGATGCTGTCGCGTCGTTCAAATATCTAGGCGTAACACTGCAGAGCGATATGAAATGGAACGAGCATGTAAGGACAGTTGTGAGTAGGGCGGACAGCCGACTTCGGTTTATTGGGAGAATTTTGGGAAGATGTACTTCACCTGTAAAGGAGACCGCGTATAAAACGCTTGTACGACCACGTCTTGAGTATTGCTCAAGTGTTGGGGACCCGCAGCAGATCGCTTTGAAGGAAGACATAGAGGCGGTTCAGAGGCGAGCAGCTAGATTTGTTACCGGTAGGTTCGACCAATGCGCGAGTGTCACGGAAATGCTCCGGCAACTCAATTGGGGATCGCTGTAAGAAAGACGACGTTCTTTTCGTGAATTTCTGTTAAGTAAATTTAGAGGGCCGGAATTTGAAGCTGAGTGTAGTACGATCTTGCTGCCGCCTACTTACATTTCGCGTAAAGATCACAAAGACAAGATAAGAGAAATTAGGGCTCGTACGGAGGCATATAGGCATTCTTTTTTTCCTCGTTCAATTTGGGAGTGGAATAGGAAAGGAAATGCCTAGTAGTGGTACAGTGTACCCTCCGCCACGCACATTACGGTGAATTGCGGAGTATGTATGTAGATGTAGATGTAGAAATACATTTTGTAATACATTCTGATCATAAACTTCAACATAACGCAAAATATACGTAAATACGAAGGAAAATGGCGGACTAACTGGAGCGGTGACTGCAGTTGACAGCTGCTAGCTCGCGCATGCGCAGTGAACCCACTAGTACCGAATTTAGAACGGGCCCTATTTCTTTATCGCTATAATTTTCGCGTTTCGATACTAGCGCGATCATACTAGTGCAGCCGTTCAAACAACTGACGGCCGCCATTAACGCAACTTGTTATCAATCTATTACAAGTTCGTTGATCGTTTAAAACGGGCTTTACAGAGTGAGTGTCGAGTGCTCCAGCCTCGCGCTGGCAGAGCCCTGCGCCTGCGCAGTCGGCGCATCCTGCCGCCGCTCACCGTGCTTCCGGCGGGAATCCGCAGCGGCCGCCTTCCGGGAGTGACGTCACAGCGGCTGCCGGCGCACGTCACCAACGTGGAGCCGGCCTCTCGCGGGACGACGAACCGGTGACGTCATCAACTGGAATTCCACGTTTCGCTGCGCCGAGCAACCTGAAATAAAATGATGAATGTGGCGTGGCGATGTTTTGTGTTGTGGGATGGAACCAGCGAGCACAGAATAAAATAGAGAGGCTATACCGTCTACATCAGCATGTAGGCAGTGCAGGCACGCCAGCCTTCTTGGATGGTTGTAGAAACGGATAGCGTTCGTTTCACACTGACATTTGTAATCGTGACGCCAATGTGACGTAAGGAGGCTGTCACTGGTGGGAATTCGACTATCGACTTTTGCGTGCGCATTTGAGTGACTCAGCGTCCACTGCACGAATTCGGTGTGTGCCATTGTGTGATCATGTGTGCTGAGCGGGAAGTAGGTGCTTATAGAAAGCTATTACAGAAATACTGACAGAAGACAGGGAAATAGAGTACATAGTTATAGCACTAAATATAAAGGTAGTGTATGCCCACACGTTTAAAGTGAAGAAAATCAAAGTACTTTTAAATAGCGTGTGATAGAAGTTAACCACCTTCGCAGCTGAAAAAAAAGTAAGAATATACAGCATGCACTAACAAAAATGTGTACAGAATGTGCCTTCAATTTATGGGCACTGTCACGTCAATTCGCCTGTCCCAATACGCGATGGTGAAAGTGAAGTTATGAGTGGCGGTCTGTTATGTAGAAAGTCAAAGTTTAATACTGGAATTGAGGGAACAACAACGCTATGTGTTATTGACGACCAAAGAAAACTCTACAGTGTATTTTTTTTTTTTGCCATCTTAATGTGGTAAGTACAGGGAATTGGAAAAACATTTCAAAACATATATTTTCAAGCGAAAAAATAAACATATGAACATGTCAAACAGTATAAGAGCAAAAAAAGAGCCTCTTTACTTTATCCATTACGATTTGCCCACTGAAATTTTAATACAGTTATAAACAACTGAATTTTTGTCTTTAATTATGCCGACTTTTTCATACAAAATGTTATTTAATGACAAATATGTCATCAAATTACAATGTTATTCAAATAATAAGTTTGTTTCAGTCTTTTCTGCTAGAATATTATGAAACGTAAACCATTTTTCGATTTCAGATATCCGACCTCGCTTTTAGGAGGACACAGAATTTAGAAAAATATTTAAGTCTTTATGAAACATTTGGAATTTACTGATAAAACAAAGTAAACAATAAAATAAACATTAATAAGACACATTTAAATATAAACCCTGTAATCATCGACTACAACATGAAAATCGTGTGACGAAAATAGGTTAACTTCCAATGTTAGCAGACGACTGTTCCGACGAAACGTCCTTATCGAGAAAGCTTGACGTAATGTGACGGCCCGGCGACGGACAGTGTGAATGCCGCCATTAGAAATGCATTGTGGAATGTTCTGATGTACAGTGATTGGCCTTAAAAAGTTCTCGTTACGACTGTTCCCATATGCTCATAAACAGTCTCAATATCGATGCTATAGCGATTGACAGATCAATTGCCGCCTTCACAGCACTGCTACATAACGATGACGTCACGATTGCAAATGTCAGTGTGAAACGAACACCACCCTGTAGAAACGGAGTTTGGCCGATAAATGCGTAAGTCTTCAAATAGCGCTCTCCTAAATTACATTGTCATTTGAACCCCTTGGGGTAAGAAAAAAATTATCAAATTCTTCACGCACACAGGTGAATACTGAAGGAATGCAACAGTGTTCTTAGCAAATACAATACGTATTGTGTTTGTATTAAAATAATAATTGAAACCATTACTTTTATATGAAATTAAAATTACGACATGAAAAAGTTAGTCGCCTACTACTTTTTTTTTTTTGTTTCGGGATCAGGAAATTTTCGTCAGCAAGAAAGTTGTGGATAATGAAATCAATTTTCTTTTTATTTAAACAACTTTTTTATAGCTCCCCTAGTTTTCTCACAAATTTGGATAGAATAGAGCGGTGGAACATTTCAAATACTACTCGTTACTTTCAGTCTCTTGTCAACTCACCTTGTACTTCGTGACTAATTTCGATAAACATTTTTCAATCTGGGATACAATTTTCGCTATTAAATAATTATGACTTAATATTTTTTATTTATTTTATTAATAACTAGCTTAACACGCCCCTACTTTGCACGGTTAATCTTTAAAGTGCCTTAACTCGAGAACTGCAGAAAGTATCGTGATGCGGTTTGCTTCAGTTTCTTCGTTATAATTCTGGGATCAACGTAGGCTGTATTAAATGTCAATACGAAAATGTACATAACTGAAATAAAAATAATAACGTAGAGAGGTTTAAAAATGTTCAAAAGTTTGTTAAGCTTATGGGACTTAACAACGGGGCCATCAGTCCCTAAACTTACAAACTACTTACAAACTAGGACGGCACAAATATCCATGACCGAGGGGGGATTCGAACCCCCGACCGTAGTGGCCGTGTAGGCCGTGACTGAAGCGCCTCAGTCCTCCCTTTTTTAATTACTATTCTTATTTCATCTTCTCTAATTCTGAACGCTTAGTTGTCGCGAGATCAGTCTAGAAGGGGATACAAATGAAATGTCTCTTTTACAAAACTAGGACGTTGTTTTTAATAAAACAAACTTTTGAGTACTTGTTCGTTGCTTGATCATGATCTTATTTGTTCATTAAATAATTGTAGCTTTATTTATTTTCAAATCACTTTCAGTCACACTTTCAAGATATCAATGTGAATAGAGGAGTTCACATGATGGTCCTTTTGAGGAAATTTGCATAATGTTTATGGTAATTATTCATCTGAAGTAGTGTTTGATGAGTCGCGATATAAGTCCAAAAGTCACCTTCGCTCTTCTCCTTGTCTGATAATATGCAAAACACCGTGTGCCCCTTCAATCAGTTCACGGCGTTTTTCTTCGTGTTAGGGTATAGTGCTTCATCCGGGTGTAAGAGGTTTGTTGGAGTTATTGTGTGCGGCGATGTTCGTTGGATAATGGCTGAAATTCTTCTTACTGACTGCCACATATTGTTAGCATTGCCGCAGACAAATTGGTGTTCATCAGTATCGTTGATTTTACAGGCAATACACAAAGCGGAATCTGCCATATGAATCGCGTGGAGTTTTGAGTTCGTCGGGATTTTTCTATTAACGACATAGTACCACTGTGCCTTCACGTGAGTTGGTAATTGCGGATGATGGATGTTTTTTTGCTAATTAATGTGATGATACTTTTGTTCAATGATGTTCTCGCTGTGGTGTTTCATGAAAGTTTTGTAGACTTCTTTCACTCTGATCAAATCTTTTTCTGGTAGACACATTCGGATATAACTGTATTCTATTAATAAATGTTTCAAGTGGAAAAGTTCGTTGGGAATGTAGTGAACATCGATTGGAGCGTCGTGGTTGGGCGGCGCTATTTCATTCAGTAAGAATTTTACTACGCTATTTCATGATGTCGTCCACTGCTTGTACGTTTTGCTTGTGTACATTGCCTGTGCCTTGTTATATACGTTTATAAGATTTAGGCCACCGTTGTCGGTTGGTAACGTCAATGTTTCATATTTTATTTTAAATATATGGCCACGATTGACAAAGTGACCAAAGGCAGCCAAAATTCTGTTGGCGACATCTCGTGGCATTGGCAAGACCTGTGCTACGTAATTTATTTTAGATGTTAAATAAATATTTATCAATGCCACTCTTTGCAGTTCATCTAGTTTCCTGAGATTTTGTTGTTGTATGCTGGCACGAATAGTGTTAAGTATCCTCCTGTAATTTATTGCACTTGTGTGCCGAATGTCTCGCGTGTATTCTATACCAAGACATTTTATAATACTGGCCTCTTTAATTTGTCCTTGGATGGGAGCTCCTGTTCCACGTCCGATGTTCATTACTGCAGACTTTTTTCTGTTCAGCTTTGCGCCGGATGCGAGTTCGCATTTTTGTATTATCTCTTGTGCCTTTGTGATCTCACTGTTATCTCTCACCAGAAACATGACGTCATCAGCATATGCCCTAATGACAACTTTCTGGCCATTCGTTACTATGCCTTGCAGATTTTGGCGTAAGCTTAAAAGTAATGGTTCAATGGCTATCGCAAACAATGACATAGATAGAGGACATCCTTTTCTCACTGAACTGTTTATTGTAATTGGTCTGCTGGGTTGGCCGTTAACCATGATTCTTGATGTAGATTGGTTTAAGTAGTTCTTAATAACAGAGATATAATGCTGCGGAAAATTCATGGCGCACATAACGTGGAAAAGGTAATCATGGCTAACTCTATCAAATGCTTTCTCGAAATCTAATGAGACCATCGCGTATTTAATTTTACAGACAACAGCAATTGAAATAATGTCTCTATAGTCGGTCACTGTGTGGTGGATGGATCGCTCTTTTCCAACGCTCGATTGATAAGCCCCAGGTGTATTCGGGATGAGAACTATTATTCCTTCTCGGAAGTCACTCGGTATATTAGTGTTTGGATTCATCAGTTCATTACAAAAACATGTTAGTTTAGGTATCATCTGTCTCCTAAAAGTGTGATAGCCGGCCGCGGTGGCCGAGGGGACTGAGGCGCTCCAGTCACGGTCTGCACGGCCACTACGGTCGGGGCTTCGAATCCCCCCTCGGGCATGGATATTTGTGCCGTCCTTAGGATTAGCTAGTTTGTAAGTTTAGGGACTGATGACCCCGTAGTTAAGTCCCATAAGCTTTACAAACATTTGAACATTTTTTGAAAAGTGTGATAGAGTTCAGCCGGAATCCCGTGAGGTCCAGGAGATTTATTTTTCAGGCTTCTTATGATTGCGTCCTCAACCTCTTCCTCTATTGTTTCTGTTAGCAAAGTGGCTGCTTCTTCCTGGTCGAGCTTCCGGGTGAGTCCTGTTGTAAGTGCATTCTGCGCTGTTGCATCCGTTGTTGCATTGCTTAATAGCTCGGCGAAGTAATGTTGAATTTCGGTCTTGATGTCATTTTGCTGTGTCAATAATTGACCATCCGCGGTAATTATTTCAGTTATTATTTTCCTTCCCTATCCCTTTCTTTCATTTATAACGTGGTATATTGATGTATTTTCTCAACGTATATCATTTTGGAGTCGTGAACGTATTTTGCAACCGTCAAGTTGTTTCCGTCGTAAAGCTATGAGCTTAGCTTGAATTCTTTTTATCTCCAGGTGTTTAATTACAGATGTATCAGATCTATAGAAATCTCGGAGGACTTTAAAGTAGAATTCAATCGTTTGCTTCTGCCAGGCCATCTTTTCCCGCGAGTAATTTATTAGCGCTCTTCTTATCTTCGGTTTGTCGTATTGCAACCACCATGTGAGTGCCGAGGGATAGGCTGGGAATCGCTTCTCGCATTCTTTCCATACATTGTGAAATACTTCATGACATTCAGGATCTTTAAGATGATCTGTATTAAGTTTCCACAACCCTCGTCCCCTGTATGTTTGTTGCCTTGTTAATGGTACAGATGTACGTTATGTGGTCTGAAAAGATGGTGGGCCACAACTCTGTATGCAGAACATGTGCTTCAGGTTGGCGGACACGTAAATCCTGTCAATGCGGCTGGCAGAGTGATTTGTGATATAGGTGAACCCCGGTACTGCACCGTTTTTGTGCTCCCAGGTGTCAGTTAAGATCAATTGTTTAACAATGGCGTCAAGTTCGGCACATTAGTTAAAATTTGGCGTCTGGTCTTTAGCCGTCATGACACAATTATAGTCACTGCCAAAAATTATCTGATCATATCGGCCGCAGAAAATGGGGACTGTATCCTCTTTAAAAAATACAGCTCTTTCCCTCCTGTTACTTGTGCCTGAGGCTGCGTAGATGTTTATTAATCTAGTGTTGTTGACGGTGGCGGCTATACCCCTGGTATTTGGCAGTTTTTCCACATCTGTTACAATTATGTCTTCCTTACTTAAAATTGCCGTGCCGAGTTCATGGTCGTCCCCTGAATTTACAATTGTATTATATCCTGTTATTGCTTCAAGTGTAATGTTTATTATTTCTTGTAACATAGCAATATCGATGTCGGCAGCGTATAACATGTCTTGTAAGATCTTTAGTTTTAAATGACTTCGAATCTTATTTATATTTATTGTCGCAATTCTGTAGGATTGTAATGCAATTTTGAGATGTAGACTATATATTAGATGTTATAACACGCGCATAACGCCTTATATTATTGTACCGGTCGTGCGGGCGGTATCCCTTTCATTTTCCCGCCCATCGGTATGGAAAATCAGCTACTTCATCTTCCCAGTTTCTTCCTTCTTTACGAATGTGCATTTCTTTTTCGGGAGCAAGTCTAGGTGGAGTCTTATTCTGCAACTGTTCCCTTGTAGAGAGTTCCATTTGCACATCCTGTTGGGTTGTCATTTCTACATTTTTCAGATTGTCATTGGTCGTTGTCGTCTGATGTCTACGTCTCGAAACTGCAGATGTTTTTTCACTTAATTTCCGAGCAATTTCTTTCGCTTTTTCACGCGTTGCCTGTGCCTTTTGTTTGGCGTCTGGGGGAGCTAAACGCCGTTTCTTATGTTTTTCTAGGAGAGGATCGAGATTCCTGACCATCCTCAGTGCCTGAAGTCGTGCTAAGGTCTTGTGCTGCACCATCGTCTTCATCTCTCCGTACTTCTTTTCGAGATTTATCTTCTGGGTTTGTTTGACGTTCTTGTTTAGTGTCTGTTTCTGTTTCGTCGGAGTCAGCGACAGTCGATTTTTCCGCGGCACCAACATCCACTGCTAGTGACAGACCGTCTTCATTTACGTCATCGTTTCCGCCCATTGCGGCGCTCGACGTGGTGGCCGTATTAACGCGGAGGGCCGTGGCGTAAGTCACTGGCAGTGACGTCATCGTCATAGGAGAGACTGGTTCCCCTGCCGGCAGTTGCGTCACTCTACGTTGTACGCACTCCGACCTAACATGGCCTGACTGTCCACATCCTGAGCAAGAACGTGTCTGACCATCGTACATTGCAATAGCTCTATATCCGCATACGTAAATATACGAAGGGATATGTTTTTGTAATTCTATTTTAACTTGTCGAACACCGTTTAGTTCTGGAAAGGTCTGAAAAGTTGTCCACTTTTCCGCAATATTACTAATAATTCTCCGTATGGTTTGAGGACTGAATTAATCTGCTCCGCAGTTATTTCAAATGGGAGTTCAAATATGCGGACTGTTCTAATGCCAAAACCAGCGTAATCAATTTGTACTTCGCCAACATTTCCGTCGCAGTGATTAAATTTAAGATGTCCTCAATTACTTTATCACAGCACTCAGAACTGATCATTTTAACATAGACCGTGGTACTAACGATCGATAAATGGATCCATATTATTTCGTTCACATTAAGTTTAACTACGTCTCTTAAGAACACTTCTACTTCAAAAGCTCTAGGTCTTACTAACTGTTCGTTAAACATGAACTTCAAGGTATCTTTTCTTAAGGGTTGATTCATCGTTATGATCTATACATGACGCTGCGAGAGCGTCCAACTCACCACACAGTGTCAACACGCGGCCGGCCGCAGCGAGGACGTAAACACCAACCACACAGCTCGCCCGCCGAAAGCAGACTGTCCCCTCGACCACCGCGGCCGGCCTATAATTCGTGACTTCTTTCAGTGTGGAATATGAAACGAGCTTAAATTTCATAGAGTGGCAAACACCTGAGCTACGGCACAGAAGCTAAGTGTATACTAGACTTTAGCCGGCCGCGGTGGCCGAGGGGACTGAGGCGCTTCAGTCACGGTCTGCACGGCCACTACGGTCGGGGGCTCGAATCCCCCCTGGGCATGGATATTTGTGCCGTCCTAGTTCGTAAGTAGTTCATAAGTAGTTTGTAAGTTTAGGGACTGATGAACTGATGACCCCGTAGTTAAGTCCCATAAGATTAACAAACATTTGAACAATTTGAACTAGACTTCATGAAAGCATTTGTTACAACACATTAACAGCAGACGCAAATCCATGGTCATGATTGTAGTCACTGTGTTTCGCAGCTCGTTTAGACCAAGTACGAGCATTAAAATATTTTGCAGTGGCGCTTTAGTTGTTATTGCAAACCTCAGCTAACTGTTATGCTTAGAACTGAAACTGTAATACTGACAGGTTCGTGATATTTCATTACTGCATGTTTAGGAAATTTACTCCCAGTCTCGTCGATGGGCAGTTTCGAAAAAGTCTGACGGAACTTTATGCACAATGCACACCCGTATTCGAATAGTCAATCTTTATTTAAAACGTGGAACTGTAAATAGGTAAAATGCTCGATTGGGGGTGGCATACCAGCTGTAAGCCGATACTCCAAATAACATGGCGGACGGAAGTTCAATTTTCCTCGAACATGGCGGACCTTTCGCCCCTCTATAAAATATAAGCTAGTTGGGAGTATGTGATATGAAGAGCGGCTATTTCAAAGCATCAGATAATTGAAGAACTTTTAAAAACCCGATGACTGAGGTAAGATTAGAATAAAATTACGGAGAAATTACATGCCGATATTCATCGGTGTCGTGTAGGCTGGCTTTACTGTTCGTGTGTTAAATTAGATGCATAGGTTGTTTATTCTTATTGGGAAGGGGTAGAGAGTTGGTGGGTGGGTGGGGGGGGACGTGAATTATGAACTGTTCAGATATTCCTGTTGACAATGACGAGGAAGAATTTGATGGCACTCCTCTCACTGTACACGTTAAAGCACAAAATTCTAATGTGCTGCTTGTATGTCAGGTAAGGAGACGTTGGCCACAAAAATATGAAACCAATTGATGTGATCTATAATTCCAGTTTTCTGATATCCAAAAGTGGACTTCAGACCGATATGGCGGAAGTTCTTTTGGAGAACCGAAAAAGAGAGAGCGTCCAAACTGTTCGCCAAATCCAAACTTAACGAAGAATAGTAAAAGCATCTAGTCTAGTTGCTGATGTACTTTTTGATGGCATAGGCCACTGTCCAGAACACGTCCCTGTCAAAGTAAGATGTAAATTGTGGCAAGAAAGTTATTCGATAATAAAGTGTATGAACAAGTGTATTAACAAGAATAACTGTTTCAGTGATTTTAATGCAATACGTTGAAAGTTGCCACGTATTAATAACAAAATATTGTTATTGTAACAAAAAATTCAAATTTTCTTATTACATTGTATCTTGTATAATATATACATAATTTTGCTTAAATAAAATATTAATTATAAAAAGGAAAAGTATTGAAACTGAAACTTCCTGGCAGATTAAAATTGTGTGCCGGAACCGGGACTCGAACCTGGGACCTTTGTCTTTCGCGGGCAAGCGCTCTACCGACTGAGCTATCCCGACACAACTCAAGATGCCGCCTCACAACTTTACTTCCGCCAGTACCTCGCCTCCTGTGGCTAAGCCATGTCTCCACTATACCCTTTCTTCCAGGAGTGCTAGTCTTGCATGTTTCGCAGGAGAGCTTCTGTGAAGTTTGCATTTACTTCACGAAGTAAATACTGAATTTTACATGGATACTCATACTCATGGATATGCATTCTCACAAACACACTCAAACCACTAAATAATGTAAATACAAATATATAATCCCTGAGACGGATTTTCGTCTCGAATATGTCAAGACATTAATAATAAATCTGAAGCATTGAATTAAAATTTGTGGTGTGACGTGTGCCTCGTAAGCATGGAGGTCCGGGTTCGATTCCCGGTCACATCACAAATTTTAATTCAGCGCTTCAGATTTATCATTAATGTCTTTGCATATTCGAGACGAAAATCCGTCTCAGGGATTATATATTTGTATTTACATTGTTATTTAGTGGTTTGCGTGTGTTTGTGAGAATGCATATTCATGAGTATGAGTATCCATGTAAAATTCAGTATTTACTTCGTGAAGTAAATGCAACTGCGATTAATGGGACAATAGCATGTTACATTATCAGTATTTTGTTGAAGTGCCTTATTAGGGTATAAACGTCTTATATATTAAAAAAATTGCTGTGTGCATTCATGAGATCTGTTTTGTTTATATTGCATGAGGTAAGGAGGAAATGACTGAATATGAAGTTAATAACTTAAAACTAGTGTTTATTCCTTACAATGCAGATGAATGAGATATTAATGTCTCAAAAATTTGATGGTGTGTGATTTTTATTCTAGTATACTAAAATTTATTCAAACACATTTTTATTTCATTTCTCACCCGGTGTAAAAGAACGCTGCAAATAAATAAGTAAAACTGTTTTGGCAGGAAATGGGCTAATACGTTTTATAACTAACTTTATACAACATGAGCACATTTAGCTCTATGTGTAAACGTCTCATATTGTAGTCGTATTTCTAATGAAGACCCCATAGAGGTTATTTTAAAGCAAATTGTGGGGCTGATTTTCTTACAAATTAAATTATTTGTCTGTACAATCATAAGGAAATTCCAAGTTAGCTGTCCAATATATTTCCTTCTAACCACATGAAATTAAATTTCTTAGTTCGTAACGTAATTTCATGCTACCTACACAAGGGAACAATAATTGCTTAATAACCAAAAACCTAGAGTTTTCTAAAGATTAATGAAAGTAACAGCCTGCTAAGAAATGTAAAATTTTCTCTCGCATCGAATTAAAGACATATAAATAACCCTTGTAATCGTGCGACATGTTAGATCTATCACAGTGTAACATACACAGTCGCCACAATTCTGCAGATATTTGTTATACACTGCGACAGCAGCGCTCCAAGCGGCCGGCAAGCTACATTTCTGAATAGTATCGCTTATATTGGTTTTAACATACTTTTAAAATTATGGAACGTATGTAGTGTCACAAAATAGGCAATAAGGTAAAAATAGCTCCATCTTTACCTGTTTTAGGTTTTCTGAGATCCCTGACCAGGTACGAAACGGTACATTGCAGCACAGTTTATTTATAATTATCTTGTAACCTACAGGCTTTTACTGAATAATTTTATTTACTATTGAAAACAGTAAAATGGCTAGGTAACAACGGAAGACCTGCTTTCTGACAGAAAGACGTTGTTTTCTACTCAAGAACGTTAACGTTTCTTCACTACAACTCATGTAAAATCGCCGAGGGTGGAACGTAGAAAATGTATATAGAATGCAATAACTTCAGCATTTGACGTACATAATCAGCCACCACAAATGTAGATGGATAAACGTCACATACGTGGCAAGAAGAAGGAAAAAGCAATCAAACTGTTTTCAACAAAGAAGAATCCAATTCCATAATTGTTGCTACAGCTGAACCACAAAGGGCGTGAATCTTCAAGACACTGTCTTCTTAAGCTAAAATAATCACACTCAAAAGTATTTGCGCGGATGAGAAAGACGAGTGAAGCCTAGAAATGTGCGAATCATTATTCAATACAGAATTGATACATGACAAAACACTGTCAAAGTAAGAACAGACCATAATAGAAATTTGTGTTCTCTTATGTTTATATTCTACTTACTTTCAGCGGAATAAGATGCCAAAACACCCATATTCAAAAGTATTGGTTCATGACGAAGTTCTTAGTTATACCACTGAATCAGATACGTTCGGCTGTTTTTACATTAATTTCCGTATTATGTATGTCTCTTGATATTTTACTAATGCTTGTAACGCCAAAATTGTACTATGTATTTCGTTAATTACGTACACAATTAATTATACACAAACATCACTATTTCGGCGGCTTACCCACCAGCAGGAGCGCTAGTGTCGTTGCAACTCTCAGTTGGCAACAACTTTCACAGCAGTGACAATGCCTTCGTGAAATCGAGGCCTTATCATAGCCATGATGACGTCATGCATTGAGGCGGGATTGAGGCGCCTGATTGGTAGGTAGGCATATGGAATGGATTTTGAAATTATTCCAAAAATCAGCCGACCAATCAGGTGCCTCAATCCCGCCTCAATGCATGACGTCATCATGGCTACGCTACGGCCTTGATTTCAGGAAGGCAGTGGTAGTGAGTACCGCGACTGAATGTGTTACCTGTGGGTCTATCGTGTAATAGGACAAAAGAAAACGGCAGTTCCAGACTTCTACGTTTGTGGCGCTGGTACAGACTTGTATACGACAGGTGTGTAGTGTATTACGGGGCTTTACGATCACGTGGAGACTGTGCACGTGACTTGATTGCTGCGTCATCTGTCAAGCAGCGACCCTGGTGTGTTGTTCTCGTACTGAATCTCGTCCGTTTCGAGTTGTCGTTTTCCTTTAGACGTGAACACCAAAACTGCAGGGCCGGCCCGTCCATATAGGCAAACTAGGCAATTGCCTAGGACGCTGGAATTTGAGGGGGGAGGGGCGGGAAATTTGTCCTGCGCGACGAACCCTCGTACGCTCTCGGTACGGTTTACTTTGCTGCCTCCCTGCGGTTCCAGGAGCGATGAATCCCGGTTACTGCACATAGGCAGAGCGATGGGCAAGAAGCAAGACGCAAGTCAATGTGACATACATTCTCTCTGACTCTTCAGAATTTTGCTAGTAAACTTTTAATGAATAGACGAGTAGCAGTTTGCCACTAATCACGCCGTAATCAAAGCTGGCGTGCCGCCCATCATGTCCGAAATGGGGGACATAGTAATAGGTATTTCCGGTGTAGACAAGCAGCTGAGAGAACTAAATACGAAAAAGTCTGCTGGTCCGATGGAACACCAGTTCGGTTTTACAAAGACTATTCTGCGGCTTTGGCCCGCTACTTAGCTTGCATTTATCGCGAATCTTTAATTCAGCGCAAAGTTCCTAGTGATTGGTAAAAAGCGTAGGTGACTCCCGTTTTTAAGTAAGGAAAGAGAACTAACCCACACAATTACAGGCCAATATCGTTGACATCAGTTTCATGTAGAATTTTGGAGCATATTCTCAGTTCGAATATAGTAAATTTCCTTGAAACGGAAAAGCTTCTTTCCATGAATCAGCACGGGTTTAGGAAACATCGTACATGTGAAACTCAGCTTGCCCTTTTCTCACATGACATCTTGCGAGCCATGGATGAAGGGCAACAGGCGGATTGTGTTTTTCTCGACTTCAAAAAGGCGTTAGACGCGGTGCCACACTGCAGACTGCTAACGAAGATACGATCTTATGGAATAGGTTCACAGATTTGTGACTGGCTGGAAGACTTCCTAAGTAATAGAACGCAGTACGTTGTTCTCGACGGCGAGTGTTCATCAGAGACGAGTGTATCGTCAGGCGTGCCCCAGGGGCATTTTCTATCTACGTAAGTGATCTGCTGGACAGAGTAAGTTGTAATTTGCGGCTGTTTGCTGACGATGCTGTGGTGTATGGGAGGTTGGTGTCTGTAACTGACTGTAATAGCATACTGGATGACTTAGACAAAATTTCTAGTTGGTGCGAAGAATGGCAGTTAGCTCTCAATGTAGAAAAAGGTAAGGTGATGCGCATGAGTAGAAAAAGCAATCCTATAATGTTCGAAGACAGCATTAGTAGTGAGCTTATTGATGCTGTCGCGTCGTTCAGATATCTAGGCGTAACATTGCAGAGTGATATGAAATGGAACGAGCATGTAAGGACAGTTGTGAGTAAGGCGGACAGCCGACTTCGGTTTATTGGGAGAATTTTGGGAAGATGGGCTTCACCTGTAAAGGAGACCGCGTATAAAACGCTTGTACGACCACTTCTTGAGTATTGCTCAAGTGTTTGGGACCCGCAGCAGATCAGTTTCAAGGAAGACATAGAGGCGGTTCAGAGACGAGCAGCTAGATTTGTTACCGGTAGGTTCAACCAATGCGCGAGTGTCACGGAAATGCTCCGGGAACTCAATTGGGGATCGCTGGAAGAAAGACGACGTTCTTTTCGTGAATTTTGTTAAGTAAATTTAGAGGGCCGTAATTTGAAGTTGAGTGTAGTACGATCTTGCTGCCGCCTACTTACATTCCGCGTAAAGATCACAAAGACAAGATAAGAGAAATTAGGGCTCGTATGGAGGCATATAGGCTTTTTTTTCCTTATTCCTTTTGGGAGTGGAATAGGAAAGGAAATGCCTAGTAGTGGTACAGTGTACCCTCCGCCACGCACCTTACGGTGAATTGCGGAGTATGTAGATGTAAGCTAGGGCAACTTCACGGCAGTCCGTCGCTCTGCAGTCTCTGTAATATATAATTACTTCTTCAATCAAAATAAATTGATCTTAACGCTGCTACAAATACTCTACTAAAAACAAAACCTATCTTGAATATTATAGAAGTAATTTGGAATTTGAAAGAAATGCTGGTAGAAGCAAGAGAAATTTCAGAAGCAGCCAACTTTTCTGCATCATTTTCATCAGATATGGAACAAGTACGTCTAAAAGAAAAGACAGTTTGGTTATGAAGCAGAAAGTGAACCTATTCGTGACGAGCAATATAATTTCAGAATTAATTTTTATTTTGCATTGTTGGATACTGCAATGAATTCAATTGACGAGAGATATCATCAGAGTCACAACCTAAATCGTGTATTTGGCGGTCTGTACAACATACATGATGTACAAAATAAAACTCCCTAAGCTGTTATTGAAGAATGTGTTAATTTGAAAGAGTAACTCACAAAGACTCCAAAGATGTTGATGTTCAAAATGTTCAAATGTTTGTAGAGCTTATGGGACTTAACTACGGGGTCATCAGTCCTTCACTTACAAACTACTTAATTCTAAGGACGGCACAAATATCCATTCCCGAGGGAGGATTCGAGCCCCCGACCGTAGTGGCCGTGCAGACCGTGATTGCAGCGCCTCAGCCCCTCGGCCACCGCGGCAGTTGATGCTACTGGTCTATGCATTGCTAGAAGAGAACCCAATAACTCAGGGCCACAGGACGTTCTGACTTATATTTGTAAAAATGGATTTACGGTTATTGTACGTAATTTAGTTACTGCACTAAGAGTGTTGCAGCTTCTCGAACACATAAAAACTGCTCGAACACATAAAAAACATATCTGCACAACGACTCAAGAAAGACTTGTGAGGTTGGCAACTTTGTCAATTGAACGTGAACCAGCAGACACAATTGATTTAAAGGAGATCGTCTCAGATTTTGCAAAACCCAAGGCAAGACAAATTAAATTTGTGTGACTCTTTCTATAATGTAGCTTAAATTGTATGAATTATTTTAAACTATCAACCAAAACCTTTTAAAAAAGACAAAATGTGAAAACGATGAAAAAGTAAAATTGTTGTACAAAAGTGTATGATGTGTCCCATTTTAATTGGGAAATATGTTTATGTAATGTATATGTTGTGATTATGCATTTGAGTAAAAATATGCAATGTGTATTTTACATTTATGTTTTATTGAAATTTTATTAAATGGGGCGCCATTAACATAATTTGTCTAGTGCGCCGAATTTGTTCGGGCTGGCCATGCAAAACTGTAGAGCGGTATGATACGTAGTTTCGCAACTGAATGAAGAATTGAGGTTATGAGGGCACTTTCTACAACGGAGCAGGAAAAGGATAATTGAGTTTATTAATGAGGAAGTGGTAATTCATAGTTGATGTTCTCCCCAAACGTCATGTCTTAAATTTTGTATCTAAACATATACCTAAAAAATAGAAAAAGTGTCATTCAAACATTTGAAAACGTACAGATTTATTTACTGAAGAAAATTTCTAGTGGCAAACACAGTAAAAAATATCGAACATGCAGTAAAAAGCGACTATTTAGTTTTCATATTATTTTCTTGCTAACGCGCAAAATAACACAGAAAATAATTTTATCATCTAATAATTAGGTGAAACACGTGTCTATATTTACGCTACCCCCCCCCCCCCCTCCCACACACACAATACAAAATTTATGCTTGCAGATATTTCATCTCTGTTGTAAGAGAAAAATAGTAGGAAAACAATATTAGGCTCTGGTGCAACTTTTCCTGTGCGATGGAAACACAAAGCAAACAACAGAATAAAGTTAAAGAAGATGCGAAAGCATTTCTGGAATTTGAATGCGCTCGACCAGAATAGGACAACTACCGATGTTAGCAGACAAAACTGCCGCGGCGGATTAGTCGTCCGTATTGGGGCGCCGTGCTGCGGTGCGCGCGGCCGTTCGCCGTCGAAGGTTCGAGTCCCCCCTAGGGCATGGGTGTGTTGTTCTTAGATTAGTTTACATTAGTTTGTTTGTAAGCTACCGACTAATAACCCAGCTGTTGAGTCCGATAGATTTATAAACATTTGAATATTTTTGAGCAGACACTACTACTGTTTAAACTTCCTGGCAGATTAAAATTGTGTGCCGGAACCGGGACTCGAACCTGGGACCTTTGCCTTTCGCGGGCAAGCGCACTACCGACTGTGCTATTCCAACACGACTCACGATGCCGCCCCACAACTTTACTTCCGCCAGTACCTCGCCTCCTACTTTCCAAACTTCACAGGAGCTCTCCTGCGAACCATGTAAGACTAGCACTCCTGGAAGAAAGGATATGGTGGAGACATGGCTTAGCCACAGCCTAAGGGATGTTTCCAGAATGACACTTTTACTCTGCAGCGGAGTGTGCGCTGATATGAAACTTCCTGGCAGCTTAAAATTGTGTGCTGTAACCGGGACTCGAAACTGGGACCTTTGTCTTTCGCGGGCAGGCGCACTACAGACTGTGCTATCCCGACACGACTCACGATGCCGCCCCACAACTTTACTTCCGCCAGTACCTCGCCTCCTACTTGGAAAGTTTGGAAAGTAGGAGGCGAGGTACTGGCGGAAGTAAAGTTGTGGGGCGGCATCGTGAATCGTGTCGGGATAGCACAGTCGGTAGAGCGCTTGCCCGCGAAAGGCAAAGGTCCCAGGTTCGAGTCCCGGTTCCGGGACACAGTTTTAATCTGTCAGGAAGTATCATATCAGCGCACACTCCGCTGCAGAGTGAAAGTTTCATTCTACTACTACTGTTTATTGCTTCTGCTCATGCGCATTCTGCGGCACACTCGAAAATTTAGAACCACACTCGGCACAATGTACAGGTCATTGACGTCACAGACGCACTCGCGATGGGGTTGGCTGCTGATTTACACTCGGGCACAAAAAGCGCACGCATTTCAAGTAGTCGATCGTGTAAAACGGGGTTAAAGATTCATCTATTCATCTGAGCGTGCCCACTTGTGAGACGCTTTTCTTTTTCTTTTTCCATCTTCTTCTTCTTCATCTACTTGCGGTGACATTTTAATGCTAGCCGCTGTCAGGCAAACGTCGACTACAGTTTTCGTTTTATCTACGTTAGTTGCCATCTGCAAAACCGCGGTGTCAAAAGAGTGAAACGTCATGCTGTTTCTGAAAACAGTCAAGGAAGCACAGAAAGGAACGACTGTGAACGCAGAACGAGTTTGCTTAGGGAGGACAGAAGTGCGCCGTCACTTGACGGCTGTGCAGGTGCCGACGGAAAAACAGTTCGCACGACCGCCGGCGAGGCAAGACGGGAAGTCGAGGAGAGGTGGAGCGCGGACCTGCCCTTGGCACTCGTAAAGCGGTCCCAAGTCCACTCGCGTGCGCTGACGGACCCACATGGATTTGCACTGTCATGCGGGAACTTGCCCGAGGTCACTGAACAATTTACACCAGTCGACTATCAGTATAAAAAAAGGGGAAAAAAGTTCGGCACTGCTTACTGACCTGTCCCCTTTCGGATTCCAGGGAAACTACTAGCAGTGAAAGGATAGATACAACACCAGCGAACCACTCAACATTCTGGTTCACTGACGGGACCAAGGCGTTTGGAGCAGGGGTATATGGGGTGCAGTCAAGACTGGAGGGCGTCATCTCTCTAGGGAAACTGGCCTCAGTATTCCAGGCCGAAATCACTGCCACCAGGGCGTGTGTGGAGGAGAATTTGCGTAGGTGCTACAAAGACCGTAGCACCTATATCTATTCAGACAGCCAGGCAGCCCTGAGATCACTGGCAGCTCCTGCAACAAGGTCTAAAATTGTTGCAGAATGTCACAGGGTTCTGGTGGAGCTAGGGGAAAGCAATAGAGTAAACCTATTGTGGGTCCCTGGCCACTCGGCGATCAGTGGCAACGAACATGCCGACAGATTAGCCAGGATGGGGGCAGAGACTCCATTTATTGGACCGCAACCTGTCCTGACAATCACCAAGGCAGTGATCAAATTGGAGCTACGTAACTGGCTCAGAAGACAGCAAGTATAATATTGGACCAAAGTCTATCAACAAAAACATGGCAAAGGTAATGATGCCAAAGCCATGTTTTAAAAGAAGCTCTGCAATCCTGGGCCTGAACAGGAGAGAGATTAGACTCATGGTTGGATTGCTGACAGGCTATGGGAATTTCAAAAAACACCTACATACAGTGGGAATAACAGAAGAGGACCCTAAATGTAGGATCTGTGATGACGGTGATGAGACTGCATCACATCTAATCTTCGAATGCTTTGCGTTGGAGAGTAAAAGGCACAGAACATTTGGGACAACCAGACCCGAAGAAATTGTTCTAATAAAGAACTGGTAAAGGGACTCCTTGCACTGTTCAAGGACATTGGTTGGCTTTACTAGATAACTGCTTCTAGAAAGTTCACATAGTTACGCTTGTAATGTTGTTTTTGTGATAACTTTTGAAGTTGTTGAACTATATATATGGAGAAATCCTCTTTGCTTTTAGCTGTGATTGACATTAAATAGTGAACAAAGTGTCTTTTCAGCCAGTTAACAGAGTTCCGTTTGGTTTTAGGGTACGGAAGAGTATCTGGGTGCAAGAAATCATCAGGTGTAATACGAAGAACCGATGTTCTTGTAATGATTGCAAGCTTCTTCCGAATATAGTTCCATACGTAAAATAAACATAGTTTCAGTGCGGACAGTGGCGGGTTGGACCAAGACTGTTTTGGCTTCCCTGAGAAAATCAATCAGTCAAATCAATCAACCACTCAACATGAAGCCCACCATGTAGGAAAACCAAGGCAAAACGATCCCTCGGGGCAAAACGACCACGCTCCAGATCTGGCCAGGTAGTGACGACATGCAGCGGAGTCTTAGTGAACTAACCTCACACGAGGCCAAAGTCGCACCTGTCATATAGTTCCGCTGTGTTTTCTGCGACGAGAGTTACAGAATAAAACATCGTTTTATGCACTGTTGATCGAAGTTAAGTTTCTAACTGCCTATGTCGTGATGTGTGTTTCTGAAGCTACTCACAAATATTTAGGCCTTTAAGGCAACATATCGGGAGGTTGGATTCAATTTGTTCTTAACATACAAGATGGCATTCTCCCATAGCATTGTGTTGAGTGGAGGACGAGGATCTGGGGGAAAATGATCACGTGTGGTTTCTGTAAAATCAGAAATGTTCTGGCAAGGCAGATGATGATGAATATGTAGATATATTATTTTTATCCAATAAATTTTCAATAATAGGCTTATGGATTTTATTTTTGAGTTTATGATAAATAAAATTGCATTTCACATTAATTGAGTGCATTTCACGTAAAACAATTTATGTACCTACCTTGCAAAATAAAAGTTGAGTAACAAATGCATTCATGTGTATAATTTAATAACAAACCCAAAATTCCAAAAAATTACAATAAACTGCATATTATAAACCAGAGGCTAATTTTACCCCAAAGAACAGGGGTAAAATGATCCTTTACATTACAAAAATTATGCATTTTTGTAAACATAATTTACCTTTCATAATTTTACAAGTAAGTTAAATAACATGTAAAATACGTGAAAAATCTATTCTCAATATACTTTATAAAATATTCTGAATATGACGCAGACTATTGGGGCTGAAATCCTTAAACGGATCATTTTTGCCTGGTCTCCCCTACTACCAAAATACACTACGTGATCAAAAGTATCCGGACACCTCGCTGAAAGTGACTTACAAGATTGTGGTGCCCTCTGTCGAAAATGGTGAAATTCAGTACGGTGCTGGCCCAATCTTAGCCTTGATTACAGCTTCCACTCGCTTAGAAATATGTTAAGTGAGGTGTTGCGAAGGTACCTTGGGTAATAGCAGCCCAATTCTTCACGGAGTGTTGCACTGAGGAGAGAAATCGATGTACGTCGGTGAGTCCAGGGCCGGCCGCGGTGGCCAAGGAGACTAAGGCGCTCCAGTCACGGTCTGCACGACCACTACGGTCGGGGGTTAGAATCCCCCCTCGGGCATGGATATTTGTGCCGTCCTAGTTCGTAAGTAGTTCGTAAGTAGTTTGTAAGTTTAGGGACTGATGACCCCGTAGTTAAGTCCCATAAGCTTAACAAACATTTGAACATTTTTGGTGAGTCCAGGCACTAAGTCGGTGTTCCAAAACATCCCAAAAGTGTTCTATAGGCTTCAAGTCACGCTTTTGTGAAGGCCAGTCCATTACAGGGAAGTTACTGCCATGTAGACACTCCGTCACAGGCCGTGCGTTATGAACAGTTACTCTATGCTGTTGAACAATGCAGTTGTCATCCCCAATTGATCTTCATCAGTGGGAAGCAAGTAGGTGATTGAAACAACAATGTAGGTCTGTGCTATGATAGCGCCACTCAAAACAACAAGGGGTGCAAGCTACCTCCATGAAGAACACGACCACACGATAACACCACTTCTGTTGGTGCTACACACGCTGGCAGATGACGTTCACCGGGCATTCACCCTACCACCAGATCGCCACATTGTGTACCGTGATCCGTTACTTCACACAATTTTTCTAATCGTCCATTGTTTACACTCCTTACAGAAAGCGAGGCATCGTTTGTCACTGAAATGCGTGATGCGTATGGGTAGCCGATCCAACATGAAATCCAAGTTCTCTTAACTCCCACCTAATTACACACTACTTGGAGTGGATCCTGATGCAGCTTGGAATTCCTGTGTGATGGTCTGGGTAGATGCCTATTACACTGTACGATGTACGACCCTCTTCTGCGCTCTGTCAGTCAATAGACGACGTCGGCCTGTACTTTTTTTTTTTTTCGGGCCTCCTTCCTCCCCTTCAACCCGTCCTTCCGCTCACCAAATTCGCCTTCAGCGGCGTCGGCTTCATCGGCCTTTGGTAAAGCAATTTTCTTTTCTAAATTCAAATTTTCAAATGTTTTTATAGTCTATGGGACTTAACTACGGGGTCATCAGTCCCTAAACTTACAAACTACTTATGAACTACTTACGAACTAGGACGGCACAAATATCCATGCTCGAGGGGGGATTCGAACCCCCGACCGTAGTGGCCGTGCAGACCGTGAATGGAGCGCCTTAGTCTCCTCGGCCACCGCGGCCGGCTTTTCTTTTCTCTTCTCTCCTGCAGGTTAAATTGATGGATCTCTCCTCGATGAGAATCAAAATCTTCTTCCAAAAAAAGAACTAAAATAAAACTTACGTATCCTCGTCGAATCTATTTCTTCCTAGCTCTCTGAACAATTGTCTTCTCGAAAAATGTGTGTTACCGTTTCGTTTCTATCGTTTCTACAATTCTATTCAGTTCTTTCTCTCTTCGTTTTATTTATCTGCTCTTAACTCGTGAACCGTGAGCTGCCAGGTTTTGTATTTTTATTATTACAAATGTTAATACATAAAGGAGTGCTGAGTACATAATTAAAAGAAAGGCGTCCTCTCGCCGTTTAAATGTGGAACTTATTAAAACAAAAATATTTGAAAAAATAGAAAAAATATAAGTATTAAAAATGCTCTTATTCCAAAGGCATCCAAGAACGTTCAAACGTCGTGTTCCATGTTTTGAAATGTCTGGGGTGCTCAGTAGTTTCTAAATTCATCTTTGAAAACTGCTTCTAGAAAGTTCACATAGTTACGCTTGTAATGTTGTTTTTGTGATAACTTGTGAAGTTGTTGAACTATATATATGGAGAAATCCTCTTTGCTTTTAGCTGTGATTGACATTAAATAGTGAACAAAGTGTCTTTTGAGCCAGTTAACAGAGTTCCGTTTGGTTTTAGGGTACGGAAGAGTATCTGGGTGCAAGAAATCATCAGGTGTAATACGAAGAACCGATGTTCTTGTAATGATTGCAAGCTTCTTCCGAATATAGTTCCATACGTCTTGGACCTTGGAGCACACAAAAAGATGTTCGTCGCTGTCCAATAAGTTGCACGTTGCGCACAATGGTGAGTCCGCCAAGTGTATGGAATGTAACCTGGAGTTGGTGTGGCCTTTCCTGTTCACTAAGAGATACCAGGAGGCTCTGACCGCAGTTGTTAGATCACGGCAGTGGATGTTCTTCCAGATGATTAACCATCTGTGATTAGGATATTTTTGTTCAATGATGTTCCGGTTCTTGGTTTCCATTCGCTTTTTATAAACTTCACGCACCGTCATGAGCTCATCATCTTGCATGTTTAGCTGCAGACAGCTCAACTCAATTAAAATGGTTTGGAAATGGGACATAGCGCTCGGAATATGTTGGACGTTGATTGGAGGCTGCAGACTTGTAGGTGTTATCTCGTTTAACAGGTGGCCTGTTAAACTGTTTGGTTAGTTCTTCCACATCTTGTATGTATTACACACGTATAGCGCCCGTGTCTTAGTTTCAACATGCGTAAGGTTTATTCCGCCATCACAAACAGCCAAAGTGAGTGTGTCGTATTTAACTTTAAAGATGTACCCTCGAGTGATGAAGTGACCCAAGGCTGACATAATTCGTAGGATTGTCCCGTGTGGCATCGGTAATACTTGTGCAACATAGTTCATCTTCGATGTTATGTAAACGTTAGCGAGGGTAACCCTTTGTAAGTCATCAAGCTTTCTGATGTAGTGGCTCTGTATGCATGCACGCAGACGTGCGAGAAGATTCCTGTAATTGACAGCGATCGTGTGCCTTAAGTCGCTCCGGTATTCGATGCCTAAGCATGTCAGTTTGGAGACTGGAGTTAAGTATCCGTGGTGCTGCATTGCAACCCCACTCCCGATGTTCATAATACCACACTTTCTTTCATTTAACTTCGCCCCTGAGGCAAGTTCGTACTGCTTAACGATGTGGAGAGCTGCTTCTAACTCCCGTTCGTTCTTGACTAAGAAACCGACGTCATCCGCGTAAGCATTGCAGGCAATCTTGAGTCCACGGATTGTCAAACCTTGTAGACGTTGGTTCAGTGCAGCAAGCAGGGGTTCAATGGCGATAGCAAAAAACGCCATTGACAAAGGGCTGCCCTGTCTCACCGAGCTCTTTAATGTAATTTCTTTTGTGAGCTTTTGTGAGCTGGTTCAAATCCTCCGTTTGTTGTACCTCTGCAGAGGAGTCCAGTGCTAGCAGTGTATCCGGGATAGAGGCTGTTCCATCACTCGACTCTCGGTGCGAAATCGATCCGGAAGAGGCGGACATCTCAATATCCATTTCTCCCGAGACCGACTTACTCACATCAGAAGTTGCAGAATTTTCATGACGGATCTTGCTAATAATCTTCTTTGCTTTCTCCCTCAGTAAAGGGGCGACTTGATTAGCGCCCTGGTGGGCTCGTCTCGGTTTCTTTGTCTTCTTTGTCAAAGATGACTCTTTTGATGATTCCGAACCATCAGTATCGGTTCGTTGTTCCGTCATGTTGTTCTCGTCATTAGATCCAAGATTCATCAACTCCCGTACTTCAATAGGTCCAGGTAGAGGGACAGCTTCAGCCAAACCTGTTTGTTCGTGGCCTGGTTCACGCGGTGCTGCATCATCACTCATTTCCATACTTGCGTCTGAGCGAATGTTCGCAGTCGAAAGTACATTAACGTTTGGGCTAGCAGGTACGCTTGCCGTGACTGTCGGCGCAACAGCACGTTTATCATTGCCGTCCGACGGCAGAGTATCTAAAGGTGGAGTCGCGGTTTATCATTGCCGTCCGACGGCAGAGTATCTAAAGGTGGAGTCGCGGTTTGCACTGCAGCTAGCACCGACGAGTAAGTCAGGGGCAGCGCTGTTGTCACGGAAGGACGTGCGGCCTCCCCGGCTGGTATCTGTGCCACGCGGCGTTGTAAACACTGCTCTCTGACATGGCCTGTCGCGCCGCAGCCAGCGCAAGTCCTCGCCTGCCCAACGTATATTACAATACCACGGTGTCCGCCTACAGTCATGTAAGAGGGGATATGTTTTGTTAAATCTATCTTAATCTGTCGCACTCCGCTTAACACAGGGAATTTATGGCTCTAAGAAATTTTCCCGCAAAATTATTCAATACCATGCCATACGGCGCTAAGACAGCATTAATTTGTTCCTCTGTTGTTTCAAAAGGCAGTTAGAATATCCGCACTGTTCCGATACCAAGTCCTACATGCGTAACAGTCACATTTCCGACAGCACCATCCCTGTTTAAATTTCAAGGCCCCTCCACTGCTTGCTACGACTCTCTCACATACGTCTGAATTTATCACTTTAAGAAAAACCACGCTCGTCACGATAGAAAAGTTGATTCCAACGGCTTCATGGGCAGATATCTTAGCGGTTTCTTCTAACCAGTTATCTACTTCGAAAGAGCTCGGTCCAAGGAGAGTCGTGTCAAAGGTGAACTTCAGTGTATCTATTCTTTTAGTCTGATTCATGGTGTCACGGTATTCTATACAGCTAAGTCTACGCTGTATGCACGCGACTCACCGCGCAGACGTAAACAAACACGTCACGGCGCGCTGCTCCGCCGGAGGTCCGTACACCGCCGCAGCCGCGACGAGACTGACCTCTCGGCTACTCCCGCACGGCAGCGAAGATAGACAATCGGGTAGCGCAATCGGGTGCTCCTCCGATGGGAGAAATGAAAAATAAATCACCTTCCCCTTAAAAAAATTCAAAGCTGTTTCCTCAGCAGTCAAGGTGATGCTCACTATCTTTCGACGTCCGAGGTCCGATACTTAGCGAATTACTAAAGCACGGAAAAAACATTAACAGAGACGTTTACGGTGAGACATTCAGTAACCTACACAAGTCCACCAAGAGCAAAGTGGCTGGACTGCTCACGGAGCGAGTGTTTCTGCTCCTTGATAACGCGCGTCCACACGTCTCCAGGATCACACATACAGTAATTTAGCCAAATGGCAGCAGCTTGAGCAATCACCCAATAGCCCTGTGACAACTGTTTCGTTCGCTAAGAAAAAACATCTTAAACGAAATCTATTCAACTCAGACGACGAACTAAAGAACACAGTAGTGGATTGGGTCTTGCCACAGCCACAAGATTTCTGGGAACTGGGAATCCCTTGGCTCATTAAACACTGGGATAGGTGATTACTTTTCTATAAAGACTTCAACTGTGTCCACAGTGTGGTTCATACCTTTTCATTTGAACACTCCTCATAGAACGAAAAATGTAAACCAAATTGGAAATTAAAAAAAGAAAAAGAAAAAAAAAAGGTTTAAAAGTTTAGGAACTACTGTGGTCATTATTTCCAATGCTACAAAATACTTAAACTAACGTAAGATAACGTACACTGAGGACAACACAAACACCCATGCCCTACAGAAGACTCAAAACTCCGACGGCGAACAACCGCGCGCTCCGCAGCCAAGCGCCTTGAAACACTCGGCCACTCCACCGCGGCTATTGAAAAATCCAAAATTCTGCAGATATGCACCGAAGTGTAAGGAAGTATAATAGGAAAGAAAAGCGCCTTCTTTCACAAAATGTTTTCTAAATTAACACAATACGAAAAATTAACTTCGAAATTGTTATTATGCATCTGGGGAATTTATGGTGAACTATTTGTACCACTTCAGATTAAATCAGCGAACGCGCGATAATTATCCTGGAAAAATAAAGTATAATGTTATCTGGAAGAAACCTACAAATGTTACAGATACTAGACTCCCAAAATGTTAATTTACTTGCCGTATAATTGTCATTATTAGGTCCTTACATGCAAAAAGTCTCCATTTTTCAGGTATTGTTCTGCTTACTGCATATGTTGAGTCGTGAAATGAAAGAAAGTAAATAAAATAATTCTTCAGAGCATATGCACGCGGAGAAAATCCATCAATCAAATCAATATCTTGCTTTGCGTTCCTGTATCTATGTGAAATGAAAGAAAAGTTAGAGAAATTATGGTTCCTCAGAAGTAATTGTTTATTGTAAAGTTAGTGCCTTGACAAATTTATTGTCTGTCCAATTTCTGTACAAAAGTAAATTAAAGATTAGATCGTTTACCGAGTTTGCCGTTGCGAGAAGCAGTCGCATTCCACATTCTGTGCATCCCAATCTCACCCTCTCTTCCACCCCCTTCCTGTCAATTTTCTCGTTCTCTCTTCATAGCTTCTGAAAATTAAGAAGCTGAAAACTAGGAACATATTCAAATTTTGTGACAAAAGTGGCAAATGACCACAAAGTTACTGTTGCAGAAAATTAAGTGAGATGTTCCAAGAAACAGCGCCATTTACGCAGTTAGTATTAAGACACGAATTCCACTGCTAACAATATCACCAATACGTCTATATCTGTTGTGGTTTTGTAGCTGGTTGTTATGCATGTGTTACTGAACCGTATAAATACGACGATTTCTTGAAATGTTATCACTTTCGTGTGTCTTTTCTGCCATTGCACCTGTTCGGAGTGTTAGAGGAGGTAGCTTAACATCAGAGTTATAAATGTGGAAACATCTACTTCCTTGTGTCACTAGTAACAGTTACGTATGCACATCAATTTTGTTTTGTGAACGTCTATGGAAAACCACCTTTACAACTATGTAGTTTCCATTGGTATCCTTATATAGCCTACATAGCCGGCCGCGGTGGCTGAGGGGACTGAGGCGCTTCAGTCACGGTCTGCACGGCCACTACGGACGGGAGTTCGAATCCCCCCTCGGGCATGGATATTTGTGCCGTCCTTAGTTGTAGGTAGTTCATAAGTAGTTTGTAAGTTTAGGGACTGATGACCCCGTAGTTAAGTCCCTTAAGCTTAACAAACATTTGAACATTTTTTAGCCTACATAAATAAAAATCAATCGCCGCATTATGTAAGAGCAATACTTGACAATGGCCAGACCTATATGGCTTATCTTCTTGTGTACGTGTGTGTGTGTGCTCGAAATTATCAGGACAATGATCTTTAGGAATAGAATTTTTTAGAAACTTGGAAAATTTTGTATGTTCAAATGTTTGCAAAGCTCAACTGCGGGATCATCAGTCCCTAAACTTACAAACTATTAATGGACTAACATATACTAACATAAACATCCATGCCCGAGGGAGGATTCGAACCTCCGACGCGGGAAGCTGCTCGATCTGCAACGTGGCGCTCCAGACCGCTCGGCTACTTCCGCGCGGCTTTCCCCCCGTCATTCCCCCCTCCCCCTGCTTCCTTTCATATAATGTTTCCTCTCAATCTGTGTATGTTCTCTCCCCCCCCCCCAACCCCCGACCCACAGAGGGAAACTCCGGACTATCACATGGAGAGAGATTCCATACACCGCTTGGGAAATTAAAAGAAAAATGTTCAAGTGTTTGTAAATCTATCGGACCAAACTGCGTGGTCATCAGTCCGTAGCTTACAAACTACTTAAACCTAGAATGATTCACTCTGCAGCGGAGTGTGCGCTGATATGAAACTTCCTGGCAGATTAAAATTGTGTGCCGGAACCGGAACTCGAACCTGGGACCTTTGCCTTTCGCGGGCTATCCCGACACGACTCACGATGCCGCCTCACAACTCTACTTCCGCCAGTACCTCGCCTCTTACTTTGCAAACTTCACAGAAGCTCTCCTGCGAACCATGCAAGACTAGCACTCCTGGAAGAAAGGAGTTACTTAAACCTAGGTAAACTAACCTAAGGACAAACACACACACACACACACCCATGCCCCAGGGAGGACTCGAACCTCCACGGCGAGCAACCGCGCGCTCCGCAGCGAGACGCTTTAGACCGCTCGGCTACTCCACCGCGGCTTGGGAAATTAATTTGATAATATCAACTTTACACGTAGACTGTGGCTTGTCCAGCCTAAAATCAGCCGGTTAGTCAGACGTTGTTTGTAGCCGCCCCTCTGGGTACAACCGCTACTTGTACTCTTTATGCACCCAAAGAGGAAAGGTGAGTGTTCGCCAGCTTCACCATTCCGAAAGACTGTTTCTCCGCTGCCGTTGAGGTCTTCGCCGTTACCATGGCAAGGAGCCCTTACCGGAGCCAGTTAAACCACGGTCTTTTTAAGCGAGGTGTTAGGCTGAGTTCCCACTGACGAGACCAGTAGCTCGCGGCTAGTCGCGCACTGTCGCGCGCGGCTGTTGGTTACACTGTGCTGACGGTCGGGGGTTCGAATCCCCCCTCGGGCATGGTTATTTGTGCCGTCCTAGTTCGTAAGTAGTTCATACGTTTAGGGACTGATGACCCCGTAGTTAAGTCCCATAGACTATACAAACATTTGGACATTTTGGTTACACTGTGCTGTACGATGCAGGAGCCACTGGCGCGATGCGTCTGGCAAGTCACATGCGGCCAATTTGGCGGGCGCGACGCACACGCTCGCGGCCAGCAAACCAGCGAGCGAAGGCCTATGACTGATTTCTTGTCCACATTACACAATTAATGGAATATATATTTCGTGAATGGAATTAGAAGTAAAGAATACATTAATTTTAACCGTTACTTTGGTAGATGGACTGAAATAAATTTTTTTGACATACTTATTGGGTTTCTAGTTGGAAATGATAAAAGTAAGTAGCCCAAAATTATACTGAAATTTATAGGTATTTCTACACCTAAGTCATGTATAATCATTTTTTTATTTTTATTTTCGCCTTTGTAGCTCTCAGAAAAATTATCAGAAAGTAAAAATAATTTTATACAGCTTGTCCCACATAAAAGCAATATCACTCACTCCCGAGATTAAATTAAGTACGAACTGCCGGCCGCGGTAGCCGAGGGGACTGAGGCGCTTCAGTCACGGTCTGCACGGCCACTACGGTCGGGGGTTGAATCCCCCCTCGGGCATGGATATTTGTGCCGTCCTTAGTCTTAGCTAGTTCATAAGTAGCTTGTAAACTTAGGGACTGATGACCCCGTAGTTAAGTCTCATAAGTTCTACAAACATTTGAACATTTTTTAAGGGTGAGATGCCGCGCACATATGGATGACCTGCCGCATGATGATATTTCTTGAAATTGATAAATTTTTTAAACAAAATATGTTTTATTTTATGATTGTAAAAATTGAGGAATAAAAATAAACACTGGAGAACTGGCAAACAAATCCTTCATTTTTGTTATATCAAAACTCTGAATTAAATGTTAAATTATATTTAAAGATTAAACTTAGGGTTATCAAAGTTTTTCAAAAGAAACCCTCTCCATCGTTAGCTTTTATTCCTAATTTCCCTGCTATAGTCAACACAATAAGCATCAGAGATTGCGGCATGTATCTAGATCTGTCAGGGATAGTCGCCGCACGCTATGACTATGTGACCGAAGCAGTCAAGTTGGTGGGACTAGAATCAAAAGGCACCCAACAGATACTTCAAAATATGTCACTGGTTAGCACCATCAAATAACTAAGCGTAACACTGAAACGTCTACTGCACAACTGCAAAGCGCCTATCACGCACTGTGGCGGCTTTTACCAAAACTACGGGGGGGGGGGGGGGGGCAGTCTGTACCGCATGCGGCAACTCTCCCGGACTTACTCTTTTCATCCCAATCTGCCTCACCCAATACTAGCACTCGTCCTCTTTCTTGAGTGTATTCGTTGTTCATTTCTTGTTGGCTTGACCCATCTCGCATACGCACCATCTGCCTCCCGCCTCCATTTCTTTACCAAAGTTTTACCATCATCTCCATAATCCCTACCCAACAAACCTTGTCAGTTGTGCACCGAAGCACCCCCCAACCCCTTTCTTCCATTTTTCTTTTACATTTTCGTTGTTGTTGTTGTGGTCTTCAGTCCAGAGACTGGTTTGATGCAGCTTTCCCCAATACCCTATCCTGAACAAGCCTCTTCAACTCCTCATAAAAACGGCAACCCACATCTATTTGAATCTGTTTTCTATGTGTGTCTCTTGGTCTTCCTCTGCGGTTTTTACCCCACACACTTCCCTCCAACGCTAAATTCACAATTCCTTGATGTCTAAGAATGTGTCCTACCAATCTATCCCTTCTTTTAGTCAAGGTATGCCATAAATTCATTTTCTCCCCAATTCTGTTCAGTACCTCCTCATTAGTTACGCGATCCACCCACCTAATCTTCAGCATTCTTCTGTAGCACAACATTTCAAAAGCCTCTATCCTCTTCCTGTTCGCACTGTTTATCGTCCATGTTTCACTCCCATACAAGGCAACACTTCACACAAATGCCTTCAGAAAGGACTTTCTTAGGCTTAAATCAATATTCGATGTTAACAAATTTCTCTTTTTCAAGAATGCTTTTCTACCCATTGCCATTCTGCATTTTATATCCTCTGTACTGCGACCATCATTTGTTATTTTACTGCCCAAGTAACAGAACTCATCTACCTCATTTATTGTTTCGTTACCTAATTTAATTCCTTCAGCATCACCTGATTTTCTTAGACTGCACTCCATTACCCTAGTTTTGCTCTTGTTAATCTTCATCTTATGTGCACCTTTCAGCACACTGTCCACTGTTCCGTTCAACTGCTCTTCCAGGTCCTTTGCTGTATCTGACAGAATTACTATGTCATCGGCAAAACGCAATGTTTTTAATTCTTCACTCTGAACTTAACCGAAAAAAGGACGCGGATTTTTTAATATCATGTGTCTCCCGTGTTTATCCAATTTTACCTGATGTATTGTCTGTCTTTTAGTCTTAAATGTATATATATTTGTATATATCTTTTTACATTAAGTTCAGTGAGTCTAAGGACACGAAAGGATTCATTAACTGATGCAAGAATGAGCCTATTCATGGCGTTATTCTACAGTAAGATTTTCCGATGGTGTTATAAACTTCTGCAGGTGATGGAAAAGGATCAATTTGTCAGTTTGAGAGAAGGGGCACAGGTCTGAAAACAACGGATTCAAAAATAACCAAAACCCTACTCGAGTTCCACTTTAGCCCCCTCCCCCCAACACTCAATTTAACAGTCCCAACTTCAGAAACCTGATTATGACGTTCAGAACTACCCGTCTGATAGACTTGTGCCTGCCGTCGTAACACAGAGACCTAAAATACTAAGTCTGCAGTACAATAATAATGGATTTTGAAGCATCTCCTCAAGAAGGTAAATATATTTTTATGTCATTGGCTACAGATAAGACTTTAAAGTACTGATTGAATGTAAGCATTTTGATTTATCGTCTTAGTGTACATGTACCACTTTATCCCGTTTGATCTTACTTTGCGGTCACTCATTATTTTCCAGCTCTTGTCGATAATTTTGTACTGCAATGTAGCCAATATAAAATTAATAACATCTTTGTACATGAAGTAAGCTTTTTATTATTCATTTCATTACTAATGATTTATTTAATTTTACAGATACTCAACATGAATGTGTTTAATACAAAAACCTTTATAATCAGTCAGTATTTCAGCCTATAGCCTAAAGAGACATAATCTTACATGGGTCATCTTTCTGTTTACATAGTTTATTGCCACAAACAGCAAGATTGTGTTAATGTGTATTAATGTATACCTGTAGTACTAGATCTTTTAAGCCAAAAGCCTAATGATGATGCACAGCATCGTAAAATGTTTCATATTTGAGACTGGCAGCGGAAATTTCATGCAGCCTTTGAATTTATTTTGCTTGTTCACTGGTGGGCTCACTAAAGAATTTATTCATACTAGATTCCGGAAATTTAATAAGAAATATTTTTTATTGTCAGGTTTTCAGTTAAATGAATGTATGACTGTTACATATCAGTTGTATTTTGATTACTATCTTCGTTTGGATATTGCACCTATAATTTGGTACGTTGTGCAAAACAGCCTTACTTCTTATAGATTCTCCAATAAATATAACATGTTCTTAGCGGAAAGGACGTGGACAGAGAAAGAGAAGGGATGAAAGAATTTCTGACTCAAAGGTTGAATAAATAAATAAATACCTGGGCAACGCCAGTAATAATAATAAATATGTATCCTATCTGAAGTAAAAATATCATCATTATATAAATACGCTAACACGAAAATTGTGGTACAGATTACTAATTTATTCGTACAAGAAGGCCAATGAAAGTTACATAATTCGAAAGATTGTTTGTCGTAGATTTCACGAATATAAATATTATGTGTGCATTTAGCCATTAAAAGTGGTAAATGGCAGTAGAAATTTTTCTATCTACAGCTTGTATCAAGTTCTACTTCTCTAACAATCAGCTCACTGATTGGCTATTCGCCTCGACCAAAGACGTTGTAATGCAGCGCATCTTCAGTATTAAAATAACCTATTAAAATAAGTGAATATCGAAACATGGAGTGCTCCCAACTCACTTTTTTGTGCCGTTCAAATGCTTCATTTTCGCTGTGATTAAGAGTGGTTAAAGGAAATGTATGTTTTCATATGATGCCGATATAAAGGATGATGCGCCGGGAGAGGCATCTAGCGGTGCTCGAGTGGAACTACGAAGTCGATAATGCCGATGTAAATGATGATGCCCCGGGAGAGGCATGTAGCAGTGCACGGTTGGAACTACGAAGTCGACATGTTGTCCTCTCTGGAATTCTGAATATCGCAGTATCGAAATAACATTATTTCTTGGCGTTGTATAAATATACGAACAACGAAATTGTAGTTCCATTTCAAATATTAGGCTAATGAAAGTTATATAATTCGAAACTGGCATGAGAAGTATATACTTCCGTTTTATTTGTCAATGGTGTCAGGAATTTTCCTTAACACGTAAAAGATACCGTTTCATACCTCCCAGTGCAGGTTAAATTTTACCAAATATCCCAGCGCCTCCTATGATAATGTTGGCAACAGATGCTGAATAGTGAGAATCGCTTGACAACGCTGATGTTTTCTCATGGAATCTTCGCTTTACGAGGGCAATTATTTTTACTGAGCGGACGACGGTACTTACAAGAACCTGTCAACCATAAAGCAGGAACAGCATTATTTGTTTAGTTCATGGTCTGTACGATACACTAATAGACTCATTCTATGTGGTTCGAACAAATGGACAAATATTTTCTATCGTGTTGTTGATGTTGCCAACATAATCACGCGAGGCCGCCGACATGATACGTAAATTTTTACCCGCAGTGACATTGTAAACACTGATTACAGCAGACTTTGACCATGTGGTGTCCTAACCACCAAGGCAGGTTGGCACCACACAACGGAAGAAGAAGTAAGAGACGGTCGCTGCCAGCGGCCCCCAATGAGATCGCAAGGTGGCCGCCACGCCCTGCTGAAGTTCGCAGCGCCACCGCCAACCGACGTTAGCTAAGCAAGCTATGTGAAGTGAAAAGTGGGTTGTGTGGTAGACGTGCCCTGGAAGAGTGGACTACAGGAAAGGTTGTCTGTATTAGTACGTGGCCCGCTGGCTGTCACATATTGATTTTACTGTTGGAATTTTTGAGAGGCTGTGAGCCACAGTGACGCACTCCAGGCTTAGAAATAGAGACCATTGCAGATAACGGGCTAAAACAGACACGTATTTCTTACGGGACGTAGGCACTAAAGAAATCTCCTAGCGAACTGCTGATGCCCTCAGCCACCGTCCCAGGGTGGAGGTTACCTTTCGGAGAAGACGGGCGTAACTTCATATAGCGTCTAGACGCTGTTGTAAGACGTTACATTAGTACTTGGTGGCCAACAGGCACGTTATAATGTACGTAGCAAAGTTGATATCAGTCACTTGGGAACAGCAATGTCAGTGGTTTCACGAGGCTAGAGTGAGAGGGTAAAAAAGAAAAACTGCAAGTTAGCAGCTCCCCTGAGGCGTGGCCTAAGGCGGAGCCTAAGGCGTGGCCAACTGACGCAAAACATTGTTGTTGTTGCCCATATTTCACTTTCAGCTGAACAATGTTGCTACCAAGTATGGATTTTGTTAGTGCACAAACAAGTCAACTCCCCACCCGGGGAATGGCAGAAAGGACAGGGCTGAAACGTTGTTCGCTAGAGGACTCAGAGAGAGGGCAAACCACAATTTAGATTGGTTGAACCAAGCAGCGGCCAATAGGAAATTGTTAACTGTCGGAAAGTGGGGAATAGGAGCGCGCCCACACCGGCCGTTAAAACCCCCGGTTTTTGGATCAAGAAGGGAGTTCTCAGTCAGACGAGTCGAGCGCCAGCCCGTGACTATCGCCGTTGGCCTCGGGGTGCTCCATGACAGTCTGTTTCTCGCGGGGAGTGCGTCTGTGTAGGTAATGCTGCTAGGGAACGTAATTACTGACTTCTGTTGTGGCAAACGATTTATACTTCTTGTTTTTTAAATAACTAACCCCAGTGTAGTAGACATAGTACGGGATGCAATAAATTCAGTGCAAGTATACTCTAAAAAAGTATCCTCTCGAGTCCCGAAATCGGCATCTCTAGTAGATGCCTGTACTGTCTCTCTGCAGTCACTCCTTTCCGCTCGGGATATGCAGACTGACCTTGCTACCTCTTCCCTCTTTCCTATGTAGGACACGACACCGCTGCAGACTGTTTTATTGTATATACTTAAGTCACGGAGATCTTGTCTACTATTGAATGTTCAGTTAGACATGAACAGGACATTGTACCAAGTTTGATTTTTGTTACTGTTTTCATGATACAGCAGTGACTGTGAAAAGATAAGTACTGTTATGTTATTTTGTTTCCACTATAGAAGAATTTCTGTGTAAAATAAAAGTGTGTTCTGTTTTGAGTACATCGTGTCTCAGCCAGCGCCCTTGCCAGCCATTGCACCTTCCTCAAATTGCCAGTAAGCTCAAATCAAATGTTCAAATGTTTGTAAAGCTTATGGGACTCAACTACGGGGTCATCAGTCACTAAACTTACAAACTACTTATGAACTACTTACGAACTAGGACGGCACAAATATCCATTCCCGAGGGGGGATTCGAACCCCCGACCGTAGTGGCCGTGCAGACCGTGACTGGAGCGCCTCAGTCCCCTCGGCCACTGCGGCCGGCTACCACTAAGCAATCCACGCCAGAACGATAATAGGAACTGATGGACGACGAGAAAGCACGAATACATTAGACCAGATGTCTGTTGCAGCTGACAGAAACAAAAACTTATCAGCTGTTTCTATAAGTGGGTTGTTCCAAAAGCTTTCCATACTCGAACACTTGCCGTGAGGAATCTGCAGGGAGTCACGAACCATGCTACAATAGTTAAACTGTTATTGTGTCTCAGAATTAGACTAAGTAAGCAACTTGGCAGTGGCGCCAGTATAAAATGCTGGTGAGCATGTGCGAGGTAATGGTCGCCTTTATAGCGGAGCTGTTACGCGTGTAACGGGCTCGCAAACTTTACGGCCCTGCTTAAGTGGCTGTGTGTGGGCTCTGGGCGCCTAGCCGCCGTCTGGTTGCCGCAACGCTAAACGGCAACGGCTTTCCCCTCTGTTACACGTCACACGTGACAACAGCGATATCAGTGGCAGGCAAGGGTAAAAGTGCAGTTTATGAGTCCGCGAGTTGTGGTTCATGCGTAGACGTTGGTAACGGCGCGGTGAATGACGCAGGTGACGGCGGCCAATCAGATTCCGCGTTTCATGTGTTGTGAATTTGGCCTTTCTTCACATGCTTTTTCGTACAGATTTAATAATTTCTTGCAATGTACATTCAATTAAGTGTTTCTCAAGTAATACGACTTTTTGTGTCCCAGCCTCGCTTTTGTGTCTCGTTTCCGTCGTAGGTGTCGGTGGCCGAGTAGAAAGACCGACACGGGAATAAAGGATGCACGCTTGTGCAGGTAGGAGGTGACCAGCCAGTGGGACAGCAGAAACTAGAAACACTAGAGTAAATTAGAATGAGATATATATTTCTTAGAGACTTAGTAATACTTAACTTTTACATAGCTCAGTACTGCAGAATGCTGATACATAGTTGAGCTAGAGGCCTGCCTAGTGCCTATCCGATAGCCAAGTCTTCACTGGTGCCTATCTGATTCCAAAGTGTTAACTGGTTCCTATCTCAGTCCCAAGTGAACGATGTCGTTCAGTGGTGGCCACGAGCGGAGTTGTAGCAGAGGGCGCTCGTGGCTGACGTCGTAAGAACGCCGCGCCGTGCGTGCATGGCGGCCCGCGGCGAAAGTAGGTGGCGCGCACTTTGAACTTGTGCGACACCACACGACTGACAATTTTTCCAGTGAATTACAATACGTGAATAATGAGCGTTATTAAAATTAGTGTTCACTTCCCTAAGAAAGAAACAGATGTTGGTTAATTTGGAAGAAACTGTGTATCTCGAAGTTCCGGTTCTGAACCGGAGATAAAAAAAAAATCTTGTTTATCCTATACCTACCCATCTAAAGGCTACGCTACAGATAACTTTTTTAAATGAAAGGATGTTTCCAACACACTTTCAGACAACTCTTTAACACACTATTGATAACTTCAAAACCAACAGGCCAGTGCAGCCTTAAGGTTAGGTACATAGATTACCCAAGAAGTTTTGTCTCGTAGTAGCGCCTGACTATCTGGCTCAGAACCGCTCAGTATAAGTAATTGCGCTCGTAAAGGCTGCAAAAGTCACGCAATCACCACAACTAAAATCAATGATGAAAATAATTTTGACTACAGCCACTACAGCCACTACAGCCACTACGCTCAATCTCCATTATAGAACGTAAATATAAATCCCACATTTATTGCAATGCAATATGCTGATCTAAAGATCTTTACATCCACTACGCCGATTTGTTTACAAGCCATAAAGAGAAAGCTATTTGTTATTGGCCGCGCGAACGCGACTGCTGATTGGCTCCGGCGCCGTTGTCAACGTCCAAAGATGAAACGCCACTCGCGGACTCATAAACTGCACTTCAGCCCAGGCAAGTACTCAAGTGTGGGAGAACCAACAGTGGGAAGGATGGCAGGAGTAAAATTAGCCGGCCGCGGTGGCCGAGGTGACTGAGGCGCTCCAGTCACGGTCAGCACGGCCACTACGGTCGGGGGTTCGAATCCCCCCTCGGGCATGGATATTTGTGCCGTCCTAGTTCGTAAGTAGTTCATAAGTAGTTTGTAAGTTTAGGGACTGATGACCCCGTAGTTAAGTCCCATAAGCTTTACAAACATTTGAACATTTGACTAAAATTATAACGCCATTGACCGAAAACTACTGGCGTACTGAGAAAATTGCCGGCCGCGGTGGCCGAGGGGACTGCGGCGCGCCAGTCACGGTCTGCACGGCCACTACGGTCGGGGGTTCGAATCCCCCCTCGGGCATGGATATTTGTGCCGTCCTTAGTGTAAGTTAGTGCATAAGTAGTTTGTAACTTTAGGGACTGATGACCCCGTAGTTAAGTCCCATAAGCTATACAAACATTTGAACAAAACAAACTAACAAAATTCTTCCAAGGAGAGCACAGCTACTCGTCTTCGCTGAATTCGTCCAAAGTTGTGGTACATGTACGGTGTTGTGAGACACGAAAGTGCCCCAAGTGGGAACTGCAGATGGCCAAGCGTTGAGGAAATAAAAGGAAGTTTGATACGGATCTATCACCATATGCATCTTATCAACTGTCCCTGTGAGAGCGTGTTTAGAAAGCAGCGTTTGGCTCAGCGGCAAAACATTGGATTCGTGTTTAGAAGGGAGCGGGTTCAACTCCATCCGGCGGAAAACATTTTTTTCTGCTCCTTGGCAATGCGTACACCTACATATTGTTCCCGTAGGGAGTGTGAGGACAAGATTAGATACAGCACGCACTGAGGCATTTAAACAATCATTCTTCCAACGCTCAATAAGTGAATGGAATGAGAAAAACCTTAAAAACTGGATTCAGTGGGACGTACCCTCTGCCATGCACTTCACAGTGGTTTGCATTGATGTACATGCAGACTGACGTCAGAATTAACCGCAATATCATATAGGTAATTTTATTAATTTACATAAGCAAAAAATGGAAAGGGCATTGGATGAAATTCGAGACTACAAGCATTTAAAAAGCGACTGTAGTTAACGCGTACTAGGGGACGTCGTGTATGTAAATCGATACTTCCATTCACACGTACCGGTGATATTCATCGAAGGAACAGGGGAAGTAATAATTTTGACCGCATTTTGCGTACGTTATGAATGCCGCCCTTTTGCAGTAACATGGTTTTTTAATGTCTCCACAGAAAAACAGACTTGATTGATATTCTGAAAACAACTTCTTTCATCGCACAGTCCGGTAGCGGATAATGCGTAAGGAAGCATGTCGCTGAATACTTGCGAGGTATCATGGAATGTAGTTTGATGCAAGCCTCTCGGGAAGTGACTTCTTCTTTTTTCTTGATAACGTAAGTGCACTTTTGAAATTTTTTTATTAAACTTTTTACCTGCCGATAACAATATACATCGTATGTTTGGCGATCCGTCTTCATCTTGGAACCTTATGGACCATTCACAACCCCAGGTTTACAAGATATTATGGTTGTTTTAAATAATGACGTCCCATGCTGATGTTGGGCACATATAAATACAAAACACGTCCACTGAATGTGTGGTCGTGTTCTATTTTTGAGTTATTCATTAACCTGAAGTGTTTCTGCACCATTAATATTGTCTATTAGTATGTTAATTATTTTATTCTGTTTATTAATGATCAATGCCCCATGTTTACATATGTTTCCACCCGTCTGGTTGAACTTGTGTGTTCATGTGAATGTGGAGGGTTGTTTTTAATAGTGACTGAATGCCACGAAATGGCTTACAGTCGCCGCCTCGCGCTTTAGGGCTTCGTTTACTTTAATTAAGAACGCGTGGCTTACTTGGCAAGATAAGCGAGGTGACCGTGTTGTTAGGGTGGTACCAACCTAATCTTGGACGAAAGAAGTGACAAGAGACCTCTTTGGGAGCCGTTGAAGAGGGTATTATCTTCCTCAGGTAGAGAGTTTTTTTTATTATTATTTATTTATTTGGCCTTCTGAGTGTTAACTCAGTGGCCATTTACAACACACAGTGGAAATTTACACATATTTAAATAAACAGACAAAACAGAAGTACATTTTGTCAAAATGGGAAAGTGGAAACAAAGCGGAAACTGCATTACATTACAATTTAAATAATGTTGGAACATTTTCACAAGCAAAACCTTATATTACCAACACACTTGATACTTCTAGATTGTGTACAGTGATCTTAATAAACTTAATTATGATTTTATATACGCGAATGTCTTTTGTAAACAAAAGGGAAGAAGCTGACTGGGAAATGGGATATCCCATCTTCACCAATGTCTGCAGAAAGTTCAAACGTTCCCGGTCACATTTGAGGCACCTGAACAGGATGTGGTTGACATCAGCTTCCGTTTCAGGATCACACTCACATGCCGCCGAATCGTAGACGTTGATCCGATGTAGATGTTTTGGATAAAATGCGTGATTGAAGCGAAGACGAATAATGGTAGAAATCGCGGATCGGTCCAGATGACTCCTCATAAACCACGGCTGCGTAGACATCCGAGGTTGTAGCACAGCGTAAGAATCGCCTTTCCTTTCTTGGGAAACGTTCCACATCTGTTGCCACTGTTGTTTTGCGTATTCCTTGATCGCAGATAAGAAGTCTGTGTATGGTAGTTGTAGGTCCAAGACAGTGCCTAAGGATGCCGCTTGTTTAGCCAATGCATCAACTTCCTGATAAGCAGATACCAGTGTGAGAAGGCACCCACAGTAAATTAACTGTCCGTCCCGTATTTGTACAGCGAATATATGTCGAAATCACATCCAGAATATAGCTGTTGGTATTTTTGTTCCATATCCGGTGTTGTAGGGTTTGAAGGACACTTTGAGAATCAGACACAGTTAATATTTTCGGGAAGTAAATGATAGAAACAAACCTAAGTGCTTCCAGAATTGCCACTGTCTCCGCCGTAAATAGAGAGGTATTCGTTGGCAGTTTGAAGGTTCTCCGAATCTGAATCTGAGGGCAGAAAAAGGCACATCCAGTACACTCTTCTTGTGGAATTTTGGACCCATCTGTATATACACAAAGAAAATCAGGCCACTGTTCTGCAACGAGGCGACTGAATCCGTTATTAACAGTGTTACTTCCTAAGCAAGTCATATTAAAATAGAAGACTGGAATCTGGCAGCAAAGTGTTCGTAGATCGTATTCAATAGGAGGCGGAGGCGGTGAACATCGCACAGTGTCGAAGCTGGTACAAATGGCTGGAGGTATATTCCTTCTGGTAGAAGCAATCCGTAGTCGATAAATGGTGTCTCTGTTTCTGCAGAGTGAACTGTCCATGAAAGCCATACCTTGAAAGTAGAATTTATCTGACAACATTTGGCTCCTAATGCTCAAGGGCATCTCTCCTGCTTCCACTAAAAGGGCGTTGGTGGTTGAGAGGGTTGGTAGACACTATGCTCTGAACGCGCTCTGTGTGGGTTTTTAACGTGCTCTTCATCCGGTGTGTGGTGGGGAAAGTTTTGGAGTGGCCTGAGGGCTTCACACTTGCTGCGACCGTGGATGTAAGTACTTCGTCGAATCATGCTGAGGGGAAGGCATGATGTTACAACTTTGCTTTCTTTGTGATCAAGCAGTCTTGGTTTATCAGTGATAGTTTTCTTGAGTAATTCTTTCAGTATGCGAGGTGATGTGTTTCTTAATTTACAGAAATCGAGTATTCCGGTGTAAATATAGTATTTGCATTTTCAGTCCGGTGATGATTTTGTGTCCGGTATTTATGATAGAATACTCGTGCCTGGCCTTCAACCTTTATGTAAACTTAGTATGTTTAAATTTCCTTGTTGTTTTTTAAATAACATTTTCGCGTCACATCTGTATCCGTCAGTATGCTAAATATTTATCAGATTTTCTAGTTTGTTCCGTCTTTCCGGTCTAGTGAATGCACCACGTGCTCTCGTAACGGTCATTACTTCGGCCTTGAACCACGCTTTTATTAATACTAGCTTCCTTCTATATGAATTCTCACGTGTGCTTTACTTGCTTATTCTAAATTAATTTCTTTTGTAAATTCTATGTAATTCCTATGTGTGTTTGCTAGTTTCCTCCCATGTTACCTCCATATTCATACAAGGGCAGAAACCATTTTATTACCGGCCGTAACTTTATGATTTAATTCACTTTTGTACAAGGTGTGTGCTTAACTTGGTCTCTCCACATTTATTTGGTTGTTCACTTTATTGAATAGATGATGATTTAATGTATCAAACCTCTGTTTTAAAATTTAATGCTCCCCGTCCTATTATTAATTATCTATTAATTTATTTTTAACATTGATTTTGTGTTTATTGAAACGTTGGTTGCTGTCTTAAGGAGTGAGCAATTTGATACATTTCCGTTGCGCAAGTACTGTGGCCACTCGCAAAGTAATTTAGAGCAAAAATGTTCAAATGTTTGTAGAGTCTATGGGACTTAACTACGGGGTCATCAGTCCCTAAACTTACAAACTACTTATGAACTACTTACAACTAAAGACGGCACAAATATCCATGCCCGAGGGGGGATTCGAACCCCCGGCCGTAGTGGCCGTGCGGATCGTGACTGGAGCGCCTAAATCCCCTCGGCCACCGCGGCCGGCAATTTAGAGCAGCAGTGAGCGTTTTAACATGCATTTGCAGATCTCAACTGCCCGAGATATTGCTTAAATAACTTAACAAGCTACTTTCAACGTTGCGGTTAATTGTGAAGTCAGTAGTTTACGCATTGCCAAGGCGCAAAAAAATATTTGGCTCCAGGCGGAATGGAACCCGTGAATCTTTTAATAAAAATCCAATCTCTTACCGCTGATAAAAACACCACTTTCTCAATTGGTTCCCTCAGGGTCAGTTAATAAGTTGCATATGGTGATGGATCCGTATCAAAATTCCTTTTATTTCCTAAACGCTTAGCCACCTGGAGTTCCCACTTGGTACATTTTCATACCTCACCACGCCCTTCATGTACATAAATTTGGACGAATTCGGCGATGACGTGTAGACGTCATCTCCTTGTCAGAACGATTGTACATTCTGTGTACAGATTGTGTATTATACGAGCGCATGCTTTTAGGACAATGTCAGGACGTCAGTAATACTGCATAAGTCGAGCCACGCTTCATTCTGATGTGCAGTGAAAGGGAAAATAAATACAAAGAGTGTTCAAATGAAAAGGTACGAAAGAATTAATAATCAAATCTGTTGAAATTTGAATATACCGCTTTAAACCATTTTAAGATAGCCAGGATCGTTAAAATTTAAAGAAAGGTTTCAACTTGCCTGAGGGCACAAATTATAATAGCAAACAATCGTTTACAATAGCACTTTGCCAATAACAATTAGATAAAATGTGAAATCAACAATCCCTTTTAAATGGCTAGTACCTGATAAATACACAATCTTGCCAAAAGAGATAAAATTTAAGGAAAGACTTCAAACTGCATGAAGGGCACAAAATAAAATTTACGATTTATATTGCAGCAGAGGAGTAGCAACATCAATTGTAAACACTAATCAATTCCCATTACATAAAAAAAGGAACAGCAATGTCTTTCCTAGCAAGAGAACGCCGGGTGGCCACAAAAAAAAAAAAAAGATAGTATACGGTTTAAGGAGTGTCCGAACGAATTAAGAAACTACACCCTTAAACCGGGGACTGATAACCCAGCCGTTTAGTCCCCTTTAAAACATCAACAACAACAACAACCTTAACCCGAAGGAAGTCCCACGATTTGCCCGTAGAAGGAATACACTCTGCCTATGATTACAGCTGTTCACGAGGTAACAGTTGGGTAAATTATACCAGAGCTAAGCCCCAGAGACATTTACGTATACTGCAATCAGTAAATAGCAGCTAAGAAACCACATAAAATCAAGTTTCATGGGCGAATAGACCTCAGTGCTATCAAGCACGACAACCACTTTCGGTCATCAAAGTGCATGTATTCACAAAGACATAGACGTGGGAATCCGCTTGGATTCAGCTAACCACCCCAAACTAAGAGGTGGATACAATCAGTGACGAAAACAGAAATTTTTTCGGGGGAGTGGGGGTGGGGGCACAAGGCTGAGGAGGGTGAACATTTCCTTAAAGGCGTTGTGTGACTAATTTTAAAATACACACACTCACACACTCCCTATACATTTGAAATAAATTTTATTACAATCATTATTACATAACTATTATAGGAAACGGCCAAAATATGCTTCAAAGCCACATCTGCTTCTTAGAAAGAGCTTTATGATATACACTACTGGCCATTAACATTGCTACACCAAGAAGAAATGCAGATGATAAACGGATATTCATTCGACTAATTACACTATAACTGACATGTGATTACATTATCACTCCGCGGCGGAACGGCCGAACGCACTGAGGCGCTATTCTACGATGCGCGAGGCCGTTTCCTGTCGGGGATTCGAGCATGGATGTTTCTGCCGTCTAGTTCATATGTAGTTTGAAAGTTTAGGGACTGATGACCCCGCAGTTAAGTCCCACAAGCTTTACAAACAAACAACTATCTCTGGCCGTAATAACGGCCTTGATACGCCTGAGCATTGAGTCAAACAGAGCTTGGATGGCGTGTACAGGTACAGACGCCCATGCAGCTTCAACACATTTAATGAAGAGTAGTGAATGGCGTATTGTGACAATCAAGTTGCTCGGCCACCATTGACCAGACCTTTTCAGTTGGTGAGAGATCTGGAGAATGTGCTGGCCAGAGCAGCAGTCGAACATTTTCCGTATCCAGAAAGGCCCGTACCGGACCTGCAACATGCGGTCTTGCATTATCCTGCTGAATTGTAGGGTTTCGCAGGGATCGACTGTACTGTAGAGCCACGGGTCGTAACACATCTGAAATGTAACGAAAACTGTTCAAAGTGGCGTCAATGCTAACAAGAGGCGACCGAGACGTGTAACCAATGGCACCCCATACTACACGCCGGGTGATAAGCCAGTATGGCGATAATGAATATACGGTTCCAATGTGGATCCAACGCGATGTCGCCAAACACGGATGCGACCATCATGATGCTGTAAACAGAACATGGATTCACCCGATCCACCACGGCGTTCCGTACTGACCTCCCGAACCAACCGATTCCATATTCTGCTAACAGTCATTGGATCACGACCAAAACGAGCAGCAATGTCTCGATACGTTAAACCGCAATCGCGATAGGCTTCAATCCGATCTTCATAAGTCGGAAACGTGATGGTACGCATTTCTCCTCCTTACACGAGGCATCACAACAACGTTTCACCAGGCAACGCCGGTCAACTGCTGTTTGTGTGTAAGAAATTGGTTGGAACCTTTCCTCATGTCAGCACGTTGTAGGTGTCGCCACCTGCGCCCACCTTGTGTGGATGCTCTGGAAATCTAATCATTTGCATATGACAGCATCCTCTTCCTTTCGGTTAAATTTCGCGTCCTTAGCACGTCATCTTAGCAATTTTAATGGCCAGGTGTGTAGTTTACCAGTGCATACTGATTAGAAAAGTCAACGCTGTATAATTTTTTATTTATGAACTGATTGCTAACAGTTACCTCTTCTTAGTATTTAGTACTTGTGTCCCAAAGGCCGGTATTTACACGGTCAAATTTTTGATCAAATCTTTGACATAAAAGTATCATCGTAAAATCTTTTTCATGTGACGTTATGCTTAAAACACTGTCTTCATATTTTGGATCATATTTTAGTATGGTGGAGAGTAAACACATGTTATCATACGCTGTCATTGCTACTAAGAAAATGCTTTTACAAAATAAATAAATAAATAAAATAAAATAAAATAAAAAAATTAAAAAAAACGGAGGACACAAAGTCATATGTAATATGGATCATACAACGTACCGGTATTTACTTATTTAGTAAAGTGGCTCTACACTTTGAAAATGTGAAAAGACTAAATACAGTGACACAGAAATTTCTTGCTACTGGTAGTTAAATTTTACTTACTGCGCGGCTCACGTTGGCACGAAATATTCGCTTGCCGGGCAAGAGCGCATAGAAGAACCTGTCAACAAAACAACAGAGCAGGATCATCATCGATTGTTATTAGATTGAGAATAGTGGAGAGCTTATAAAAATCTGTTTCATATATTTCTATTAATTTCTTGGTTGATGTAACAAACGAGGCAATTAATATTCTCGGCTGTACACCCAGGCCTAATTTTTCTGTTGAGTATCTTCGCTATTGTAACTTTCGAGCCTTCTTAATCTGTGTTTATATTCATGGTTTCTCAGTGCTTCGTCTGCTTCCTAAAATTCGATTAATTTGGTCGTAGACAGCACACACAAACTAAATTTCAACGTCATGTTTTGAAATAAGCTACAGCGATGCTAGCTCTCCAAGCGGTTACATTTCGTATTGCAGTGAACAGAAGACAAACGACTTTTGTGATGAAATCTACTGCGAGGCACTAGATATGATAACATTTTTTTTTATTTTTTTTATTTTTTTTTTTTTACGAAAGCAGAGATCTGTCAAAAGTTCCTTATTACATTATCAAATTTTTATGATGTAAATTTTTGACAAAAAGATGACTCTGTAATTCCGGCCTAATGTTCGTACATCATCAAATATAAAACTGATGTGACACTGATAACTAACGGCAGACTAACAAAATCAGTCACCGGATGGTTCGCTACACTGCTTGACAGGCATTTGGCAACATATTTTTGGTGCCGCAGTAGGGCTTTCTCAGAGTTGTTCGGGCAAAGGCAGCACCACCTAGAAGACAAGGCCTCACAACTGGCCCATGACCTACGAGAAAGACAGGCCCCAGCGCAGTCGTCATGCCATGTAAGCAAGGTAGTTCCGAGCCGGCGCGATCGCTAGCTCAGTGGCTGCCCGCTATGATGCAGTAGGCTGTGCCCCAGCGGCCGGCCAATCGGCTAGCGATCGCGCCGGCTCGGAACAAAATTGCTTACGTGGCATGACGACTGCGCTGGGGCTTGTCTTTCTCGTACGCCTCGAACTGGTCGTCACACCTAAAGGCCGCGGCCGGCACTTCACTGGCTAGCTGTGACATAGACACAGCCAGTTGTGAGGCCTTGTCTTCTAGGTGGCGGCGGCAAAGGCCGCTCCCCCCACCTAGACTGGTGCTCGGCCACGAGTTGGCAAGCGGCCTCTGTGGCACGGCTGCACTCTGCTTGGCGCCTGCCCAGACGGACCCTCTGCCCCCGCTGCAGAGCCGCTCTTGATGCCTCCAGCGCTGCATCGCTGTCCGGCCAATTTTACAAAGCTACTCACATGTTTCTAAACCGACTGAACCCAACTGCTATGGTCATCAGTGCGTAGACTTCCAAACTACTTACATTAACGTAAGGACAACACACACACACACACACACACACACACACACACACGAGGGGCGGCTCGAATCTCCGGCGGGACTGGCCGCCCAGTCCGTAGCATGTTACCTTCAGCCGTGTCCCACATTAGCGACGAAAACGAGCGAAGCGCGCGATAGCTTCAAGTGACAAATGCCAACCGCGTGAGCTACATGTGCAGTGTTCTGCATCATCCGCGACAACGGACGACTTTTGAGATTCAATCCTGATTGAATACTATCACTGTCGCACGCGCTACAATGTGTCGATTTTCCTTTAGAATCGTCTGCTTGTAAAGGTTATGAAGGATAACGACCATTTGTTGCTGATGTTACACGTTGATGACCTTAGCCTTGCCTTCTTTCAATTGTTCCTGTAGCCTGAAATGACATCCAGGACCTGGAAATTACACCCTGGGACACATTAATAGGCGCAGCTACCTTCCCGTGTGTCTGTCCCGCTTCCAACCTTTTTATGGCTGTCCATGCCATAGCTTCAGGTACGTCACGTTGTTGTTGCATTGCACTACCTGCTAACTTCCGTATCTGAACTCAACTGTCTATGTAATTCGTTTAGTACAGAGAACACAAGTCAGCACCAGCCCCTGCTGCAGCAACTTTATGTTATTTCGGATGCCGTAAAGTTGCTGTCTCTACTGCGTAGAATTGTCATAATCGTCAGAAATTAAATAGTGACAACTATTTATTCACAACCAACAAAAACGGGTTACATGTTTGCATCTGTTCCTGTCCTTCAAAGTAGTCACCAGAATTGTGTAGCACCCGTTGCCAGCGATGTGGAAAGCGTAGTATACCGTTAGCAGAGCCTGTTCTGCTGATGGTTCGAATGGAGCGGTGTACAACCTGTCGAAACTCTGGAACAGTTTTGAAGCGAATGACACGAAGTGATTCCTTCATCTTCGGAATTAAATCAAACTCACAATGATTTAAGTCCGGGGAGTATGGTGGATGGAACAGTAGTTCACACTCCCATCAACCGAACAGAGCAGCCACAGCTTGCGCTGTATGCGCCCGCGCATTTTCGTGCAAATGATGGGTGATTTGCGCAGAAAGTGTTGCCGCTTCTTTCGCATAGCTGCTCGCAGGTGATGCTCCAAAAACTAACGGTAGTACTGTGTATTGACGTTCACTCATGATCCAATTCCATTGTTCCTGTTTTAAAAACATAGTTTCACCGTTGCGTTAGACCGCTCGCTCACAAGTGACTGTGTTTCTCTCGGCTGTGCGCACGCCGGTGACGTGGGACGGGAGAGTCCATTTGCTTGAAAGTAAAGTTGGTATTTCAACATCGTGTGCTATCAGCGACAATAGTAGATTTCATTGTGTTGTCTCCAAAGCAGTGTTGCCAGTATTTAAGTTCCAACCCTCGTACGTCGGACCATTTTGGTTCATTCTGCCGATGACATTACTATAGATCCTAGATACCTCGACTGATCCTCTAATTGTTTTGACCAGTGTACATCGTCCTGGCGAGTTCGACTGCCGCTTTGACACGACTACCACCTAGTACGCACCTAGATGAATACTTACGCGGTTTATGTAGTGCACCTGAAGTCATCCGATCTCTACCCCACAGATGACGTCAGGGACTGTTTCGAACAGCGTCTGCTACATAGGCATAAACAGCTCCTCGCTTGGTGACGACTCGATGGCACCTTGTGCGGCTGTGGCATACAAGGGTGTCCAAAAAAGGGCTCCCTGTTTTCAAAATTAAACATCTCAAGACAAAGATCGGTAGAGGAATGCAGTAAACGGTATGTTTATTGTGAAAGCTGTAAGAAGTTTATACAGCAGTTTGAAATATTAGTTACAAAAGCTGCTAACAGATGGCACTGTTTGCTGTACAGCTCATATCAGCATATATAAGTGAAATAATCGTATGAAAACTCTCTTTGCAAACAATCACATCACAATGTTTTCAAAATGTTCACCATTGGCACTACAGAGGTGACGCAAACGAAGAATGAAATTCGCCATCACATTTCGTAGTGTCTCAACCGAAATGAATTCACATGCCACAGAGATCGCCGATTCAAGCTCGTCCAGCGTGGCGGGATGCTTCGGGTAGCCATGTCTTTCACTGTGCCCCACAAAAAATAAATAAATAAATAAATAAATAAATTAAAAAAAAGTCACGGGGAGTCAAATCCGGCGAATATGGAGGCCAATTCATGTCTGCACCAGTAAATTTGGGATATTCCAAAGCAATGACTCGATTCCCGAAGTATTCCTCAAGAAAGCGAAACACTTGTTCGGTCCGATGTGGTCGGGCTCCATCTTGCATAAACCATTCAGTACCTGGTCGATCCTCTAACGCTTGCTGTGTGGTGGCAAATTGTTCCAAAATTCCTACGTAACGTGCACCAGTGACCATTTCTCGAATGAAAAAAGGGCCAATAATGCCTCTGTTGCATACTGTAGCCCACACAGTAACTTTAGGAGAATACAGGGGTTTCGCTTCACACCAATATGGCTTTTCGGAACCCCAAAATCGCCAGTTCTGCTTATTCACGTATCCATTCAGGTGGAAGTGTGCTTCATCTGTAAACAATATGCAGCCAACATCAAATCTTCACTATTAATCATTGTGAGCATCTGATTAGCAAAGGCGACCCTTTGTTGCACTGTTCGTACGAATATGGCCTGGTGCGTTTGAATTTTGAATGGAAACATGTGTAGGCTCTTTCTCAGTATTTTCTGCGCGTTGAAACGCTTCAAACCAGGCTCAGATGCAATTCTACGGACGGATGACATTGGATTTCGCTGAATAATTCCAGAAACTGTGGTGATATTTTCAGGCGTAACTGCGGTTTGCTTGCGGCCAACATGACCCACTAGATCATCAGTTACGCTGCCTGTTCGTTGAAATTTTGTGAAAAGCTTAGGAATGGTTTTCATATCGCTTCTTTTTGGAACATTAAATCATACTTGAAACTTCGCCTTGTTACCGTAGGACTCTCTTCTAACCTCTGTTACTCTAGTACCAGAAAAACGCGTTGTTCAATGGAGTACATTGTTTTTATCTCTTCCTTCGGCACGCTAACCTCCTTTCACGTTTCAATAGTGGAACTGATAGCTGTGGGCTTCGGATCACTATTTATACTAGGCTTTACGTATGGCGATTACAGCGCCATCTGTTAGCAGCTTTTGTAACTAATATTTCAAACTGCTGTATAAACGTCTTACAGCTTTCACAATAAGCATATCGTTTACTGCATTCCTCTATCGATCTTTGTTTTCGAGATATATAATTTTGAAATCAGGAAGTCCTTTCTGGACACTATGTACCTGCAGGAACTCACCAACTATCTCCCGCACTAAGGCCGTAATGAAGACTACTGGCCACGGTGGACAGTACTTGCAAGGAGTCTATAGCCGGTGACGTATTTTCTCTTTGATGCACTTGGAAAAGTTTCAGTGAACTGGAACAATACTTCTTTCATGCAACAGGCAAAGAACTCCTCTTATTGGTGATGAAAACACAAAGACTTTAGTTCTCAGGGAGTAATATATTTTGCACTGGGGATCAAAGATTGAATTAGGTAATTATTAAAAAACAAAAATAATCAGTAGTCTGGAGCAAATAAAATTATCCGCTTATCAGGAGCTGTTTCATAATCACGGCTATCGCTGATGGATGTTTACTGATTAGCTTGCGGTAGATAGTGTTTTGTAGAAGAATGAAAGTAATCATTCATGAGAGCCCTTGAGTGGCATCTTTGTTAATGGGTCGTTGGCCATCAATGGCGACACCTTATGTATGTAACTTAATACGGGACATTTTAGCCTACAATGAAACAATTATTCCCTTGCGAGGTACAGCTCTAAGATAATCATACAGTAGCACTCCTACACGCCTCTTGAGAATATGAAAATCGCTCTAGACTGTCGCTTCAGCTAAATACATTCCAAGGGATTACATTTACGAAGTGGAAGGATCACGTAGATAGTATTGAGAAGAAGGCAAATTAAAGACTATGTTTTATTGACAGCGAGACCATATACACTACCTCGTCCGCTCTCTGGTAGAGTATTCGATCGTAGTGCTACAGAAATGCTACTACAAGCACTGACATTGTTTAAGGTGTCAGACAATTTTGCGTCAAAGTTTTAACACATGCAAATAACAGCATATGGAAATAACGTAACTCGGAGCTCATAGCACACATGAATAAAGAAGAAGAAGAAGAAATAAAGAAAAAAATAATTATCGGTGTAATTCCTACAAAACGACAGTTGGATTTATACCTAAGCATCCGTCTATGTTTGTCTACAAGGGCCTAACCATTCACTCGTCGGATTCACGTCCAGATTCAATGTTTATTAAAATCAACTATCTTCAGGCATGGTACTTTTTAGATAAGTTATGATATACACGGGTGCTTTCCTACCATCAATCTTAGTTTATTACTTCCGAAAAAGTGGAACACATGCCAGTTTCATCAACGTTTGTGTCGGCTCTCCGAAACCACAAATACACTAAATAAAAATATTTAAGTTAAAAACATGACAGCTTAAAAAATACTTTTACCCTATTTTTTTAACAAGATCACCAGATTATAACATATATGTGACCAGATTATGGTGACACAGTGCACCGAAAGCGGTCGTCATTTAATAAATTGTTAGTGTGCGATCTTGGCTTGTCATTTTGAAAACTATAAAATTATTGATATAGTGTCTGTTCTTTCGGACATGTCCGGAAAAAACAGACACCATTTGTTGACATTAACGGCCGTAATTTTACGAATTCAAATTATTGAGACATTTCGACCATATCGGGGCGTTGAAATAATCAGTAATTGTAAAATATTCCTACAAAAGGCAAATAACAATTTCAAAGCGGGTGCATTCAAACGCTTGGACCTTTGCGGGACTCCAATATAGGCTGGGAGCAAGAGGAACCAATAGGTAGGTGGAAACAACTTGAGAATTTGGGTAGGAAGGGAAGTGTGCTTGGATAGCCTAGGTGACTTAGCGCGCTTGGTCAGGGGGCTCAACAACCCAGAACGAACATGAACAAACGACAGCAAAGAAAAAAAGAAAGAAAAAACCAAGCGGTAAATCCAGGTTAAAATCCCAGTCCAACACAAATTTTCAATTTCGCCTTTGAATTTTGTTCAACGCTCCGAAATGGTAGAAATGTTTCAATATTTCGAATTTATAAAATTACTAAAGGAAGCTTGGAGTTTTACGTCCCGTCGACAGCTTACGCCCGGGTTTTTGGGTAAGGATGTGGAAGGAAATCGGCCGTGCCCATTCAGAGGAACCATCCGGGCATTTAGGAAAATCAAGGAAAACCTAAATCTGGATGGCCGGAGATAGATTGGAACCACCATCCTTCCGAATGCAAGTCCATTGTCTTACCACTGCGCCACCTCGCTCAGTGTGTAAAATTACAGTTAATGTATACAAATGGTGTCTGTTAATTCGGACATATCCGAAAGAACAGACACCAAGTCAATAACTGTAACACATTTATTGCCTTTTATTGGCGCAGAAATGGCTGCTGAGTACCACGTGAAGTTGGACTGACCAGTAGTAAGACGTGAATGTCGCGAATCCAACCGTAAAAGGTTTTTTCTGTTTTCCAGACAGGGGATTTCCGAAGCCAGGCACAGAGTTTAATACGCCTTCAATTTGTATATTTGCGAAAAACATTTATTGGCGTTTTTGGGACAGAAATGGGTGCTAAAAACCACGTGACATTCGAATGACAGGTGGTAAGGCGTAGATGTCTGGAATCAACACGTAAAAGCTTTTTGGTGCTTTCTACACGCAGGGCATTTCTAAGCCAGCCATGGAGCTTACTAAACTTTCAGTTTGTACATTTCTGAAACATATTTCTTGGCTTTTGTTGGCCCGGAAATGGCTACTGACGACTACGTGAGGTTCGGCAGACCAGTGAATGTCGGGAATCACAAATCAAAAGTTTTCGCTACTCATTATATGCACAGCTTTTCGATACTAGTCACTGAGCTTAATAAACCTTCAATTTGTTCATTCCTGCAGCTTATTAATTGGCTTCATTTGGACCAGAAATGCTTGGTGAATACCAGATGACGTTCGACTGACGAATAGTGAGACATGAATGTTGGGTATTCACACGTAAAAGCATGTTGGTGCTTTCTGTACGCAAGGTATTTAGAGGCGAGTCATGGAGCTTATTTGTATATCTCTAATATATTTAATGACTCTTGTTTGCCAAGAAATGGCCGATGAGCAGCATGTAGCATTCGGCTGACACGTGGTAAGATGTGAATGTCGGAATCCTCACATCAAAGATTGTCGCTTCTTGCAATATTTGTTGTTGTTTGGATGTTTAGAGGGGACTAAACTACATGGTTATCAGTCCCCTGTTCCTACCGAAGACAAGACATCTAATTAGGATAAAGATAAAATAGAGCTCAGCACCCAGAAGAGAGGTTGATACTCTCAACACCAATGAAGAAGACAGGACTAGGAGAGACCAAGTGTTGAACTAAGCTAAGCAGGGAACAGTGGCTGGCTGATGACAAACAAATACAAGATGAGCCAGTCACTCTGCACAGACTAAAAACCTGGAGGTAAAAACCAGGGTAGATGTAAGAAAAACATCAGATTAAAAGGTGAGGGGTGGGGATCTGAGATAGCAAGCACGAGCCCACCACTAAATAGAACGAAAAATCCAGTTGCGCGTATAAAACACAGGACAACAGAGTCCCTACGGGAAGGCCTGAAAGACGACTTCCAGACGGCCGTAGAGGACTTGATCGCACGGAGCTTGTTGGGAGTGCTCAGTGTTGCCCAATGTATGTTCCAAGCCTCAAAAACCTTGTGGCGCTAATCCAATCGGATATCCCGTTCTGTGATACCAATATCCAGGGGAGGAGCGGTGGTGGCCAGCTTAGCCAACTCCTTGCAATACACAGGGCTTTTCAAGCCAGTTTTGGAGCGCCCTCAGCGTTTGCGGCTGCTGAAGGCACTAATCAGCGGTGCGCACTTTCCGATCGAGAGGTGCTGGGCGGGAGTGTGAAGTGGTGCGCACTTGCCACTGGACTGAGACGCCCAGTCTTACACGGAGGGGACAAATGTCGCAGCAGACCTCGTAATATCATCTGGAACCTGCTTTTTCGTGACGAGCTGTAGCAGGACGAGCCATGGAATCAATAAGTTTGTATGTGAAATGGTACAGAATTTTGTGCTATTATCTTTGTTTTATTGTCATCAGTTTTCTGGTTTATTAACAGAGCCGCGGCGGAATGGCCGAGAGCATTGAGGCGCTATGCTCCGATGCGCGAGTTCAAAATGTTCAAATGTTTGTAGAGTTTACAAATTACTTATGAACTAGCTTATACTAAAGACGGTACAAATATCCATGCCCGAGGGGGGATTCGAAACCTCGACCGCAGTGGCCGTTGCAGAACGTGACTGGCGCGCCGCAGACCGCTTGGCCACTGCGACCAGCGATGCCAAAGTGCATTCCCCGTCTGGGTCTCGAATCCTCCCTCGGCCATGGATGTTTGTGTTGTCTTTAGTATAAGTTAGTTTAGAAGTAATTTGTAAGTTTAGGGACTGATGATAAGTAATTTGTAAGTTTAGGAACTGATGACCCCACAGTTCCGTAAACTTAACAAATATTTGAACATATTAAGAGGTCCTTTGCATCTTCATTTTTTACGATCCATTGCTTGTTCTGACTTTTGCTGTGTGTACTTTTATTTCCTTAACAGTAAAAACAAAATGAGCTGTTTACTTTAGTTTGAAACTTAATACTAAAAGTGTATGGTTGTCAATTGGAAGCTTGATGCTGTAAAACTCGTTGAAGAGGTTAAGATGAAGTATTTATATTGAATGTTCTCTCTCTTTTAAGCGGGTAATTATATGTTTAAAATCGTTAATGACTATTCCACTGTATATATCTATTCGTCGAAAGCTGTAAGAAAACGGGTTAGTTTTTACGGAGATACTCATCCTGGAAGTGGTGGTTATGCTGCGAGGACATGTTTTCTTCAATGTACACTGGAGAGCTGAAACACTGAAATCATTAATCTCGTTTCTTTCACAGATTAATCGTAGATATCGTTTCTCCGTTCAGAGAATAAGTGATGGTTACTATGAATCCTGTAAATCTCTACGGAGCTGCGTATTTAGTTGCTAAATGAAGTTTTGATCCGATTTCGAATAAGCAATGGCCATGAGTTGCAGGTTCGGTTTACAGAAGGGGCAGTTCCTGTATATTTCTTCGAATCCACTTACGTTAAATGAAGGACGTTAAGTAAATGATGAATTCGATAAATTTACTGCTGAATTCGATTATTTTTGTCTTCATGTGTGTAATATACGGAATGTCTTTTGAAACATTGGCTGATCTCTTCAAATCATACACATTCCAATATGAATAACAGTAACTTCGTAGCTGATCAGATTACATATCATCTTTGTCGTTCCTTCCTCTCCCAGACTTCTTAACAAGGAAAATAGTATTTAGCGTCTCTGGTTTGATTTATATTGTTATTCTATAACTCAGTGAACTAATATTATTTCTGCGGCCCTTTGCCTTTTGATACGAACGTTACATTAATATTGCTATGAACATATTTATAGTTGGAACAATTTCGAAAATAAAGAAAATTTATATTAATTTCAGCATAAATAATTGAGATTTTGCGGGTACATTATATTACGGGTGCATTATACTGCGGGTACATTATCTACCGCCTTTATACTTCACTTACTAGATATGTTTTTTCAACTTTGGCATGCGGAAGTGTTGGTCAGAAGGAAAGTTAATGGTACTTTGAGGCCTGCTGTTTATAGAAAGCCTACTCACACTGATCTGACTGGAACGACTGGTCGGCAAACACCACCAGATGGTCCACGACATCAACTTTGGTACACAGAAGTGTTGGTCAGGAGGAAGGTTGATGATACTTTCTGGCATGCTATTTATTGGAAGCCTGCTCACACTGATTTGACTGGAATGATACCGGTAAGTTGTTTGAAAATTCATTAAAAGTTAAGATTTCACAATGGTTACAAACAGTGGAAGAGAACATAGGTCACGCCTCAGTAAAGCCACGTTCATACATTCAAAATCACTTTTGCATTCAGGCAGAACAGTATCATAAGCCACATTAATTAAGTTTTCTAATAAAGATATGGCAGCGGACGTCAGTATAGTATTAAATGACCACACACTGTTTCTCTTTTCCCCTATACTAAAATAAGTTTTATTTTTCTGTTTATTAAATATATCAAATGTACCAATTTCAATACTGTTTAGCAATGTAACAACCCCCACCTCTTCTCCTCCTCCCCACTGTTTTTAATGATAATGATAATGAGATAATGATATAACATCAGCCATTTTATACATTTTTATTTATTAATCAATGTAACTGAGTGCCATAAAATGTGAGACTTTCCTCTGAACATGTGAATACATATCATCTGTAATTTAATAACGTAAGTGGCATATCTGTCAAGAAATGTTAGCGACATTCAGTTGCTACCTGATGATGGTCCCAAGAAACCGAAAGGCGGTTTGCAACGTAATACATAATTTTATAACACATCAGTAATTTCCTTTTTCATAACAGTCTATATGTACCCAAATGTCACCATCTCCCTTTCCCAAGCGAACGTCAACGTAGACTTATATTTCGATGCATAAAAGTGATTGTAAATGACATAGGGAAATTTGGTCATGAAATAATGATGATGTATCTCTTACACTTTGTATTAATAATCGTATTCGCGTTCCTCTACTTTGAGGACTAGTATAAGCCTTTAGGCTTCTTAGGCCATCACACTTTAACAACCAAAATATTTCAACGCGCGGTTATACCCGGAGGATATAGTTCTTATTTAGATAATAATTACGGACAAAGGATAATTTGAAGCGGATACCAGTAATCAAAATCGGTGCCATTTCTGGGGCCGTAGAACCCTGTCATGGTGGTCTCCAAGGTAACCGTAAGGTGGACGAGTAAAGCTGCACATTTGTGAGGCACATACATAAGACCCAATCCCCCTACTAATGTGTGCAACATACATAACTCAGCCTTGACTTTGAAATATCTGTGGCACCACTGCAACCATAGAAAAGCCTGTGAAAGAGACTGAGCCAGCATTTTGGGTACTGAGAGTAACTGTGCAACATACCAGACTCGTGAAGAGGAAACGGGCGTCAATCAGTGAGACTCACCGGAAAACATTAACATTTCTATTGCCATAGTTCTTGCATAGACCTCTGATGGTATTGAGGATTCTGCGCCAAGTGCGGGCTAGCATTTGTTTCGGATAGGCAGTAATGTCCAACCCCAAGACTTTTTATTTTATTTTTTTTTTTTTATTTCACCATCTGATATCACGCCCGGAGGGTGTCAACACCGGGACGTCCAATGAAAAGCAGCACAGTCTTGCGCTGGTTCAGCACAACCCCGGAGGCCCGTTCGTAAAATCTGAGAATGCCTCTAACGGTGTCCAAATCGGGAACTGTGGTGACAAATACGCCAACATAATCCGCATATGCGGCGCATCGGAAGTGGACAACATGTGCAGGCACTTCATTCTAGGCAAGATTTGGTTCACTGTCCTGACAGGTGCTGGGCTTCGCCTCAAGCCGCGCTAGCGAGTAACATAATGCGAAACAAATCGAGTGACATAACTGCTTGCGTCATCGGAAAGACGATTTGGCGGAGGAGGGAAGTGATGTTCGCATGAGTCAGAGTTAGCATCGAATGATGCGACAGTTAGAAGCGAGGCAGGACGTGGCAAATTGCGGGTAAATCCATACTTTTACGCAGACTATTTCTGCGAAAGTCGCAGCTGGAAGCATTTCACAGAACTCCAGTCCTTATTCTTCCTAGTTTTCTTTTTCTTTTGACGTCCGCATTGTATAAATTACTGAGTGTGGCAAGTGGCAGCTGTAAAAGTAATCATTCCTTAAGTGTAAGAAAAGAATCGTAATTCCTGTGAACTGAAAGGGATTTAACGCATCTGTCACACAGCAAAAAATACAGCAGTAAACAGCATTATACGACTTAAATAACTGTTACTGTAAAGCCAAACGGCGTTTCTTATAGATTCTTAATGAACATGAATTGCACCCGTGTGTTTAGGTCTATCGACAGGCATGTCGTAAATCGACGATATCACAGACATACTGAAGTGACAGGTTGTAAGGATGCATCCAACTGCATATCCATGCATATTATAAAACCTACCGCCGCGTCTGTCCTCGATCAGCACAAAAACCACTGAAAGGTTTTTCATACAGTTTTCACCAATGGCCGACGTGATACACAAGGAAGGTTTAGGTGTATAATTTAATAACGTACTTGGTGATGGCCGAGTGTTCGAGCAAAAAAACCGTGTGATAGAGCATTAAATAATCTTGAAAAAAGCGGTATATTCTGTGACTTAAGAAGTTTACAGTATCACACGTCTAAACCACATTTTTTTTTCCTTTTCTGAGAGCTAGGTATGGGTGCGGAGGAGTTTGGAATATTCAGGGTGAGTCACCTAACATTATGACTGGAAGTATTTCATAAACCACAAGAAACACTGAATACCCAATTCCACAGACCGAAAGTGAGGAGAAGGCTGTTGTAATTGGTTAATAAAAACCATTAAAATTCGCAGAAGTATGATTTTCCAAGACGAACCGATGGTTTTTTAAAAATAGAAATCGTTTATTTGTAGCAAAACTGAAACTACAAAAAAATGAAAAACTTAATGCCGGTTGTTACATTGCAAAACGTTAATTACGTGCAGAGTAATTTTTAAAATAATGTTGACGCTTGTAACGTCAGATGTTCGCGTGTTATCAATGGGCCAGCATCATATCCAGTATACCGCGTACTGAATGTCTTACACGACGCAATACATCTGGTGTAACGTTACCACAGTCTGCCTCAATATGAGGTTTCATATCCCCTGGGGTTGTTGACACATCACGGTACATGTTCTTCTTTAAGATACCCTACAGCAATAAATATTTCCGTCACCTATTACTTCGCAACTTACAGAGGCAAACACATTTAGTGAAAAACCCTGTATATAATCATTAAGTAAGCTTTGTGAAATTTATGTATTTTGTAAGAATAAAATCAAACACCGTGACTTTTCGGTCCTGATCCTGATGTCTGCGTATCTGAGGTCTCAGATTGCCCCTCAGATTCTTTTAAAATACTTTCTTTCTCTGTGTTCATCTTACACCCACGAGATTTGGGGATTTATATAGTCCACACCACGATAACCCCGCGTGGTGCAAGGCTACTTACTCAGGGAGGTCGCCCGGTATCCCTGAGGCTCCGTTCGAGACATCTACCCATGTGCCATGCACCCCTCGGCACGGATCACATCACACCTTGGGTTGGGAAAGGACTGGGAGAGGATAAGGAAGAGGTGACGTTGTGGGACACTCTTAGTCAGATCCATCAGCTGAGGCCTTTCCGGCAGTAGGTTCTCTACCTTCGGTATAGCCCTCTGCTTCACGCGGATGCGCAAGCCTCTCCACCCGCACGGACAGTGCTTCGTCAAGGTGGTGTCCCCCGGAGAGGTGCAATTACCCTAATAGCATAAGTAGCTCAACTCAAAAGTTTCAGCAGATCTATAATGTGTGTTTTCCAGTTCAACCCCTTATCAATGCATACACCTAAAATTTTGAATATTCTACCTTTGCTACAGATTTCTGATCGAAGTCTATATTTATTAATGGTGTCATCCCATTTACTGTATGAAACTGTATGTACTGTGTTTCATCAATGATAGTCCATTTGCTGAGAACCACTTAATGATTTTCTGAAAGATGTCGTTTACAATTTGTCCAGTTAGTTCTTGTCTGTCAGGTGTAATACTTGTATTATCAGCAAAAAGAACCAGCTCTGAATCTTTATGAATATAGAATGGAAAGTCATTAATATATATTAAGAACAACAAAGGGCCCGCAAGGTGGGATGCAACGCGTCGCCAAATGAGCACTTTGTTTCAAGTGGCGATGAACCTACATTCAGGAATAGTAGAAGGGAAGAAGTAATTGACATAACGTTTAGTTCCATGATGATGGGAAGTTACGTCAAACAGTGGCATGTGGTCCTGGAGCCATCCTCATCAGATCACATGTGTATTAAATTCAAGGTTGAAATGGGAATCAGACAGACCATGGCCTATAGAAATCCCAGGAAAACGGACTGGGAGACATATAGGAGAGACCTTGACTTCAGCCTATCGGAAATTAAAACTTCGATAAGGAACCCAGCAGAGTTGAAGAAGTAGCAGAGGCCGTAACCTCTGCTATAGTGACCTCATACCAGTACAACTGCTCATTCACCAAGAAGTGCATAAATAGGAGTGTGCCTTGGTGGAATAATAAGCTGGAAATGCAAAGGAAACAGGTACGAAGACTGTTTAACCTTGCGAGGCGCAAAGGACAATGGGCAAAGTATCGTGAGGCCCTTGTCAATTACAACCTTGCCATCAAACGGGCAAAGGAGGCATCCTGGAAGGTATTCTGTGAGGAAGTGGAGGGCACGGCTGCTCAATCGAGACTTCATAAAATCCTCACTAGGATACCAACTAATCCAGGAGGAACATTGAAGAAGGAGGATGGGGAGTATACAAAGACAGCAGATGAAACTCTGGATCTGCTCCTCAAGACTCAATTTCCTCAATATACTCTGGGGGATAACTCATACCAGAATGCGATTTCTGAGAGACAACGGTTCTCAGGTATTCGCAAAGAGGACTGGGATTTGGCCAAGGAGTGTGTCGATCTCAGTAAGGTCCGATGGGCGGTGGGAACATTTCAACCGTTCAAGTCACCTGGCCCCGATGGAATCTTTCCAGCTCTCCTGCAACAAGCGGGAGAAAATCTTATTAGATTCCTATGCAGGTTATTCAGGGTTAGCCTAGCAGCAGGACTCATTCCCAATGCCTGGAGGGCAGTGAGGGTTGTCTTCATTCCTAAACCAGGGAGAATTGATCACACCAAGGCCAACGATATGAGACCAATCAGCCTGTCCTCCTTCATTCTTAAGACATTGGAAAAGCTGGTTAATGTGCATGTTGGAGAAAGGAGGTTAAGTAGGGCTCCTCTACATTCAAACCAACATTCATATCTGCCGGGTAAATCATGTGAGACAGCTCTCCACCAACTCGTTGGGAAGGTGGAGAAAGCACTACACTTTCAGGAAATAGCCCTCTGTATCTTCCTGGACATCGAGGGTGCTTCGATTCCATGGTTAGGGCAGCAGAGGTGCATGACCTAGGGACCACAATATGTAGGCGGACTAGGGCCATGCTCAGTGGAAGAAAGGTAGAAGCTACCATGATGAATGAAAAAATGGTAATCAACACCACTAGGGGTTGCCCGCAAGGAGGAGTTCTTTCCCCCTTTATTGTGGAATCTAGTGATGAATGATCTCATTGGATAATTAAACTCTAGGCAGTACTTTTGCCAAGGATACGTAGATGATCTTGTCATAGTAATACTTGGCAAATTTGCTGACACAGTAAAAAATATGGCACAAGGTGCTTTGGACATTGTGCAAGACTGGTGCAGAACAGGATCTGGGGGTTAGTCCTAAGAAGACTGTTGTTGTACCATTCACAAATACAACATTCAAGTTGGAATCTAAAGCTTTTCAATGAAGCGCTACCTGTGAAGGGGACAGTGAAATATCTAGAGGTTAACCTAGATGAGAAACTGACATGGACCCCTCACATCAGGAATATTTGCTCCAAGGCAAAAGGTAGTCTTGTGAGTACCAGGAGAGCTTGTGGCAAAAATTGGGGCCTGAGCCCCAAGGGTATGCACTGGATATACACCACAGTGATTAGACCCAGAATCACCTATGGGGCGGTCGTGTGGTGGAAGAAGGTAGAAAAGCAGGTTGCTGCTAAGGAGCTTGATAAGTTGCAGAGACTAGCCTGCTTAGCCATAACAGGCGGAATTAGCGGCACAACAACTGCTGGGATGGAAACCATGCTGGATATGCCCCCATTACACCTTTGGGTCAAGATGGAGGCAGCTGGTGCATACAAACTCAAATCTGGCAACAACTGGAACTCTTTGGGATATCCAGAATCACACTAAAATAATGAGTGAGGTAAATATAGGAAAAGTTGGGGAAATGCCAGCCGACTATATTATAACCCCATACTGCTTCAACAAGCCTTTCAATATAACAATTGGAAGTAGGGAGCAGTGGGAGAAAATAGTTTGACACCGTACGGGGGATATTGCCTGGTTCACTGAAGGGTCAAAATCCGACCAAGGTGTTGGGGCCGGGGTATATGGGGTGCAGCCAAGACTGGAGGGCGTCATCTCTCTAGGAAAACTGGCCTCAGTATTCCATGCCGAAATCACTGCCATCAGGGCGTGTGTGGAGGAGAATTTTCGTAGAAGCTACAAAGATCGTACCATCTACATCTATTCAGACAGCCAGGCAGCCCTGAGATCACCGGCAGTTCCTGCAATAAGGTCTAAAATTGTTGCAGAATGTCACCGCGTTCTGGTGGAGCTAGAGGAAAGCAATAGAGTAAATCTATTGTGGGTCCCTGGCCACTCGGGGATCAGTGGCAACGAACATTCCGACAGATTAGCCAGGATGGGGGCAGAGACTCCATTTATTGGAGCAGAACCTGTCCTGATAATCACCAAGGCAATGATCAAATTGGAGCTACGTAACTGGCTCAGAAGACAGCACGTAGAATATTGGACCAAAGTCCATCAACAAAAACATGGCAAGGTAATGATGCCGAAGCCATGTTTTAAATGAAGCTCTGCAATCCTGGGTCTGAACAGGAGAGAGATTAGACTCATGGTTGGATTGCTGACAGGCCATGGGAATTTCAAAAAACACCTACGTACAATGGGAATAACAGAAGAGGACCCTAAATGTAGGATCTGTGATGACGGTGATGAAACTGCATCACATCTAATCTTCGAATGCATTGCATTGGAGAATAAAAGGCACAGAATATTTGGGACTACCAGACCCGAAGAAATTGTGTCTAGTAAAGAACTGGTAAAGGGACTCTTTGCACTGTTCAAGGGCATTGGTTGGCTTTACTAGATACACAGGGAGCGATACCGCACAATAAACTTAGTTTCGGTGCGGGCAGTGGTGGGTTGGTCCAATACTGTTTTGGCTTCCTTGGAAAAATCAAATCAGGGTAATTGCAAATTTTGGTTATATACATCTCAGTAAATTAGCTTGCTATGCCTATTTTTATTCTCTGCTTTCGTATGACATCATTCTCTGGGGGTAATTCGTCGTTGAGTACAAAAGAATTCATTGCACAAAAACATGTAATCAGAATAATTGCTGGAGCCCATAAAGGATCATCCTGCAGACACTTATTTAAAGAGCTAGGAATTCAAAAGCAATAGCAGTGTACATAAGTACAACACTAGGAGAAAGAATGATCTAGCTTTGGCACAGAAAGGGATGAATTATGCTGACACAAAAGTGGCATCAAAAGCCTGACAGATAGCCAACTAGCATTTAAAAATAAATTAAAAGAATTTCTGAATGGTAACTTCTTCTACACAACAGATGAATTTTTATATATAAATTAGTAAATCTGAAAAAAAAAAACAATTGTGTCATTTAATATTTAGTACAAAGTTATAATTTGTAAAGACACATTTCACTAACCTGACACCGTCCACATCATTATGAAGTGTCGTATTCATGATCTATGGAACAAGTACTAATCTAATCTAATCAAATGTTGGTTAAACAGTTAGAGCGCATTTCGATAATCAAATATCTGCAGGCGCGCGTGTAAACAAACGCTCTCTTGGAAAAACTTTTACGGTTGGTTGCTATTGTTTCTGAATACGAAGTTTCTTGAACGTTTTAGTGCTCTGTATAGTAATCTGCGTGAAAAACTATGAAGGCTGAAATGTGGGGACGGAAGTTTTTGCTGCTGTAGCAGTCTTCCATAGATATGAGTTGACAGAGGTCTACGGTAAACTGAATACCTAGCCGATGGAGTAGGAAAGCATTCAATGCTGTCTGACAGAGTAAACCTTATGATGTTCCAGTGATAGAATTAGAATGTGTGGGGCATGTTAAAAAGAGGATGGGAACCCGCCTTCGTACACTCAAGAGCAAACTTGTTGCAAAAAAGCTTTCTGATGGCAAGTCTTTGAAGTATAGTTTCATAGATAAGATTATCACTGAGTTATAGAAATATTATGGGAATGCGTTTAGGACGAATTCTGGAGATCTGGAAGCAATGAAGGAAGCAACGAGGGCCACTTTCTTCCACCGTGTATCCAGTGACGAGAAGCCAACACATTTTATATATTCGCCACCACCCTGATATGTGGTGCAAGTTTAGGAAGGCACAGGCAGCTGGTAACGTCAACACATCCACACACAAGCACTCTCTCCATGAATCAGTTATGGATCAAATGAAACAAATCTACAGAGACCCTGCCTGATCTACTGATGAAGTGCTTGCATGGAAAAACTCAAAACGTAAATGTGGCCTTCAACGACATGTAAGGTCCCGCATCCCAGAAATGCGTTTTTTTGGTTACAGAACTGTACAAATAGGAGTGGCAGATGCTGTGATAACGTAGAACAATGTAAACATAGCCAGACTGAAAGTTTTAGAACAGTTAGGCATATCATCCGGACAGAATACTGTAACTATAATAAGAGAACTTGACAGCTTGCATATTTCCAAGTTAGATTTTGCTGCTTCTGTCTAAAGAGTCAACAAGCAGGAAAAGGAAACACGCAAATGAACCTACAGATAATGAGGACCCTGATTATGGTGAAGTCCGCTTCTAACCATTTCTTGGGGACAGATCTCTAAGTTTTTTCTAGAATAAACATGTTGTAAAACTTTATGTCTCATTTTCTCAAAACTATAAATTCTGAAATATTTGTCCCATTTTCTTAGAAACTATCAGAGAAACTAATGAAAATTTCACAGACTGTAAACAGCACTGCATTGCCGCTGAGAAACTGCAGTCATGTTGATTGCACCAGTAATTCTGCAGTATAAAAAAATTCACAAAAAATTGTAATGCACAGCAATTAAATTAATAATTATATTATAAATTCCACCCCCATAAAAGGAGCATATAAGGTGAACATCAACCAGAGCAAAACAAGGGTAATGGAATGCAGTCTTAGAAAATCAGGCGATGCTGAAGGAATTAAATTAGGTAACGATTCAATAAAGGTGGTAAATGAGTTTTGTTACTTGAGCGGAAAAAATCATATGATGGTCGCAGTACAGAGGATATAAAATGCAGAATTGCGATGGGAAGCAAAGCGTTTTGAAAAAATTTGTTAACATCAAATATTAATTTAAGCATAAGGAAGTCCTTTCTGAAGGCATTTGTGTCAAGTGTGTCCTTGTACGGAAGTGAAACATTGACGATAATGTGTGGACAGGAAGAGAATAGAGGATTTTGAAATGTGGTGCTACAGACGAATGCTGAAGAGTAGGTGGGTGGATTGCGTAACTAATGAGGGGGTACTGAACAGAATTGGGGAGAAAACGAATTTCTGGCATACGTTGACTAAAAGAAGGCATCGATTCGTAGGACACATTCGTAGACATCAAAAAATTGTAAATTTAGCATCGGAGGGCAGTGTGTGGGCTAAAAATCGCAGAGGGAGACCAAGAGACGAATGTAGATGATAAATTCAAATTGATGTAGGTTGCCGTTGTTATGAGGAGATGAAGAAGCTTGCTCAGTGTATAGTAGGATGGAGAGCAGCATCAAACCAATCTCCGGAATGAAGACCACAACAACATCATTATAAATTACAATACAACAACGACTTCGCTTCATTCAGTTGCATAAAGATCATTTAATTTTCAATGAAATTTTCCGACAAAACTGTTCAGTAATTTCCGAGAAAACGGGGCATAAATTTGCTTAATTTAACATTGTCAGTGTAGGGCCTACTGTCTCGCCTTAAGATCATACTATTAGTTGGAGTCGTACAGAAGTGTTGGCATACAAGAGGGAGTCAATGAGACGGCCAGCAAACATTGACGCCAGACCACCGACAAGTGACTCAGTGGGCCGCTGTCGACAGCGGGAAGCAAATGTTCAAATGTCTGTGAAGCTTATGGGACTTAACTGCGGGGTCATCAGTCCCTAAACTTATAAACTAACTTATACTATAGACAGCACAAACATCCATGCCCGAGGGAGGATTCGAACCCCCGACAGGGAACGGGTTCGCGCACCGGAGCACTCCGCCGCGGCAGTGCGGGAAGCTGGCAGCCGCCAGCAAGCAGAGACCGCCGCGGTCGAGGGGTCAACGACCTGCAGCCGCGGCGATGCCCTGCCAGGTCAGCCGGGGTCGAGAGCGCAGCCAGGCGGTAGCAGGTGCTCAACACATACAAGACGTCAACACACAACGTAACTGTCTGTCTCTCTGAAAACTTCAATACGTAGTATGTGCAGTGCACAGAACAATTAGGAGCATCAGGTGAGATATCACACACAGTATATATATGGTAATGTATTTTATTCTGATGTTGTTGTGGTCTTCAGTCCGCACACTTGTTTGATGCAGCTCTCCACGCTACTCTGTCCTGTGCAAGTCTCTTCATCTGAGAATACGAAAGGCAACCTACATCCTTTTCAATCTGCTTTCTATATTCGCCCCCCGGCCTCCCTCTACGATTTTTACCCCACACGCTTCTTTCTAATGCTAAGTTGACATTTCCTTGATGTCTCAGAATGTGTACAACCAATCAGTCCCTTCTCGTAGTCAGGATATGCCAGAAACTCCTTTTCTTCCCGATTCGGTTAAGCAGCTCCTCATTAGTTACGTCATCTACCCATCTAATTTTCATCATTCGTCTGTAGCACCACATTTCAAAAGTTTCTATCATGAACTCCTTATCGTCCACGTTTCACTCCCATGCAATGCTACACTCCAGACAAATGCTTTCAGAAAGGACTACCTAACATTTAAATTAATATTGGATGTTAACAAGTTTCGCTTCTTTACAAACGTTTTTCTTCCCAAATCCATTCTGCACTTTATATAGGCCATCAGAAGTTATCTTTCTACCCAAATAACAAAATTCATCTACTACTTTTGTTGTCTCATTACCTAATCTAATTTCTTCAGCATGGCCTGATTTTCTGACATTGCATTCCGTTACCTTCGTTTTACTCTTGTTAATGTTCATCTTATATCTTCCTTTCAAGACACTGTCCATTCCATTCAATTGCTCTTCCAGATCTTTTGTGGTCTCTGACAAAATGGCTATGTCATCAGCAAACCGCAATGTTTTTATTTTTTCTCTCTGCACTTTAATGCCCTCTCCAAATTTCTCCTTCCATTATTCTGATATTGGTTGCAATTCTAATTTGTGTGTAATGCAGTACGGTATTTTTCTGTCTCAAATCTTTACTTGTGGTTTACATAGCGTTTAATTAGACAGAGGCACCTTGGGACTACCATAAAACAGAAAAAGTCATTCTCGTTGCCCTATAATATCGTATGTGGTCACCTCGGACGGCCTGTACAGTTGCACACCTGCGTATTATGGATAGTATGAGGTTATCAGTCAGCTGTTTACGAATATTGGGCTATACTTTCGCCAGTGCAATATCCAGCTCTCGGAGGTGCTGATCTATAAAGCGTTTGCTAAGTACATCCCAGACATTCTCAATCCGATTTAAGACCGGTTAATAAGCTTCTCATTGGTTCAATTCCCTCAGCTTCAAGTGTGTTCCACCAGTGCAGCGTTACCGTCCGCCAGAAGGAATCCATTTAACGTGGCACCAGTGTAGAGCATAAAAAAAGGCTGAAGTATCTCGTATCTACACCCGTGAGCAGTCAAAATGCCATTAAGAACGACATAGACGTCCGTGCGTCCAACACTGATTCCTGCCCACACCATTCATCCGTGATATGGTGATGTTTCCTGCACATAACCAGCTTTGTTCCAAGTTCCACGTTCTCTCCAGATGAGGTAACAACGATTGTTCGGCTAAACACGAAATTTTAACTCATCTGCGTATAGACCCCTCCGTCATTCGTTACGACTCCATGTTCCTCCGCCCAATATCTGAAAGCTTCATGGACTGTTTGGACTGTTGTTGGCTTGAGCGTGCGTCACAGCTGAGTTGCATTCAGCCTTCTGTCTCGACGGGATGTTAACCGGAGGTAACGGGCACCTCTTGCAGATGTTACCCGTTGACAACCTTTCCCTTCGACTTCTTTTAACGGTTCCTCTTGTTGCGATACTCCAATAGCCACCTCCATCTGTGTCTGTCCCGCTTCCAATATTCCTAGGGATCGACATGCCTATGCTTCGCGTACGTCATGTTGTTGTTGCATTGAACTACCTGCTCACTGCACTATCTAAACCCAACTGCTTGTGTAATTCATTTGGTGGTGTAAATACAACAGTAACTCCTTCTGCAGAGACTTTCTGTTATTACCACTAACTCGGTTGTCGCAATGTTTTTTCAACTCTGTAAATCCGACAGAAAGACGTGGAACCACATTAGTTTGTTCTGCCGATAATTCTGGATATCTCAACTCATCCTTCAACTGATATCTCAACTGTTTTCATTAGTGTATGTTCCACATTTAATATATCTCTTAGTTTGCTAATCGCCAGCTTCCCTTTTGCAGATTACTTAGCACTAAACAAATAATTCACACAACTACAGTGAGAGTACAGAACTATACCGATATAGAATTTCAGAGATAAGTGAATTTTATCGCTATACTTCGATACTTCAAGCATAATGTTAACCAAATACAAGTCTTATTACTGCGAAGCTAAAAATTGAAACTGTTGCACAGTATGGCCTAAAATTAGTACACGTTTAGTACATATTTAGTGGTAAGTTGTATTAGTGGACAGACCGTCATAAACTGAAGACGGGCTAATCATGAAAACAGGAAGAAAGTGTATGGAATTGTGAAAAAAAAAAAAAACAAAGAAAATACTGAACAGTACAATTGAAAGATATTAAAAGTTGAGGAGCGGAATAGAGCGTTGCCGTCGTAGTTATGCGGTCATAGTATTCTATTGCGATGCTTTCGTATGGCATAATTTTCTGGGGTAATTCATCATTGAGTAAAAACGTATACATTGCACAAAAGTGTGTGATCAGAATAATTGCTGGAGTCCATCCAAGATCATCCTGCAGACATTTCAAGAGCTAGGGATCCTCACAGTAGCTTGACAGTATATATATATATTCACTTAATGAGATTTGTTATTACCAATACCAACGAATTCAAAAGCAATAGCAGTGTACATAACTACAACACTAGGAGAAAGAATGATCAGTATTCAGGGTTAAATCTAGCTTTGGCACAGAATGGAGTGAATTATGCTGCCACAAAAGTATTAGGTCACCTACCAAACAGCATCAAAAGCCTGACAGATAGCCAACTAGCATTTAAAAAGAAATTAAAAGAATTTCTGAATGGCAGCTCCTTTTACACTATAGATGAATCTTTAGATATAAATTAGTAAATCTGAAAAAAAAATATTGTGTCATGTAATACTTAGTACAAAGCAATAATTTGTAAAGACACCCTTCATTAACTTGACACGTTCCACAGCATTACGAAGTGTCGTATTCATGATCTATGGAACAAGTACTAATCTAATCTAATAAGATAGAAATCTAATGGGTACACAGTCCGGACCAGAAGACTTGTTTTTGTTAAGTGATTTAAGTTGCTTTCCTACTCTGGTGGTATCTACTTCTACGTTATTGATCTTGGCCTCTCTTCGTAACTCGAAATCTGGAATAATGGTTTCGTCTTCTTCGGCGAATGCGTTTCGAAAAGCTGTGTTTAGTAACTCTGCTTTAGTAGCGCTATCATCGGCAGGATCGCCATTTCTGTCATGTAGTGAGGGTATCTTTTGTATTGTCCCCCTATTATATTCAACATATGGCCAAAATCTCTTTGGGTTTTCAGTCATTTTTTCGGGAAAGAGTTTCGTTGTGAAAAGTATTGTAAGCATCTCGCATTGAAGTCATCGCTAAATTTCTAGCTTCTGTGTAGGATTGCCAATTCGGATTTTGTGTTCGTTTAAATTTAGCATGACTTTTCCGTTTCTTTTGCAACAGTTTCCTGACCTGTTTTGTGTACCAAGGCGGATCACCTTTTTTATTAATTTAATTGGTATAAAACTGTCAATTGCTGTCGATACCACTTATTTGAATTTGAACCACATCTGGTCTACAATTACGTTTAGTGTTAGGAACGAGTGGAAACTGTCGTTCAGGAAGCAGTGTATTGTATTTCTATCTGCTTTCCTAAATAAATATACTTTTCGTCTATTTTTGGTGACTTTGGGACTTTCGATATTCAATCTCGCTACCACAGTTCTGTGATCACTAATACCTGTATTCGCTTTGATGCTCGTTGTGAGCTCAGGATTATTTGTTCTAGTTGGCGCATGAACTAATTGTTCGAAGTAATTCTCATAGGATGCGTTGGGTACAATTTTGCACGATGATTGATGCGTACCTCCTGATTTGAATACATAATTTTATAAGGTGTGGTGGTGAAAAAATGTGAAATGGATAGGATAGATTCCGGCTGGGCAAGGTTAATGTGGGTTAATACAATAGGAAGACAGGAGCGGCTGACCCTGAATTAATTACTGATATTTAACATCACATCAAATAATTTGCATGATTTGCTCTGTTTCAGTTCTAATTGTAATGAGAGTCTTCTACGTCCTGCAAGTGGCATAAAATATCATTAATAATTTGTCCCCAACAAAAATCTGACGAACTAACTGGATATGACGACTAATAATGTTGAAAAAACATCTTTCAAATCCAGCAATATTTATTACACCTTTTTAAGCAGGATAAACACACAATGATAAATTCAATACTAAAATCATAAACAACAAGAATACATTTACAACAAAATAAGAAAGAACAATCTAATGCATATGAAGTTACTCAAATTATTACGAAACTGGAAATTAGTAACGACTGGCAAGTCAGAAATCCCTATCGTGAAATAATATAATGTTCTTAGCGGGATAATCGACTCGGAATACCAGTGCAGGGTTGACTTTCCTAACTACACAATCCCCACTATAGGGCAGAACCTGATGCATCGACTATATGTTGCTGGTGAGCGCTTTGCCATACATTACCAAACTGACGACTTGCGTGTGAAGGTGCTGCGCTGCAGTGGTGTGGGGGCAGGGCGGCAGTGAGCTGAAAATTTGCGCGACCACGAAATAAAAACTCGCTCCGTCACTCGGAAGCTATACTCCCTGCTATCAGCCTCTGTGCGCTCGGACGTACACAATGCCTACGATCTCACACAATTCTGCCAAGTCAGGACCACTTCAGTGAGCGTAGAGTACTGAAGGTCTAAATGACTCCAGAAGTTGAGTATATCGCAACTAGTGTTTCGGTGCACTAGTATTGGCTGGCTGACCTTATTCAAACCGAAAACAAGGACAATCAGCTCAAGTATAAATCTCAGAGTGTACCCTGAAACATATACAAGTTCACTGGTCCAAGTATCGGCTCAATAAGCAAAATCTCCAAGTCCGCACACTGGGAGGACAGGACGCCACCAGACGCGTCCGTACTCCAGCGCTACGAAACACGAAGACCGTTCTATCACCGCGTCTCTGCGCAAACCCCCCCCCCCCCCCGCCCCCCCGAGAAACGCCGTCTTTACATAAAGCCAATCAGCGTCGAGTTCTCGAACTCCAGCCAGTAAAATCTCACAAGACAACCGCTGATTTCGAAAAGCTGGTGCTTTGAACATCAGCCAATCAAAGACGGCATCCCTTCCACACACACTTTTGGCGCGATTCTCACTAAACGGCTCTAACCGTCGCCCGTGGGAGCGGATGCCTAGCGTCCAGCAACATTCTGTCGCTTTCCCTTTCTGACCCTTGGCCACGGCCGTGTGTCCTGCTATCTTCTTCCAAAAAGCGCAGACGATGCCTCTTCTTCACAGTTTGGGACACAAGGCTACATTTTTACGATCTACTGCCCTGCCAGTGTGCCACCACAGAGTAACATATATTTGTCTGTGTTGCCACCCAAGGCCAGCGCGCCCGACCTCCTACGGCGCCACAGGGAGCAGGTAGGAAGGAATTCGCCCCTCAGGGCCAAGTCAGCTCTGCATCTCACCTTAGCAAAAATCTTCCCTGCATCGTATTCCCGATAGCAATAGAAATTGTATGTACAGGACTCATTAAGACAATACGTCAACAATAAGCATCGATAATAAAGATGAGAGATGGGCTGCCATCTCTCAATTTCGCCAACAGATTGAGGGTAAATGAAAATTACCACCTACTATTATTGTGTAATTCGCGTACCTCTTTGCAATTAAGACATAGGTTTTCTTTGAACCTTTCTGCTATTGTCGGGGGGGGGGGGGCTGTAAAAGGGACCAGTTATTAACTTTTTACAATTTCAGAGTACTACCCATAACAACTCACTGGAACTATCAACTTTAACTACACGATAGACTACTTTTGACGGCGACAAACACGCCTCCACCTATTTTGTTTAATCTATCCTTTCCGAACACAGATCTTTTGCAAATACTTCTGCTGAACTTATATCCGGTTTGAGTCAACTTTCACTACCTATATTTATATGTGTTTCGGTGCTTTCTATTAACGCTTTGGGTTCTGATACTTTCCCGACACAGCTACGACAATTTGCAACTATTAACTTTTCCTAATAACATGTATATTTGTTGCCCGGTCTGCACGGTCACTACGGTCGGGGGTTCGAATCCCCCTTCGGGCATGGATATTTGTGCCGTCCTTAGTATTAGCTAGTTCATAAGTAGTTTGTAAATTTAGGGACTGATGACCCCGTAGTTAAGTCCCATAAACTATACAAACATCTGAACATTTGTTGCCCGGGTATTTATTTATGTATTCCAGGCTTGAGTTAGCATCTATCTTCTCTCTGTCCACATCTTTTTTTCTAAAAATATGTTATGTTTATCGGAGAATGTATTAGAAATAAGGCTGTCTTGCATAATATACAAATTTTTAAGTACAGTATCCAAACAAACAAAGATAGAAATCAAAATACAAATGATATGTAACATACATATATTCATTTAATTTCCAGCTTTACTGTAAACAAGCGAGCGAGGTTACACAGTGGTAAGTAACTGCACTCGCATTCGGGCAAATGCCAGGGTGGTTCATTTCAAAGGCAATGGCCGATTTCGTTCCCCATCCTTACCTAAACAATCGGAGCACAAGCTCCACCTGTAATGACCACGTTGTAAACAATAATCTTCCTTCCTTCCTTCCTGACTATAAACATTATTTCTTGTGATTTGTCCAGGATCTAATATGAACATTTTCTGTCGTGAGCCCATCCCTGAGCAATCGACATAAAAGCTGTCCGTGTGAGAAACATGGAGATTTCAAATACACACTACAATATTTAATACTGGGTGTCCAGAAGAGGGCTCCCTGATTTCAAAATTAAATATCTCGAAAACAAAGATCGACAGAGGCATGCACTAAACGGTATGTTTATTGTGAAAGCTGTAAGAAGTTTATACAGCAGTTTGAAATAATGTTTACAAATGCTGCTAACAGATGGCGCTGTAATCGCCATACGTAATGCCTAGTATAAACAGTGATGCGAAGTCCAGAGCGATCAGTTCCACTATTGAAACGTGAAATGAGGTTAGCGTACCGAAGGAAGAGAGTATGTGTGTATACTATCTGAAACATTTCTCGCTAATACAGTTAATAGTGTATGAATAATAAATTTTAACGACTTGCCAAATGCCGTAATTTTACTTCATGAATGTCGAAAAAGTAGTAAGCGAGAAACTTTTCTGGGGTTGTCAGCGAGAAAAATTTTCCTATAGGTTTGAAATTATATGTAAAGTTTGTTGCAAGTCGCTAAGTGCTCTCCTCTTCAAATAGTCTTGTGGTAATTCAGACAAGCTGATTGATTTAACATTTACAAGGCCGTATCATTCTAAATCATTGCCATCCAGACAGGTACACATTTAAACACACACAAAGATTCGCTTTCTCTGCAAATTATCATATTTATAGACTCAAACACATATTCTGATATAAATTAATTACATTTATTTATTTCATTACATTATATACGTTTCACTTTATTCTTCGTCATCAGCATCCTCTCGGACTAAAACATCTGCTCAACAATTTGTTTCTTCATCTACATACATATTCCGCAATGCACCGAAAGGTGCATGGCAGAGGGTACTTAGTACCACGGCTTGCTTTCCTGTTGCTCTCCCATATAGAACGAGGAAAAAACGAATGCTTGTATTCATCTGTACGAGCCTTAATCTCTCTGATCTTATCTTTGTGGTCCTTATGAGAAATGTAGTTTGGCGGCAGTACAATCTTTCTGCAGTCCAAATTCCGGCCCTCTAAATTTCATCAACAGTGCTTCTCGGAAAGAACGTCCCCTTTCTTCCAGCGACTCCCATTTGAATTTCCGAAACAGTTACGTAATTCTCCCGCTTTTATCGAATCTACCTGTTACAAATCTAGCCAGCCGCCTCAGAACTACCTCTATGTGCTCCTTCAAACAGATCTGGTGGGGATCCCTAACACGTGAGAAATACTCAAGACGAGGTTATATATAGAATGTTTTAAATGCTGGCTCCTTTACAGACGAATAAAACCTTCTCAAAGTTCTCCAAATAAGCCGAAGTGGACAATTAGCCATCCCCACGACTCTTCTTATATACTCGTTCTAGTCTATATCGCTTTTAAGCTTTACGCTAAGATATTTAGTTGAAGAAACTCTGTCAAGAAGCACTAGTAATTCTGTGTTCGAACATTACGGCTGTTCCTCCTACTCATGTGCATCACCTTACATTTTTCTACATTTGGAGCTAGTTGCCATTCCTCACATCACCTAGAAATATGACCCAACTCATCCTGCATCCTACTACAGTCATTCAATGACGCACCTTCGTGTACACCACAGCATCACCAGCAAACAGTCGCAAATTGCAGCTCACTCTGTCCGCTATATATATATATAGGCAGAAATTAATAGCGGACCTATTACACTTCCCTGGGGCACTCCTGACGATACCCTATTCTCTGATGAACACTCGCCGTCGAGGCCCACGTACTGGGTTCTATTATTTAAGTATGAGCCACTCACATATTTGTGTACGTGAAACTTCTTGACAGATTAAAATTGTTTGCCGGATCCGGGACTCGAAACTGGGACCTTGCCTTTCGTGGGCAAAGGTGCCAGGTTCAAGTCCCGGTTCCGGCACACAATTTTAATCTGCCAGGAAGTTTCATATCAGCGCACACTCCGCTGCAGAGTGAAAGTTTCATTCATTTGGGTACGTATTAGTTATGGTCGTACGTTCGTTAACACTGTGTAGTGCGGTACCGTACGTGAAATTCCTTTAGAAAACAGAGATATAAAGTATGCCTATTGCTCTTCCTCCATAGCTCGCAAAGTGTCGTGAAAGAAAACGGCTGGTTAATAGACATAACCTTTTCCGTCTCAAGGATATTTACTGTAATAGAACTGAGAATACGTTCAAGAATTCTTCAGAAAACTGATGTTAATGATACAGGTCTGTAAGTATGTGAGTCCGTTCTTTTGCCTTTATAATAATGCCTCTGCGCTGGATCAAAGATTCGCATTAGATGCAAGTTAAGTAAGGGGCGAATGCCGCAGAGTACTCTTTGTAAAACCGGATTAGTACCCCCATCTGGACGTGGAGACTTGTTTCTTTTCAACTCTCTCAGTTGCTTCTCTACGCCAGCTATGCCTATTACTGTGAACTCCATTTGGGAGTTAATGCGCCCATCAAATGAAGGTATGTTTGGATGATCTTCCTGTGTGAATCATTTATTAAATTTAAAACTTCGGCGATGTTATTTACATACATGAGTACTCTATGTAAGAAGTGAATTTGTTCCATTCTGTGATTCTCGTCGAATTAAAAATCGTAATACCGAAGGACGTAGCCAAAGGGGGGGGGGGTTCTTGGGGTTCCACCCCCCCCCAATCACCTAAATAATAAAATACTACTCAAACTTATGCTAAGGACAACACATACCCATGCTCCATGGTGACTCGAACCTCCGAAGGGACTAAATGAAATAAGACACGACCTGGCTACCGTATAGTGGAACTGGAAAAAGGGATACGCATTATCGACAGTCAACAAAGCCATCTATAGATTTTAATTATCGATACATCGATAACAGCATCAGCTATTGCCCAGTCCTCCTTTAGCAGTTGTCTACTGTTGGCCTTGCTACATTACTGCTATGTTAAGCACTACAGTGGAATGCTGCTCCTGCCGTTTATTTCTTCTGTGCTATTAAGATAAGTTTCCAATTATGAGTAAGTTCATAACAAGAAAAAAATGAAAAACCGACTTTCATTTGTCCACTAGCGTTACGGTAAGTTAAAATACGTACTACTATAATAGCTTATTTATCTATTTACAGCAGTGGAGTCGTTATTTGGCAATATTTCAGTATATCATAAGGCACCTCACTCAGTACGTGTAATACTTTTTAAAGTTAGGTCGGAGAGTAATATTTTATCTAAGATGATGGATACGTTGCAATGCCAACAAGAGTAAAAGAACCAATAATCTTGGTAATAAAATTATAGACTTACGCTTCCTAAATCAATATGCAAGGTATTTATGCTGATGCAAAAATTAATGCAAATTTTGCGAAACACCAAGTTACAGTCGTGGCTGACAGGCAACGAGCTTGGTGACAGGAAACCGTCTCATTACCAGTGTTCAAATACAAAGAAAAACTTCTAATTCTGATAATCTGACTTCGTTTGAAATAACAATTCAAGGTTCTGCTGGCGTATATTGAAACAATTTTTAAGAAACGTTTTCCTCAATTTTTTATATAAAATATTGCAGTATTTATAAGAAGGCCTTACAAAAAAAATATGTCTATAAAATATAAAAAATATGTCAGCCTAAGAAACTTCCTGGCAGATTAAAATTGTGTACCGGAACTGGGACTCGAACCTGGGCCTTTGCCTTTCGCGGGCAAGCGCACTACCGACTGTGCTATCCTGACACGATTCACCATCCCGCCTCACAACTTCACTTCCGCCAGTACCTCGCCTCCTACTTTCCAAACTTCACAGAAGCTCTCCTGCGAACCATGCAAGACTAGCACTCCTGGCAGAAAGGATATGGTGGAGACATGGCTTAGCCACAGCCTAAGGGATGTTTCCAGAATGAAACTTTCACTCTGCAGCGGAGTGTGCGCTGATATGAAACTTCCTGGCAGATTAAAATTGTGTGCCGGAACCGGGACTCGAACGTGGGACCTTTGCCTTTCGCAGGCAAACACGGGCAAGGTTCAAGTCCCGGTTCCGGCACACAATTTTAATCTGCCAGGAAGTTTCATATCAGCGCACACTCCACTGCAGAGTGAAAGTTTCATTCTGGATGACAGCCTAAGTTTGTTTTTAGAATAAATGGGAAACATGAGCCTTTGTAAATTTTTCTTTAACCATTCGCCCCCCCCCCCCTTTGACAATATCCTGGCTACGTCACTGCAAGACCTCATAACGGACAGTGAAAGGAGTAGCAGTGACATTTAAATTATTACGTATCGCACGTGTTCTGCCGATTTCCGAAGCTACTAGCTGTTCACTACTGATATTTTCGTTCATATCAAGTGACACGACATTCCGAAGCCGCTCACAGCAGACCTGGAGTGGCGTGGATAACACTACCGTCTGGTGGCGCTCCCTGCCACTGGAGGCACGCCGCTGCCGAAGCCCCAGCGGGTAAGCCGCTTAGGCTGGAATCCTGGAGAAACAGGGCGAGAGCCGAAAAGCGAGGACACTGCAAGGCGTCGTCGACTCGTGTAGGCTACAGCCGCTGTCACGTGTAGTCGTTGATATTACTTGTAGAGACCGAGCGAGGTTTGTTGTAAATCTATGGGACTTAGCTGCTTGGTTATCAGTCTCGAGCGAGGTGAACAGTTATTAGCTCATTGGACTCGCAGTCGGGAGGGCGGCGCTCAAATACAGTCTCCAGCCATCCTGATTTAAGTTTTCCGTAATTTTCCCTAAATCGCTGTACGCCAAATTCTGGATGTTTCCCCGGAAAGGGCACGGCCAATTTCCTTACCCAACGTTATCAGAACAATCCGAGCTTGTGCTTCGTCTCTGAATGACCACGCTGTCGACGGGACGTAAATCCCTGCTCTTCTTTCCTTTTTTCTGTTGACAATAAAGTGACGTTAAGCTTTGCAATGACAACACGGCGTGGCAAACATAAACTAAACTCTATCCACGTTCATGAATTGCAAAGTATCAGTTATTTACCAATGCAGAGATCTCATTCGAATTTTCTAATTATGTAAAATTAATTAAGTTACCGTTCAAGGAAATTTTTTTTTTCTGGATTTAATTTGAGGGAAGAATTTTTTAGCCGCATAGGAATGGCGGTGTGTTGTGTGGTGCTACCTTAGGGCTCGCGCGACCGCTCGCATCGTCCATCGTCGGAGGTTCACGTCCTCCCTCGGCCCTCGGGTATGTGTGGTGTTTTTTTTTTTTTTTTTTTTTTTTTTTTTTGCCCTTAGTTCAATATTTTTTGAAAGTCTAGTGAGCGATGACTTCAGCAGTTTGTTCCCTTACGTATACAACATTTTTATTTCGTTACTCCCTTCGCATCAAACTCAAGTTATCCCCATTTACTCGGAGAATTCCGACTGAAGCATCTGAACTCCGATCAGCATTAGAATGCTAAAAATATGCTGGAAATAATTTAATTCTTGCACTTTCAACTCCATATTATTTTATAATATGGGTCTCCTACCACCTCTTCAACCCATCGAAATCACACATCTTAACGAAAGAAACGGAACGGGACCTCCTAGAAAACCGAATCATTTTATTATTTTTTTTTTTTTAAATCTATCGGACCAAACTGTGTGGTCATCAGTCCGTAGCTTACTACTTAAACTAACCTAAGGACAAACACACACACACACACACACACACACACACACACACACACACACACACACACCCACACACACACACACACATGCCCCAGGGAGGACTCGAACCTCCGACGGCGAGCAACCGCACGATACAGATTTAGTAGTCTTTCTCTGTAGGATTTTATGCCTTTTTTTAAACTCCTTAACCCACGTTGCTGAAGCTTTGAAATCAAATTCTGGAAACAGCAAGTGCCCATTGTTGCAGGTTTATAGTGGTGACTTGCTAGTTACATCTCCGTTCTTCTAAGAAGCGATCGTACGCCCAGGAATCATCTATGTGATATTTGTCGTTCCGAGTTATACCCTTTTTAATATGATATGCTTCAAGCGAGAGGCACCTTTCGTTTGCAGACTCTTCAATTTTTACTTTGGATGTGTTTTTACAAGATTAACCGATATTATTTTGTAATCCAGAGGAACGGTTTCTGGATATTCTTTCTATTTTTATATATATATATTTTTTTCCATCGGATTCTTAGTCATCACTGGACGGAAATGCCATCCTTTACATCTGCATATTCACCTTAGAACCGAATCACTCATCCTCGCACATAAACGTGTATTTTCTGATGTATTTTACTTGCCATTTGCATGTGTTTTACTGTTATTATCGTGGAACTTTCTGATGAGATCAGATCCTCTTCGGTCAAAACATGTAAACATAAATCCAGCGCTGTCTTCAATTATCGCTTTGACGCTTCGCTGTGCAGGCTATTATCTTCTGGCTCCTGTTCTTTATCTCAAAATGTTTCAAATGTTTGTAGAGCTTATGGGACTTAACTACGGAGTCATCAGTCCTTAAACTTACAAACTACTTATGAACTAACTAATTCTAAGGACGGCACAAATATTCATGCCCGAGGGGGGATTAGAGCCCCTGACCGTAGTGGCCGTGCAGGCCGTGACTGGAGCGCCTGTTCTTTATCTACTGACGTTCCAAGAATGTTAAGATTTTCATGTTGTCTGACATTTTAGATCTTTCCACAAAATTTTCCTCTATTGTCCTGACGGTACATTTTTTTTCTGCAATGATTGCAATATTTCCCAGAATATTCGCACACTAAACTCGCAACATTCACGTCACCGGATCAAGAGCGAGCATATGAATGAGTTAACTGGCTAGCGTTGTCCCTTAACTTTTCCAAATCAATACAACAATTTGGCTGGCGGTTAAGGAACACGTCAATGGCAAAGTTCACAATACGAACATCAATACCAGTTCAAAGCACGGTTGTAATAAGAGTGAGTATTCACGAGAGAGAGAGTCCAGTACTCGTAGCACAGTATACAATCGGCAGCACAGTAAGTACTAGGAACTCGACAGTACGGTGACTAATGGTCTGTTGTCTGGTAGCGGCCTTTATGTACGTAGCTGCCCGTCGTTCAGGACGGTGTCGATGGAGCCGGCCGCGGTGGCCGAGGGGACTGCGGCGCGCCAGTCACGGTCTGTACGGCCACTACGGTCGGGGGTTCTAATCCCCTCTCGGGCATAGATATTCGTGCCGTCCTTAGTGTTAGCTAGTTCATAAGTAGTTTGTAAGTTTAGGGACTGATGACCCCGTAGTTAAGTCCTATAAGCTATACAAACATTTGAACATTTTTGGTGTCAAAATATCCACGGGTGTACTGCCGGTCTATAGTGTCCAACGGGCACAATATTTCGACGATCATACATACCGTCATCAGGTGGACGGACTGAGCTCCTGGAAACGCCGTAGCGTGCGGATCTCCGTGCCGGCGCGTTTCCAGGAGCTCAGTCCGTCAGTTCCCCTTATGATGGCGACATGTATGATCGCCGAAATATTGTGCCCGTTGGACACTATGGACCGGCAGTACACCCGTGGATATTTTGATTATCAAATATGCCGGGAGAAACTGAAGAATCACATTTTTGGTGTCGATGGAGCAGGTGTTGTCTATGCCGACAGCGGCACCAAGGTCAAATTAAACTCACGATTATTCGTGTTTTCACCATATGGATCGTTCACATCCCCAAGAATAATGACGTCTCATGTTGATGTTGTGCACATATAAATACAAAAAAACACATTCAGGATGTCTCACCTAAGAGACTTCAGGCGCGTTTAGTCTGGGGTTTGAGCCGATATTTGGAATTTTTCATTTTTGCAGTGTGTAGCTGGACTCAGGCCAAACAAATTCTGCTCATCACGCCATTCCTCTGACACCCGGTGTAGATATAAACCGTCGGTTTGTTTCCCGTCACGAACAAAAAAATGATTGAAGCGAAATTTTTTTGATCTCAGTCGATGGAGCAGTCCAAAATTAGTCTAGTGTGATATTCGGTTTATCGAAATGTCGTACGGCTACACTGTCGTGCAGCACTTGTCGTATCGGTAAACGTGTGCTCTCACCGTCTTCCTTGCCCGAGTTGCCCCGTCGCGTGTGTCGCCACGCCTCGCGTCGCCTGCTACTGCTTTATTTCTGCATGTCCTCGGGAAAAGTAACGGCTGTAGTTTCCCCCTGCTTTCAGCCGTTCGCAGTAACTGTGGCCGCGGTGGAGTAGCGGAGCGGTCTAAAGCGCCTCGCTGCGGAGCGCGCGGTTGCTCGCCGTGGAGGTTCGCATCCTCCCTGGGGCATGGGTGTGTGTGTTGTCCTTAGGTTAGTTTACCTAGGTTTAAGTAGTTTGTAAGCTACGGACTGATGACCACGCAGTTTGGTCCGATAGATTTACAAACATTTGAACAGTAACTGTGTGGGAAAGCCACATTAGCTGATGTAACAAGGCCAGCTCAGTCAATCATCCAGACTGTTGCCCTACCGGAAAGACTGCTGCCCCTTTTCAGGAACCACACGTTTGTCTGGCCTCTCCACAGATTCCCCTCCGCTGTGGTTGCACCTACGGTACGGCTATCTGCATCGTTGAGGCACGCAAGCCACCCCACCTCCAACAAAAGAAGGGTAATGGAGTGCAGTCTACGAAAATCAGATGATGCTGAAGGAGTTAGATTAGCTAACGAAACAAAAAAGGAGGTAGATGAGTTTTTTTACTTGGGCAGTAAAATAACAAGTGATGGTCGCAGTACAGAGGATATAAAATGCAGAATGGCAGTGGGTGGAAAACCGTTCTTGAAAAGCAGAAATTTGTTAACATCGAATATTGATTTAAGCCTAAGAAGTCCATTCAGAAGGCATTTGCGTGGAGTGTTGCCTTGTACGGGAGTGAAACACAAACGATAAACAGTGCGGACAGGAAGAGGATAGAGGCTTTTGAAATGTGGTGCTACAGAAGAATGCTGAAGATTAGCTTGGTGGATCGCGTATCTAATGAGAAGGTACTGAACAGAATTGGGGAGAAAAGGAATTTCTGGCATACCTTGACTAAAAGAAGGGATCTATTGGTAAGACACATTCATAGACATCAAGGAATCGTGAATTTGGCATTGGAGTAAAGTGTTTGGTGTAAAAACCACAGAGGAAGACCAAGAGTTGGATACAATAAGCAGATTCAAACAAATGTAGGTTGCCGTTCTTATGTGGAGTTGAAGAGGCTTGCTCAGGATATGGTACTGTAGAGAGCTGCATCAAACCAGTCTCTGGACTTAAGACCACAACAACAACATACAGTCGCTTCCGGAGTACTGGTTAAATGTCGTGTTTCACTATCTCTGTTAATACATTTCGATAAACCGAATATCATACTGCACTAATTTGGGACAGCTCTATAGAATGAGCACAAAAAATTTCGCTTCCAGAAACTTTTTGTTCGTGACGGGAAACAAACCGACACTTTTCATCTACACCGGGCGTCGCAGGAATGGCGTGAGGAGCAGCATTTATTGGGACCGAGTCCAGCTGCACATAGCAAAAAAGAAATTCCAAATATCTGCTGAAACACCAGAGAAAACGCGCCTGACGACTTTTAGGCGAGACCCCCTATATATATATATATATATATATATATATCTTGTAATCTTGCGGTTAATTTGAAGTCTGTAGTGTTCGCATTCCAAAGGAGCAAAAAAAAAAAAAAAAAAAAAATCCGCCGGGTGTTAGTCGTACCTGCGAACCTTTCATAAAAGTCCAATCTTTTACGACTTTTTTTCCCCTCTGTGGTTAGTTCTGTTCACTGCGGACGCTCATCGTGTTTGTTCGTTCTTGCTCGATGAGTCCTTGGCTCAGCGTTTTTTTTATTATTTTTTTTTTATTACAGTGAGCGTGAAGCCCTCTGACCGGGCGCGCTGAGCCACGGCGCCCGGCTTATTTCCATTCGAGGGAAGGCTTGAACCAGGGACCTCCGCTGAGCCAAACACCACTTTCTAAACAGATTCTCTCAGGGGCAGTTGATAAGCTGCATATGATGATAGATCCGTATCAAAATTTCTTGTATTTCCTAAACGCTTGACCATCTTCAGTTCCCACTTGGTGCACTTTCGTGTCTCACCACGCCCTACATGTACCATAAATTTGGACGAATTCGGCAATGGCGGGTAGGCGTCCTTTCCTTGACAGACCGCGTGGCAGTCTCTTTCCGCAGCTTATACACGCCACACGTTCCCCGTTACTGTCTATTATTGTGTACAGTCTTTTGAAATAAGATTGGTAACGTTTCGTAGAAATGAGAACTATACCTTTTCATAATGTTATCGTTCTCCATCTCTATAAGTTCTCCTCGTGTTTCAATGACAAATACAAGCTTAAGCTATCCGTTAATTTCTAGGAAACCTTTTCGGAATCGAAGCGGGAGTGATATATATCGTTCTCACTGTCAGCAAGTAACTGTCTTGGCGGAAATATTGAATATTGTTTTGCGTTGTTAAAAGGGAACGCGCTACTATGTATTATACAGTGTTTTCTGTCGTAAACAAAGGTAGGTCATTGTTCGAGTTTGTGTAGAAATTTTCCGCTACAAGTAATGTTCATCAAGCCTACAGAAGTACCCGAATTCAGTTCAAAATTTGTGGAACTAAGGGACTAAACTGTTAAATTCATAGATTCCTAGACTTACACACTACTTAAACGAACTTACGCTAAGGACTACACAGACACACACTCCCATGCTTGAGGGAGGACTCGAAACTCCGGGCAGAACGTCCGTGCAATCCCTTGAAATGGCGCCACAGACCGCGTGGCTCGGTGGGAAGGGAAAGGAATAACTGTGAAGGGATGTCGACGTATGATACTCTTTCGTGACATAAGCGGTACCATTAAAGACGAAGATATAACGAGTGAGGTAGCTGACAGTATAAATTCCGTACAAAGTAATCAACTTCGGACTTGAATGTAGGAAAATTGAATTTGACGTTCATACGATTTGACTTTTGTCGAACACCTTGTCCATTCCGCAACAGACACTCTCCGATACGTGTAGCTCGCAGTGAGGACGATATGTACCACCTTTCACAAATATCTCCGCTGCTTTACTTATCGCTTGTCACTCTATCTGAAACTTACTTAAATATACACGGTAAGACACCAATTAGTACACATTTTTACTACCAATTATATATAAACAGTAAACGCGACTCATTAATAAAGAACAGTTTAAAGTTAAAATGCCTACTAAAATTACAATAAAATGTAACTTTCTCTACCATAAATATACATCATATAAATTTGTTATTTATATGAAACTTTAAAGAGGGCGCCTTAGTCACAAATGACCCATGCTGACGTCAACTGTGTAAGGATTGTAACAGCTGCGTCAGTACAAACGCAACCTCCCACATGGAGGTCGAAATATTTTAAGTATTTTAATTTATTTTAAGGTATGTATTTTTATCATTGACTATAACTGAAACTTGTACAATTAGCTTATAATGTGACATGCATGTTTTTCTAACTGGCCCTTTTGTATTTATTTTAGCATTGATAATGACCACACAGTGGTCGAAATCCGGATTTGCTAACAAATAAAGAATTTTATATTTATGACGAATGATTGCTGAATAATTACCACAAAACTTACTTAAACGTTCTACGATAGTTATTCACTTGTAACTGGGACAATGGAATGCTTGTTGGCAATCGGAGATAGGGGCGCAGGGACACCGGATCTGACAATAAAACGCAAAGGAATTAAACATGACTGTCCGTAAGAATAGAAACCACGTATATAAAGGATGACAATTGCTGAACTTTATGAACTAAAATCATATCTTCTCTAGTCTACGTTAGGACGTTCAAACTGTACGAGTAGCCGCAAGGCGTGGTGGGTGTTAGTAAGCACATGCGCATACGCCTTGCTTTTGATGACATTTCAACGTTAAAATGTCGCATCAACCAAGTCAATGTGGAAAGCTGACAATGTGCGCCATGCCGGAATTCTAAGCGGGTTTTCTCCTTAATACACAATGGCAGGCTGACCACTATGCCACCTGGACACAGTGAGCAATCACCACGACTGCACGAATATGATGTATGCACTACGTGATCTAAAGAATTCAAACACCTGGCTGAAAATGACTTACAAGTTTATGACGCCCTCCATCGGTAATGCCGGCATTCACAACGGTCTTTGCCCACCCTTGGGGTTGATGACAGTTTCCACTATCGAAGGCATATGTTCAGTCAGGTGCTGGAAAGTTTCTTAGCGAATGGCAGTCCATTCTTCACGGAGTGCTGCACCGAGGAGAGATATCGATGTAGATCGGTGAGGCCTGGCAGGAAGTGGGCGTTCCAAAACATCCCAAACGTGTTCTATAGGATTCAAGTCAGGACTTTGTGCAGGCAAGTACATTACAGGGATGTTATAATCGTCCACCAAAGGCCATGCTTTATAAACAAGTGCTCGATCGTGTTTAAAGATATAATCGCAATCTCCGAATTGCTCTTCGACAATGGGAAGCAAGAAGATGCTTCAAACATCAGTGTAGGCCAATGATGTGATAGTGTTCAAATGGTTGTAGATCTATCGGTCCAAACTGCGTGGTCATCAGTCCTTAGCGTTGCTGGGCGTCAAGCGCTTATGAAGACGACTCTATTAGGCGAACAGTGACAGACCAATTGCGGCTATAAGAAGTTTACGACCGAGTTCAAGCTGAAGAAAACCGGTCAAAGTGTGGTAAAGATCAAGAATTTGATTCGCAAGTTTGACAGCTCTAGTAGTGGTTGTGATGACAGTTCTGGAAATTTCGGTCGTCGAAAAAGGGTGAAAACACCTGAAAACATCGAGCAGACAAGCACAGTGTTTTAAACCAGCCGCAGGAAATCAATTAGACGAGTTGCACTACAGGTGGCAATCAATCAGGAGACACTGCGACAAAGTTTTCAAACAACGTACGGGTATGTTGCTGGGTGACGTCGTCTACCACCGCCGATATTTTGACAGGAGCACACCCTACATTCTCAATGCACAACTGCACTGAAGGAAGCAATGTGGAAGCGAATTTAATACTTCGGTTTACAAAGAGTAAACAAGGAAGATAACACACGCTTTACAAGTCACGACAGAGTCAACAAAATCAAAGATGAACAAACATCAGAAATATCGATAGTGACTATCAATCAACAGGTGAGACAGCATTAATTCTGTTCCTCTGTTTCTTCATGAGAGGCAGTGCCGGATTCCAAGCAGAATTTACACAAAAACTACCATCTCTGTTCATAAGGTCGCTTGGTAGTTGGTGGTTTTTGTTTAAACTCTGCTTGTAATCCGGCACTGTCTTTCATGAAGAAACAGAGGTACAGAATTAATGCTGCCTCAAATGTTGATTAATAGTCACTATCGATATTTCTGATGTTTGGTCATCTTTGGTTGTGTTGACTCTCTAGTGACTTGCATTGCGTTTACCCTTTGCAAATCCAGGTATTAAAATCGCTTAACATTGCTTACTTGAGTGCAGTTGTGCCTTGAGAATGTAGGGTGTGCTGCTGTCGAAATATCGGCGGTGGTCGAAGATGTCACCCGCAGCATACCTGTAAGTTGTTTGAACTTTTCTTACGCCTGGAAAAGTTAAGGTTTCACACTGTGACAAACTGTTGTTGAATACCTGCATCTCTACCATACAAAAATCAAAACCGTCAGCCATTAAGCCACAGTGCAATGGAAGGGCGTTCGTTTCACTGACACTGGTCCACGGAATTGGCTAACAGGGCTTTGAAGAGACTGTAGTCTGCTTTAACGACGAACTCTACTTTCATTTGGATGGGTTCGCAAATTAGCAACCATTTGGGGTGGGGGCAGGACAAAGACTACACGTTTCGCGGTCGGGAACGCTCTTCACTCTCAACAGGTGACTGTATGATGTGCAATGTCCAGTTACGGAATAATCGCAGCGATATTCATTGATGGCACGTTGACTGACCGAACGGTACCTGATTGTTGGAAGATACATGATTTCATCCCCATTTTCCAAAGTGACTTCGATTTCGACAAGATGTGGTTCATGCAAGACGGAGCTCGACCACTTCGTAGCAGTGTTTGATGTCCTAGAGGAGAACACTTTCTGGATCTGGGATAACCGGGAGGCCACTGGCATGGACCTCGATTTGCCGCCATATCTTACGGATCTGAACACGTGCGACTCCTTTTGTGGGGCTATATTAAAGACGAGGTGTACAGCTATAACCCCAAAACCGTTGCTGTGCTTAGCCATTGACGAGTTCATCGACAGTATCCCCTATTTCACCCCCTTAGGGACGGAAATATCGAAAAATAGCTGATGCCTACAGTGTAAGATAAACAACGTCTACGAATTTCAAGTTTCTATCGTCTGTAGATTCACTTTTCAGCGCCGTTTTCTGTCATTTAGAAACGTATCGCTTTGGCATCTTTCTTGGTAGTTTTACTTTTCAAACTGCAATATGCACTTAATTTCTTTGTTCGTTCGCTTGTTGTAGAAAAACAACTGAAGAATGTGCACCACGTTTCTCTGTGTAGTGTACATAACCTCTTTGCTATTACATTGTCAAAAGTCGTCGCTAGTCTTCAGTCCGAATTTTATACAAGCTGACTACTTTCAACCACTATATCTTCCACCGACTTATATCGATCAACACGGAACTTCTATGCTGTACCTCGGGAGACTTTGTACTACAACACAGAGAATCGTTCGTCTCCATTGTGTAGTTTTTGCTGAAGAGCAAATATTGTCACCCAGTCGTACAATTTTATATAAGTCAGTAACTTTCAACTACCTCCTTATTGTTATCAACCCTCTACCACCATAGTGCACAATGGGAGTGTGATACCTACTACCATATACAAACACTATTCGTTAGCGATGTGTAGTTTTGGCTCCAGAGTGAAATATAGGGGCACACACACTCACACACACACACACACACACACACACTTAAAAACTTACGTTTTCCATATTATGTGCAATTGCGCTGCCACCTAGTGCCAGGTACTCCACATCAGCGGCCTCACTAGTCATTAGACAGCGTGAGAGAGCAGAACGGGGCGCTCCGCAGAACTCATGCGCTTGGAACTTGGTCAGGTAATTAGCTGTCAGTTGTGTCAGACGTCTGTACGCGAAATTCTCCACACTCGTAAACATCCGTAAGTCCACCTTTTATGATATAATAGTGAAGTGGAAACGTGAAGGGACACGTACAGCACGAAAGCGAACAGGTCGACTTCTGTTGACTGACAGAAAGCCGGACAGTTGAAGAGGGTCGTACAGTGTAATAGACCATCACACAGGAATTTCAAACTGCATCAGGATCCATTCCAGGTACTATGACTGTTAGGCGGGAGGTGAGAAAACCTGGATTTCATAATTTTGAGCGGCTACCTATAAGCCACACATAACGCAGGTCAGTGCTAAACGACGACTCGCTTGGTTTAAGGAGCATAAACAATCGACGATTGAACACTGGGAAAAACGTTGTGTACAGTGACGAATCACGGTATACTACGAGGCGATCCGATGGCAGGATGAGAGCATGGCGAATGCCCGGTGAATGTTATGTGCCAGCGTATGTAGAGCCAACAGTGAAATTCGGAGGTGGTGGTGTTATGGTGCGCTCGTATCGAACCCTTTGCTATTTTGCGTGGCACTATCACAGTGGCCGCGTTGGAGTAGCCGAGCGGTCTAAAGCGTCTCGCTGCGGAGCGCGCGGTTGCTCGCCGTGGAGGTTCGAGTCGTCCCTGGGGCATGGGTGTGTGTGTTTGTCCTTGGGTTAGTTTACCTAGGTTTGAGTAGTTTGTAAGCTAAGGACGATGACCACGCAGTTTAGACCGATAGATCTACAACCATTTGAACATTTGAACACTATCACAGTACTGGCCTACACTGATGTTTGAAGCATATTCTTGCTTCCCATTGTCGAAGAGCAATTCGGAGATTGCGATTATATCTTTAAACACGATCGAGCACTTGTTTATAAAGCATGGCCTTTGGTGGACGATTATAACATCTCTGTAATGGACTTGCCTGCACAAAGTTCTGACTTGCACCTTTGGGATGTTTTGGAACGCCCACTTCCTGCCAGGCCTCACCGATCTACATCGATATCTCCCCTCAGTGCAGCACTCCGTGGACTGCCATTCGCTAAGAATCCTTCCAGCGCCTGACCGAACGTATGCCTTCGATAGTGGACGTTGTCATCACGGCCAAGGGTGGGCCAAGACCATATTGAATTCCAGCATTACCGATGGAGGGCGCGACGAACCTGTAAGTCATTTTCAGCCAGGTTTTTGGATTCTTTAGATCACATAATGCATACATTATATTCGTGCAGTCGTGGAGATTGCCCACTGAGTCCAGGCGGCATAGTGGTCAGCCTGCCATTGTGTATTAAGGAGAAGAGCCGCTTCGAATACCGGCATGGCGCACATTGTCAACTTTCCACATTGACTTGGTAGCCATTGTCGTGATTTCCCTTGCGGCTTAGTCCCAAATTAGTTCTATAGATGTACCAAGGACGTCCACCGATGACTGTCACAAACTCAAGCGGTTCCTTGTGACATGTAGCTTGATTGTTAAATTTCGCTCAGTTTTTTATTAGAAGCACTTAGGCTGTACAGACACGCTTTCCAGCCTTGCAAAGTTTTCAGCTTATGGGACACTCGCTTGTCCATTAGCTCCACTTGCCCGCAGCTTTGTATTCCCGCAGGCGATTGGGGGTATTATTGTAATTTTGTTGCTGGGGGCATACACACGATTAAAGATATGAACATGTGATTTTTCTTCTTTCATATTGTGAACACTTTTGTAAGATGTGTTGCGAACGGAGCTGATTGTAGAGATGTAATCAGTAACAATCCCAAGCGTTACGGGGCGACGTTTCATACATCTGAAAGTTTTTGTCCATATCTCCTGAATATTGTGTCGTAGTATGATTTAATATCGCAGAAACAATAAGTAATAAATATTTATCCTCTCTGTCAAATGTCTCGTGAACATGATTAGTAACGTAGAAATCGTAAATTGTAACATGACGAATGGCACTGTTTCACTACACGAAAAGTGTGTAGTGGGGTTGTCAGAAAGTGAACATTTCATGAAGGTTTGAAATTATAACGTTTATTCCAAGTCGCTTAGTTCTCTCGTTCTCAATTAGTGGAATAATTAATTGTTATACATGCGTTGCATGCTGGAAGAATGTTCTGTGACTCCAATTGTTTATGAAATATCTCCGTAGTACGCCTCGTACGTGTTTTTCACCCCAAAGGCATTGTTTCGTAACGCTAAAAAATTTTGTAGTAAGTTTCTTTGCAATCGGTCCATTATTGACTAGCAGATGTGGAACATTTCCGAATGATCCGGCAGATCTTCGCTAATTTCGTCTTCGTGATTCACATCGTATGAAGTTATGAAAACCATACCGATTGAAATCGGTCTAGTATTTAAGATGGAGATGTGGAACACGCACACATACATACCTACATTTTTATAGGCAGGATAAAACAATTAGGTGTCAGTTCAGATACCTAGCTACTGAAGAATTGTCATAGGTAGAATGAACTAAACTGGTTCGACGTCTTTCTGTCGGTTCTACTGAGTAGACATAATAACATTACGGCAACCGATATATAGTCAGTATTAGAAAGTTGCTGCAGAGGGTGTTGCTGTTCAGTTGTGCTTACTCTAGCAAACGAATTACACAAGCAGTGTTTACCAAACGAAGCAGTTGTGGCCAAATAGTGAGCAGGTAGTGCAATGCAACAGCATCGTGGCTTACCAGAAGATTTTTTTTTTTTTTTTTCATTCTCTTCCCTGAGGGGGGAGGGCGGGCCTTCTCAGAGCATGCTGTTGGCTCTTTATCGGCCTGTGGTTACATATAATTTTATTTGAAATATATATTTTTAATAATTGTTTGCAAAAGTGCTACTTGTTATTTCGGAAAATATTTTAATAATCATTAAGTTTATATAAGCTAATAGTATATTATAATGTAGTATGTTTGTTAATTATTTACATTTGATATTTATATCTGTAAAAATTTGTTTGTAATCTTTGACTCTTTGAATTGTATATATTTATGTAATGATACAACTTAAAGAGTATTTTACAATATTTATAGTGATAATTTTTCAAATTTTGTTTGGTGTTTGTTGTTTATTGACATTAAGTATTTGTTTCTTTTAAGTAGAGAATTAATTTGTTATTAGTTTTATTTGATTAATTATTGTATCAATCATCCAACCAACCAGGCAGCACAGTGTTTAGTTGTTATTTATCTTTAGGAGAGAAATGTTTTTGGGGTATTATTTGGACTTTGGTTCGTTGCCACACTATGTATTTGTGTGGACCATTTCTTTATTACAGTTCGGTTCAATGTAGTTCATTTCAGCCCGGTCCGGACGCAGAAGATTTTGTTTGTTGTGATCACGTGAATTGTGCTTGTGTTTGTGCTGTGGGCTTTTTATTGTAGAATGTTTATGTGGTTGTGTGTGGAGTAGTTGTCGGTGCATGTTGTTTGTTTGTTGTTTGTGTTGATTTGTTGTTGTTTCATGGGTAGAAGTGTTTTGCATGTGTGATGTATATTTTGTTCTATTTGTGTGGTCGTAGTTAAAGTGTTTGGGGGTGTTTAAGTTTGTTTTGTAGTGTGTGTTTTTAGTTTGTGTTAGGGTGATGATAATGGGTCTGGCGTCTAGGTGAGCAGGGGTTGGGGCATTGTCTGTGAGGGGGATCATTGTGGGTGCTAAATCGGGAAAGATCTTGGAGGTATTCTGCGCCACTGTACGCAGCGATATGATATATTTGTTCTTCAAATATCGTCGTTCTCTAGGTCTTGTTGTTAGTAAATCCTCCATGTCAGGTAGTTTCGTTAGGATGTGTTTTCCGTAGTTGGCCCTAAGCTTAGTCAGTGTGGATGGGTTCTATGTCTGTGATTTCGTATACGCCATGGAGAGTCATATAAATGGTGGAAAACACAGAGGGACGTGGCTGCAGCTGTTGGAGTGTTCCAAAGTATAATTTCCTGGATCAGACAACAGGAACTGTTGAAAGAAGACAAGGCCAACGTCGTTCACGTGTAACGCAAGCAAGAGATGACCGTTATCTCCGGCATCTGCAAAGCACCCTCCAGGCAGCAAGGCTGCGAGACGGTGGGACGCCCAGCTTGGCTTTGGCGGGCCGCGAGCAAATGGAAAGCCAGCTGTCGGACCTGACGTCAGATCCAACAGCCAATTTTCCCGCCGATACATCTACATGGGATACTCTGCAAATCACGTTTAAGTGCCTGGCAGACGGTTCATCGAACCACCGTTATACTATTTATCTCCCATCCCATTCTCGAATAGCGCGCTGAAAGAAAGAACACCTGAATCTCTCTCCGTTAGAGCTCTGATTTCTCGTATTTTATTCTGATGATCATTTCTACCTATGTAAGTGGGAGTCAACAATATATTTTCGCATTCGGAGGAGAATGTTGGCGCTTGGAGTTTCGCAAGTAGCCCACGCCGCAGCGATAAGCGCCGTTGTTGTAATGATTCCCATCCCAGATCCTGTATCATTTCTGTAACGCTGTCTCCCCTGTATCGTGACAATATGAAACGAACTGCCCTTCTTTGGACTCTTTCGATGTCCTCCGTCAAACCCACCTGATAAGGATCCCACACTGGGCTGCAATACTCCAAAAATGGACGGACAAGCGTAGTGTATGCAGTTTCTTTTGTAGTTCTGTTGCATGTTTTAAGGGTTCTGCCAATAAATCGCAATCTCTGGTTCGCCTTTCCCACGATATTATCTACGTGTTCTTTCCAATTTAAGTCTGAAGTAATAGTAATTCCTAGGAATTTTTTGGAGTTTACGGCCTTCAATTTTGATTGATTTATCTTGTAAACAAAGTTTAACGGATTTCTTTGCGTACTCATGTGGACGACGTCACGGCATCATCTGCAAACAACCTAAGAGAGCTACTTAGATTTTCTCCTAATCTTTTATGTAAATAAGAAACAGCAGAGGACCAATGACTCTACCCTGTGGAACGCCCAATATCACCTCTGTTTTAGTCGATGCCTTACCATCGATTACTACGAACTGTGTCCTCTCGGACAAGAAATCCCTTATCCACTCGCAAATTTGGGGCGATATACCATTACAACGCAATTTGATTAAAAGCCGTTTGTGGGGTATGGTGTCAAAAACTTTCTGGAAATCAAGAAATACGGAATCGATTTGCGAACCCTTGTCAATAACACCCATCACTTCGTGTGAATAAAGAGCTAGTCGTGTTTCGCATGAATGATATTTTCTAAATCCGTGTTGACCTTGGGTCAATAGATCGTTCTGTTCGAGATAATTCATAATATTTGAATACAGGATATGTTCCTAAACCCGGCTGGTATAGTCTTTATTTTTAGGTACTACACTGACACTATTAGAGTTACAGATTAGTACATAGTGGCAAATGAAAGAGGAGAACAATTCGATTCAGATGATGTGTTGACATCGTTTATATTAATTTTATATCAAAAGTTGTTCAAAAACTAATATTCATTCACTTGGAAAAATCCAGAAGCTAAACTAATTGAAGTGCAGTAACAAGCAAGGCCTCAACTGAAAGGTCTCATCGAGACTCAAAGTTTGGTACAACTATATTATCTGCCACATTCATATTGCGCATATAATGCACTTTTAAGAAGGAACAATAGTGATTTGTTAATAACAATTAATAAAAGGCAGATACACGAACAGCGAGGTAGCGATGAGTTGCAGTGTCGTAAACACACATTATGACCTGCTTAGAATATATTATTTTTGTTTACTTTAACATGTTGTCTTTGTGTAACTAAATTATTTTGTTTATCGACCGTAATTTGTTTAAATTTATGAGCACAGTAATTCTGAACAGTGCACAGAAAAGAGGACTGTAAAATGTACCTGAAAAACACTTTACTTAAGTGGTTACTGAAATATTTATTGTGAGACGGCAGAATTATTTATCGGTCTTTCTGAAAAAGCTCATTTGTTTAAACTCAAGATCAAATGTTCAAATGTTTGTAAATCTATCGGACCAAACTGCGTGGTCATCAGTCCGTAGCTTACAAACTACTTAAACCTAGGTAAACTAACCTAAGAACAACACACACACCCATGCCCCAGGGAGGACTCGAACCTCCACGGCGAACAACCGCGCGCTCCGCAGCGAGACGCTTTAGACCGCTCGGCTACTCCACCGCGGCTAAACTCAAACTTTTGGGGCATTATTAGTGTTTGAAATGACAGTAATTTATGCATTTTTATTAGAATCGTAGCGAGCATCTAACGATGTCGTCATATCAAAATTTCAGTCATTATTTAAAAAGTTTTGTACACTACTGGGAGAGCCACTGAACCTCGTTAGGGGGACGTGTTACTGGAAAGACACCGCCTATCGTATATAAGTGGGTGCCGCGAGCGGCCCAGGATACGGCAGTTCAGTCTTGACGTCAGACGTGTGTTGCGAGTGCATTGTAATCGAGTGAGGCGATAGGTGATGAACATAGCCGCAGAATCCGCCGTGCTCTACTCTGAAATATTTGGGACGTGTGTGGACTTTGATTTTTGGAACAGTTATCGGAACTTAGAAATTTTTCATCGCATTCTGACAGGGTTTTTGGATAGAACAATTTTAGAAACATTGTCCAACTGATTAGACATGCATATACCTATATTGTTAGCATTATTACGGGGTTGAGCTAATCATATCAGACAGAGTCTAACGAATTTAATGGTTGTCCCCAGACATAATCTTGCAATAGGCAATAAACAATTTTAGCAAAAACGCAAACCTCATGATATAGTCAGTTCTTTAGTAGATTCCGCCCTACTTAAACATTCGCTGACTTTGGAATTGAAATTTTAGTTTTACAAATTAATGATACGTTTATGGACAGCAGCAAGCCAAAAGTAGCAGGAATAAGTCATCCCCTAAGACGAAGTTAGTTAGATTAAGGATCCGTACCGTTACAACTGCTAGCTGTCCTAAGGATGTACGCAGTTTGGAGGAAATTGCCTCACAGGGATCTTATTTCGGTTTAGATCTTCCTGTGTTCTACTAAATTATCCTCCCAGTGTCGCATGTCCCACATCATGTCCATCAAATTCCTCTTTTCCTTCTTAATATTGCGTTCCTTCGTCTTGTACAGCTCTCCTATATAGGAAAGTAAGTCAGTCCTAGTTTGGCAAAGCTTATAACTTAAAAAAAAAGATTCTAAAATTGCTTATAGGTTGCTTGAATAATCAATACTGTAAATACACAATTGCTTATCTCATCATGTGATGACCTGTCAGTAAGATACATACAAAGCCAATAAGTATACAGACCAATTATTTGCGATTTATAATTAAAATACATTTTTTTTACATTCAGTCTAAAAGAAAGCTTATTCCAGTACAACAGTAATAAAATTAAAGAAGGAATATAAGAGGACAAAAGTTTCTTCTTCATTTTTCAGTCAAAGTCTCTGTAGTAAAATGCTTAAGCTGCTCTGAATTAGATGTTCACTTATACCTCGGCTCTTCCCTGAGCGTGAATCGTTTTAAGCTCCGAATTAACTTTTGGTCTCGGGTGTGTACTGAGAAAAACTAAAACCGGGAGTACGGATAATGTTGAGGTTCTATTATTCATCTTACAACAGAGTTTCAAAGTTACAAGTAAAACATAAGCCTTTTGAACAATCAACGAGACAGACGTTGCATTTTATCCACAAAGTATCAGAACTCGTACTATTACATCTATACAAATACTCCGCAATTCACCCAGAAGAGTGTGGCGAGGTATACTCAATGCCACTACACGCTTTTCTGTTCCGCTATCAAACTGAACGAGGGAGGAACGAATGCTTCTATCCACCTATACGGGCCCTAATATCTCTGATCTTATCTTTGTGGTCTTTACGCGAAATGTATATTTGTAGCGGAAGAATCGTTCTGCAGTCCGCTCCAAATTCCGGTCCTGTGAATTTCTTCGCCTGTCTTTCTCGAAAAGAACGTCACCTTTCCTCCATCGAATCCCATTTGAGTTCCAGAAGCGTTTCAGTAACGCTCGCGTATTGATCGAGCCTTCCAGTAAGAAGCCTAGCCGCTCGCCTCTGAATTGCTTCTATGTCTTCCTTTAAATCGATCTGGTGGGGATCCCAAGCACTTGAGCCATACTAAAGACGGTGCAATACAAGTGTTTTATATGCGGTCTCCTTTCAGTCGGATCACATTTCCTAGAATTCTCCCAATAAACCGAAGTCGACCATCCGCCTTCCCCACGAATGTTCTTATTTGCTCGTTCCATTTCACATCGCTGATGCGGCTCTGCCAAGCAGCACACTACTAATGCTGTTGTAGGGGTTTGTTTCTCCTACTCATCTGCATCAACTGATATTTTTCTACATTTAGAACTAGCTCCCATTCCTCACACCACCTAGAAGTTTGGTCCAACTCATCCTGCATCCTACTAGAGTCATTAATTGACGACACCGTCCTGTACACCACAGAATCATCAGCAAACAACGGCCATGTTGCAACTAACTCTGTCCGTCAGATCATGTATGCAGCTGGAAAGTAATTGCGGTCCTATCACACTACCCTGGGGCACTCCTGATGATTAGTCTCAGATGAACACTCGCTATTGAGGACTACGTACTGAGTTCAGTTACTTGAGTAGACTTCCAGCTAATCACATAGGGTACGCCGGGACTATAAGAATAATTTTAACTTACATCAATTTTTCCGGAAATTATTAACTTCATGAAATGAAGACTCCATTAGGAGTGCTGTATACCACGGCCATAAAATGATTAATATCAAAAGAAATGTCAGCATTGGTCGTAAATTAACATTTATTTTTATGGCAAATCGATTTAGGATATGGAATAGTCATCCTCAGTGCAACATAATCGAATTGATTGACATGTAATACCGGATATGTTATCTATTCGAGTGTGCATGCTGCACTGAGGATGACTATTCCATAGTCGAAATCGATTTACAATAAAAATAAATGTTAATTTACGACCAATGATTGTACACGATTGTCAAACAATCACCCGATTGCACAAAAGTGCATTTCGGTGGGGCTAATCGTAAAGTGGCTGGGGCTATTTCAGTTAGGTAAATTATGGGCACATACATAACTAAATTACATTTAAAATTAGCCCAATAGGCTCTTTTTAATAATCATACCTCTAATTACAATAATAATTACAATAGCAATTTTACAATAATGGAATATAGCCCTTATGAAATGTTATTGTTCACATAAATCACCTGCAACGCCCACAGACGAATTGTTTGGATCTCTCGTACTGACTCTGTATTCATGATAGCAGAGGTGCATGTTCGACAATATATGCTGTATTCATGATAGCAGAGGTGCATGTTCGACAATATATGCTGTATTCATGATAGCAGAGGTGCACGTTCGACAATATATGCTGTATTCATGATAGCAGAGGTGCATGTTCGACAATATATGCTGTATTCATGATAGCAGAGGTGCATGTTTGACAATATATGCTGTATTCATGATAGCAGAGGTGCACGTTCGACAATATATGCTGTATTCATGATAGCAGAGGTGCATGTTCGACAATATATGCTGTATTCATGATAGCAGAGGTGCATGTTCGACAATATATGCTGTATTCATGATAGCAGAGGTGCACGTTTGACAATGTATGCATCACATTTATCTTCATGTGCAACGCATGACCATTTCCCCTGGCAGAATCCACAATTCCATTTCATCGCCTCATCTTCAAAAGCATTTAAAGGTACAACCCTGTCGATACGTTTTGGTAAAAGATTAGGGTTTCAGCCTTCTTTCCTTTTATAGGTCCTCACCATCTGAAGAAACTGAAGGAATAATTCATTACAGTATTATTACAAAACAGAAAATCTTTTGTAAATGCACTGTACCCCATAGCCAAGCAGTTTTCCATCACTATTCATGAAGCCGCGTTCTTAGTTATTCAAATAGCTACAAATTGCACTTCAACGCTATTGTGAAGTAGTACCCAAATGGACTAACACATGGCGTAGGGAGGAACCCAGAATCATGCCTTATTTTGTGACCTTTATTTCCTACAAACTGCAGGAAATCGCTATCGAATACCTTGACAGTTTTACGAATTGTGCAATGACCGGTTGTGAGCGGCTTACCTTGTACACTTCCATTAAATCTTGAGTCAAAAGGAAATAGACGTGTTCACCGGATAGACAAAACCGCCCCGACGGATTAGCCGTGAGTACTGGGATGCCATGACGCGATTCGCTCGGCCGTTCGCCGTCGGGGGTTCGAGTCCCCCCCCCCCCCCCCCGCCTCGGGAATGGGTATTTGTGTTGTCCTTAGTTTAAGTAGTTTGTAAGCTAGGGATTAATAACCCAGTAGTTGAGTCCGATAGATTTAAAAATAAATAAAAATAACAGACAAAACCTCCGACGACAAGAAACACATAGTGACGTTTATATTTCTTGCTGTTGTTGCGGCGCTTGCGCAAATGTTTATAATTATTCATATAGCCCCTGCATTCAATTAGTCTCGCTCTAAGCTATTAGGATACGTATTCCGTATGCTCGTGCCTTCGTTAGCAGTCTGCAGCGCGTTACCGTGTCAAACGCCTTTCGAGAATCGAGTATACCTGTTGCCTTTCACCCGCTCTTATGCCTCTCTTGTACAAGGGAGTCACCTGCGCCTTTTTCCTGTTGCTTGCGACTTTGCGCTGGATCCAATATCCGCGATAAATGCCGCGCGGGAGTAGCCGCGTCGGAGGTTCGAATCCTATCTCGGGCTGTCTTTAGTATAAGTTAGTTCAAAAGTACTTTGTAAGTTTAGGGACTGATGACCCTGGAGTTGAGTTTCATAAGCTGTAAAAACTATGGCGGGGTTTAAGTGATGAAAGATACGTGGAAATAGGTAAAGGTAAAGCAGTCAACAATCCGAAGATTGGTTTGAACACCACAGTGCTTTACTAGGCATGGTCCTGTTTGGAGGTGGTATGCCGTTGCCTTCCTCCGACCTTCGAACTGACTTACCCAGCCAGTTATAGGGGGACCTACAGTTTAACGTGGGTTCCGAACCACGGTGCTACTCGGTATTTTTCACATGAGCAATACTGCCAGAGGTGAAAGAAGTGGAAAGTGACAGATAAAAATCCTAGGACCTAGCGGGGATCGAACACACGACCTTTGGATTTGTAGTCTGGCACTCTACCACTGTGCAACCGAGGCGCACGAGCTTTAGATAAAAGTCGGTTGGCCTTCACCTAAATTCTGTCCCTTTCTCTCACTCCAACACTTCCTTCGGCGATGTTGCTACCACACTCGTGCCAATAACGCGAGATTTAACCGCTTAGCACTGCACGTGAGGCCCGTAGAACTACCTGCATCGTCAGTGCGTGTAGTAAAATTTTCTGGTTACTAACCTGGCTTCTTCGTTATGTCTGACGTCCCCACACAGAAGCAGCGCACAGGTCGTTGATCTGCTTCTCTTGAAGTAATGTGCTGTGGAAGCTTTGGAACTGGACACTAGGCTCGTAGTTAATATTTCAAAAAGTCGGGACGCCAGTTGTTTCGTAATCTATTGTTATGCCGCGAAACAACAAACGACATGTATCACACTGTTCCTTGTGATACACTTGTACAAACATTTCGTTGGAACATAACTGTTAATCTTCCTAATTCCATACGTGCTGACCTGACATGCGGAACTCTCTCTGTGAACTCTCGCGTGGAACTGCCTGCTACCTTGCAGTGCCATTCCTTTTGGCGGGAAGCGCCACTTCTCCAACATAGCTATTCATTTGAATTACACAACTAATGCTTTTCTAAATAAAAAAAACACACCATAATAAACCATACTCTAAACATAACATTTACAATAAAAATGTTCTAATGTTTGTATAGCTTATGGGACTTAACTACGGGGTCATCAGTCCCTAAACTTACAAACTTAGGACGGCACAAATATCCATGCCCGAGGAGGGATTCGAACCCCCGACCGTAGTGGCCGTGGAGACCGTGACTGGAGCGCCTCAGTCCCGTCGGCCACCGGGGCCGGCTACAATAAATCATATCAATTTCTTTAGATTAGTTTATCTAATTTTTTTTTATTTTATTTATTTATTTATTTTTACTAAAGAAACGTAGAGGGGACCTTACACAGAGGTGGGGGGCAGCCAATTAGATTGTTTCTGGGTAGCATTGGCGCAATTTCTCACAGTAATGCAGTATGCTACACCATCTGTTATGTTTTCCCACCCATTCCACTTGTGACGTGTCCTCCCAGCTACAAAATTTCTTAACACCTGGTACCTTATGGCCCTAAGCCTGCCATCCTACAAAACATATGACCATTTTTTCGCGATCAATGTAAGCTTCAGTATCTACGTTTTATAAACAAATGAAGGAGTATATTCCTTTACTTATCAATCAAAAAGTATAAATTACATGTCCTTTTCCTTTACTACCAGTGCACAAGGAAAATTTCGAAGTTTCATCAAGGGACAAAAAAATAAAATTAAAGACAAATTTTCCTTTTGACTGATTCTTGTCTCTTCTTGGTAGAACATAATCAAATAAATTAAAAACACAATTTTGTGTGTGTTCTACGTGTAGAACACACACAAAATTGTGTTTTTAATTTCTAAATTTTCATATACGAAAAAAAAAGTTCCAGTTTTCTCTTTCACCATACTTATGACTCACCTGAAAATACGTTACCACGTTCTGCAGCTTCATTTAGTTCATCTGTGTGAAAAACAAAATGCCGTCCACAGATGAGGAGTAGCTTGTGGAGCAGTGAAGGTACATCGCTAAAGGCCAGTAGAGCAGGCGTGTGGCTTTATAGCCGTGGCTTTACGGTAAACATAAAGATACGGCCGGGAGGCCCGCCTGATCCCGCAGGCGAGGAGAAAGCGAAAACGTGACCGGTCCCGCGCCACGCGCTCGCCGAACTAAAGGGAGCGCAGGCACGCCGTGTGTCACGCTACTGATAGCTGGCCGCACGATCGAGGGACCCGAGTACGCGTGAAACGGCAGGGAACCGCCTCGCGTGGATATGTCCTTCTCTTTCCTTTAGCGGAACCAGGAAGTGGTATCTCCAACCAGTGCCGGATTAAACCCTATGTAGGCCCAGATGCAATCCAAATCTACATCTACAACTACATAGATACTCTGCAAATCACATTTAAGTACCTGGCAGATGGTTCATTAACCACTTTCATAACTTTTCTCTACCTTTCCATTCTCTAATAGCGCGCGGGATGAAAGAACACCTAAATCGTTCCGTTTTCGATCTGATTTCTGTTATTTTATTGGGATGGTCGTGTCTCCCTAAGTAGGTGGGTGCTAGCAAAATATTTTCACATTCAAAACTAAAAGTGGGTGATTGAAACTTCGCAAACAGATACGCCGCAATGAATAACGTCTTTCTTTTAATGATTTCCACCCCAATTCGTGCAACATTTCTGTGGTGTCGCACAAGTACAAAGTGCGCGCCACCTACTTTCGCCGCGCGCCGCCATGCACGCACGGCGCGGCGTTCTTACGACGTCAGCCACGAGCGCCCTCTGTTACAACTCCGCTCGTGGCCACCACTGAACGACATCGTTCACTTGGGACTGAGATAGGAACCAGTTAGCACTTCGGAATCAGATAGGCACCAGTGAAGACTTGGTTATCGTACAGGCACTAGGCAGACCTCTAGCTCAGCATTCTGCAGTACTGAGCTATGTAAAAGTTAAGTATTGTATAAATTCTGTAAAATATATATCTCGTTCTAATTTACTCTAGTGTTTCTAGTTTCTGGCTGCTCCCCTCCGTACCTGCACCAGCGTGCTACCTTTATTCCTGTGTCGGTCTCATTCCACTCGGCCACCGACACCTACGACGGAACGAGACACAAAGGTGGCGACGAGGATGGGACACAAAAATTTCCGTGACGCTTTTCCCCCGTAACGTGATAGAACAAAACGAGCTGCCCTTCTCTGAACCTTCTCAATGTCTTCCGTTAATCCCACCTGGTGAGGGTCTCACAAGAGGCAACAGTACTCCAGGAGAGGACGCACAAGTGTAATGTAGCCAGTCTCTTTGGTGGAGCTGGTGCGTTTTCGAAGCGTTCTACCGATAAAACGCAACCTTTCGTTCGCCTTCCCCACAATATTTTCTATGTGTTCGCTCCAGTCAAAGTTGTTCGTAATTGTAACTCCTAGGTATTTGGTAGAATCTATGACCTTAAGGTTTGACTGATTTATCGCGTAATTGAAGTTCAGTGGATTTCTTTTTGTGGTCATGTGTATTACTTTACACTTTTCATTATTTAGTGTTAATTGTAAATTTTCGCACCATGTACAAATTTTGTCTAAATCGCTTTGCAGTTGCTTTTGATCCTCTGTTGACTTCACTATCCGATAAACGACAGCATCATCCGCGAACAATCTAAGGGAACTATTCAGATTGTCTCCTAAATCGTTTATAAACACGAGGAAGAGTATGGAACCTATAACGCTTCCCTGTGGAACGCCAGATATCACTTCTGTTTTACTCGATGACTTACCGTCAATTACAACGAACTGTGTTCTTTCTGATAGGAAATCGTGAATCCAACCGCACAATTGGCACGCAATTTCATAAGAAGCCGCTTGTGGGGTACAGTGTCAAAAGCCTTCCTGAAATCCAGAAATATGGAATCGATTTGAGATCCCTTGTCGATGGCACGTAACACTTCATGTGAATAAAGGGCAAGCTGTGTTTCGTAAGAGTGATACTTTCTGAATCCGTGTTGACTACTGGTTAATAGGTCGTTCTCTTCGAGGTAGTTCATAATATTCGAACAAAGTATATGTTCCAAAATCCTACTGCAAATCGACGTCAATGATATAGGCCTGTAATTTCGGGGATCACTCCTATTGTCTTTCTTGAATATTGGAGTAACTTGGGCAACTTTCCAGTCTTTGGGTACGGATCTTTCGCTGAGTGATCGGTTGTAATTGATCTTGGGGCACTACTACAAACTCGTCCCTTAATAAGTTAGTAATTTTTCACCTAACAACAACAGTATATAGGTAATGATTATAATCTGTAACTATAAATGTGAATGTCTGTTCGGTGTACGTTTATCACGTCTGAACCACAAGACATAAAGAGCTAAAAAATTGTACTGTTGCTAATGTCCACCCAGGGAAGGTTTTAGGCACGGTTTTATGGTGATCGGAAAGCTATTTATCTATATATATTAATGTGAATGTCTGTTCGGTGTACGCTTATCACGTCCGAACGACAAGACGCAAAGACTTAAATATTTGTACAGTTACTAATTTATACCCGATGAAGGTTTTAGGCGCGGTTTTATAGCGATCTGATAGATATTTAGTAATTTGAAGAATATAGCGTGAAATGCGGAACAATAGTTACTCTTTGAAAATTATATTTAGTCTTTGAAAATGGTTTTATTCGTTTCATTGTTACTTGAGGGTTGATAAAAGGGTGGAGTATATTGGGATGTATATAAAATTCTACGTGTGTGTGTGTTAATATTTCGCTCTGCAGAGAAAACTACAGAACGCAAACGAATGGTCTGTGTGTAATTGTTGTCCGAAGTCTCCCGTTGTACACCTTAGCAGTTCCACGCCGATAGCTATAAGGGGGTGGAAGACATGGTGTTTGAAAATCGTCAAATTATAAAAAAATTCTGACTGAAGGCCAGCGATGACTTTTGCGACTCTATAGCAAGGAGAATACATACAGCGAAACGTGATGCCACAGACCATATCTTTGGTCTATACGTGTTACAATGTCTTCACCTCTTTCTCTGTAAGGATAAGCATACGAATAAGGAAATATAAGAATGAATAAATAAAGCAATAAAAAAGAAATTTCTCTTAATAGATCTCTTTAAAAAATCGATTTGACGTTTCACGCATTACATCAAGTGATCAATCTTTGATATTATTACAATCATTATTATTGAATTTCGTGATTGGATTCTTCGAAAGGAGTGCATTTTTACGTGTGATTTGATCTACACTACTTGCTTTCCTGATAAACGGTAAGTGCCTAGACGTCTGCAATCTGACAGGAATAGTTTCCAGTTTATTTCTAAAGAAGGTATTGTATTTCATTTCATCTCTCGAAACCAGGTTCATAGCACAGTACTGAAAGATAGCTTATCTATCATAATCAACGAACACGCGAGCGGAGCCGCGGGTTTAAGCTAGTAATAATAATAAAATTGAGGTATTCCATAATAATAATAAGAAGAAAATTTCGGTATTCCACAATCGAAGTATTCGTTTTAAGTACTTAACATGTTCAGCCTTCGTGTAAGATAGCCGCTTACTAGCTACAGTGAACTCAAATTTGGATATAATAAAAGCAAAGTGAATAAGACATTTTTGTGCAACTATTGAATGTATTTATTCGACAAAACTAACAATTATCAATAGATCAAAGTACATTGATTAATAAAATAATAATCCAGAAATTATTTAACAAAAATATAGAAATTAATAATATTTAAGAAACGCATTAAACATTTACTTTCTTCAATGTTTTTCCAGCAAAATCTTTCAAAATATCTTTAAAGTATATATCCTCCAAGATATATCCTGTGGCCATAATGGCAGTAAGTTCATTCTTGGGACAATGAAAACGTATGAGAATTTTTTATAAGTTTTAATTTTGAAAATCTTCGGTCACCCGTTACGTTCGTAATCATGAGACACCTGTAAATTTTTAATGCAGTCATAATATCTGGGAACGTTGATTGCACCACATTTTCAAAAATGAGTTTGTATGAACACGATGTTGGAACTGCTTGATCAGCTTTAAGATATTCTAGTTGTGATGTGAAGAATTTAAAATCAGTCATTTCGTTCACAAATTTCTCTTCGATGTCCTCAGAATAAATGTCTCTAAATCTCTGGGCAGCTTCTTTAAAAAATAAATAAATAAATAAAAAATAAAAAAAAAAAAAATAAAATAAAAATGTTGTACAACTTACGGGACTTAACTACGGGGTCATCAGTCCCTAAACTTACAAACTACTTATGAACTACCTACGACTAAGGACGGCACAAATATCCATGCCCGAGGGGGGATTCGAACCCCCGACCGTAGTGGCCGTGCAGACTGTGACTGGAGCGCCTCAGTCCCCTCGACCACCGCGGCCGGCGCAGTTTCTTTAATTTCATCATCAGAACCCAGTGGTAACTCAACAAAGAATCCAAGAAGACAATGAACTTTATTATAAGCTTTTATACGACGAGAAAGATCTGTACACAATTTATCCAATATGGTTAGGAAAGTTTCAGTTTTGAATTTCTGTTTTCTGTGAAGCACAATGTCTTCTGCTTTACCACGTCTTGACATTTTGATCTTTTGCGAAGACGCTTGCCTTCATCGATGTATTGTGCATAGATCTACTCATCTGCCTTTTTCTCGTAGTCATCAAACATGTCCTTTTGTGATGATAGAAAACGGAGAAGCGATTTTAAGAGTTCCTCAGCCATCTGAAGCTATTCGACCGTTAAGAATGTGCCGTTCCCAAAGATTTACCTGCGTTTTTCCAAATCCCAGGTTGATGCTTTCCCTCTTCACTACATACTGGAATGTACTGTGGGTGTCCCTGAGTCCCGAGAGTCTCACGGTGAGGCGCCACCTGTCCTATCATATACAGGGTGTTACAAAAAGGTACGGCCAAACTTTCAGGAAACATTCCTCACACACAAAGAAAGAAAATATGTTCTGTGGACATGTGTCCGGAAATGCTTGATTTCCATGTTAGAGCTCATTTTAGTATTTACGGATGAGGCTTCATTCCAACGTTATCAAATTGTAAATTTTAAAAAAATGTTCAAATGTTTGTATAGCTTATGGGACTTAACTACGGGGTCATCAGTCCCTAAATTTACAAACTCCTTATGAACTACTTAATACTAAGGACGGCACAAATATCCATGCCCGAGGGGGGATTCGAACCCCCGACCATAGTGGCCGTGACTGAAGTGCCTCAGTCCCCTCGGCCACCGCGGGCGGCTATCATGATTTCATACGGGATACTCTACCTGTGCTGCTAGAAAACGTGCCTTTACAAGTACGACACAACATGTGGTTCATGCACGATGGAGCTCCTGCACATTTCAGTCGACGTGTTCGTACGCCTCTCAACAACAGATTCGGTGACTGATGGATTGGTGGGGCGGGCCAATTCCATGGCCTCCACGCTCTTCTGACCTCAACGCTCTTGACTTTCATTTATGGGGGCCTTTGAAAGCTCTGGTCTACGCAATCCCGGTACCAAATGTAGAGACTCTTCGTGCTCGTATTGTGGACGGCCGTGATACAATACGCCATTCTCCAAGGCTGCATCAGTGCATCAGGGATTTCATGCGACGGAGGGGTGGATGCAGGTATCCTCGCTAACGGAGGACATTTTGAACATTTCCTGTAACAGTGTTTGAAGTCACGCTGGTACATTCCGTTGCTGTGTGTTTCCATTCCATGATATATGTGATATGAAGAGAAGTAATAAAATGAGCTCTAACATGGAAATTAAGCGTTTCCGGACACATGTGGACACAACACATTTTCTTTTTTCGTGTGTGAGGAATGTTTTCTGAAAGTTTGGCCGTACCTTTTTGTAACACCCTGTATATTTTCTTGCAGTCGCTGCAGACAGACAACGAAAAGGTGAGTAATTTTTATTTAAAACACGGAATTCTTTCTAAAAAATTCTCACTGTTATATCAGTACACACGGGGCCCCTAAAATGCGCGGGGCACCTAGGCAGCTGCCTACTCTGTCTTATGGGTAATCCGGCACTGCCTCCAACGAGGTTGAATTTCATAGAGGGGCGATAGGTCCACCATATTTGAGGCAAATTGAACTGGCGTCCGACATGTTATTTGAGGCATCGGCTGACTGTAGGCCACATCCAGTCGAGAATTTTACCTTTTTTAAGTTACACGTTTGGAATATAGACTGACTGTTGAATATGGATGTGCATCAAGTTCCGTCAGACTTTGTCGAAGTTGGGAATTGACGAGACTGGTAATATATTCTCTAAAAGTGCTGTAATGAAATATCACGAACCTGTCAGTAATACAGTCCCAGTTCGAAGTAAAACAGTTATCTGAGGTTTGCAATAACAATGAAAGTGACATTGTGAAAATATTTGTGTTGACTTTTAATGCAAGTACATGGTCTAAACTAGCCGCGAAACATACAGTGAACAGTAATTGTTACGACAAACAATCGTGACCACGGAATTGCATCTGTTGTTAATCTGTGTAACAACTACTTTCATGAAGTCTAGTATACATTTATCCTTTGTTTACTAAACCCATTAAGACTACAAACTTGTAAAATTGCTGTCCAAGTATTTGGTTGTGAACTTTGGTGGACGAAATTTGAGTACAAAAACGAAAGTGACAACAAAATACTGCAATTAAAAACGTGCCTTCCTCATCTGCCACAAAAGCAGTCCACGTTGAAATACGGTGTCGTTAATAACATTTCTCGTTGTCATGCTGAAAGAAGCAACGTTTGGTAGGTGAAATTTGAGTACAAAGACGAAAGTGACAACAGAATACCGCAATAAAAATGCGCCTGGGTCAGCTGTCCAGCATTCCACACCTAAATAACTTATCATGAATAACGTTCGTTGTTGCCTTGCTGAAAAAAAGTACATATTTGTTATCAATAAAATTCTTCTGGGTATGAAACCGCGTCGTCATTTTATAAATTCCACCGACGTTTCGGCCACTGTTGCAGGCGGCCTTCATCAGTCAGACACAGACCCTGATGAAGGCCGCCTGCAACAGTGGCGGAAACGTCGGTACAGTTTATAAAATGACGACGCGTTCTCATACGCGAAAGAATTTTATTGATAGTGACAACAGCCGCGTAAGCCTACGTTTGCAATTACATATTTGTTGTAAAGAACACAGACATATACAAGTGTAAAAAATAATGGCTGTTACTATTGCTTCCACATTTTGCACTGATTACATGTCAACTATTCTCGATCAGTTATTGTCAACAAAAAGTAAAAATACTTTTAAAGAAGGTGTAGACACTCAAAAGTGTGTTTTCGTCAACCACAAGAGCAACACAAGAAGAAATATCTGAAAAACACAGCAGCACTAGCTAGAAAACTGAGAATTTTTTTATAGTGTGTACTTCAAGGAAATTGCAGGATAGGTCATCTGAAACTTCACTCACGGGGCAGCTAAATGTCATTGGGTAGGAATTTTGTTCAAACAAGGCAAAACATTTGGTGTTCTTGCATGAAGTACTTGTCCTTTTATCACTTCGATTTGTCCATTTACGTGTTGAACACACTTCAGACATTCTTCATCAGCAAAAATTGAATAGGCAATATACACTAAATACAATACACAAAATACAACACTTCAAGCTGAACAACAACTTACGATAGACAGTCAAGTGCACTGACTACCAAAACTATGGCGGCCGAGTTTACACAGGCGACCGCAAAGAGCGCTCCGACTCGTGTGTCAGCCACTCTATGAAGGGTATCTCCGACGGGTCACGTGGGGTACGCGCAAGCCCTCACAATCTCGTAAGAGGTAGATTGCGAGCAGCAGGAAAATTGAAGGACGCCTCGGCGGCCATTATGGTGGCAAACTTGAGAGCGAATTTTGACTGTACGTAAGACTATTCTGATTAGAGTTTTATTCATTCGAGTAAAGTCGCGAAAGCTAGGTGTCATTTAAATATATAACTACAAAACAAAGTTCAGTCGCTTCTGAAGTGCCGACATGGCACCCGTGTCGATGTTTCTCGCCGTCATATTAATCACGGTGCGTCTGTTATTGCACTTTCTGCCCCATGCTGTTGCTATGACAGCCGGTTGTATTTCCCTTTCTGCCTTTCGGTGGTTTTCATCTGAGATGACGGCGAGAAACTTCGACGCGGGAGCCATGTTGGCATTTCAGAGCCGGCCACGGTGGCCGAGGAGACTGAGGCGCTCCAGTCACGGTCAGCACGGCCACTACGGTCGGGGGTTCGAATCCCCCCTCGGGCATGGATATTTGTGCCGTCCTAGTTCGTAAGTAGTTCATAAGTAGTTTGTAAGTTTCGGGACTGATGACCCCGTAGTTAAGTCACATAAGCTTTACAAACATTTGAACATTTTGGCATTTCAGAAGGGACTGAACTTCGCACCATGTCCGAGGAGTATCCCTTTCGCTGATATAATGAGTGCTGTGGAACAAGCAGTTCGCAAGATGCCTAGTGAGACTGCAGAGCCGGCCCTGGTGGCCGAGGGGACTGAGGCGCTCCAGTCACGGTCTACACGGCCACTACGGTCGGGGGTTCGAATCCCCCCTCGGGCATGGATATTTGTGCCGTCCTTAGGATAAGCTAGTTGATAAGTAGTTTGTAAGTTTAGGGACTGATGACCCCGTAGTTAAGTCCCATAAGCTATACAAACATTTGAACATTTGATTTTTGAGACTGCAGAAGAAATTCGTCGGGAAAAAACCTTCTATAAAATATAGAAAATTACGAATAAACAAAAATACGTTCACTTTTTCTAAAAATAACCATTAGATATTAAAATTGTTTAAGTATTCGAGCATAACGAAAAATAAATAAATAAAAATAAATTAAAAATAAAAATACCAGTCAAGACAGGACTCAAACCACTGACCAATGGTTGTAAAACCAGAACGCTACATCCTGAGCTATACCGGCAGATGATGCAAGCCATTCTACGATTGGTACTTACGCTCACTTGCAAAAAGACAAAATCGATTTTCTGGAGTCTTTTTGGGAGTTGCGTCGAATGGCTTTGGCTGATGGTTATTTGAGTTCTGAACTTCAAACATCATAAATATAAAAGAATTCTAAAATCCGCTATCCATGTGTCCTCCTTGTTAGTTTCACTGCCGTCATTTGTGGAATCGCTGCTTGCTTTCTTTTTTCCGCGCAGCGTTTACGTTGGGTTTTGCTTTGTTCCGGCGCCTATCATTACTAACGAGACCGTCGGCAGAAGGTGACGTCGGAGGGTCACTGCAGACAGGCAGCTCCACATCGCTCAGGGATGATTTGCGAGATCCAGGCCTCGGCGGATCACCAGTGGTAAAGGCACTTTGCTGATCAGCGGGTATGTTTATGTTTGCTTCCTCGTTGCTAGGGACGCCTCTGCTCAGCTTGTGTGTTGGCAAACACTAGCGACTGAGGTTTGTATACAGTCGCCGTGTTGTGGAAACTGTGCTGACGCGCTCTGCCTGTTTGTTTTTCTGCACCACAGACTCGGGGTTCTTAACGGCCTACGTTACTGGGTGTTGATTTTCCTGGTTTGGCGTTTGCAGCACGGGAAGCGTATTTTCAAATGTTCAAAATGTTCAAATGTTTATATAGTCTATGGGACTTAACTACGGTGTCATCAGTCCCTAAACTTACAAACTACTTATGAACTACTTACGAACTAGGACGGCACAAATATCCATGCCCGAGGGGGGATTCGAACCCCCGACCACAGTGGCCGTGCAGACCGTGACTGTAGCGCCTCAGTCTCCTCGGCCACCGCGGCCGGCAAGCGTATTTTCTTCACATTTCTGCGGTTATGACATTGAACAAAAACAGGTTACAACTGGAGTAGTAACGCTGTCCATTACTATGACCGTGTCAGTTGTCGAAACAACGTTTTCAGACAGTATTTGTTACATTTTTTGTTTTGTTTTTATTAATATTTATTTATTTTGACTCTGTTCAACTTAAGAGCAGTCTTCTTCAGGATTCTGATAATCACTCGTTCGTCTCCGTTTGTTAGTCGGAACAACGACTGGTGGAACGCCTTGAACGGAAGCCTGTTGTATTCCTGCTTTTGTGGCAGAGGTGGAAATTTTTCCGTTGTCACTATTGGTCTTTCCTGTGTACAGCTGGGTACACGAATCAAACCGTCTACTACCCAGGTCGGAGCCGCTAAATTAGCTAAGGTTAATTTCTTAACCGGTTGCAAAGTATTTCTCAGAACAACAGGTTTTTTCGGACATTCTAGCCATATTTGTCCACTCTCATTACAGATATAACAAGCCCCTAACTGGCCAACGTACGTAACGTGAGCTCTGTATCCATAAACCATATTCATATTTCAAATACAGCTGTTGTGGCATGGTATGGAATTATATGTAGCTGGAAATGGTGCGATACCATGTGTGACTATGACAGACAGTTGGGAGTCACTGTCACACCCCTAGATGGCCTGGCTACATTTACTACACCTTTTCATAAGTTAATTATTTTCTCAGTTTGTGTTTAATGCAATTTTTTCTTACGTTTGATAATGATGAAAGAGTTCATTGAAATTAGTTACGTTTTGTAAATTAAAATTCAATTTGTGTGACGTGGCTTAACCACTATATATGTGGAATATAATAAATAATTAATCAGTCACACACTCCTTACTACATGTCATATAATACTGTAATTTATGTTGGCTAGACCACTGCTCATGTCGTATTTGCTTAATGTCCCCAAAATTGGATAGAATCTCACCAAGAAAACAATTTTCGACTTCGCATGGTAGATTGAAAACTAACATTTTGTTCTCAACTCCAGCATTACTAATTGAAACGGTACTCACCGCGGGGTCTCGATGATGAAACTTAGCAGAGCCTCCATGTTTCATGAGTATTTTTTTCCAGGTGTACGGATTCCAGTAGTTTCACATAAAAGCAGTACTCCTCCATATCACAGTAAGTGGTGTGAACTTGTTCAGACGTGATTCCAAAAACGGTGACCATCCAGTCATGAATTCCAAGTGATGTGGGCTGTACATTCCGGGTTCGCTTGTCAAATTCAAATTTCAGAGTACACTTTCTGAGAAGCTTACTTTCCATATTCAGACTCCTTTTAGCGGTCGCTAATAGTAACACAAGGCACTATAGACAACACGAAATCACAAGACGTCGAACAATTGCACATGAACTACACAGATTAGAAGCTGTTCGCAACTTGTTCACGGCTTTAACAGTGAGCACACAACGTACGACCACTCGATAACGCGTCTCAAACTAAACTGCCGCGCACCCAATGAAACATATGTGAGAGGAGGGTTCGTTGTAGTAAATATAGCCTCGTGGAACATTCATACCTTACTCGTTTCTACGAGCTGAATGTTTCCTAAAATAAATGATACGTGAGTTAAAGTGTAATTAATCTCCACATATACTGTATCTTAACCAGTGCGGCTAGTGCTACAGATGACTGGGGGTTCACTTCTTTCAGTGCCGGATCTACAATATTTCCGAATCGGGGCCGAAACTTAACAGTGGCGCACAACATGTTTTCAAATAGTTAAGTATTTGTTACAACGAAGAGTATAAATATCATTTACCCTCAAAATCGCGACACATTCACAAAAACGTCCAAAGATATGTGGCAGGTAACAATCCAAAAGTCATTGTTGTTCCCTATTACTGTATCTGTTAAAAACTAGGCTGGTTAAAAAAAATTGCTTGCAGTCACACTCGAACCTATTAGCTTTGACACTTCAGCATGATGCCGCTAACCATACGACTCCTCTTGCTGTGTAGAGAGTAGTCCTTTATTATTACTCATGATCGGATCTTCTGAAATATTTTACCAAAAATGATGTGTTTTAATAAATCTTTAATGCGCCAAAAACAAATATGAAGGGCGGATGTTGGCTTCATGGGGGATTTGCCTATGCGCAAGGCGAGCTGCGCAATAGTTTCATTGTCCTTGCTTCGGAACCATTCGTGGGTAACCGCCAGAGCTCGAGTCGTCCGAAGCTGGCGTCACTACCAGATCGCCGGCCGCGGTGGCCGCGGGGACTGAGGCGCTTCAGTCACGGTCTGCACGGCCACAACGGTCGGGGGTTCGAATCCCCCCTCGGGCATGGATATTTGTGCCGTCCTAGTTCGTAGGTAGTTCATAAGTAGTTTGTAAGTTTAGGGACTGATGACCCCGTAGTCAAATCCCATAGACTATACAAACATTTGAACATTTTTGAACTACCAGCTCCAACTGCAATGTTAAAAGCGGCGTTTTCCCTCGCCCCCATTTCCGCGGGAGCGCCCCTATGCTGCCTCAAGGGGGTTCAGAAGATAATTTGAACCTCAGCCGCGCATGCGCATTGCAATGTTGCGGCCACTGCCGCCTGTGTTAAGCGGTCGCGCTGCGACTCGTATACGTGCTGTCTCCGCCATGTAAAACATTTCTCATGCGATCAAAATACTTTGAATGTGCGTATAAAATGATCTCTTAGAGGGATGAAACAAAGAGTGATAGTTGAAAAAACTTTTCATTTAATTTATTTACTTACATTTCTTCACGCCGAGCTTTTTTCTGGGGGTTCACTGAATCGGTGAACACATAGGACTATTATATTGCTTCAGTTTCACGTTGTAAACAGCAAGCTGAGGCTGCACAGGCTGCTGGAGACGGCAACTCGCGCTTATGAGCTTGGGCATGAGCAGTGCTCTGTTTTTGGACTTTAAATTATTCTGGCCGGGTAATCTTATTGTCCCCTATTCTACAAGCAGATTATGAACCATCTGACAACAAGTAACATATTATCCAGAACACAGTTTGGATTTTTGAAAGGTTCCGATGTCAAGGACGCTATTTACACCTACAATGAGAATGTACCTGATGCATTAGATAATAAATTGCAAAAAGCAGGCATTTTCTGTGATTTGTCTAAGGTATTTGAGTGAGTAAGCCACAACATCCTTTTAAATAAATGAGAATTCTATGGTGTCATGTGCAATGAACGTATCATGCCTCACTAACAGGAAACAAGGATGTTAGTATATTTAAAAAGACCTAAAAGCACTTGATTTAGTTCAAAAAGGGGTCTACTACTCAAGAATACACATTTTCAATAATTTAACAGCGACCATAAAAAATTATCTACAAAAAAAAGTTGACTTTAAGAGGAGCTTGAAAAACCTATTACTGTCCAACTTCCTTTACTCCATTGACTTTTTTTTTTTTTTTACTATTACTTATTATTATATCAGCTTGAAAAAATAAAAATGAACATAAAAAGTACATATTTACATTTCTACATCCACGACGATTTCCTCAACATAGTCATATGGAACGAACAGCTAGTCCAATATGCCGCCGCCTTCCCTCCAGTGATTCGCAGTTATTATGACGATGCAACGCTTGTTGACAGAACCTACCGCTAACAAATCTAGCAACTGGCCATTAAAATTGCAACACGAAGAAGGAGCGTAGATTTGTGAAATAACACGTTGTAATACAGCACCGTTTGAAAAGGATGATGAATAAATCAGTATTGAGTGTGATCGCCATTTCTAGCTTACTCGCTGCTACATGCCTCTTTATTGGATCAAAGAGGCTCTGCAAGTGTTCTTGGAGTATACCAGTCCATTCTGCTTCTACATATTGCAATAACCTCGTGTACTATCGTGTTATATTCCGTGCCAATCGTTCCTCAATCATCGTCGAGAGTTTGGGGTTGGGGGGGGGGAGTAAGGCCACGACAACAATGCAATCCGATGGATGACGAAAGAAACTACTGTCGATCTATTGATTGAATAGAAGCTGTGGGACTATAGACGAATTTTGGTTGGTCTTTAGGTTCGGTAACTTAAACATCTAGGTGATGATGAGCTCAGTGCAATTAAAATTGTGTGTGAAAGCTTGCCTCCCGGAGAAGAATGTCAAATAGAAAAACTGGAGTGCACTGGACATATCAAAAAGCGAATGAGTTCAAGCCTGAGATAACTTGTTACCAACATGAAGGGGAAATGCATAAGTGTGCGTAACAGACTTACCAAAATCTGGGACCTTTGCCTTTCACAGGCAACCTCACTAGGCTGTTGCTAAGCAATGTCTCCACCTTATCCTTTCTTCCGGGAGTGCTAGTTCTGCACGTTTCGCAGGAGAACTTCTTTGAAGTTTGAAAAGCAGGTGGCGAGGTACTGGCGGAGTAAGTGACTAAGGACCGTAAAGCGTGTCGGGATAGCTCAGCCGATAGAGCGTTTGCCCATGAAAGGCAAAGGTCCCAGATTCGAATCCCGGTTCCGGCTCATAATTTTAATTTGCCAGCAAGTTTCTTATCAGCGCACACTCCACTGCAGAGTGAAAGTTTCATTCTGGATTGCCCTCAGTGATATGAGCTGGAAACCGTTGACGAATAAAAGTAATTACTGAGTCGTGAACCTACGTCCGTAAAAACAAATTACATTGTTCAAAATAATTAGAGGGTGAACTTTAATAAAACTGATAACCTGCAGGGACTAATTCCTTACTGGAAAGGAAGTTAAAAAAAGTCATACGAACATGTGTCCATAAATGGACTGTGTGCATGGAACGACAACAAACAGTCCCGGAACACAGTATATAGCTGAATCGAATCCACGTCACAGCAGATGTTCTAACTGGCCATGGAGTGCAATGCACGCGTTCAGATGTATCATAGATTGCTTCAGTCTTTCGCACGTTCCGGCTTCTTGCCGCCTGGCATAATAGGCGTCGTCGAAAGTTGTTAATAATAAAAATATCGGAATGATTGTTATTGCTCAAAATAAATCTATAATGATTGGTATTTTAATTAAAATAGTACTGTTTAGTATTGTTCTCGCAGCTTGCCCATAAAAATTGCATGACTCTACTGTAGTGACTTCTCAAACAATTGTGTCGTGCGTAGTTGTGTGTGTATGGGTAGCTGTAAATGAATCTGCACTTGAACTTAAACTTGCTAATTTGACCTAATACTTTATCCAATTAGTTAAGCATGACTTTGAACAAAAACCAGATACGTAATGAAAACCAATTGTGACCCTGTGACTTCGTTCATAGAACGGGCAATTCGACCTCTGGTAGAACATAATCTGTTTCATCAAAGATTGTAATTGTGTGAGCAATAGGACATCAGCTCGCTGCAGAAGTGTCTGATTGCCAAATAGATCTGAGTTCGACAATTATTCCTGAATTATGTCACTCAAGTGTTTACACTGATTTTATGGCCTACCTGTGTGCAAGGAAACATGTGCAACTGCCCGCAGAATTACTGCCAAAACTGCTGCAGCTGCAAGGTCAAAAACTATCTGCAGTATTCGCAGGAGTGCAAATACACTAACTACACAAATACTAATTTTGTCCATCTCTGTAGTATTTAAAACAAAAAATCAATTGGGTTTCGAGATAAATGACTAACACGATACAGACCTGAGGTTGAAGATTAAACTGAAACACAAGGAGAACATGAACTTAAACAATATTCCACGAAAATGGTGATTAAAACTTGGGAGTGTCACACTCAAATCTTTACAGTAACTCATTTACTTCGACTGTCATTTTCAACAAAGAAAAACCAGCTAGTAATTTATACGATGTAAATAAAAAAATCGAAATTGTCTACATCACATTTCCTCCATTTTTTGTATACTTAAAACATACTGAATTCCTGCACTATACTTTTAATTATTTTAAAGAATGGACATAAAAGACGAAAATTAAACCGTTTATGTTGAATGTCTGTTAGAAATGGACTACAATTACGCGAAGTGCCTAATAATGAAAAGGTGACTCTCCTTACCATTATTCTTCATAATCTCAAAACATTTTCAAATTAAAATATTTCACAACATTATCACACATAAAAAGATTCGAATGTTCCAAGCTCACACTGCAATTTGCGACTACATTCCAAGTCTGCTTGCACAACACTACTCCTGCTCACCCGACGGAGGCAGCGACAAACTCAATAAGCTCAAACTCGGGACAGCGCACACCAAAGATTGTCCTCGCGGAGCCAAAGATATGATTTTTTAATACATTTAACATTATTAACATTGCATATCTACGTTTCATCGTGAGCATGCTATTTAAGGGTATGCATATCAAGAAATTGTTCAACATACACAGCGCTTTTCAGATCTCCCCATATGTAAAAATCCAGGGGGTTTAAGTCCGGTGATCTCGGAGGCCATGCAACAGGGTCTCCGCGTCCCATTCAGCGACTGGTGTTGTTCAGGCGTTGGCGAACTTTAATGCGGAAGTGGGGTACTGCTCCATCATACAGAAACCACATAACCTGTCTTATTGCCAAAGGCACATTCTAAAGAAATCCAGGCAGAGTACACTGCAGAAAGTGCAGGAACGTTCCTGCGTTGAAGCGTTGTGGAATAATAATTGGTCCAGGTATGTGGTCGCTAAGAATCCCTGCCCACACATTGATGCTGAACCGGTGCTGGTGAGATGCTTCAACCATTCCCCGGGGATTTTCTGTAGCCCACAGATGACGATTGTGCAGATTGGCGTTGCTTCTTTAACCAGGACGACGGTCATGGTGCATGTTTCCCATTGTCCAAGATGTTCATTGTCATTTCCTGTCTGTCTGCTAAGTTCTGTCTGCAAACTCATGAATGAGGAACTCTTGGTGGGGGAAGTACGCATTGCTGGGAAAACCCTGATAATCCGCTACCGGGAACCTTCAAACTCATTAGCGCGCAACCTTTCTGGCAGTGTGGGAACCGTGTAGTGACTGGCGATGGTTCAGTTCGCTTGACTTCAGTTACCAGCGTCAGACCAGTTTGTGCATTTACTTATTCAGAAATGGTGTATAAGTCAACAATATCGCAGGATAATGAAGGCAAAAGGAAATGTTTGTGGAGAAAGAAGCGTTATGTCATCTCCAATTTCATTAAAACTAGCGTTAAACAGGTGCCACACAATATCGCTAGTCACAATCACAGGGCCGCAGTTTGTTCAGTAATGCAAACGTCAACCTTTACACAATAGGAAGAATTTTGGATGAAGACCAACATTATAGACAGTTTCACGAAATAGGTGATCACATGAACAAGACTTCTTCAGCAATAAAAAATACTGCCAAAACAATACGAATTAAATACTGATGTAAATCAGTGGCATTTCCTTTGGACAAAGATATTGTACGCAAGACATTGTGCGAACAGGCATTTACGTATTTGTAAGAGACGTTTTGGTAAAGCAAGGATCCAGATAATGAGAGCTAATTTGTATGGTGATAAAAATATTACATCGAAGTGAGGAAATTAAGGGAGCAAGACTAAAAGTAACTTTTGATTAGATGAGAAGTGGGTGGACAAGGACGTTACTTATAAAAAAATATTATTAGAGTCCCGCCTTGATGGAATGTACAATCTGAGTGAAAGCGCCATGGTTGTTGTGATCATTATTTGATTCAACAGGCAACTAACACAACCAAATGAGTTGCGATAATTTTTCAAAACTTAATTTCGAATCTGCCACACTAAACTGTTATTGTAGTAGACAATTTTTATGTTGCTCGCTGTTCACCTGATACTGAGATATATTGCTTAAAACATATACGCAATAGCTACGCTAAACTCTATTGGTAATTCCTATGAAACCTGTACATGCAGTCAAAAATGCTATGTAAAAGGCTTGAGATACGGGTTGCTTTCAAATAAATATTGATTGCAGTATGGTTTTTGTAAAAAAAATTATTGACTAGTTAACAACACGTATCGAGTGATGTGCTGAGGCAACCAAGATGGTCCTGACATTCAAATCTTCTTGGACTTCATTGAGATTCTTTTTCCATTCATACACCAATTTCACTGAAAACTGACTTTGTAAAAGCAAAGAAACCGCAACGTTAACACACGGTTTAAATTCTACAGAAATACTGCGCTATCTGCATATAATAAATAATTCAGTCTGATTCATATTTGTATCATGATTTATTACTACCGTTCACACTCTAATGTAATTTACACCAGTGTTGTGGAAGTATATAGTATCAGCTGATTTAGCCACACTGTTAAAACCAATTACGGTATGAGGTGAGACATCACACACATTATACACATAGTGACGTATTTTATTGGGATATTTGTGACAATTATGATTTCTGTGTGGTACAGTACGGTATTTTGCTGTCTCAACTCATTCATTTAGGTTTACATGGCGTCTTCTTAAAGCGAAGCACAAGAGGGCTACCATAATAGCGAAAAAGTCATTCTTCTTGACCTCTAATATGGTGATGTGTGGTCACCTCGGACACGCAGTAGAGTGGCATGGCAGTATAAGGCTATTAGGCCATTCTTCTATGAGTACAATATCCAACTCCGCAACCTTGGTGGGAGGTAAGTATGGCTTCAATGCACCTACAAAGTGCATCCCAGACATGCTCAATGAGGTTTGAATCCGGTGAAGAAGCCAGTATATTGCACTGCACCGGCTAACGCCAGTTCTTAAGCCATGAAGTGCCCTCCATATTCGAAAATATAGGTGATTCCCAGCATCCAGATGTTCTCTAGGTTTTATTAGCGACAGATGTATCCTGTTTCACCATAAATTTTGTCGTCGTTTTTCAGGCTGCTCGTCTATAGTTTGGTCATACAACTTCGCCGGGACTTCAGTCGCCTGTACTGCGATTGGTAGCCGTATAGCGGGTGCCTATTATCATCACATTGTTTCCTCCTTCCGGACTCAGCTGCGACTTGCCTTCTGATTAGAGGGGATGGTGGGATGATACTATGTTGACAATTGGGCAAATTTGCTGAACTGAGGTTGGCTTTAGGCAGTCAGTTGGTAGCCGCGTAGCTGGTGCCTATTATCATCACACTGTTTCCTCCTTCAGGACTCAGATGTGACTTGCCTTCTGATTAGAGGTCAGAGGGGGGGGGGGGAGGAACTGTATTGACAATCGGATAAATTTGCTGAACTGGGGCTGGCTTTAGGCAGTCAGACTCTACGCTGTCTCACCAATTACCACGTCATGATTGGAGTGTGCAGAGTTTTTCAAAGAGGTGCTGCGTAGTCAGCTGCTGAAAAGTATAATGGCAGGGCCGATGTTCTTAAAACTTGAGGTTGAGCTCTCCACTTCGTACTAGTAAGTTTTCGGATGATATTAGTTCTCGCACATATCTTTCCCTTAACATTTTGGCAGAGTCCTGTGAAAGTGGATACCCAAATATTTCGGCCGATTCATCATGTTTCAACTCCTGACCTGTCACGTTACTTTCAACTGTCGATTTACGTCCTTATTTATAAGGTGAAAAGCACGTACCTGAGATTTACTGAAATTTGACTTCAGGACATTTTCTTTGTAGTAGACAAGCGCTCAAAACCGTTTCACTTCCACTTAGTCTAGTCCAATAAGAATAAATAATAAAATAAAAATTGAACCATTTGAATGATTCACATGTCAAGTTAGTTGTTACTCAAAACCTTCATACCAGTTCATAAGCAGCATGCGAATTTAGGCAACACAAATTTAATTTCAAACGCTTGCAAACTTTTTCAGGCATGTATTCATGCAATATAATCTGCAGCGAGAAAGGAAGAAATGGTACGAAGGGTGATGAGCCACGGCGCCCAGCTAGACTACCCGCGCTCGCCTTCCCTCCGTCCCAAACTTCCACAAGACTCACGCTATGGCTGCAGCGTCCACATCGTTCATGCCATCTTAAACTCCCCATTACGGAGTTCCGTGCGAGGTTGAACGTATGACAGCATCTGCGGGGAAGTAAACGAACCGAACCCCGTCTTCTCGCGTTGTTGTTGTCGTTGTTGTTGTTGTGATCTTCAATCCGAAGACTGGTTTGAGATGTAGCTGTCCACGCTACCCTGTCCTGTGCAAGTCTCTTCGTCTGAGAATACGTTCGGCAACCTACATCCTTTTGAATCTGCTTACTGTATTCGTCCCTCGGTATCCCTCTACGAGTTTTACCCCACACATCTCCGTCTTATGCTAAGTTGACAATTCCTCAGAATGTGTCCTATCAATCTCTCCCTTCTCTTAGGATATGCTAGAAACTCATTTTCTCCCCAATTCGGTTAAGCACCTCCTCATTAGTTACGTGATCTACCCATCTCATTTTCATCATTCGTCTGTAGCACCACATTTCAAAAGCTTCTATCATCTTTTTGTCTGAACTTCTTATCGTCCACGTTCCACTCCCATACAATGCTACACTCCAGACAAATGCTTTCAGAAAGGACTTCCTAACATTGAATTAATATTGGATGTTAACAAGTTTCGCTTCTTTAGAAACGCTTTTCTTCCCCATAACCATTCAGCATTTTATATCTTCTTTATTTCGGCCATCAGAAGTTATCTTGCTACCCAAATAATAAAAACTCATATACTACTCTTATTGCATCATTATCTAATCTGGAGTAATGTAATTCCTTCAGCATCGCCTGATTTTATGACATGATATTCCATTACCTTCGTTTTACTCTTATTATAGTTCATCTTATATCTACCTTTCAAGACATTGTCCATTCCATTCAATTGCTCTTCTATATCCTTTGCAGTCTCTGACAAAATTACTATGTCATCGACAAATCGCAAACTTTTTATTTCTTCTCCCTGAATTTTAATTCCCTCTCCAAATTTCTCCTTGCATTCCTTCACTGCTTGCTCAACGGACAGATTGAACAACTTGGGAAAAGGCTACAACCCTTTCTTACTCCCTTTCCAACCTATGCGTCCCTTTCTTGACATTCGACTCTAATAACCGCTGTTTGGACTTTGTATAGGTTGTATATAACTCCTCGCTGCCTATATTTTACCGCTTTACCTTCAGAATTTGGAAGAGTGTATTCCAGTCGACATTGTCAAAAGCTGTACTTAAATCTACAAACGCCAAAACCGTAGGTTTACCCCTCCTTAGCCTATCTTCTAAGATAAGTCGTAATGTATTGCCCCCGTGTTCCTACAATTCTCCTAAATCCAAACTAATCTTCTCCAAGGTCGGATTCCTCAAGTTTTTCCATTCGTCTGCAAATAAATCGTGTTAGTATTTTGCAACCATGACTTATTAAACTTATACTATTGTAACTTTCACACTTGTTTGCGCTTGCTTTCTTTGGAAATGGAATTACGATATTCTTCTGGAAGTCGTAGGGTATTTTCCCTCTCTCTTACATCTCGCATGCCAAGTGGGACATTTTTTTTCATGTCTGGCTCTCCTAACGATATCTGCAGTTCAGACAGAATATCATCTACTCCAAGGGCCTTGTTTCGAAATGTTCAAATGTTTGTAAAGTCTATGGGACTTAACTACAGGGTCATCAGTCCCTAAACTTACAAACTACTTATGAACTACTTACAAACTAGGACGGCACAAATATCCATGCCCGAGGGGGGATTCGAACCCCCGACCGTGGTGGCCGTGAAGACCGCGACTGGAGCGCCTTAGTCTCCTCGGCCACCGCGGCCGGCCCTTGTTTCGACTGAAGTCCTTCAGCGACTCTCAAATTCTTCTCGCAGTGTAATACCTCCTATCTCATCTTCCTCCACTTCATTTCTAGAATACTGCCTTCAAGTTTATTTCCTTTCTATAGACCCTCTATATATTCCTTCCACAGAGCAGCTTTCCCGTCTTTGCTTAGTACTGGTTTTCCGTCCGAGTTATTGATATTCATACAGCTGCTTAACTTGTCTACAAATATCTCTCTTAATTTCCTGTAGGCGGTATCTATCTTTCCCCTAGTTAAGCATTCTTCTACGGTTCTGCACTTGTCCTCTAGCCACTCCTGCTTAGCCAGTCTTCACTTCATGTCAATCTCATTTTTCAGACGTTTTTACTCCCTTTTTCCTGCTTCACATGCTACATTTATATTTTTCTCCTCTCATCTATTAAGTTCATTATATCCTGTGTAATCCAGGACTTTCTATTAGGCCTATATGATCCTCAGCTGCCTTCACTGCCTTATCTCTCAGAGCTACAGAGCTATCCATTCTTCTTCTACTGTATTACTTTTCCCCGTTTATGCCAATCCATGCCTAATGCTCCCTCTGAAATTCTCAACCATCTCTGGTTCCTTCAATTTATCCCAACTTTTCTACCTTTCTGCTGTCTCTTAAGTTTTAATCTGCAGTTCATAACCAATAAGTTATGCTCAGAGTCTATATCTGCCCCTGGATATGTCTTACAGTTTAGAACCTGGTTTCTAAATCTATTTCTTACCATTATAAAGTCAATCTGGTACCTTCCAATGTCTCCTGGTCTTTTCCACGTATACAGCCTTCTTTCTTGATGATTAAACCAAGTGTTGGTGGTCATTAAATTGTGCTCTGCACATAATTCTACCGAGCGATCTCCTCCTTCATTCATTTTTTCCAGTCCATATTCACCTACTATATTTCCTTCTCTTTCCCTTTCTTACCACCGAGTTCCAGTGCCCCATCAGAAGCAAGTGATCATTCTTTTTTCCCAGTCCATATTAACCTACAACATTTCCTTCTCTTCCCTTTGCCACTACCGAGTTCCATTTCCCGATTACAATCAAGTGATAAAGTGATCAACTTTCTGAATGATTTCTCTTATCTCCTCATACATTTCTTCCGTGTCGTCATCGGGCGTGCTAGTCGGCATAAAAACTCGCACTGCTGTGGTCGGTGTCTATCTTTCTACGATAATGCGTTCACTATGCTGTTCACAGTAACTTACCCGCATTCCTATTTTCTTGTTCGTTATCAGATCTACTCCTGCGTTACCACCAACTGATTTTATATTTGTAGCCACGTACTCACCTGACTAGATATCCTGTTCATCCTGACATCGAACTTCACTAATGCCTACCGTATCTAACCTTAACCTATCCATTTCTCTTTTCAAATTTTCTAGCTTACCTACTCGATTATGCGTTGAAAATTCCACACTCCGACCCATAGTATGCCTGTTTTGTTTTTCTTGATGACGACATCCTGCTGAGCAGTCCCCGCCCGGAGATCCGAATGGGGGACTATTTTACCTCCGGAATATTTTACCCAAGCAGACGCCATCATCATATAGTCATACAGTAGAGCTGCGTGTCCTCGAGAAAAGTGACGACTATAGTTTCCCCTTGCTTTCGGCCGTGCGCAGTAACTGCATGGCAAAACCATGTTAGTTGAAGTTACAAGGCCGGCTCACAAAGGGGGGTCCGCCAATTGTGAAATTCAGATTCGATTCATGCTGCGCATAATAAAAGCTCATGGTCAGAGATGTAATTTGACAAAGCACCAAGATGCACTTCTCAGCTGTTGTCGAGAAAATCGACAATTAAAATGTAACCGTTGAGGTGAAATACTCTATAAGATTAATAGTTTTCTACGGCGGCGTGGCACAGCGGTAAGCGCTCGGGTTCGTAATCCGAAGGTCGCTGGATCGGATCTCGCGGCATGCAACTTTTTTTTTATTATTTCATTTTTGTAATTCTACACACAACACATATATATGATTTTCGACGATGTTGTAAGTTGCGCTAGGGACCTCATCTACCTTCTTTCGAAGTTAGTAGGCAACCACGCTGTTATGCGGCCGTTCGTTTCGGCCCATTCAACATCTGTCCTTAAAGTGTAACGAGCGAGTAACGGAGTTTATATTTCATACCTGCCACAGCAAATTTGTGTTCGTGGAGTCTCTATTCTAATTTGAACACTTGACTTAGACTATACGTATTCGTTTCGGAATATCATTTATACTTCTTCCGTTAACTATTCGTGGTAAACGTTATAAAGACAATTAATAACATTTTCCAGTTTTTACACGATAAACGACTTTCAAACAATTTATTAAATGCATAATTGTTGAAACTGATTGCCGGGAAATATATATATTTCAATTACAAAAACAAATAATAAAAAATGTTGCATGCCGCGAGATTCGATCCGGCGACCTTCTAATTACGAACCCTAGCGCTTACCGCTGCGCCATGCCGCCGTAGAAAATTATTAATCTTAGAGAGTATTTCACCGCAACCGGTTTTTTTTTTTTTTTTTTTTTTTTTTTTTTTTTTTTTTTTTTTTTTTTTTTAATTGTCGATTTTCTCGACAACGGCTGAGAAGTGCATCTTGGTGCTTTGCCAAATTACACCTCTAGCCATGAGCTTTTATTATGCGCAGTATGAATCGAATCTGAATTTCACAATTGGCGGTCTCCCCTTGTCAGTGAATCATCCAGACTGTTGCCCCTGTAACTACTGAAAAGGCTGCTGCCCCTCTTCAGGAACCACACGCTTGTCTTGTCTCTCCACTGTGGTTGCACCTATCTACCTATCTGCATCGTTGAGGCACGCAAGCAACCCCACCTCGTCAATGTCAGTGATTTATGGGGGGGCGTAGTCTTCGCGCGTAAATACTTATTATAGACTAGCTGGAAACCCGGCGTTGACCGGGTATTTATTTATTCCTGCCATAGTTAATACTCCTCCTATCTTTACTCTCTCTGTTCATCTCTTTTTTTAATCATGTTATATTTATCGGAGAATATATAAGAAATAACGCTGTCTTAGATAATGTACAAAATTATAACTGCAGTATCCAAACAAAGAAAGATAGTAGTCAAAATACAAATCACATATTAAATTTGTACGATCTCATATTTATTGAATTATTTCTTGCACAATTGTATAATTTTCAGGTATGTATTCATTTGTATAAGTTCTGTATGTCTGTAAAATCTCTTGGGAATACAATTAGTAGTAAAGAAGTAATGGATTAGAACTTGTCCTGTGATGGGGCCGTTTCTATGAACGTTACTGTTTATGTGCTCATAGCTCAGGAACTACGTGTCGTACTGAGATACAATTTAAAAGGTAGATTCAAGGATATGTGTGTATACTGCCTGTAAAATTTCCTGCCGCTACAACTTGTAGTGTAGGAATTATAAATTGTAACATCATACCGTATGCCGTACTTTTAGTCCATGAACAATGGAAAAGTAATAAGCGAGAAACATTTTTCCTTTAATAATTTAGCTATGGTTGTCAGCGAGAAATAGTTCGATAAAGGTTTGAAATTATGTTTAAAGTTTGTTGCAGGTCGCTAAGTAATCTCATTCTGGTATACTGCATTCAGAAAGTCTCGTCGCATTATGTGGCATTTTCTTGCAGCTCCTATTGTTTAAGACGTTATATCTCTTGAATGACGTGTAGTATGTAGTTCTTACCTTTATAGAATTGGAATCTCACGGTAAGGAACATGTGTACCAAATATTGTTGAAATCGATCCAGTGGTTTAGGAGGAAATGTGCAACATTGTCGCGTAATGCACCAGTTTTTCTCGCATCTCATTGTTTATGACGTCATATCTCGTGAATTATGTACGTACGTGATCGTTACACTTAAGGCGACCGTCCTCATGGATTGTAGCTTACATGTGAAAAATTTCATAAAGGTTGGAACAAAACTGAATATTTTTATGCGATACATACACACGGTGGCCGAGGGGACTGAGGGACTTCAGTCACGGTCTGCACGGCCACTACGGTTGGGGGTTCGAATCCTCCCTCGGGCATGGATATTTGTGCCGTCCTAGTTCGTAAGTAGTTCATAAGTAGTTTGTAAGTTTAGGGACTGATGACCCCGTAGTTAAGTCCCATAAGCCTTACAAACATTTGAACATTGAACATACACACAAACAAACACAATCATACGGACACACTGCTTTATATATAAGGATTGCTGTTGTCTGTTCCTTTGGACATATCCGGAAATCTATAATAAGTAAAAATTAATCGTTTGTTTGATATAAGGTGACATTACAGATACAGGGGTCAGCTGAATGTTTCCAAGTGAAAGGCGGGTTTTGTCGGGCTATTGGGTTCCCCAGCCAGCCGCCTAACAGTTTGGACCTAGTGAATGGAATATAGGTAGTTAGGGTTTTCCTAATGTGCTCGGAAACAGGAAACTGCGGTCTTGAATGAGCGAGGGCGGCTAATGCAGAATGCAACTGAAATGTAGCCACACACTTTATTCCAAAAATCCATACGAAATCAGGGAATGATGACACGGCAAATATAATTATATGAATGGATTCAGGAGACTTGTGAGAATCAAACGCCTTAATAAGAATTTATATATTCCTTACAGATAAAAAGTCGATAATTTTCAGGACTATAATAATTATATCTGAAGACTTATATTTACAATTATTGATACATAGTGTTTATCAGTAACAGTTTAAGAAGCAAATGGGCAGCATTGTACTACGCTACCTATCTTAAAAGACGTACCACGTTATTATTCTTTCAATAAACTTTGTTTTACTGTCTTGTTCTGCTTTTCGTTGAGATAGTAATACTCTTGTGTCAGAACATAGGTTCCACCACAGAAACACTTAAATATTTCAAGGACGACTATATATGTATCAGATAATTTATACATAAACAATTATATGTATTTGTGGACAAGAACTGAATATATTAGCATAAAAAGCCATGATAAATTAAATATTAATTGTGTAACTATATTTCGACGGCGGCAGTATATTTGAATAGTGAGACGCCACGATTAATATCTACCTGAGCAAAGACCTTCAGCCTCAACCGATTTTAGTATTATTAAATATGATTTTGTTTGTCAAATGTAAACAACATTTATAGGGAGGTGGTCAAAGCATTTGATTCTATGACATTCAAATGTATAATATTTTGGCGTTAGGATGCGCAAAAGGATAGAGCTCGCTTGCGAATGCTTTGGAAGGGACTCGTAACTTGGAAGCGGTGGTGATAGGTTGTGTGATTCTGAGTGTTCTTAAGCTGCGTTACGAACTTGAGGTTTGAAGAGATAGGCATGTGTGGACTTAGAAAATTTACTGGACTGTGACTGCAGAACTTAGTCTCTTGTGGAAAAGTGGTAAACTATGAACGGTAGAAGTGCTGTGGAACTGTGATAATTCAGCTATCATGTACTCGTGTAATGACAAACTGTGTTTTATAAAAAATACTGTAATTAATCGAGGATTAATTCGGAACTGCAATGTTTGATGGACTTCATTGATTTACGAGTGATAATTTGGAACTTTTATTCTCTAGTGCGTCTGATATTGTGGCTCTCATGAAAAATCGTTGGGGAAATATTTAGTTATTATGTGATTTTCATGTCCAAAAAGAGCAATAAACTGCATTTATATAAAAATTACTTCCTGTGTAAATCTCTTCTAAACATTATCTTAGGACCCATTTTGTTGGTTATTCAGAGCTATAATTTATATGTATTTAAATATAGTTTTCGCGTCACCATCTGCAGATTGATAGACTGACTAAACTACAGATTAAATATTGATCTTATTTAGTTTCGATATCTGTTTAGGGCATAGAAGCTGACCTCATACATAACTCACCCCTATGAACAGCGATAACGCGCCATAAACCTTTTACTACCAAGAGTTATGTATTGCCCAATTCTTATTAGTAAGTACCGATATATCGGTCGTAGTATGTGCTACTTCAAAGAGATGATTCTTCAATGCAATCCGTCGTCGCGGAGGGAAAGGTTCTTATGTATTCAGAGTTTCCGAACTTAGACAGTTAAAACCACAGGAGGTTTCGATAGCATTCCTGCAGTGAAATTTAGTAATCGGGTTTAGTCTCCTTCAGTATTCGACGATAACTCGTACGAATTCTGTTCGCTTGCCAACACGGCATTGAATACCTTTAGTTACTTGTGTCAAACGACAGATGTCAGAGTTTTAGCTGCATTTCAGTTGTAGTAATTGTAAAATTAAATTGTAGCTATCTGTAAACTATCGTCTGTCACACTGTGTCAATGCAACATCAGAGAACAAAGCGCACGTGCTGAACAAATTTCATCATTTAACAAAGACCACTACTAATTATGAAACGGTAAATGGTTTATTGAGAAGCTAACATTTTTCATTAACACTTGCGAAAATCTGACGGAGAAACATTGTTGAGTTAAAAATTCGAGTCAAATAAACACTCATAATTTTTGGAAAGTCGAAGCCTTTGTGTTAAAAATCGATGTGGCGTAGTCATATATACCTTTAACTGTTCTTAAAGCATGAAAATCGAAGAAGTAATGTATCCCTTTTGACATAGAATACTGTTGGGTGTTTCGAGTAGGTCATGCTGCAACAAACACGAGGATAATAGATTGCAGTTGCTTGCAGCAAGCTAAGCTACCAAATTGTTCGCAAAGTGAGAGAAAGTGTTCGTTCTGAGTACTACTTGCCGTGTAATGGCCAAAAAAGTGCGGGAAAGCGGCGGCGGTTCCTTCTTGTTGTGTTTCTGGTAAGGAGGGCAGCGGGGCGCTCGCACGCAACACCGGCGCCTCCTGCTGCTCAGACGTCCTGCCTGCACAGTGGCCGAGGTTGACTGCCGCTGAAGCTCAGTTCACAGCGCGAAGGAGTGCATTCTACTCACAAGGAAAGTACTTGGGCTCGAACAAGTATAAATACACGAAAATTGTGTGAGAGATAATGTGAAGGTCCCTTATTGCACTAGTGATACGGGAGTATCACTAGTGCAATAAGGGACCTTCACATTCTACAAAACTCTGCAGTCGCCTGTTAGAGGCCTCTGCGTGTTCCATGCCGCATTCCACACTGCCACACTGCCGGTACACCAGTAGTGACGGTACAGTGTGCCTCTTACGTTTAATGACGTTATTTTCATAGTGAAGCGTTGGATGGGTCGGCGATTGGTAATCAATTCTGCTAATATAGTTTGAATGGTTTAGATGAAGTTACAAAGACACCTTCTTCGTGAAGATGGTATTGGTGTAGAAGATGAATCATTCGCATGTTACCTGGAATCTATTATAGTGTTTCTAATTTATGCCCATATTTCTGCACTTTAAAAGATACTAAAAAACATGCGAATGATTCATCTTCATCACCAATACCATTTTCACGAAGAAGGGCTCTTCGGAATTTCATCTCAACCAACCGCAATACATGAGCAGAATTGATTATCAATCGACCACCCATCTGACGCTTCACTACACAAATAACGTCACAAAGCGCAACTTCCCTACTGGTCCCGACTGGTGTACCGGCAGCTCAATGTGCAATGTGGCGTGGCACACGCAGAGGCCTCTAATGGGCGACTGCAGAGTTTTGCAGATGCGAGAGGAGGCACGCCTAGCTGCAATGAGTCTGCCAAGTGCTTCCAGACATAATCGGATTGAAGTCCGTCAATAAGCTCGTCTCTCCATTCGTTCAATCCCCTCAGCTTCAACCATTTTGTCCATCAGTATAACAAAAGGTCGAAAGATCTCGATTCTGTACCTCTGAGCAATCAAAACGCCATTCTGAACTACTTAGAGGTCTGTACGTTCGCCAATACTGACTCCTGCCCACACCGTATGCCCACCAGCATTAGGATTCAGTTTCCTATTTACAATAGGAGGAGTATCCGGATTAGTCCTTGGAAATTCATCACCACCATTATCGGACGATGTTTCCTGTGCATTAGCAGGATTGTTTCGAGTTCCAACGAGAGTTCTCAGCCACTGAGAATCTACAGTTGACGTTATTGTCATGAGGGTCAGGTACCGTTACCCTCCACCCCTCCACCCTTGTCCATTTGCGCGGCCGCTGATCAAAGGAAGACGCTATCCTCGAACAATACTGCTCTTCCTGGAAGGAAAAGATGATTGACATTGAACATGTACTTGCCTTAGTAGGATAATGAGGCTCTTATGGGCGAATGATAGATAACTTTGGACAATGCAATTACTTGGAATAATTACTGATAACATTAAACATGTACTTGGACTTAAGAGTTTGAAGTCTCATAGACAACTCGCCCTTCTGAGACTGCCCCAACTCTGCCGCCTTCCCACCACCGTCGCCTGTCAGGTCCGCCAACCGCCGCCAACAGCCCCCTATTACGAAATAGAAATATTTAAACATTTCGACCGTTTCAAGGAGTTGAAATAAATTCAACGACAAAGTTGGAAATTTATGCTGGACCACGATTTGAACACAGATTTCCAGCTTTGACCCATTGGTCACCTTAACCAATTAAGGTATCCAGGAAGGCTTCCTTTCCAACCCAAATTCTTGATTCCTCTTGCTCGTATACTGGATCCTGCAAGGGATAGAGCGTTTGAATCAATGGCCAGTGCCTATAAGTTGAGAATTTGGGTTGGAAGGGAAACATGCCTGGATAACTTAATTGGTTAAGGCGACCACTTGCTCAAAGTGGGAAATCGAGGTTGAAACCCGGTACAGCACAAATTTTCAACTACGTCATTGAATTTATATCAACGCCTTGAAACGGTCGAAATGTTTAAATATTTCGATTTGATAATAGGGGGTTGTTGGCAGCGGCTGGCAGACCTGGCAGGCGATGGTGGTGGGGAGTGACCTGGGGGCGGCAGTGCTGAAGGCATTTCTCAGAAGGGCGAGTTGTTTACCAGACTTCAAACTTTTAAGTCCAAGTACATGTTTGGTTTTATGTTATTAATTGCATTGTCCAAAGGTCAGTTACTTGTTATGTCATTCGTCCTTAAGAGCGTCATTGTCCTACTAAGTGCAAGTACATGTTTGAAGTCAATCATCCTTTTTCTTACCGGAAGAGCAGTATTGTTCGAGGCTGACTCCTTCCTTTGATCAGCGGCCGCGCAAATGGCCGAGGGTGAAAAGGTGGAGGGTAACGGTACCTCACCCTCATGACACTAGCGTCGACTGTCGATTCTCAGTGGCTCAGAACTCTCGTTGTTATGCTACTCACCTATATTCTTTCCAGTATCGACTTTCGATAGTTCGAGTTTTCATTGTTTCGAGGTAGTCCTCTTCATCTCGAACATGTACTGTACGCTTTTCCTAAGTGGCTGTAATTTATTCATGTGTGATCATGTTCACACTCATTATTAAATGTAATATACCTTAGACATTATAGGCTTTATTTTAATAAAGTATGGACGCTGATCACTCAGTGCCCTAAAACCCCTACCATCATCATCTTTAATCTCAGTGCTACTCAGAGACTTTGATGTAACAATTTTTGACAAATATGGACGGCAAATGCGTCGAGGTGGACTATATTCAGCGATTGCAAACTAGCGACGTTTGATACTAAAGAAGTCGACATTGGTCAGATGTAATCTGCCGAAATTTTCACTCTTGAAAGTGCTGTTTACAGTTGACTGTATGTGAATACGGAGGAATCCATCACTTCCCTAGTAGCATTTACAGTTTAAGATGGGAAGCAAATGTCATTTGGGACTGCTCCTCACATCATAGAAAGGTGACGGTTAGGTTAAAATAAAAATTGAAAAATAAAGAAATGTTTGGTCCAATTTTCTTTATTGTTTTAACATTTACGAACTTTTGATTTCTGATATCTGTGATGGGAGTCCAGCACTTTACCACGAGATCACTATCAACACGACCATGCAGTGCCAATTTAGCAGATATTCTTTCGTCAAGCGAAAAAAAGTTCGTAAACGGGACTGATGTTTGAATCTTTGCTTCCATTACAAGCTAAACTCTTTCTAAATACGAAATTTGTATGTGCTCGAAGTACTATAAAAGTTTGATGATCGGTGGGTGAGTAACACAAGCAGATATTTCGACTGCCTATATTTCGTACACTACACTGGAGGAAACGATTAGCCGGCCGCGGTGGCCGAGGAGACTGAGGCGCTTCAGTCACGGTCTGCACGACCACTACGGTCGGGGGTTCGAATCCCCCCTCGGGCATGGATATTTGTGCCGTTCTTAGTTGTAGGTAGTTCATAAGTAGTTTGTAAGTTTAGGGACTGATAACCCAGTAGTTAAGTCCCTTAAGCTTAACAAACATTTGACCATTTGATTTGGAAACGATTAGGGTATCAGTTGAGATTTCTAGGTTCTGAAGTATTATCATCGGCAGAATTAACTAACATGGTTCGACGTCTTTCTTTTGATTCTATGGCACCCGGAAGAGTGCTAATAACACAAAGTTGCTGAAGAAGGGGTTCGTGTTGACTTGTGTTTACTGTATCAAACGGATTACACAAGCAGTTGGCTTCACATAGTGTAGTGGGCAGTTAGTGCAATGTAACAACAACTTACCCGAAACTCTGGCATGGAAAGCCATAGCACGGCTGGAAGCGGGACGGACAAAGAGGGGGGTGGCTACAACTATTGGAGTACCCCAAAGAGTAATTTCCAGGACCTGGACGCAATTTCAGACGACAGAACCTTTAGAAGAAGGGAAAGCCAATGTCCCACGGGTAATATCCCGTGGAGACAGGAGGCTAGCTGGAACACATCTTTCAGGCAGCAAAATAACGTGCAATATCAATACAAATAGTCTGAAATCGCCTTCGGGAATGTGACTTCTACGCACTTGTAACTGTCACATTAAAACTATAACACTGTTTAGCCAGCAGAAACTGGCTAGATGGACATCAGGATTAGAGTCGTAACGTAATGGCACTAGTTTTTTTTTTTTTTTTTTTTTTTTTTTTTTTTTTTTTTTTTTTTTTTTCCCCTTCATATACGAGTAAAGATTTTGTGATCGGTCGGAGAGAACGTGGAACAATCCTGCTTATGTGCAGGAAACTTCACCACATCATGGTGGTGAACGAATTTTTGTGTTGTTTTAACTAAATGTGTGATGGAATACTGATATCAGTGTCCTTTTTAGCCTTCGAAAATGACGAAAGCCGAAAGGCGTAAGGCATAAATAAATTGCTAATTGTGCTTAAGACATTTACATTATTTTCAAGAGCATGCAAAGGGCTACTGCGTCTCTCCGGAGTGTAATGCAGACAGTAACGAATCCCAGCGTGAGCACTGTCGACGGGACGTGAAACCCTAATCTTCCTTTCTTCCTTGTTTTTCGAAGTGCTCCATACAACAATTACGTGTTTACGCAACAACAAAAACCGTATAGTAAGATTTAGCGATTTCTGCTCTGGTGGCTTCCCTTTAAGCTTACCAGTAATCGGAATAGAGACGAGAACAGAATGAATCTACAGTTCTCATTTAGCATCAATGCAATTCGAAAATAAATAAACGAAAATATACCTACCGAATGCTCATTTTTCCGTATCGACGACAGGCCAAAAAAAGTCTTGGGATGGATAAAAAGTTTGTTTCAAAAGATCGTGCACAGAAACCTGGATTATGCGAGAAGAAGGGGGTTCTGGGGCTCCTATTTGAGGTGGGGACAGGGGAAAGAGGTTCTTTTTACTGGGACCACTGCCCATTTGTGTAGCCACCAGAACATCTTTCTCGCTGGATCTACTTTATAGTATATGGGCAATGTTTGATTGACGAACCACTTCGTATATAAGAAATGTCAAAGGGGCTGAAACCGGCACCCACCTAATGTGTGAATTTCTGCGAGGTTTTAGAAACGGCAGTTCAATTTAAACTTCTACGAATGAGATGAAAGTCAGATAAATGGATAAAGTGAAAACGAATTTTCTTTATGCAACATTCATTACTCAAAATGTTCAAAAGTTTGGAAACCTATTGGACTAAACTAAGGTCATCAATCCTTATACTTACAAACTACTTAAATAAACTTACTGTAACAAGGGGGTAACCAAACGTCTCCAGGTCTGAGAAATGTTATAAGGGGACCTCCCCTGAGTATCTGGTTAACGTTCTGAATGCCACTGGGTGCTGTTTCTCGAAAAAAAAAAATCAATTTTGATAATCACTGCGCGATACATTTACCAGTAATGGAGCACACACCCAAAGTGTAAAGTGTAGCGCAGCGGATCAAATACACGGCTACCAAGCTGGTGGTTCCATGTTCAATTCTACCACATGGACTTTTTCCTTTAATTTTATGTTACACAATGTTTTCAAATATATTCCGTTTAATGCAATATTGTTCACAAATAAGTGGATGATTCTCAGACCTCACCTGCACCTTCAAAATCATACCACCGAAATGGCTGCGATGGCTATTTATAGCGGCAGTTAAAAATATTCTTAAAGAAAATTCAGAACGCTCCCGAATTGCGTCAATCAAATCAAATGTTCAAATGTTTGTACAGCTTATGCTTAACTACGGGGTCATCAGTCCCTAAACTTACAAACTGCTTATGAACTACTTACGAACTAGGACGGCACAAATATCCATGCCCGAGGGGGGATTCGAACCCCCGACTGTAGTGGCCGTGCAGACCGTGACTGGAGCGCCTCAGTCTCCTCGGCCACCGCGGCCGGCTTGCGTCAATCACTGAGGGAAATAGCGTCACTGGAGAGTTGTATAAGGCTACATTCCCCGGTGCTACACCAATTGAGCGCGCCTGTCATTATTCCGGTAATAAAATACTCGTGGATAGCGTCCGAGTTGTTGGAGACAGGAGTACAGGAACCTTTTTCGAGCGTGAACAATGAATGCTTCTCCGTCTCTTCAATTCGAAAACTATATGCATGCCATCCAATGATTATTGTTTAATGGATAAAAAAGCAGTTCTCGGTCGCAAATTAGAAATTGTTTGACCTGGTTTCGGCAATGACTAAGATTGCCTTCATCAGAAATTATAGAATAAGGACACACGTCAGACTCCTGTCTCCGTGCAGGCGTTCAGCCCATAGGGAAGAGCATTTTCTAATAATTTCTTTTTAAACTTTGTGACATAAGCTTTACAGCTGACTAGTATATTTTATTATGTGACTTGTTTTATTTTATAATTTCTGATCAAGACAATCTTAGTCGTTGCCGAAACCAGGTTAAACAATATTTAATTTGCGACCGAGGTCTGCTTTTTTATCCATTGACGTTGTGAACGGTCGCTGACAATAGCAGCTATGTTTAAAATTTTAAGATTATTGTTTACCTTGTGTGCCTGGTGCTCGTCGAAATTGTTTTCATTGTTTCTTCGACGAGTACCATCAAGAGGCATGCTCTGGTAGAGCGAACAATGAACGTGAATAAACTAACAAAAACGATATATTGCAATCGGGTGATATTTGGTTACACATCAGCACATCAATATTAATGAACCTGGGACATATCATGATGAATAAAGTAGATAACACTTTCTCTAATCAATACTTCAAGGGAAGATACCAGGAAAGAGGTGTTGATCGAAGAAGAATATTGTCGCGTTGAAATGGGAGCAGGCTTGACTTCGAAGGCAACTGAACACAGCACTTATACTCAAAGCACGTTTATTACGAACTCAACATACACGCAGCACTGACTGCCTCTCAAGCAGAGTGCTCTGCTATTTATACACAGACAGAATTTACCAGAAGTTAGAAGAACAGTTAACATAAGAAAACAGTTGAATTTATAAGTGAACATTAGAAAGATGTAGAACATTCTGGAATTGTTAATTACAAAGAAATAAATTGTTGCAGGTGGGCGGGATTGAACCGGCGATCTTCAGCACCGCAGTCCGTGACGCTATCCCCTGCGCCACGCCGGCAGTCGGTGTTCGTGGTCTCTCGCGTCATTGCTCCCTCTCCTGGAGAAATAGCGACCCGCTGTTATGATCCCTCTGGAGCCAGCTGCAATGTCCTGGATTTTGACCGTGTCAGGGGTCCTCTATATGACAGTTCAAGAGAATCCTTCCCTTCTCCACGATTCTCGACGACAGACGTTCCTGTCGTGACTTCATCAGGAACATTAGCGTCCTTAGAATCCTTGAACAAGAAGGCATTGTCGTCTACCTGCTTTTCAGGATCGTAGTAAGGCTTCATGCGCAGGACGTGAACAATGTCTCTTCGTTTTTGACGTTTCGACGACGGCTCATAATCCTCAACTTCGTATGTGACGCGTGACAGGCAGCGTATGACACGATACGGACCAAAGTATCGCTTCAATAACTTTTCTGACAGTCCAACCTTCCGAACAGGGGTAAAAATCCATACCAGATCTCCTGGGCTGTACACAACAGGTCGGTGCTTGTCGTTATACCGCTGACGGTCCTTCTCCTGGGCGTCCAGTGTCCGTATGTGAGCCAACTATCTTGCTTCTTCGACCCTGGTGATGAACTGTTTAACATAGTCATCCTGAGTGTCGTCCGGTTGGAACGGGAACAGCGTATCCATTGTCGTCTCAGCTTCACGGCCATGGAGCAGGAAAAACGGAGTGAAGCCTGTGGTGTCGTGTCTTGCGGTATTGTAAGCAAATGTCATGACTGGCAGAATTGTATCCCAATCCTTCTGCTCAACATCGACGTACATCGACAGCATGTCGGCTAACGTCTTGTTGAAACGTTCCGTAAGACCATTTGTCTGAAGATGGTATGCAGTTGTCATTCTGTGGACAATGTTGCACCGTGACATTACCTCTGATACTAGTTTTGACTGGAATACTTTTCCACGATCACATATCATGACACGTGGTGCTCCATGCTTCAAAATAATGTCTTCCACAAGGAATTTTGCGATCTCTGAAGCTTCTGTAGTCGGCACAGTTTTGGTGACAGCGGAGCGTGTGAGGTAGTCAGTGCAGACTATTATCCAACGGTTACCGGTTGTCGACTTCGGGAACCTCCCTAAAGGATCGAACCCAACTCGGTGGTATGGAGCTGCTGCCGGCGGAATCGGTACGAGATGCCCTGGAGGTAATTGCGGCACATGCTTCCGTCGCTGGCACTCTTTACAGTGACCCACATAGTGCTTGACAGATCGGTAGAGACCTTTGCAGTAATACCTGCATCTGATTCTGTCTAGGGTCTTCACGAACCGTATCTTGGTGCATCGCGGAAATATTTGTCAATAGCTGGCTGGAGATGAGCTGGATCAACCAGTAGCCATTTGGGGCCCAGTGGATCGTAGTTGCTTTTATACAATGTTCCGTTTATAAGTTGGAACTCTCCATTGGTCAGTTCTCCTTTCTCCAAGGCCTCTATCGTTTTTAATAGTGCTGGGTCTTCCCTCCGTTCAGCTGTAATGTCATCTAATTCAGTGATGGTTAAAATTTCATCGGCATCCTTGTGTTTGCGCCCGTTTTTGAATACCACTGTGACATCGTACTCTTGGAGTCTTAGTGCCCATATTGCTAGTCGATCTGATGGATCCTTCAAGCTAGTCAGCCAACACAAAGAATGGTGGTCTGTCACGACGTTGAATGGTTTGCCGAATAAATACGGTCGGAACTTGTTGATATCCCGGTTTCTGCGAGACATTCTTTTTCAGTTGTAGAGTAGTTAATCTCGGACTTTGAGAGTACTCTTGACGCATAGGCAATCACTTTTTCAGCACCTTCCTGAACTTGTACAAGCACTGCACCAATCCCATAACCACTGGCGTCTGTGTGAAGTTCCGTTTCTGCATTCTCGTCGAACAAGGCTAGCACTGGTGCGGAAGTTAGAGCCTCCTTAAGTGCCCGGAAAGCTCTTTCCTTTGTCTCATCCCAGTTAAACTTGGCGTCTCCCTGCAGAAGTTCTTGTAATGGACGTGCCTTGTTACACAATCCTTTTATGAAACGTCGGTAGTATGAGCACAGCCCGAGAAAACTTCTTACATCACGAATGTGCTGAGGAGTTGGAAATTCTGTGACTGCCCTTACTTTTTCTGGATCAGGACGGACACCATCTCCGTTGACTATGTGCCCCAGGATTTTTATCTCTTTGGCGACGAAGAGGCACTTCTTTGGATTGAGGCGGAGACCTGCGGTTTGAACACATTTCAACACAGTTGACAGGCGACTCAGATGTTCTTCAAATGTTTTCGAGAAAACGACAATGTCATCTGAATAGCAGAGACACGTCGTCCACTTAAGGTGTCGAAGCAAGTTATCCATCATGCGTTCGAATGTGGCTGAAGCATTACATAATCCAAATGGCATTACTTTAAATTCATAGAGGCCGTCAGGTGTAATAAAAGCCGTCTTCTCCCTGTCAGCTTCGTCAACCTCGATTTGCCAGTAACCTGTCTGCATATCAATAGCTGAGAAGCATGTAGCTCCTTTCAAGCAGTCTAAGGTGTCGTCAATGCGCGGCAGTGGGTAGACAACGTTCTTTGTGATTCTGTTCAGCCGCCGATAGTCGACACAGAATCGCCACGTGCCATGCTTCTTCTTTACGAGGACCACCGGAGACGATCAAGGACTCTCGGAAGGTTGAATAATGTCATCTCGCAACATCTTCTCCACTTCCTCCCAAATTATCCGTCTTTCAGCTGGCGACACTTTATAGGAACGCTGGCTAATTTGCGGATGATCCCCAGTATTGATACGGTGCTTTAACGTGGGCCGTTTCGTCTGACCTTTCCCCTGCTGAATGCACCTGAAAATTGGCGTAGTATACCTAACACCCGCGGCGATGTTCCTTGGTCAGTCCAGGCCCCATTGGCAGTTCTACGTTTGTTTCCTCCAGCGTGTTGTCTGCGTTAACAGTAGGGCATGGGTCTTCATTGATGACGTTGAGCTCACTATCCTGGATTGGTTCAGCTGTCCCGATACACATTCCCTTGGAGATAAGTTGTGACTGCTCGTGACAATTTGTGATCCAAATCTCTCCTTGACCACTGGTAATGCTTATGATAGCCACTGGTATGTAAATTTCTTTTGTGAGCCTGATAAACTTTTTACTATCAACAAGAACTTTACAGTTTAACCAGTCATCTGTGTTTCTGACTGCAACTCTCCTCATTTTCAACGGCGGTATCGTCACATTGTCAACGACGGATAATTTCCCCGAAAATACTGCATTACGTGTATCCGGCGGAACAACTTCTTCAATTTGCAGCTCAGATCTTCCACAGTCAATGATAGCTTGGGATGCTTCACGGAAGTCCCATCCGAGGATGACATTATGACTACATTCTGTTAACACGACAAATTCAAACGGCTGGGTCCTGTTGTAGATGGTTATTCTTGCGACACAAGTTCCTGCTGGATGGACGTACTTTCCATTCGCGACCTTCAGCACAGTTGCCCCCGTATCACAGAATTGTCTTCTTTAGTGTGCGGCGGTAATTATCCGACAGTACAGAAAAAGACGCTCCTGAATCAACAAGTGCCCGGACAGGTTGGCCGTCGATTATGACGTCGATGAGATTTCCCGACATCTTAGCGACTGTCGTCCATGGAGGATTTTCATCTGCGGCGACCTCACCTCCTGAGCGCGGCGGCTAGGGGAACGACTGGTACCTCTGTACGGCGACGGTGAACGGCTGCGGCACGTCGGGGAGCGACTTCGTCTAGGGTACGGTGATGGGCTTCTTCCGATATGTCGACTGAATTCATCAGCAGGTGACTGCCTGGGATAGTACTGTTACGACGGCTGACGTCTTGCGGCAAAATAATCGTCGAATACTCGCCTCCTCTCTCTGCAGTAGCGTACGACATGTCCAGGGCGCCCACAGTGGAAACACAGTGGTGTGTTGTCTTCTGTTCTCCAGACGGCTGTTCTTCTGCGGGGCGTCATAGTTACCGGAGGAGTTGGTTGTGGTCGCGTCGGCCGCTTCATGGGCTGCCGTTTGGCGGCTGCAGCGTAAGTCATAGTAGGGCGACGCCATTCTTCACGTCGGGTGCGATTGACGGGGCAGACAGGAGCTAATGTCTGAAATACCTCTTCCTTAGCGACTTCGGCTCCCTCGTGACTTACAGAGCTCAGATCCATGGCCATAATCTGATGCTCGGTCGGTCTAATAGTCCCGGCTGCCATGCACTGTTGTAATTCTTCTCTCACAATTTGTCGTATGAGAGAAGCGGTCATGCTGGTCTTTAAATGTTCAAATGTAAAGCTTACGGGACTTAACTACGGGGTCATCAGTCCCTAAACTTACAAACTACTTTTGAACTACTTACGAACTAGGACGGCACAAATATCCATGCCCGAGGGGGGATTCGAACCCCCGACAGTAGTGGCCGTGCTGACCGTGACTGGAGCGCCTCAGTCACCTCGGCCACCGCGGCCGGCTGCTGGTCTTCCACAACGGCCATAGGGACTACATTGGGGAGTCGGTCATACTTCTTGCGTCCAACTCTCCTTTGTTGCATCTCTACGCTGGCACCATTTGATGAACTCTTCTGTCGTAACGACGTCTTTTATCAGAAGGGCTTGGTACATGTCTTCTGCAATACCCTTCATTAGGTGCGTGATTTTGTCGGCCTCAGTCATGTTCGGATTGACAGTGTTACACAGGGCCAAAACATTCTGTATGGACGTCTGTGTTGGCTCACCATGTAGTTAGGCCCGGTTCTTCAGTTGTTCTTCCGCCGAGCGGAATTGTCGCTGGCAATCTCCAAACGTCTTCTTAAGTTCCTCCTGGAACGTCTCCCAGTCATTCAGTTTGTCTTCGTTATTCTCAAACCATTGCTGAGCTGTTCCGTCCAGGTAGAAGTAAACGTTGGCCAAGCACATTGTATGTCCTACCTGTTGTACTTAGTGACTCGGTTGAATCCTTTTAACCATTTGTTGGGATCCTGTCCAGCGTCTCCAGAGAACACCGACGGGTGGCTGATGTGCAGCTGCCCTACCGCTGATTTCGTGTCATTGGTTTTTCTGATGATATAGACTTTCGGAAAGATGTACTCGGTATATCCCTTGTATTCCAGTTCTACGTTGCCTAATCGGAGCCACGGTAATGCAGCTGTTGCACAGTGTACCCGGCGCCTCCACCAAACAATGTCGCGTTGAAATGGGAGCAGGCTTGACTTCGAAGGCAACTGAACACAGCACGTATACTGAAAGCACGTTTATTACGAACTCAACATACACGCAGCACTGACTGCCACTCAGGCAGAGTGCTCTGCTATTTATACACAGACAGAATTTACCAGAAATTAGAAGAACAGTAAATATAAGAAACAAGTAGAATTTACAAGTGAACATAAGAAAGATGTAGAACATTCTGGAATTGTTAATTACAAAGAAATAAATTGTTGCCGGTGGGCGGGATTGAACCGACGACCTGCAGCACCGCAGTCAGTGACGCAACGCGCAACGCGGGCAGGCGATGTTCGAGGTCTCTCGCGGCAACATTCTGGTAAATACACTGTTGAAACAATTAGGGCATCTGGTGACATATCATACGCAACACACATATGGTAAAGCATTTTATTCAGATATTGGTTACAATTATGATTTGTGTGTGATACAGTGCGTTATTTTTCTCGCTCAACTCCTTTGGCGTTTACATAGACCGAGGCACTACGGGAGTACCTAAATACTGAAAAAAGTCATTCTCGTTGCTCTGTAACATAGTATGTGATCACCTCGGACGACCAGTACAGTTGCACAACTGCGTGCTGGACAGTATGAGGTCCTCAATTCGCAACTTGAGGGATATTTGGCTATTCTTACATGAGTGCAATCTCCAGCTCCGAAACCATTGTGGGAGGTGCTGGTCTGGCTGCAGTGGTCTGCCAAGTGCATCCCAGACATGTTCAGTCGGGTTACGTCCGGCAAACAAGAGTCCCACTCCATTCGTTCAATTCGCTCAGCGGGAGGTATTTTGTCCACTCGAGGAACTCTGTGGACACGAGAAATATCGTTCGCCAAAAGAAACTGGTCCCCTATGGCACCAGATTAGGGCACAATAAAAGTTCGAAGAGTCTCGTCTCTATATCTCTGAACGACATTTTTCCGCCAATACTGTCTCCTGCCAACACACTTGTCCACAACCGTGACATGATGACGTTTCCTGTACATAAGCAGGATTGTTCCGAGTTCCACATACTCTCCAGATGGTTGTCCTGCTGAACACAACGATCTATGATCAGTACCCGGCGCCATTCGTTACGACTTCATTCCTAATATTCCTTTGCCCAGTTTCTACGGGCCAAACGGTGTCATCGTTTTAATATAACACACAACATATGCCATCGTGCGTAGAGGCCATATTCCCGAAGGAGATATAGGATTGTTAGTGTTAATATTGTGCGTTCTGTTGCTGCCTGGAGCCTGTGTTGCCTGAGTTACATTCAGCCTCCTGAATCCTGCCCCTATGGTCATCTTTAGCTGATGTGGCCCGTAAACGACCTTGGACGTACGTTCTTTTAACGGTTCCTGTTATCGGAAATCGCGTCCAGGTTCTGGGAATTGCACTTTGAGACACTCTAATAACTGTAGCCTTCTCCCTGTGTGTCTGTCGCGGTTCCAACTGTCACATTGCTCTACATGCCAAAGCTTTGGGTAAGTCATGTTGTTGTTGCATTTCACTACCGACTCACTACACTATCTGCACCCTACTGCTTGTGCGTTTGGTAGAGTAAACACAAGTCAATACCAACCCCCTGTGCAGCAGCATTCTGTTATTAGCAATGTTGTTGTCGTTGTCTTCACTCCATAGAACCCACAGAAAGGCTCCAAACCATAAAAGTTCATTCTGCCAGTGACAATACTTCAGAACCTAGATATGTAAACCGATCCCGTAATTGTTATGAGAACTGTAATATCAGAGCTTGGACATGAAAAATATGTATGGAGTTATTTCGCGCCGTAAGAAAATGTTCAAATGTTTGTAGAGCTTAAGGGACTCAACTACGGGGTTATCAGTCCCTAAACTTACAAACTACTTATGAAATAGCTACAACTAAGGACGGCACAAATATCCATGCCCGAGGGGAGATTCGAACCCCCGACCGTAGTGGCCGTGCAGACCGTGACTGAAGCGCCTCAGTCCCCTCGGCCACCGCGGCCGGCGCGCCGTAAGAGATAGGAGCAGCAAGGTCGAGTTGTTTGACAACATAAGCAACGATAGAAGAACAAGAATAAGAGTGTTAGGAACTGCTTTCTTTGTAATAATAAATGGTGAGAATATTCTGCCGTATTCATGACAATTTTAATTATTTTTCCCAAATATGTTTCAGCACATTTTGTGCTATCATATATATATATATATATATATATATATATATATATATATATATATATATATATATTTGCTCTGAAAAATTTTAGTGTACTGTGCAATTGTCTTTTAAGATACATCTAAAATGTTTTTACAGGTTAATTTACTATGAATTTCGCTTAGGCTATCAGACAAATATAACTATTTTAATTTTGCGAAATTAGGCCCAGAAATACGTGTATCACACTTTTTTACATACCTTTACATTAGGCTACGTTTAAAATCACTAAGTAGCCTACTCATATTTGTTGTTGCGGTAGTAGTTATTTACAAACGTCATGTTCAAAGCATAACAAACAGTTTAAATATCTTGCTTTCGAGTTTCCTAGAAACTAAAGAGAAAATAAAGAATCGTAAGTACTAACAGAAATGACGCGTTCCTCGAACCCATAATTCGAAAGCAAGAAATTTAAACTGTTCGTTATGCTTTACAGATGAGAAGCTTTTACCTAAAAACTATTATTTCAATAACAAATAATAAATAGGCTACTAAGTGACTTTATACGTAGGCTAATGTAATGCTGTGTAAAAATTGCGATTCTCTTATTTCAAGGCGTAATTTCACAAAACTAAAATAGTTATATTTGTCTGATAACCTAAGCGAAATTCATAGTGAAAGAACCTGTAAATACATTTTAGATGTATCTTAAAAGACAATTGTACTGTGCACTATAATCTTTCAGAACAAAAGTAAACCATTCCACTAATGATAGTACAAATGTGCTGAAACATGTTTGGGAAATATTAATGAAATTATGTGCCTTGCATACGGCGAAATATCCTCACCATTTGTTTAAGCAAGCACGGAAGAAAAATGAGCAGTGACATCAAAAAGATGATTTTTTGTAATCGATATAAATCAATATAAATGGAACGTGAGACGTGTGTCCGTATATTTTACTTGGTAGCCAAAATTATTCACTGCAGACCAATGGCGGTTATGCAATAGAGTAGCCTTTAGGTTCGCGGTGTGCACAATGGCGTTTTGGTCGCAGTGTGTGGCGGTGGGTGAGTGTGGCAAACAAAAATCCGTAAAATGTAGAGCAATACAACGATCAACAGATGCTCAAAAAGACTCAAAGGCAAGACACTGGGAAACACAGACATACATTAACTAAGCATTAACTAAACTGGAAATACACCAGTGACTCAATATAAACACTGGAAAGACAACTGTAGTGCTTAGGATGAAAATACTGACAACTGGATTTGCAGTTACGTGTCGATAGCTATAAGAGGGTGGATGACATAGTAGTTGAAAGTTGTCAGTTTATACAAAATTCGCACTGAAGAACAGCGGTGACTTTTGACACTATAATAGCAAAGAGGTTATATACAGCGAAACGTGATGCACATTCTTCTGTTGTTTTTCTGCAGCAAGCGTACGAACAAAGAAAAATAAGTGCATATTGCAGTTTGAAAGGCAAAACTACCAAGAAAGATGCCAAAGCATAAGAAAGAAATTTCGCATTCTCGATCCGTTTCTAGAAGACAGAAAACGGCGTTGAAACAGACGATAGAAACTTGAAATTTGTAGATGCTGCTTATCTTACACTGTAGGCACCAGCGATTTATCGATATCCCCATCCCTAAAGGGGTGAAATAGGGGATTAACGGTTTTTTGAAAATACGTTGTTATTAAGGCAATTTTGAAGAAGAAATAAAAACTACGGATTTAGATTTTTGAATGAAATTTTAAAGACACGTGTTTCGATATTATTGGAATTTCAACCGTTAAGCGGCTGAAATAAGGGGGAAATCTTTTAAGAGTGCTACTAAGACTATTTTGATGCTAGAAATGTGAAAATTTAGGTTTATAACCATGGTTATAATTTTAAAAAATCGCACTGACCTGTTCTATGGCCCACTTTAGATTTGTAGTTTTATAAGTTTTTGCAAACATTTTGGACCAAAATAATAATATAAGTAATAAAAAATTAATTAATAAGAGTGTCTCAAACCCTGTTAGGAAAAAAATGTGAACAGAGGGTTTCGAACCATTGACCTCCAGCATCAAAGTCCAACGCATTGCCCACTACGCTACAGGTGAGAGTAACGAGTTGCGTTCACTCATCTTATTCTATTGATAGTCGTTGTTTGCTGACGCTAATACGGCATTTGTAGACACTAGATTATCATTTATCGTACGAAGGACGACGTGTTTTTGTTAACTCTTCAGTGCGCCATTGTTTTGAAATGACAACGTGTAAGTTACAATAAGAAGATCATCAAATACGCAACGCAAGATGGCGTATGCCACAGACAGTTCTGGTGGGGAATATCACGTGACATCTGCGAACGGCTGGTTTTCGTTAATTTAATGAAAGGTGTCAAAACTCCGTTATTTTTGCAAATATCTGTCGAACGATACGAGATACGAAAAAAAAAAAAAAAAAAACCATAATAGAGTGAAGTTGTACAGAATTTTCCCCTCTACCAATTAGGTTATTCAATTTTCGTGTCAGATGAACGGTTCGTTTGCAGTTAAAATTATATTACAAACGGCTTTTTTTGGTATTACTGCCGTATGTTTTGTCCGAAAAATTTTAAAAAGGGAGGTTCTGGTGTCTGGCGGCCTACTATTATGTGTGCAAAATTTGGTGCTGATCGGTTGTAAGGTTTGTCTTAAAAACAGGGAACACGTTAGGGACAGACAGACGGACAGACGGACATACATACATCCCGAAATTGCCGTTATTTTTGCAAATATCTCTGGAACGATACCAGATATGAAAAAAAAAAAAAAAAAAAACATAAGAGAGCAAAGTTGTAGAGAATTTTCTCCTCTACAAATCCAGTTATTCAATTTTCGTGTCAGATGCATGGTTAGGCCGTTATTTTCATTTAAATTTCGAGCTGTCAAAAGACGATCGCAAAGTCCCACTTTTTGTGTTACTATCGTAACCTAAAGTGGGCCAAAAATGCGTTTCGGGATGTTTTGAATTATGCGAACAATGGTGCAATAGGGAGTGGCAAGTCGTATCAAAATACTTGATTAGGAATGCATTTTAAAGCTAAATCTATGAAAATTTATATCTAGAAGTAGAAACAACCAATGCAGACCATCCAGTCTACGCGTGCGAAGCAGTGGGAATTTAGCTAGTAATAACTAAACTTTTTAAAAAATGGAATAATCCCCATTCCAAAGAAAACAGGCGCAGACAGGTGTGAAAATTACAGAACCATCAGTTTAATAAGTCACGGTTGCAAAATATTAACACGAATTATTTACAGAAGGATGAAAAAGCTGGTAGAAACCGACCTCGGGGAGGATCAGTTTGGGTTCAGGAGAAATGTAGGAACACGGGAGGCAATACTCCCTTTACGGCTTATCCTAGAAGATAGATTAAGGAAAGGCAAACCTACATATCTAGCCTTTGTAGATTTGGAAAAGGCTTTTGACAATGTTGATTGGAATAAACTCTTTCAAGTTCTGAAGCAAGCAGGAGTAAAATATAGGGAGCGCAAGGCTATTTACAACTTGTACAAAAACCAGACAGCAGTTGTTAGAGTTGAAGGGTATGAAAGGGATGCAGAGGTTGGGAAGGGAGTAAGACAGGGTTGTCGCCTTTCTCCAATGTTATTCAATTTGTACATTGAGCAAGCTATAAAGGAAAGCAAGGAGAAATTTGGAGAAGGAATTAAAGTTCAGGGGGAAGAATTAAAAACATTGCGTTTTGCCGACGACATAGTAATACAGTCAGAGACAGCAAAGGACCTGGAAGAGCAGTTCAATGGAATCGACAGTGTGCTGAGAGGTGCATATAAGATGAACATTAACAAGAGTAAAACAAGGGTAATGGAGTGCAGTCTGAGAAAATCAGGTGATGCTGAAGGAATTAGATTAGGTAAGGAAAGAATAAAGGAGGTAGATGAGTTTTGTTACTTGGGCAGTAAAATAACAAATGATGGTCGCAGTACAGAGGATATAAAATGCAGAATGGCAATGGGTAGAAAAGCGTTCTTGAAAAAGAGAAATTTGTTAACCTCGAATATTGATTTAAGCCTAAGGAAGTCCTTTCTGAAGGCATTTGTGTGGAGTGTTGCTTTGTAGGGGACTGAAACATGGACAATAAACAGTGCGGACTGGAAGAGGATAGAGGCTTTTGAAATGTGGTGCTATCGAAGATTGCTGAAGATTAGGTGGGTGGATCGCATAACTAATGTGGAGGTACTGAACAGAATTGGGGAGGAAAGGAATTTCTGGCATATCTTGACTAAAAGAAGGGACAGATGGGTAGGGCACTTTCTTAGACCTCAAGGAATTGTGAATTTAGCGTTGGAGGGAAGTGTGTGGGATAAAAACCGCAGAGGAAGACCAAGAGATAGATACAGTAAGCAGATTCAGACAGATGTAGGTTGCCGTTCTTATATGGAGTCAAAGAAGCTTGTCCAGGATAGGGTATTGTGGAGAGCTGCATCAAACCAGTCTCCAGACTGAAGATCACAACAATTAAACTTTGGTTATTTATTATTCTTCTGGGTCCGTGCAGTTGTAATGGTGACGAGTGTATGTGGAGGAATCTCTGTGGGAAACGTGCAGCAGTTGTGACGAGGCGAAAGGTGGTCGTGGTATCTGTGGGAGTTCCGCGCGCACTCGTCAAGCCGCAGTGAGTGGCTCTGAAGTGTGTCAGCGTACTGTAACGCCGCTGCCGGCGGCCATCTGCAAGTCATGACGCGTCCAGGCGCCGCAGTCATTGCCAAGGCCAGCCGGTCAGTTCCTGCGAACGCCCGCTTCCAGGGAAGCCGGAACGCAAGCACAGTGCCTTATGTCACCGGCCGAGGCGCGCGAGCAAACAGCGGAACAGCGGCCAGTGTCTGAGCTCCCAGAGCTCGGCCGTGAACTTTGCCTCTGGTAAAGGCTTAAAAACAGCAAAGCAAGCGATTATAATCGACTGTACACGGCCTCTGTTCGACAGTTTCCATTCACTGAATACTTTTTACATGCAGTGTTCTGGACAGCCGACGTGTATATTCAGTAGCCCGAATGATCTTATTATCGGTTGAGCAGCAGCTGGTCGTTCCTGGCACACGTGTAAGCCTCAAGGTAACAGACACCAGCTGACACTAAAGGAATAAAAGACGCCTGCCAGTGGGCAAATTGAATATTATTGCCAGAACGGGACTCGAACCCGTTCTCCTGCTTACTAGGAAATTGTGCTGACAGGAGGACAAGAGTAGCAACAATGTCGTGTACAACAAATCGGAAACTAAATAGGGGACAGTCAAAGAGAAACGAGGTTCTTTGGACTTCTGCCAGACATGAGTAGAAGTTCAATTTGTTGAATAGGCAGCTAAAAGACTTAATTTATATTCATCATGACACTGAGCAGAGCAACCATAATGTGGTAACAACATATATATATATATATATATATATATAATGAAAGAATTCGGTAGAAAGTTTGCTGAAGCTGTGGCTTAGTTCTCACAGGGCCAATGTCAAAAATCTTCTGAATATTTTCTGTAATTTTCTGAAAAATATTAACAGTATATTTGCGGCTCACATCTTAAAATCCCAGTATCTCTCATCCTATCTGGCTTAGACATTGGCCGCTTTAACATTATGAAGACCACGTGAAACTATGGTCTACACCAATAAAACCAGTTTTGATAAATACTGACTTTGGCCCTTTTAGAACCAAGCCATAGATTAAGATTAACATAGTCATCTAGTAATTGTGTAAGCAAAATTTCCCTCGTTACATGGGGAAGTATTTTGTAGTCGGTCCTGAAGGTGTAATTTATTCTAATCTTCTTGCAATACTGAACCTCCCAATACCAGTGTTGCATATTAATAGGTATGAATGTGAAGTGAATTATCACTTTTTTCCAAAGCTTTTGTTATTCTTTTTTCTACAGTGATTAGCTGAAGTTATTATCTATTTCATAATGCAGAAGATTATTTCGCAAATATTAATTAGTTCATGCCAGAGACATATTGTTGTAGGTCATATATTATGTTAATTAGTATCTCTGATAAACCAGTTAAATTAATTTCTCGTAATATTAATATTATGTTTCACATGTGATGTTGGGAAACTTGTCCCCTCATTAGGTTCTGTATATTACCGTTTATTATAAAGTAATTGTTTGAAAACCTAATTAGATATATTTGGATGTAAGACATTATTAATTTATCAGAGATTTGCATATCAATTTACTCAGTATTATTTCCGCTACCTTTTACTATAGCCAGTTGTATGTCATTGTTTACTTTTCCATTATAATTAATGTGCATAATTATAAGTATGTAATCTTTCAGTGTTATTGTTTGGATGATACAAATAGGATGCTTTCACACCATGTAAATTAGTATTGTTTCATCCTTGATATGAGACACAAATCACGTCAGTTTCGAGTATTGTTTTGAGTCGTGTAACCTGATGTACCTGAGACACAACCCATGTCACTTTAAACTTTAAATTTGAACAATTCTGTAAAAGTTCTGTGATGTTAGGTGTGTAGAAAGTGTATCTACAGTGATTAATCCTCCATATTTGTACTACATTCAAATGTACACCTTGGACTTAGGTTTTCCTCACAAAAACTGTGCAAATTTGTGTTATTGATGTGTGGAATGTGTGTACTGGATTGTAGTGATTGTAATTAATGAGACTTGTATGCTGGCGATAAATGGGGACAATGGGGCACTAATGAATCATTAAAGTATCAATGAACTGCAGTCTACATGTCGCCTACATTATTTATAGTGGATTAGTTTTACCACATGAAATTTCAGCTAGCCGCTACCGATAGCTCCAATCTACGAGTAATGTAGGAAGCAACAAACTTACGACCCAGTACGTTATATTTGATGCCCCGAGTGAGGACTTATCATTAGTTACTGTATGAGTGTAAAACTCACGACCCAGTGTGGGAAAATGTGTATATGCAAATCCATGTCAAGTGGTAGCCAACTGAGGAAGGAGCAACGACGACACTATTACGGAAAATCAGCCAATCATCATTCTGAGATAGCTGCTAAACAGATGGGAGAAATTCTGCCATGGCCTTTGAAATTGCAGTAGCAGCTGTCTCTGGCCGTCGTGTTGAAGAGCAGAGCTATTCAACGCCTCACCGCCAAGGAAACATAGTATTTCTAATGTAAAATTCTTAAAAATCAACCATGAATGATAAATGTGAAAAAATTAATTTGTTGGTGGATGATGGGTGGCATGAAGCAAATTTTAATGACGTAAAGAAAGAAGTTTGATAAAATGGGCAGAATTGGTGAAGAATCACACACCATAGGAGACAGTAGTTATAAATCTGAAATAGATCAATCTTTGCACAGTCAGTGTAATGTGAGTGGAATGATGGATGGGGAAGCAAAAGCTTCATCCACTGTGATAGGTAATATAGCTGGACCAGTTGGTGATTGTTATGTGAAGTCAGTATTAGATGCAGCTCATGGTTGGGTAAAGTTATTATTTAAAAAAGTGGATGAATGCCATCATGAGAGTAACCAGGTACCGAATGAATACTACAATGGCAGAAAACTGAAGTGGAAGCTATTTGCAAAAATGAAATAAAAACTTTACCTGGAAATATCAAAGTGAAATAAACTGAAATAAATGAGTTATGTGTAACTAATGATAACAGAAATACCTTATGTAAAGAAGAGTGGAAACTGTTGCTAGTTCTGGTGATAACATGTTACAGTCTATCAGAAATTCTTGTACAGCGAACGAAGAAAAACTTGAAAATCAAATTGATCATGTAAAAACTGAATTGGAAACTAGACTGGACAATGTAGAGGATACAGGAAAGGAAAAAAATGAGGATGTGGATTATAAATTTGTATAAATTGAGCAGGAAGTGAAAAATGTAGATGTCAACATTCGTGCACTTACTGGGGATAGCAATGTTTATGTTATTAAATGTAAAGCTTTAATTACTTTGAACCTAATACACTCATTAAGAGAACATGAAGATCCTAAGTATCTGGTATTATGGTAAAATATTGAACATATAGGTATGATAAATAGTTTGTTTTAAGTAAGTGATAGTGTTGAGAGTTCATGAACCTGTAGTTGTGAGAGTAGTCACGAATCTAGTGATGAGAAGGGGTTGAGGTAAATGAATATATATTTTAATGAAGACAAAAAAGGTAGTTAATAAGACAAAAATGGAAAGAATTAGTTAGCAGGAAGAGAATGCAGAGTTAGAGCTAGAAAATAGTAGCTAAATGGAAGCAGACCATAATGTGTGTCACTTAACTATAGTTTCAAATGATTTGTCTTAAATGAATGATAGCTTATCCAGGGAGAATATTAATGGAGATCTGTTGTATGAAGAAGAGGTAGTAATAAGTACTGATAAGGTGTGGCGTCGAATAGTGTGCAGGGTGTACCTGTAAAATGCTTGCTAGGCAGTAATAGTGATCTTAACGGTATTCCTCGGACTTTGTTTGAATCATTTAAGGATACAGATAGAATAATGATAATGATGTTTCTGGAAAAGGATTATTTGTACTAATGATAAGTCATCCAAGAGTGTGAAACAGGAAGTACTCGTATGAGTGAAGTTAGCTGGATTGTAATTTCTTAGTGGTGGCAGATCTTAGTATTAACTTGATTCTTGGAACACCATTTTTATGTTAAATGATGTCTAAATATTGATTTTGTTAGTGGTAAGTTTAATTAAGTAGGTAGTTCTCTGATGAATACATTATTTTGCGAGTAATGCCTTCCCTCAACTGGGGGATTCTATTCTGCATTTCTTAGGTCACTCCACTCTTTTTTCTGCAATCCTATCAGTAGTTTGTAAGTTAGTTAATTTTCTCCTACTATATTTTGTTTAGTCTAGTTAGATGTAATAGTGTAATTGTAGGTAACCATAATGTAATTGTAGAAAACCATAGTGTTATTGTAAGTGACCATAGTTTAGTGTATATTTTTTAATGTTTGTGTGATTCCAGTACCATCTGCCTGAACTATGTATTTTTTGTACAGCATATATGTAGCAGTAACAAGAGATTACACCTAAATTTAGTGCAATGAAGGTTAAATTTGGTATTCACTAAGATGAAGTCTGTGTGCTACACTTTGTTACCAAGCGAGTTGAGAGCTAGCTCTCTATAGCTATGTGAGGAATTTGTATCTGTGGCCATGAATTTGAAGCAAGGTGATAACGGAAAATGCAGATCTGAAATTTATATGGTTCTGTCTATGTTGAGGTAATGAAAGTAAAAGCTCGTGAGTCACTGTGGACTAGGGTTCTGAGATTTTTTTTATAAAGGTGAATATATTTGTTGTGGCTTGGCCATGATTTTCATATTTTCTTTGATAGGATATTGGAATGAATATTAAGGGAGTATGAGGTATTATGAGTAATAAGTTAATGGAATATTATGATGATATAAAGTGTGTGATAGGATGATGAATGTTAATTGATAAGAGGAAGAATATTGATGAGATATGATAAAGGGTATTTATTTATTAGGTGAAATGAAGTAATAGTAATGAGTAGCTAAGGCCAATGGTAAAGGAGCCTGACTTTACTATTGCAGTTTTTCTATGGATTCCATCTGACAGACAACTAGGTAAAATATGTGAGTTTGGAAGTAAGCGATTTTAGACAAATGTATATATATATGTCATCTTGGGCCTTTCCAACTGATTTTGTGTAAGATTTTTTTGCAAATTTCCAGTGTGCCACTAGTTTGAGAATCTACCATCTATTTATTTGATATTTTGATCATTTATTTGCCATCTGTAAGTAGAAGTGGAGGTCATATTTTTTTGGTTCATATGGTGTCTGTAGAAGTGTATTTGATTATCTTGCCACTCTACTGTGAGAGGATAAAATGATTTTGGTGTTGAAAATAAAAATTTGCTTTTTAAAGTTTTTGAATAATGCTTCCTCCTTTTATCACAGATTTGCATATCAATTTACTCAGTATTATTTCCACTACCTTTTACTATAGCCAGTTGTATGTAATTGTTTACTTTTCCATTATAATTTATTTAATGTACATAATGAACAATATGTAATTTTCAGTGTCATTGTTTGGATGACACAAATAGGATGCTTTCGTGCCATGTAAATGAGTATTGTTTCATTCTTGATCTGAGGCACGATTCACGTTAGTTTAGTGTATTGAGTTGTGTAATGTGATTTACCTGAGATACTACCCATGTCACTCTGAACTTTAATTTTGAACTATTCTGTAAAAGTTCTTCAATGTTAACCATGTAGAAAGTGTATCTACAGTGATTAATCCTTCATATTTGTGCCATATTCAAATGTACACCTCAGACTTTAGTATTCCACCCACAAACAGTGTAAATTTGTCTTATTGACACTTGAAATGTACGTGTCATGTTGTAGTCATTGCAATTAATGAGGCTTGTATGCTGGCCTTAAATTGGGACAATCATTAAACTATCAAAGAACTGCAATTCTATGTTTCACCAACATCATTTATAGTGGATGAGTCTTAGCCCATAAATTTCAGGCAGCCACTATCGTGAGCTCCGATCTTTGAGAACTGCAGGAAGCAACATACTTACGACCTGGTACTTTACAGAGGGAGCTGTTTTACAGTTATATGTTCATTCGCTGGTCGAATAACTGATCCTTCAGAAATCTTACAAGACAACGAAGCCGGCCGCGGTGGCCGAGGTGGCTGAGGCGCTCCAGTCACGGTCAGCATGGCCACTACGGTCGGGGGTTCGAATCCCCCCTCGGGCATGAATATTTGTGCCGTCCTAGTTCGTAAGTAGTTCATAAGTAATTTGTAAGTTTAGGGACTGATGACCCCGTAGTTAAGTCCCATAAACTTAACAAACAGTTGAACTTTTTTTTTTTGAAGACAACAAAACTATTGTGTGCTACATATTGATTGACATAACGATGAATCACCAAAAGTTTTTTCCCTCATTTATTATAAATGACTTTAATAAATTTAAATTCTTTAGGGCAGTTATTGATATTTTCTGTAAACCATTACTGGGATCATTGATTGAGATAGGTACAAGAAAATGACCACACCAAGTTAACTGGAGCTTAATTTCAGTACCCTATTAAAAGCTCTCAAGTGATCAAGGGGTAGGAAACTAATTTGGAACAGAGTTTTCAAGTGTTCAACGCCTGAATGGGCAGGGTTTTGAACAAATAACATTCTTCAGTTAAGGCTAAAAGTGGCAGGGATGTGTTAGTGGTTTCTTTTACTTTATTTTATTCTAACTATAAAAAGACAGTTACTGGGGTGATAGACCAGAAATCACTAGACAGCTTCATAAGTTGTTGTATATGGCTAATTGTATCATATTTTTTTCTAATAAAGGGTCAAGTATTTGCTTGATGAGAGAAAAATCAAAGTTAGTAATTACTTAGAATCCGCAGGTGATTCACTTTTATAAATAATAATATGCTATAAATTATGTAAAAATATATTATTGAAGAGTTGCCTAAAGTTTTCTCTTAAAGAAATGTCTCTAAAAAGTTTTACCTTATGGTTTTAGCCATGTTAGGATTTTTGTACACAAAATAAAAAGGATAATTATATAGGATGAAAAACAACATTAATAAAATTTAAGTCTCCATATATTTATTATTTATTTATAAATTAAAAAAAAGAAACTGAAGAATTAATCTTAGATTTTTGTATGGATAAAACAAAGTTTACATCAGTATATATAACGAATCTCTGACAAAATAAAAAGGTAAACATAATAGTAATATAATAGGCTTCTAGTTGATAATATTCAAATGATTAGTGCAATTGGGAATTAAAAAAAAGACCAGACCTGAAAAATACTAATGTACCTAAAATAACTAAAAAACAAGGAGGTATATATGTATATCATATTAATCTAATTTAGGGAGATTAATAGTATTTTACCAAAGGGCTATAGCTGTAAATGCCTATAAATAAAAATAATAAAATCCTCAAAGATGGAGGGAAGATACAATAGGTTAGGTTGGGCTGGGATAGGAGGACTAAACTGCTGATGTTATCAGCCCATGATGGAGAGGGGAAAGAGTGAGAATAGGAAAGGAGGGGAGAGGAAAAGGAAATGCAGTCTGTGAAGTAAAGAAGGAAGGAAGACTACTTTAGCTCAGGGCCCATTGCTCACCATGCATGTACTCACGAAAGAACTGTGAGGCCCCTGGTGCGATACAATAGGTTACGCTTTGATGGCACACAGATGGAAATTTACCCTTTGTTATTAAAGGTGTTGGTCCTGGTTTGGTTATTGTAAAATTGCAAACGAACCTAGACGTTTTATCTGGGACGAGTTTAGTCTGTGTGCTGTATTTTAGCACCGTTATGAAAGGATTAATAATAGTAAACACCTTTTATCAATTTTTTGGGACAGATCTGAAGCGTAATTTTAGAGAAGGCAGTTACAAACAGATGTAATGCAAACTCTTTGTATTCTGTGTTATAGAAGCAGGTACTATGGACCAAACCGACAACAAATTGTCCAATAAACATGGACTTTAAAATGCACAAATTAAGAGCTTTGAGGTCATTTTGGATGGTATTAAGATGTCTCTTCTGCTGGTCAAGAGGTCATAGCTCTTGATATGTGCGAGTTTGTTACACATTTATTCTTGTTTGCATAGGCTCCCGTGACCTTTGCCACTGTCAATAAAATCCGCATTGACAATTTACAAAATTGCCGACGTTTCGGCCAATATTTCAAGTGATGTTTGTCTGTGTGTGTTTCTGACACTCCGAGTTAGAAATACATCTTGAGTAAGGCCACTTGCAATAGTGGGTAAAACATTAGGCAATATTATTTAGAGACAATGCGGTGATTGTTCTTGAAAAATTTCTGTGGCATTTCCAACTTTTGGTCCATTTCACTTCTTCCTTAAATATGGAGCTTCCAGTAGATGAGGTGTAAAAGGTAATGAGGTTACCATAGCGTCAATGAATGACATTTCCCGTCATGAATTCCGTACCAAAATGTTATGTACTCATACCCCTCCAAAGTCCTTGACGTTAGTAAAAGGTACTTCTGTGTATGATGTGTCTGTTCTTTTGTACTATTCTGTCGGATATGCGGATATGTTGACAATGTAGGTGTAATGAGAGATGTGCTAGGGTTGTCCATGCAGTTGTAATGTCCAAAGTGTCCAGATGGCGTAGTATTCAGCGTACCTGACTAATCAGCAGTGAGCTCTGGTTCGAATCCCATTCCGGTACAAGTTTTTAACTTGTAATTCAAGGTCTGACACTATACACTTCCATCCACCGCTTAACTGACGATTCAGTGATGTCTCAAAATGTGCCCCACCAATGGATCGCTTCTTGTTCTCAGGATATGCCTTATATTTCTTTTCCATCAATTTCATTTTATTTGATTATTTCCTCTTGAAAAGATTGTTTATAATACCATGTTTTTGTATTGTATATTTTTTGAATGTGTAATAAAGAAGTCATGTTCTCATTTTACTCCTTACTAACTATGAAATCAACCCACCAAATCTTCAGCATTCGTTTGTAGCAAAACATTTCTTCTATCATATTTTATCTGAACTTCCTACCATCCACGTTTCACTCATATACAATGCTACACTCCATGCAAATGCTTTCAAATAGACTTCCTAACAACTGAATAAATATTCGATGTAAATAAATTTCCTTTCTTCAGAAATGCTTTTCTTCCAACAGGCAGTCTGCATTTTATATCTTTTTTACTTCGTCCATCTAATGTTACTTTCCTATTCAAATAACAAAACTCATCTACTACAATTGCCTCATTACATATTACAGATTGACTAAATCTGGTTACTCGATTCACAGTTACTGCGCGAATTTCATGCCCTTCGACTATTACTACTGATGTCTGGTTTTTGTACAAGTTGAATATAAGTTTTTGTTGTCTCTGATGCAATTCCTAAACATGTTCAAATGTTTGTGGGGGCTATGGGGCTTAACTACGGGGTCATCAGTCCCTAAACTTACAAACTACTTATGAACTAGCTTATACTAAAGACGACACAAACATCCTTGCCCGAGGGGGGATTCGAACCCCCGACCGCAGCGGCCATGCAGACCATGACTTTCACGCCGCAGACCGCTCGATCACCATGGCCTGCTGATGCCATGCCTATCCCCATTGACTTCATCCCATACACCACTGCCATCTGTCACGTTTCTGAACACCAGACAAAGATAGGGGAGACGTGAGTAACGCGCGCGTAACAAATGGCGTGACATACGAATTTGGAAGAGTGTCTTCCAACCAACATTGTCATAAGCTTTCTCCTAGTCTACACAATACAGAAAACATAGTTTGCATTTCCCTAACCTATCTTCTAAGAGAAGTCGTAATCTCACTATTGCCTCTACATATCCATGTCTTAGAACATATAGTAAAGATCGTCTAAAGTAGTGAGGAAATAAGCGCACATGGACATGCACGACTCATGGCAATTTGCGACTGTTCGGTTAGTCATCCGTTAAGGCGACCAGTGGCCCTAATTCTGAGACCCAGCTTGGAATCCCGACCGGGCACAAATGTTCGCTTGTCTCAGTGGCCTGGTGCAACTAGTCACTGCATTCCATCCTTTGCCTTTCTCTCATTAATAATGCATTCCCACTCCCTTCACAGAAATCACAAAAAATCTGATGCTGTATACGCTCCACACGTGTCTCAGGTCCTTGCAGTGCCCTGACGACCATCACAAATCGCAAGAGGCAGGGATGTGTCACCTGTCAGACGCCTGTGCATAGTCTCCAAAGAGGCTGTATCCTCCCCATGGAATTGCTGCAGTAGGGCGTTCTGTTTCCCTACCGGTAAGTTTGGTAACTGTTGGGTAATGTAATATTTCCATAATTGCTCATCCTACCTCTTTTCTTCCTGATTCAACTCTAAAACCTGTAGTTTCCATGGGTAAACTGAGTGGTAACATCTCTAACAAAGCTGTTTTAGCTAGGTCCAGCAGAATGGCCAATTTCATACTTGTACCTTAGGCATGATCATTAACATAACTAACGCATACAATTATCCAAACAATAACTTATCACATTATACACACACACTATCCCAACACTATACATATTTAATTCGACTGGAATGTCAACCACAATACATTTTCATATACTACACAATTCTTAAAACATCATATATCCAGCAAAAGCTAATATCTCATTACAACTGTTATATACTCATGATAACTAATCACTCTCTCTCTCTCTCTCTCTCTCTCTCTCTCTCTCTCTCTCTCTCTCTCTCTCTCTTTCACACACACACACCAGCAATATAGTAAACACAAGAAAATATGTAAATAAACAAGATATAAATGTGTACCTCAAATCAAACTGAAATCATATTGCAAACATAAGAAGCAATTACACTATATACACTTAGTAATATACCACGCCATCTAATTGCACACACAAATCATATTTATCTGTTTTTAAATTAACAGAATACCTAATTACATTGGGTAAACTAGAAATTTCCCTTTGGTGAAGTCAGAAAACAGATCTTGTTTACAGGATAGTTCAAAAATAATTTAGAAGCACACAACACAACAGACTGAAACCACAAAAAGAAATCTCAAATATTTAATTTATAAAAATAATTCTTGTAATTTTTATTTAATATTTTTCCTCTTGAAAGAATATTTTTATAATATTGTAATTTTTTGACCTTGTAATTTTGTGTAATAATGATGGGTACTCAGAATAATATTCCCTACTTAGATACAGAAAGACAAAAAATAGACAACTTATTCAAGAACATCAAATCACAATATCTTTCTTCACTAACAACAAACTAGGATACTAGGTAAGATAAATAAATTACAATGTAACAGCTGCCCAGCATTTTATGTAGGCAAAACAAACTGGAAGAACTTTCCACACATATTACTAAGAAAACACTGATGCTTTCAGTTTTAATCATTTTGACGAATCCACAATTGCTAACTATCTATACCTTAATAAACTCAAACTAATTGACATCGACAGTAATATAACAATACTCCATAACAAATAAATGGAAAGAAACTTGATTTACTTGAACAATTAGAAATACTGTTACATAAAGAAAAATATATTGAAAACAAGGTAAATGAACAAACAGAATTTAGCAGCCTCAGTTTTTTTTTCAGTAATTTAAAAAGTTTATTTTTCCTGGTAATACAAATACAATTTACAAACCAATTGCCAACCTCCAACGATAATTAATGTTTCCATGAAGTTCTTAGAAAGTAATAGCAATTTATAAATTTAAATATAGAAAATTTTCAAAATCTTTTTATATAAATAAAGCACAAACATATTTGTGTATATGAAATTATACACCTTTATTTGTATGGAGCTTCTTATTAATATAGAAGTGAAACATTTTCATAGCTGCAACTCTTTGAGTTGTTGTTATTCCAAAATGTGCTTCAAGATGGGAAATGTTTGTGTTGATTATTATATGTACCTATAAATGTGCTCCAGGGCAGACAATTACCAAATTGCACCAGACTTGTTTGGCCACCATGTTTTCCATATTGTTACAACCTATGTTTTGATCATGACAGGTCCAAACATTTAAAAATATGTAAAATATCATATAGGCACCTGTTGATGAGCCCCCAGGGCTCTAAATGCATTGTGTACCAATGAAACACAATTTTGTGACTGAAGGCTAGTTCGTTTTATTGTACTGAAGTAAATCAGTCATGGATGTGTCACGGACAATAATGGACAAAATAAAATAAAAATGTGTTTTATGAATTATTTGTCAAGAATTCTTGATCTTATATGATAAAGGCTCAACTAGTACAGATGCTGGGCTAAAGCTAGGAGTCCTCAAAACTACTTAGGCCAAACAACCAATCTAATTACCTATAATTTCATGAACTGTTAAGTTGACCCTTCTAGCACAATATTCTGCATAGAACCTTCCCAGCGAACCATATGTTTGGTACTGCTGGGGAAGTTCCGGAAAACAACAAACCAGAAGTATAGGTGCAACTCTTCATAGGTAGGCAGATCTTACATAGTGCCATGAGCAGGATACAACCGTTATCTATTTCAATGTTTGACATTCTTCAGGATAAAAAAAAAAAAAAATCTTGTTGGCGATAAGTTGGTGCGACATAATAGTACAGAATGGCTGATGTTGGCCTGGTTGATGGAGGAAATGCCATTTGCCGGCCGCGGTGGCCGAGGAGACTGAGGCACTCTAGTCACGGTCTGCATGGCCACTATGGTCGGGGGTTCGAATCCCCCCTCGGGCATGGATATTTGTGCCATCCTTAGTCTTAGTTAGTTCATAAGTAGTTTCTAAGTTTAGGGATTGATAGCCCTGTAGTTAAGTCCCATAGACTATACAAACATTTTTGATGGAGGAAAATATGGCGCAGTAGTACGTGGATGGACAGCAGAACGGCATTGACCATGCAACTGTGTGACACGTTAACGAGGAGTATGCTAGTTGTTTTTCAGTGCAAACCTATTTACTTATTTTTGAGACATTTAGCACTTTAATAGTGGCAATTAGAAAATTGAGCACGGAAATTTCAATACAAAAAATTGAAGGTATAACGCTTTAGGTATTGTACCAATCAGACGTTTCCTTTGGACGAAAACTTTCAACTAGAGGTTTTCCTTCAACACTGTGAACAGTTTTCACAAACAGTGAGTGAAGATTTAAAAAGTATGCTTATCAATATATTTCTGGAAGACGAACCATTATCTTTCATGGACCAAATTGATTACATGACACTGACTTTCAGTGAATTTGAAACTTAGTATTTTTTTTTTTTTTTTAATAAATTTTGGTCTGCAGCTGAACAAGTTCGGATGAAAAGTGAGTGTATAAAGTCATAGGGGCTTGAAGGAATTTTTCATGGAACAATTAAAAAGAATAGCACATCTGAGCAAACCTTTTGATGAGATACTCCAAATCGATGCATTTAAGAGGAGTTTACATACAAGAAAACAATGGAGTTTAGTATTCACCAGACGATTTCAATGACCAATTTTTGCAATATGTTTACCATCGGAAAAGGGTGATAGCCTATGGCATACAAAATTGGAGATGTGGTAACAATATCCAAAGAAAACCACAGGTAAATCAGAATGCAAATCAGAGATTCAGGCTAACATTTAACCTAATTTTTCAAAACAAAAATCATTTTCAAAACAGAGCGGTTGGAAACAAGTTTAGGCTGAACTTTGGCAGGAGATCGCAGAACTTTGACAGGAGACCTAGTAGAGAAATCTAGCACTTTCAAGGAGACACTAGAAATTTTGAAAACAGAAACTTTTAAAATAGAAATACACAATGGGAGAATGGTAATCAACAACAATGGTGGAACTTTCTACCTTCCAACTCTAAAGTAAATGAGATAAACTAAGTAATTCTCGATTAGAGGTCCTTAATGCGAGAGATCCTACAGATGAAAAGGTAGGGGCAGTGATACAAAACAACAGACAAAAACAGGTAAGATGTTGAAAGTTAATACATTTGTTGTGGATTAAAATTTTTTTAAGAGGTGTAAACGCCTATCCGTGCAATTACAACTGTACCTAATGTCCCAGATTGGATGGGAAAGGCATCACTATGAAGAATTAATCCAATAAGTGTTGAGGAAGTTACAACAAAAGCATTGCTCGAGTGTTACTTTCTGCACCTACATCTACATATATACTCCGCAATCCACCCAAATGTTCATGGCAGAGAGTACCTAGTACCACTACCAGTGACTTACTTTCCTGTTCCACTCTCTTATAGAATGAGGTGAAAAACGAATACTTGTATGGCATCCGTAAGACCCGTAATCTCTCTGAACTTATCTTTATGGCCTTTACGCAAAATGTAGGTTGGGGGCAGTAGAATACTTCTTCAGTCGCTTCAAATTCCCGATTCTAAATATCGTCAACAGAGTTTCTCGGAAAAAACGTTGCCTCCCCTCCATCGACGCTCAGATGCGTTCCCGAATCATTTCAGTAACTCTCGCGCATTGATCGTACCTATCACTAACAAACCTAGCGTTCTGGCTCTGAATTGCTTCTATATCTTCTTTTAAACCAATATGGTTGGGATCCCACACTTGAGGAATACTCGAGTTCGTACAAGCGTTTTATTTGCGCTCTCCTTTACAGATGAAGCATATCTTCCCGAAATCCTTCCAATAAACGGAAGTCTATCTTCCGACTTCCCCATGATTGTCCTTATATGCTCATTGCATTTCATATTTCTGTGCAGATTTACGCCTAGATATTTAATTGAAACGACTCTATCAAGCAGCACGCTACTAATGCTGTATTCAAACATTACAGTTTTGTTTCTCCTACTCATCTGCATTTAGAGCTAACTGTCATTCATCACACCACGTAGAAATTTGGTCCAAGTTCTTTGTAGAACATCGATCCGTCATCTGTTCAGAAAATTTAGAAAAATATATTTTAATTTTAAAAAATGCGGGATATAAAGTCAGGAAAGGATAAATTTAGGAACATAAAAGTTGTAATACGGTCGCCACCTCACCGTGTGAGCAAAAGGAATTGAGAAAATCTTATTGTTTGGAAGAATTAATTAGCTATTAATTTGGTAACTGGATGGGCACACAATTAAAACTATCCGGGCCATGCATCAAAGCACAAGAGACCAACAATACATAATGATTAAGAAATGAAATTTGTGAGCTCGATTACGTTGAATGCTTTGCAACAAGGCATAATTAACAGCAATGAAATGTTATTAATTTGTAGGAAATGTATTTCCCACCATAATACTCATCATTCAGCGTATAACATAGGCAAGATCGGTATTGATTGTCATTAAAACGCAATAATTGTTCTAATAGAAAAACACATATAATTTCACAACCAAACAGATTCGTTTCTATGGCAAATACCATCAGAAAATTTGTTTGCCAAATATTAACGGAGTAATTTTTGTTCGATAAAAATATTTCTTTTTCTATTGAACAGAACACTGTGATTAAAAACCATTCAATTTAATTCATCATCTGTGACTATTCTTCTTAAGCAGTCACTTATATCATCAGCTAATAGAAACTCATAATAATTAATAACACAGGAAAGTTGTCGAAAGCTTGTTTTCTGATACAATGAAAAATGATTTTGCCAGTAATTAATTGCTGATACTTGAGTTAGCTTAAGTAATTTTCTTGAACAATAGTTATTGATTCATTATGAAACATACATTCCCTACTTTCAAATACAGACAGCAAATAAAATGAAACTACTACGCCTTCACTGGCAAAGCTGATAGTTTCTGATTAGCCTCGGAGTAATGATGGAAAGGAAAGAAACCTGTTCGGATAATGTCTTAGACGTAAGGTCGGAACTTTAATGCCTTCTCCAAATTTCTCACAGATTTCCATTCATAGCTTTCTCAATGTACAGACTGAACAACACTGGAGAAAGGCTATAACCCTGTCCTCCTCCCTTTCCAATCAATGCTTCCCTTTCTTGCCTATCGAATCTTATAACCTCCTACCTGGTTGCTGTACAAGTTGTTCAAAACCCTTTAGTTCCCGATATTTTACCCGTGTTGTTATTTAGAAGAGAGTATCCCAGTCAACATTGTCAGAGACTTTCTCCATGTTTACAAAAGCTAAAGAAAAAGCTACAAAAGTTGGTTTGCTTTTTCTTAATCTATCTCCTAAGATGAGAGGTAAGGTGAATATTGCCTCCCGTGTTCCTACATTTCTCCTGCATCCATACCGATCTTTCCCGCGCTCGGCTTCTATCAGGTTTTCCATTCGTCTGTAAGTAATTCGTGTTAGAAACTTGCAACCATTTTTAATTAAACTGATGGTTCTATAATTTTCACACTTATCTGCCCCTGCTTTCTTTTCAATTGCGATTAAGTTTTTACCATTTCCAAATTTGTGAGGTAATGGAAGGACTTTGAAGTATATCAAACTCTATAAGGGTCTGATTGCACAGTTGTAAAGTACAGTATCAAACCTGTAAATTATGTTTCAACATTTTTTTTTTTTAAATTTCTCCTACTGTTTCCATGATATATGCTGCGAAAGATAAGAACCGCGTATCCCGCTTCAGTGGCCTTATGGATACTTACTGGGTGATCAAAAAGTCAGTATAAATTTGAAAATAAATCACGGAATAAAGTAGATAGAGGAGTAAAAATTGACACACATGCTTAGACTGACATGGGTTTTTATTTAAAAAAAAAAAAAAAAAAAAAAAAAAAAAAAAAAAAAAAAAGTCCAAAAAATGCCCGACAGATGGCTCTTCATCTGATCGGAAAGCAATAATTAGCATAATAATTAAGACAAAGCAAAGATGATGTTCTTTACAGGAAATGCTCAATATGTTCACCATCATTCCTCAACAATAGCTGTAGCCTATAGTCGAGGAATAATGTTGTGAACAGCACTGTAAAGCATGTCCGGAGTTACGGTGAGGCACTATCAGTTCCAATCGGAAGAGTCACTGGACTGCCAGTCTTGTTGAAACAATTGTATTACAGCAGCGGTGCATACAGTTACCGAAACATTCAACACCAGATTAATCGAAGGTAAAAGCTATGACCTCGAAGGATTTTAGTACTGAGAGCTTGTCATCTGCTGCGACTCTCATTAATGTTTCTACTCTGTCGTTTTTTAAACTTTTTTTCTAATAAAATCCCATGTCATTCCAAGCATGTGTGTCAATTTTACCTCTCTATCTACATTATTCCGTGATTTATTACGTTTTCAAATCTATACTGACTTTTTTTCATAACAAAATACGTGTCTCATAGTTTAACCTGCTACATATTCAAAATGTATTAGAATCGGCGAGTGGCACTTGGGTGGTATTACTTTTCAGTTTAGGCAAACATTCAGGCATAAGCACAGAAAGAAATAACAGTGGGCTTTAAAGTGCTGTCTGTGACAATTTCATCGACGACAAAGTTTCATTTGTAAGAAATAGGGGAATGAGTGCGGTCAGGGAAAGAAAACGGCCGATTTCTCCGGGGTAGTCTGAGGCTGAGGCGAGAGGCACACGTGAGTGTCGGCAGACGTTGGAGCGTCACGACCTTAAACTTTATAGCCGCCGGAAAACCCAAAGAGGCGGTGGCGGTGGTGATGACGTAGCGGTCGGCCCCTGCTCTTAGCCTCGGATGCTGAGGAGGCGCGGCCGCACGTCATCCGTATTATTAACGCCGGCACCGCTGACCCCCCCCCCCCCCTTCCTTAAACACACACACACACACACACACACACACACACAAATACGTGCCGCCTCACCGTTAGGCCTCGCTGGTCCAGCAGCGGCGCGGTGCTGACACTTTTTAGGCAAGCAACCACACTATACCTGGTCACAGGAGTGCGGACATTACTTCTAAAAATGGATTGCATCAGTGGCGGCGCGCCCTGTGTGTTCACTGGTTCAGTACAGATATATTTGTACTAAGCTTCCTGGCAGATTAAAATTGTGTGCCGGAACCGGGAATCGAACCTGGGACCTTTGCCTTTCGCGGGCAAGCGCTCTACTGACTGAGCTATCCCGACACGACACACGATGCCGCCTGACAACTTTACTTCCGCCAGGCAAAGGTCCCAGGTTCGAGCCAGGAAGTTTCATATCAGCGTACACTCCGCTGCAGAGTGAACGTTTCATTCTGGAAACATCCCTTAGGCTGTGTCTAAGCCATATCCTTTCTTCCAGGAGTGCTAGGTTTGCATGGTTCGCAGGAGAGCTTCTGTGAAGTTTGGGAAGTAGGAGGCGAGGTACTGGCGGAAGTAAACTTGTGAGGCGGCATCGTGAGTCGTGTAGGGACAGCTCAGTCGGTAGAGCGCTTGCCCGCGAAAGGCAAAGGTCCCACGTTCGAGTCCCGGTTCCGGCACACAATTTTAATCTTCCAGGAAGTTTCATATCAGCGCACACTCCGCTGCAGACTGAAAGTTTCATTCCGGATATTTGTACTAGTTGTAAACCCGGCGTTGCCCGGGTGTTTATTTATTCTACACTCTGGTAGTCCACCTCCCCTTCCCTCCTCTATCTCCATTCATCTCTTTCTTTCCCATGTCTCTGTTCGTTTCCACCTTTCCCTTTCTCGGCAATGTTTTTTGCAGGGCACCCTCTGTCATGTACCATACGAACATATATGTATCTTGTGACCTTGTGCAAAAATTCATCAAGATCTGAGAAAACCTATTCATTCTGTCAAAGTTCGTATGTTAAGTACCCTCCACCGTGCACCGAATGAAATTTTACACACATAGTGACATTCCTCTTGTTTTTATGGCGTAGTGTGCAAAATTTGATAAATATCGGAACAAAACCATAGATTTGTATGCAATAGAAACAGAGTCACACTGAAAAGGCACTTCCAGTTTTATTTAATACAGCCTGTGTTCTAAAAATAACGAAAAAAAAATGTATCTGTGAAATCAGTCGAGCAGTTCTCAGGTTATGGCGCGACCAAAATATTTAGGGATCCGTTTTTATCATGGAAGATAGTCTCCCCCACCCACCGTATGAAACTTTAGGTAGACGGTGACCTTCCTTGTGAAGATCAAGTGTGCAAAGTTTCGTGAAGGTCGGAATGAAACTGTAGATTTCGTCAGTCTGTAGGAAAAGTATCCTCCGCCTTGCACCTTCATTCCGTGCTATCGTAAATACTTTCTTAGCTAACATCTTCTACCTTTAAACTGCGTACCGGCAAAATTTAAGCTTCATAGGTGACGTAGATTTCGTGATTTTGTGTTTAGACAGTGAGTGAGTGTCTGAATGAGTGTCCTTTCGCTTTTATATAGATAGAGATATATATATTCTCCTTCTTCGCGTAATTACATTTGTATATATTCCATATGCCACACGATAAATGAAATGAACCCTTCAGTAAACCCTTAAAAAATTTATATGCAGATTCAAAGTATTTTTATCGCAGGAGAAACGTTTTACCTCGCGGAGACAGCACTTACACGAGTCGTAGCGCGGCCGCCTAATATAGGCGGCAGTGGCCGCAACGTTACAATGCGCATCCACAGCTATGTTCAAATTCTCTTCTGAAATCCCTGGAGTCAGCATAGGGGCGAGGGAAAACGCCGCTTTTAACACTAGCTTTGGAGCTGGTCGAGACACCAGCTCCTGGCTACTCGAGCTCTGGCGATTACGCACGAATGGTCCCGAAGCAAGACAATAGATCTACCACGCACCTCGCCTATCGCATGCGCAAATCCTCCATGGTGGCAACATCCGCCCTTCATATCTGTTTTTGCCGCATTGAAGATTCACGCGTCATTTCTGCTAAAATATATCAATTAATGACGTATCAACTGAGAAAGCTTTCAGAGGATCCGTTGTTATGGTCTTCAGTTCGGAGACTGGTTTGATGCAGCTCTCCACCCTTCTCTATCCTGAGCAAGCCTTTCCATCTCCTCATAAGAACGGAAACCCACAACCATTTGAATCTGCTTACTATATGCGTCTCTTGGTCTCCCTCTGCGATTTTTACCCCACACACTTCCCTCCAACGCTAAATTTACGAATCCTCGATGACTAAGAATGTGTCCTACCAAACGATCCCTTCTTTTAGTCAAGGTATGCCAGAAATTTCTTTCCTCACCAGTTCTGATAAGTACCTCTTCATTGGTTACGCGATCTACCCACCTAATCTTCAGCATTCTTCTGTAGCACCACATTTCAAGAGCCTCTATTCTCTTCCTGTCCGCACTGTTTATCCTCCATGTTTCACTCCCGTACAAGACAACACTCCACACAAATGCCCTCAGAAAAGACTTCCTTACACTTAAATCAATGTTCGATGTTAGCAAATTTCTCTTTTTTTAAAAATGCTTTTCTTCCCATTGCCATTCTGCATTTTATATCCTCTGTAATGCGACCGTTATATGTTATTTTACTACTCAGGTATCAAAAGTCATCTACCACCTTCAATGTTTCGTTACCTAATCTAATTCCTTCAGCATCGCCTGATTTTCTAAGACTGCTGCCGGCCGCGGTGGCCGAGGAGACTGAGGCGCTCCAGTCACGGTCTGCACGGCCACTACGGTCGGGGGCTCGAATCCCCCCTCGGGCATGGATATTTGTGCCGTCGTAGTTCGTAAGTAGTTCATAAGTAGTTTGTAAGTTTAGGGACTGATGACCCCGTAGTTAAGTCCCATAGACTATACAAACATTTTAACATTTTTCTAAGACTGCATTCCATTATCTTTGTTTTGCTCTTGTTAATGTCTATTTTATACGCTCTCTTGCACCTACTGTCCATTCCATTCAACTGCTCTTCCAGTTCCTCTGCTGTCTCTGACAGAATTACAATGTCATCAGGAAAACAATGGTTTTTATTTCTTCGCCCTGAACTTTAATCCCTATTCCAAACTTTTTCTAGCTTTCCTTCACCGCCTGCTCGATGTACAAATTGAATAAAATCGAAGAAAGGCTACAACCTTGTCTTACTCCCTTGCCAACTAATGCTTCCTTTTCATGCCCTTCGAGTGTAATAACTGCGGTCTGGCTTTTGTAAAAATTGTAAATAACTCTCTTTTCCCTGTATTTTACCCCTGCTGACTTCAGAATTTGAAAGAGTATATCCCAATCAACATTGTCAAAAGGTTTCTCCAAATCTACAAATTTAATTTACAGGGACTCGTACCTGGGACCTTTGCCTTTCGCGGTCAAGCACTCTATCAAACGAGTTATGCCGGCACGCTTCACCCTCCGTCCTGACAACTTTACTTCTGTTGGGGCATGGAAGGAACGCAGTGGTTGGGAAGAGAATAAGGCAGGGTTGTAGTCTTTCCCTAATCTTGTTCAATCCGTACACTGAGCAAGCTCTGGAGGTAGGCAAGAAGAAATTTGAAGAGGGAATTAAATTTCAGGTAGAAGAATTAAAACACTTTGCGATATGCTGATGGAATAGTAATTCTTTCAGAGACAGCTAAGTACTTGGAAGAGAAATTCGAATAGACAGTTTTTTTAAGTAGAGTATTGGAATGTAGTATGAGAAAATCAGAAGTTGCTGAAGGAATTAGATTAGGTAAAGAGACAAATTAGTGGCTTAGTTTTGTTATTTGGGTAGAAAAATCAGGTGATCGAAGCAAAGAAGATATACAATGCAGATTGGCTATGGGAAGAAAAGCATTTCTGGAGAATCTAAATTTGCTGACATCGAGTATTAATTTAAATGTTAGAGAGTCTATTCTGAAAGCATTTGTCTAGTGTTTGCTGCATTATATTGGAGTGAAACGTGGACGGTAAGGCGTTCAGACAAAAATAAGCTTACGAAATGTGCTGCTACAGACGAAGATAAGACGGGTAGAGCACGTAAGGAATGAGGAGGCGCTCTACGTAAATGGGGAGAAAAGGGCTTATCTAGACTAAGAGAGAGGATAGTTTGGTGGGACACATTCTGGGACATCAAGGAATCTTCAAACAAACGTTCAAACGTTTGTATAGTCTATGGGACTTAACTACGGGGTCATCAGTCCCTAAACTTACAAACTACTTATGAACTACTTACGAACTAGGACGCCACAAATATCCATGCCCGAGGGGGGATTCGAACCCCCGACCGTAGTGGCCGTGCAGACCGTGACTGGAGCGCCTCAGTCTCCTCGGCCACCGCGGCCGGCTCAAGGAATCTTCCGCTTAGCATTAGAAGGAAGTGTGTGGGGTAAAAATCGTAGAGGGAGACCAAAGGACGAATACAGTAAGCAGTCTAGAATGATGTAGGTTGCCGTTCTTATTCTCAGGTGAGGAGGCTTGCACAGGACAGGGTAGGGTGGAGGGTCGAATCAAACAAGTCTTTGGACTGATGACCACTACAACAACGATTTCTATGATGGTATGCCATCAATGATGTTGGCAAAATATATGATTTTTTATTGTGTGATGTGGCGTATGTTAGAGACAGATCTGATGATGGCAGCATAATCTGCCGAAATTGGTACTGTAAGTTAAAAAAAGAATTAGTTATCTTGTCTGTAGTTTTATATAATAATTCATGCCCATTTCGTTTAAGGAAAGTGAGGCACTAACATTTGTTCCTTCATTCATTACACAATTAGCAACGGTGTAGAGCGTTTGAAGACATTATATGGACTTTCTCAGATGGCAACAAGAAGAATATCAACGTGTGATTACACACGGACTGTTGTTCTGTGTCAACACGGAATTTCAACAAGAGAAGTTGTAAGGCAAATACAGATAGTGTGTGTGACGTGTTCCTTATTAGGAGCCCTACGGCAACTGATATCTGGCTGACCTCACTCGAAGGAATCCCGACCAGACTGCCGCTATGATGAATGATTTCGTGAGAGTCACTGGCAGGCAAGTGTGAAACGAGACGGAACAAATTCTACAACAAATTCTAGATTCCCATGCAGTTAGACGACCCTTGAAGCCCGACATCATACCGCATGGAACAGTTGGAGCTAAATCACCAAGAATGGACTATGGAAACTGACAACGTACTTCTCTTAGATGAACACCGGAAATATGTGATACCAGAGGTCCGTGGACAAGGTCTGTGGAGGGTACATGGTAATGCTGCGGCCCAACGCTCTCAGTTAACAGAGTTCAGCAAGGTGGCAGACCATCCATGTAACGTGTGGGGGGGGGGGGGGTTTCGGACGTCATTATTGCCCATCAAGGTGACCTCAGTAGTACAAGTGTAACATCCAACATCAAAATTCAAGTTTATGAATAGGTTATTTTCCTGTATTAAAAATATGGTTCTCATTTTTGTTATTCTGAATTATTATAACATTCAGATAGCATTTTCACGCATTATTCTTACAAAACAACTCTTATTTTTACGTAATTAAAGGTTAAAAATCAGTTAATTTCACGATTAGATCACGTGATTGAAAACGCTCTGTTATTGGCTGAAGTACTGGTGACGTCACAGACCACTAGGAGGCGGCAACTAGTAGGCGGAGCTGTATCGTTATTAGCATTTCCTTAATTTCTCAGCGTAAAGTTTAGTTTTTTCGTGATGTAAACGCGTTTACAGCTTTTATGGAAAGATGGAAAAGAATTATGTGAAGGCTAACGGCCGAAACCTCCCTTCAGTTGATGCATTTATAGTATCTTCATTCTTCAAAAGAATCCAAATTTTTACGTGCCAGAAATGAGAAATGTGAAAACTGCATTGTAAGTAACGCATACCTACAGTTTAAGGGCAATTATTGCTAGAGTTATTTTATGGCATTGAGAAAAAGTACGCTAATTGTTGGCGTCAGCAGACTTACTCTGAAGTCACCATATTATGCAGTAAAGGCTGAAATTTTACTTTCTATCCAGGCGGCCTCGAATGATTATGTTGGCAACATCAGCAACACGATAGAAAATCTTTGCCAAGGTGTTCGGACCACATAGAACGACTCGATTAGTGTATCGTACAGTCTATGGAGTAAATAAATAATGCTGTTGCTTCTCTTTGATTGACGGGTTCTTGTATGTACCCCTGTCCGGCCAGCAAAACTAATTTCACTCGTAAAGCCAAGGTTTCATGACAAAACATTTGCGTTTTCGCGCGATTGGCTAATGCAACGTCATATGATTCTCGCTATTCAGAATCTGTTGCCAACATTATCACAGGATGCCGCCGGGATAGTTTGTAAAATTTAACCCAGTAAAGCACGCAGTTAAGGGGGAAATTTCGTTTTTAAGTACTTCAATAATTGTAGCATGGTGTAACATCAAAACCTGTAAAATACAGCAAAATGCCTTCTTGTGTATACTTACACAATATCTTTAAAGTCTAGAACCGGGACAGCGGAAGCGTCAGCGGAGTTTTCATGTCGCTCGTAGGTTGGCAACGACATTTCGCGTAGCCAAAAGCATGTCACGTAGAGAAACGATGGAATAGTGCCGAAATTAAAGCGATTTTCTGGTTTGTTGTTTTTTCGAGTGAATGTTTGCGATTGTGTGCCAATTTCTGCCAGTTTCAGTTTCAAGTGACAGTACAACACAAAATTTGTTGTCTAATCTGGTGGTTCTTGATGATCTAATAACTAACAAACGTATTCTGACTTGGGTAGTGAATAATTTTTGTGAAATAAACTTCACATCATGACATTACGACGATTTTTGTTTCAATAAACGCATTTTTGGGTAACGCTTTTAATAGTATTTAAACTTGCATATTACAAAAGTTTAAAGGCTAAATGAATCGGCGCATTAAAGACCTCTCCCATATACGTATTTTACGATTTTAATTACATATAAATCGTAGGCGTGAACATCGCGATGTTATACTTCGCAAATGCAAACATCACCTCATTAACCTGCACATAACACAAGTTTACACCATTGCAGTAGAAGAGACTGATACTTAACAGTGAACTAATGGAATAATTTAAAGTTTTTGCTTACATCAAAATGATCCTCAAAGAAATAAACATGAAGTGGCCACTATTTCATTTGAACCTCTTCGAGCGAGTGTCAACCACATTTTGCGCATCTTCTTAGTTTTTGGAACTCACAAAAACAATTTTTCTGGTGTCTTTATAGATATATTGCTACAGTGCGGAACTACGCAATATTTGTAGGTCATTTTGTGAACGTATATGCCCAAACAATACAACACTATTTGTGTATCATACGAGAGCAGCAGCAACAGCATCGTGATTTGTGACGTCACGGGCATCACGTGACTCAAATGTAGCGTTTTAGCGGGATTTCAAATTATTTGAATTTCTTTTCGTTTATCTTTTAAAAGTATGATATTAAAGTGCTAAAAAGAATGTTTAGAGCATAATATGACGTAATTAACAATTTAAACGATTTCCAGAAAACAGTCAAATACCCTATTGCCGATTCTATCGAACAAGAATCGTTAATGATTTCATCAGTCGAGCCGATACTACACGACTGTATTCGCCTGTACGTTTCCCCAATATCACCCCATTAAATATGCTTGGGAGAAATAAAAAGAGCTGTGCGAGCACATTCTGACCAACATGATTCCTACTAGAGTTAATCTGGATTGCCATGGAAGAAAAGGATAAATTAGACGAGCAATCGTCAAATACAATCGTTTGTAGCAGGCTTGCATTTCATGCAAAGTGTTAGGAAACTCTTTAGGGGGCCTAGTAACACGGTAGAAACTACGGCACAACAATAAGTCAAGGCAGTAGTACAAAAATGTTTGTTTTTCAAATAAACTTAAAAAGACTATGTGTGTTTATTCGTAAAATTCCCATTGGTGTTATATATCTACATACTTACTATTGAAGTCATACTGACCTGTCTACAAGAGGGATTAGTTTTATACGAGTCCATTCTGGAATACAAAGGTGGAGCTGCAGTGGAGTAGCCTAGCGTTCTAAGGCGCCTTGCTGCGGAGTGCTCGGATGCTCGCCGATGGAGGTTCGAGTCCTCCCTCGGGAATGGGTGTCTGGATTGCCACTAGCAAAAAATGTTCGAATGAAACTTCCTGGCAGATTAAAATTGTGTGTCGGAACCGGGACTCGAACCTGGGACTTTTGCCTTTCACGCGCAAACGCTCTATCACTGAGCTAGCCCGACATACGACTCACGGTGCCACCCCACACCTTCAATTCAGCCAGTACCTCGCCTCCTACTTTCCAAGCTTCACAGAAGTTCTCCTGCGAAACTTGCAAGACTAGCACTCCTGGAGGAAAGGATATGGTGGAGACATGGCTTAGCCACAGCCTAAGGGATGTTTCCAGAAAGAAAGTTTGCAACGGAGTGTGCGCTGATTCTGGAAACATCCCTTAGGCTGTGGCTAAACCATGTCTCCACCATATCCTTTCTTCCAGGCGTATTAGTCTTGCAAGTTTAGCAGGAGAGCTTCTGTGAAGTTTGGAAAGTAGGAGGCGAGGTACTGGCAGAATTGAAGTTGTGGGGCGACGCCATGAGTCGTGTGTCGGGGTAGCTCACTGATAGAGCGCAAAAGGCAAAAGGCAAAGGTCACAGTTTCAAATCCCGGTTCCGGCACACAATTTTAATCTGCCAGGAAGTTTCATATCAAATGCTCGAATGTTTGTAAAGCTTATGGGACTTAGCTGCGGGGTCATCAGTCCCCAAACTTACAAACTACTTATGAACTAGCTTATACTAAAGTCGGCACAAACATCTCTATCCTTGGTGGTGACGGTGAGACCTGTTTGTATCACAGTTTCTAATCCGTGGTGTACCTCTGTGGCTGAGTGCTCAGCACTGCTGGTTGTCATATGGAGTACCTGGGCTCGATTCCCATTATTGTCGAGGAGTTTTCCTCGGTGCGAAGACTGGTATGTCATGAAACGGGTTTCAGTTGAAGACTCAATAGTTGTCTGACTAACTGGAAAACTGGCCAGCTGGAAGTGACGGCATTTCGCAGAGTTTGCGCACTTCCAGCTGTGCAGCACGGCGGACAGGAAGCGGCAGCTGAAGGGAGGAAGGAAGCCATTAGCCGTAACCGCGTGGCGTGCCTGGGAAATGCGCCGCCATTGTGCCCCCAGCTCTGCCCTGCCCTGCCCAGCTCTGCTAAAACGCCGCCAGCTGCGACAGCCCAGTCACAAGCGGCCAGCGGTGTAGGGGCGCGCGGGGGGAGATGCAGCTGAAACCTGTTGACGCTAGCCCCCCCCCCCCCCCCCCAGAATATACCGCCGGAGCCGAAGCCATAGAAGTCTCTGCAGCTCAAGATCTTTGGAGCAGGAAGTTATTCATTTCATTTTTGTTGTGTGCGTGGTTCAGCGAAGGAAGGTTCTGTTCTTGTTTTCACGTGTAACGGACATTTTTGTCGTTTCGTATTTCTTCAAGAAATCAGTAATTCGACATGTTATCAATGCTTCGTTTGCGAAAGAATTTGCTAAACACACAAATGAGTTCGAACACATTATTTGAGGAGCTGGTGCAGTATAATACTCTAAGCTGGATTTTAGATGTCGGTTTTCTTTTTTCCCATATGATTTTCGACAAAGAAATATGAAGTTAGAGAAATGCTAGTGAACCCAAGACTTACATTATGGCAAATTGAAAATACGGAAATGGAATTTCTAAAAATCAAACCATCACAAATCACGTGAAATTAATAGGGGAAGGCAGAGTAAGATGACAAGGAACCTTAGACAGAAAGCATTAATTTAATGTGATTCACGAGGCAGAGCGGCAAATGTAGGTCTTGCCTCACTAGCAATTAACACTTCACATGTGCTACAATGTGTACTAAAGCCAAGGGGGGGGGGGGGGGGATTCGAACCCCGACCGTAATGGCCGTGCAGACTGTGACTGACGCGCCACAGAACGCTAGGCCACCGCGGCCGGCTAAAATAATTAAGCACCTTCTAAGGTACTAGCCAAAGAGATCTTTACAGTTTAATTAACACGAGACTCTATGTGTAAAAATTGAACTAAAAGAATACTATTATTGTTCATAAGATTCCACTCGCTGACGTCGCTGACCTGCTAAGCAACGGGTTGCCACATGTCAACAACTGGCACGTAATTATCAATAAAATTCTTCCGGGTATGAAACCGCACCGTCATTTTATAAACTCTGCCGACGTTTCGGCCACTGTTGCAGGCGGCCTTCATCAGGGTCTGTGTCTGACTGCTGAATTTCCGATAGTTTGGGGTTTATATATCAGCGGTTGAGGGAAAGGAAGGGTGACGTTGGTTTTCCTTTATTGATGGTTACATTATTGGTGGAAAGAGGCATTGATGATTGGTGATTTAATCGCTTGTTTTCAGTGACTGATCTAAGGAGGGGGGGGGGGGGGAAGGGGGCAAGCTGCACCGGGCGCAGAGTTCAGGGGGCGACAAAATGGGCAAAAGCTTTACTATAATTACATGAATTAAATCAATTTTACTGTAAGCTATAGTATGAAATTCATTACATTAGCAATAAGTAATTATAAGTACTTTTATTTGCATTTTTGGCCGTTTGCAACTATTAAACACGTAATGTCTCGGCTGCCCCTGTACCCGTGCTATTTCGATTACAGAAGTATTACCCAAGTTATCCCGAATGTGCTGACCACGGACCATTCAATACACTTATTCAGTAGTTTTCCGTCACCCGCATCGCAGTGGCAGAAAGACGAACTGCGACTTTCTTTGCTGTAATCGTGTCATTGTTCTCTTTGTTGTCCCTTCTATGTTCTACTTTTGACGGATGCATTTGAATTTTTTAGACTGAGAGAGTTCTGACTGATGTAACTCTGAAGTAGTATCAAGTATTAGCTTATTACTTAGGTGTGAAGTGTGGGAAGATGCCAAAAAAACTATCTGGAGCGGCATTCAGGAGGAAAGCCCGAGAAAAGGAAGGGGAAGCTCAGAAATCTTCTTCATTAATGTCAACTTGCTTCAATTCCAAATGTTTTTTATAGTCGTGAAGTGATCACACTTTTCACAAATATATCTGAAATGCAGCAGTTGTACTTACTATTTGGAATATATTACCATTAAAACATTTTTACAAAAATTCGTTTCTCATAAAGCTAGAGGCACACTACATCTCCGTTTTGTTGGTTTTCGTCGTAAATGTAACTTAAAAAGAACACTTGTTCACGACTTACATCAGTCATGAATGTTCAGTGAAGTCATTACAAACTTCACGCTGGACCTACTGTGGCACCATCTTTTCTATCACATATGGGAACCTTGACGATAACCTTTATAAAATTGCTAAAACTGCATCCACCACTGCTTGACTTGGCATCCGAAGCCCTGCAACATTTAACAATCAAATTACGCTAAGGCTGTGGTCTCAGTGGTTCCGATATCTGTGGGTTGTACCGACGACAGACGTCGGCGGAAAATGGCCGATCGTTTCAAATCAGTACTCCGCTATGTGGACGGTCACAGTGTAGCCGACCTCATCGCCCGAACGTAGAGACAGTCGGTGAAATTAAAATCAGTTTGCTTTCTTCGGTCAAATCGACCGACGTTCTCACATGCTAGATATGGACGGTGAGAAAATGATATGCTTAGTGAAAGAAAGAGAGAGATTGTAGCACCCAGAAGACTAGAAATATCACAATCGGGATATAATTCGGAATATATGGTCAGATATGACAGTTTATTGGAAACCGCAAGTTGGTTAAATCCTTAAGCAGAAATTTTAGGCGTAAATTATAACCTCAAAATGTGTTCAATCCGGAATTGTGCCTTATCTTAATGTTATTGTAGTGGCTCTCTTACAGTGTTTTGCAATGTGATAATCGGGTATTGGCTGTCCACAAATTATTCTTACTGGTTCTGGCGTTCTTTAAAAAGGTGTGTCTGTTCTATGAAATTGCCTGCAAATGTGGTGCAGGCCTACGTGTGCTTCCATTTTTCAGTAGTTTCTGTTTTCAAAATTATTCTTAATTTCACACTTGTCTTTCACAAATATATTGAATGACAGTCATTGAAGTTCAATGTACCGTAACTTCATTTCGTTCATCATAATTGGATGTTTCTGAGTGGTCTATAACTGTGTTCTTCATGGATTTAAATACTGAGAAACTGCATCCATTATGTATTTTTATGCTTAGCATAACGCATTTCGAGAATTTTTCTCGAGTTTAGTGCATTTGTTTACATAAATACCTTGGGATTTTCCAACTGTGATTTTATACAGCACTTGCAGAGGTCTTTTATTTTTGAGGTTACTGTAATGAGGGAAATCGTAGCATACATAATAAAATATTGGCAACTTTTTTACATACTAAATAGTAAGTCTGTCTATACTTGCAAGTATTGTGTCTTCTTCATTACACTGGATATCACAACACAAAAATCGTCACTTACACTGGTTTTTGTACACAGGTAGGCCTAAGTCACGATTATTATGTTGATATTCTGAGTAATGCAAGAGGAACAATACCTTTAAGCAGACAGAAAAAGTTATGATTTCTAACATTAGGATAAAACACACACCTCAATATTTATTCTATTCGATTTTCCGAACTTTGGTATCTAACCTAAGAGAGACAACTGCAGTGCAAGTGTGTCAAGAAATCACATACTGAAACGCCGAAAAAGTACCGTTCTTATGTAAAAAATAGAAGACGCGAATAAATCCTCGAAATTCGTTGTGACAAGCAATAAACTTCCCTACTTTGTGTAGTTTTTCATTATTTAAAGCATGGAAGTTAACTGGTGTATATCTGCACAACTTCAAATAAATTCAGCAAAACTGTATTATTGCTTGTCAATGACAGCACGAAAGTATGTAAAAGAAATTCTCCTTTTATCGGTACCTCACACATTCGTAACGATTGTCTGTGTACTGAGGACAGTACACAATCCTCACCACTTTCTTTTTTCCAGGCAGTCGTAGCTAATTCGTATGCATTCCAAGTCTTTATTAATAACAAAAGCTGCATTGTAGCACTAATTTCGAAGCATAAAAAAGTCGGTGGACTCCAAAGCACACCCATGAATTGAAATCTAATTTACTTCAGACACATAATATAGTCAAACCTAACCTAACTTTCTCTTCTAACCGGACCAAGTGACAAACTATATCGGATGCAGTGCGACCACGCCGTCGGTCGATGTTTTCAGTGGAACTCGGTCGACGGCGTCTGACGTCGGTCTGTCGGTGCCACTGTGAACACAGCCTAACAGGACGAAACGCGTAATTGAACATCATGATCAATTACAAATTTGAGACTGCTCACAATTTGAATTATTTACCCAATGTTATCTCCCCAGCCAGCTATTATAAAGTGGAATAAAAATTGTAGCTTACAGTTCTTATTGCCGCGGTGGAGAGGCCGAGCAAACATTTGCACAGTTGATTTTATTCTATCACCTATTATACTTGGATAATTTGACTTTTTAATCTGCGTTTTTGTTTTATTTAATACTAAATATTTTGCATTGTTTGTGTACATCTTTAGGTGAAATTTTTTCTTAAGTTAGGCCTAGGCCTCAAATTTTTTAATTAATTTTTATTTAATATTTATCTTTACTCATTTATGACTTCATCATACAGTACATTTTCTCCTGTTTGTGAATACAGGAACTCAATATAAACCCAGTTTTTGTTGTTTTTATTAAATCTCATTCTTCGTCATTGTGGCGACGAAGCAGCTAGAGGGGAGGGGGGGGGATGACAATCATGCCCCGGGCGATAAAAGCCTAGATCCGTCCCTGCTTGTTTTTCATATGATTAGTCAAAATTGACGTTTTCGATTGGCTTTGGCATTAGAAGCTGCTACTGGCGGAATGGACCCAGTGGCGTAGCTATGTCACCAAGGGCCCCGGGGCAAAAATGACATCGGGGCCCTCTTTACACTAATACTGTACAGATACAAAACTACATCATCAGCTCCTTACCGCCCGATGGAAGACATAATAAGGCAAACCTAAATACTACTAAGTAAATTATTATGTGTCACGCAGCAGATAATATTTAATCGTACTCTCTAATATAATTGTGATAGTTTGTTTGTTATGTTTCCACGCAAAAATTACTAGGTGATTTGGATGAAATTTTGCAGAGGGATAGAGATAGAACTGGAGCTGGGTAGGACATAAGATGAAAATGCCGCATGGGATATTTTTCGTCAGCGGTAACAGCAGGAGGACTTTTGTCAGTGCCGATAACTCACTCTCGCTAAACTACTGCGCTGTTGACTCATTTCGTTGACAGCCCAGTCAAAGAAGGAAAATAGGGAAAACATTCGTGTAGGACGATTTCATCAAAAGTAAGTTGCCGGATTTTGTTTGATGAAACACTTTGGATTGAGCCGTGCCTCTACCAGGCTTCTTGTTTGTGTCTGGCCAGAAAAAAAGTAATAAGTAAATTATCTAAGTCGACATTTTCGCTTATTATCGTGATAGTGGGGTAGATGGCAGCGTCTTGATGCACAATTCACTATTGAGATAAAGTAATTATTACATGACACTTCTGATCCGTGAATGTAATTAAACCTTTAAATGGCAGAATAAACAAATAGTGTGCGAGAAGAAACGTACCTTAATAGATTGCGTGAAGTGCTGAATTGTCAACTTTACTTTAAAACACAATGAAGTTGTTTGTTTTTCACATAGGAGAACTAAGCAGAATGCGGCGGAGGATATAGTGTTAATATGAATGTAAATTGAAGAGCGAATGGTTCTTATGATATGGGAAGGCGCCGTTCCCAGAAAAAAGCTACAGAATGCCGAATCCATTTCCCGCCTACCATTGCAAGGTAGTGTGTAGAAAGGTATGTAGATTCTGTTCGGTATTCCTTTCAGTATTACCGCATTTGTGGAAAATAAACATGCCTGTTTCCTGGCGCAACGCATTTTGTGGGAAATGCGCACTCTCCAAGTCTGTCTGCGCAGTACGTCATCTGTGATTTATGAGGTGTACTGTGGAAGAGTCGGTATAACTTTGTAAAACACTTTGTAATTTCCTTTTGGGACGTAATGGTGTAGACAGAGTGGGGGTTCGCTTTCTCGCTATTCGTTTTGCAGGCGCACAAAGAACGGCAGTGCCTGGCCATTCCAGCGGTCTGCCCTTTTCCGTGTTTCATTTGCTATGTCGCTAATATTTTTGTGTTGCTACTCCTGTAAGTCTTTCAATCCACAACATTATTTGCGTACAATTCCATTTTGTTTTTCTGCATTGTTACTACAGTCTTTATTCAGTGTTGTTTGCTCCGTAACACAGTGATATTGTAGTAGAAGAAAGTGGAAGAAAGTGTCTCGTAGAAGTTATGTAGATGAACAAAGGCATGTACAGAAACTTTCAGATGAAGTTATGGGCATAAGTGATGAAGATGAAGATACTACTGAAATGGAAAAATAAGTGGAATGCGTTGATGCTAAGTACTGTTCATGCAGAGGAAGAAGCTGATGTTCAAACCAATAGGGGCACAAAGAAAAAACCAGCAATGATAACTGACTATAATCAGTCATGTCTCTCACCTAATGAAGTCCTATATTGTCTAAGGCGGGGTGTGAAATGGTACAGGAAGCTTGCAGTTGAACTATTGACAGGGTCAGCACTGGTAAATGCTCTTGTGATTTACCGATACATCAACAACAAGATCATCTCAATCACAGAATTCAATGAGGAAGTGTCTTTGAGACTACTCCATACAGAAGATGCCGATGCCCCTGAGAAATATCTCACCGTAGCCACCGAGCTGCCTGCAGATTGTGCTCTTGTGAACATGGGAGCAGCAAGTCATAGTTGTACGGATGCTACGAAAAAATGAAGAATGAATTTCGACGAGAGCAAGCTGTCAAGAAATGCAAACAAACTACATGGAAATGTAAGAAATTGTGGTTCATTTTTGCGAACAATGAAATCACAGTGCATGCAGGTGTTAGAGATACAAAGTGGAATTACCCAACTTTTTCAGTCTGTTTCATTGTTGTTGCAATTAGAGTTGGAGAATGTAATTAAAACTGTATGTGATATACAATCTACTTTATAACTAATATTAATACCAAATAATAAATTATAAAAACAAGAAAAGTCCAATATGACTGGGCCATGTGAGATATATATAATTCACGATTTTAAGTGTCAGTAACTACTCTTGAGCTCTTGACAACTGGAGGCCACGAACATGATTTGTTACTGGGGCCATAACGTACTGTAACACCAAGTCACAGCACGCTACTGTGAGTTACAACTGCACCACGGAGCTTTAAATGAAAAAAAAAAAATGTCCGTGAGTTGTATTTACTTCACATGGCCCAAAGAGAAGACTTCCTGTGATTTATATTTAACTCACGTGGCAGTCAATGTGTTAAAACATTGTTTTCTAAAAGTTGGGAATTTTTCTATTTCTTGTAAAACGAATACTATTAGACCTTGAAAAAAATTCATAATTATTTTTCGCGCCTCACTGTGTATCACGAACTTAATTAGTGGCATTTTTCAAGTCGTGCGGATTTCGTTCGTGTTTCCTCACGCACCCAAATCAGAATGCAGACTTGTTTTCGATTGCTATGAGTGCCAAATGTCCGAGTCGAGATTGAGCCATACTGTATCTCAGATGCGTTTTGATAATTTTTAATTTGCTGAACGACCTGTCGGCTGCTGCAGAAGAGTAAAACTGCGGTAAATAACTCCCGTAACCTCACATTCTAATAATACATATTTTGTTATAATTTCCTTACATAATTGGCGAACTGTCCGTGTTGGGGATCAACTCCGTTAGAAGAAATTAAAAGTCGAAATTCCTTCATTCAACTAAAATATTATATACAGTATAACGTCTATTATCCGAAGTAATTTAGGGACATGGATATTCGGAAAACCGGTTTATTCAGATATTCGAACTGTACACTTCTATTTGCCAATAAGAAGTACTGTACAGTAAATGTATTTATACTGTATTTGGAGGAGCGCGATCCTTCACATTGGAAGGCGCAGCTGTTGCTGTGAGCAGCTCTGATGCTGCCGCTACTTCTGCTGACTGAAGTGTGCAGATGTTGTACACATTGACTGGCAGCTCCGCCTATCAGCAGCGCCACATAGTGGCGTCTTGTGAAGGCCCAATTAGAAGCATTGTTCCGCCAGCCGGTGGTCCAGGCGGCTGCTGTGGGAAACTTGGTTTGAGGGGAAGGGGATAAGATGGACTATAGGGTGGGAGGGTAAAAAAAAATTACATAAAAAATTCGACGCTCTACTGTAACTTTTTTCGATCGTCGCTCACGAAGGCCGAGGGGCACCTAGAGCTCGGGGGCCCCGGGGCACTGACCCGCTTAGCCCTATGATAGCTACGCCACTGAATGGACCGAAGAGAACGGGCAGCAGTTGTGGCGTGCCGCTGTTGACTTGCCTGGCGCAGACGGCGGCGGGCCGGTGCTCTGCGTATTCGCGGCCGCTGTGGTCATTCCACGCGCGGTGCCGTCACGTAAGTGTTGCAATTGCTGGCAGCCAAGACGCCGGCAGCCTGTAGCCATCCTCCCTGTTCATATTGCTGGGACGCTTGGTTATTTCTATAGCCTCGCTAATCTTCCTCCTCGTTGAGAATGGTTGTTTCGCCAGCACGCGGGCCTCACCGAAAGATAACCGTTTTCCGCACTGATTGTGGTGCTCAGATACCGCTTTGTGTGCTGTCCAATCATCAACGCCCCTTCACACCAATGGCGTGCGATAATGTAACCACCAATAAAGGAAAACCAACGTTACCCTTCCTCTCCCTCATCCGCTGATAGATAAACCCCAAGCGATCGTACATTCAGCAGTCAGACACAGACCCTGATGAAGGCCGCCTGAAACAGTGGCCGAAACGTCGGTAGAGGTTATAAAATGACGACGCGGTCTCATATTCGGAAGAATTTTATTGATAACTAGCTGAAAACCTGGCGTTTATTTATTCATGCCATTTTTCAGGTATATATTTATTTGTATAAAGATCGTATGTCTGTAAAATCTCTTGCGAATGCAATTAGTAGTAAAGAAGTTATAGATTAAAACTTGGTGCGTTATGGGGCGGTTTTCCACGAACGTTACTGTTTATGTGCGCATATCTCATAAACTACCTGTCGTACTGTGATACAACTTAGAAGGTGCACTCAACTATATGCGTGTATACTGTCTGTAAAATTTCCTGCGGCTACAATTTGTAGTGTACAAATTATAAATTGTAATGTAAAACCGAATCCCGTAGTTTTACTCAATAAACAGCGGAAAAGTAGTAAGCGAGAAACTTTTTTCCTTTCATCATTTTGCTATGGTTGTCAGCGAAAGAAAGTTTAATAGTTGTTTGAAATTATGTATAAAGTTTGTTGCAAGTCGCTAAGTACTCTGATTCGCGTATAGCGTATTTATAAAGTCTCGCCGCATTATGTGGCAGTTAATTGCAAATCCTATTGTTTATGACGTCCTATCTTCTGAATCATGTGTCGTATATGATTCTTAACCCTGCAGCAATTGTACCTCACGGTAAGGAATGTGTGTACGAAATTTGGTTGAAATCAGTCCAGTGGTTTAGGAGAAAATGAGCAGAATTGTCACTAAATACAGCAGTTTTCTGCGCATCTCATTGTTTATGACGTCATATCTCGTGAAATATGTATCCTACGTGATTCTAACACTTACGGCGACCGTCCTCATGGATCGAAGCTTACGTGTACAAAATTTCATAAAGATTGGAACAAAACTGTAGATTTGTATGCAACAAGTACAAATATACGGACACTCTGCTTTATATATTAGAAAAGCTGACAACAGTCCCGGAAGCCTACGTTTGCAATTGACACGTAACTTTAGCATTACAGTAACAATACCGGCAGCAACAAAGCTGGTCGTGGCGGCTAATTATAGTTACGTTGTGTGCACTATTTCAAATTTCCGGTGCTGACCTCTTAAAAAATGAAAACAACAGAAAATAATAAAATAAAAAAATCTTTGGGTGGTGCCGGGAGGGAGGGGTTTCAGCACATGCGTCTAACCCCCCGAATATACCGCCGGAAAGGTCCAGAGATAAAAATGAGAAGTACCTGGCGAAGCCGATAGATGTCACTCCGGAGATACATTGTGACACGTGATCTGCGGTACAGCTGACAGCTGTTAAACGAAAACAAACGGAGGATCTGAGGAATTGTATAGCTCGCCTGTAAAGTAATCTCATTTTATACGTATGTTCCTTCAATGTCACAATAGTTGCCATTCTGCTTACAACAATGTAATCACAGGTTGTGTACGAATTAAGGAAACGTCGAATAGACCAGTATTAGATTTGATTTTACGAGTTTCAGTGACAGTTCGAACACATTATTTGAGGAGCTGGTGCAGAATAATACTCTAAGCTGGATTTTAGATGTCGGTTTTCTTTTTTCCCATATGATTTTCGACAAAGAAATATGAAGTTAGAGAAATGCTAGTGAACCCAAGACTTACATTATGGCAAATTGAAAATACGGAAATGGAATTTCTAAAAATCAAACCATCACAAATCACGTGAAATTAATAGGGGAAGGCAGGGTAAGATGACAAGGAATCTTAGACAAGAAAGCATTAATTTAATGTGATTCACGAGGCAGAGCGGCAAATGAAGGTCTTGCCTCACTATCAATTAACACTTCACATGTGCTACAATGTGTACTAAAGCCAATCTCCATCATTAGCGCTGGCAGGCTATCATTTGTGTTTACACACATGTTGGTTGTAATATTTCAATGCACTGAAATAGAATGTGGAACACGTGTAGTAAATTTCACCACCCTGGTTCCAGTTTCTTGTAAAGTATAAACTACTCTGTTTCATTGTATATATTAAACTCAAAAGAGAATTTAATGAAGTGTATTTCCCATGTTTAAATCATGAATGGCCGTTCCGGGTAAGCTGACGAATTTACTGGGCGGACAAGATGACGGACTATCGTCTTATTCAAACATTTCGCAAATCATATTGATTGCAGTACTGAGAATGTGTAACAAGTATAAAGAAAGGAACAACTGACTGAAATGGCCACAGGCATCGATGACCATTGTGTAGGAGGTACAGAATGGTGCATTGGTGTGCGGAACGTCGAAGAGAAAACAAACAGTTGCCCACATCGCAATCACAAACAGAAGAGAAACTGAAGAAAAATAAATATAAAAAACAAAAGAAGAAAAAGTGAATGACCACTAGGGGAGACGAATAAACATAACAAATGTGATGAGGCACTCCGAAATGAAACTACACTGAAGACGACGATGGTGGTGATTTTCTTAGAGAACTTTGTGAAATCAGCAATGACTGTTGTAAATTAGGGACCTCATATGGTTGTTCATGCTGTCGTGAATGGGCCCATGTTACTTGTACCTAGCTCACTGCAGCAAATACGAAACGCAAAGCAAATCTATGTCACTTCTGTGCTTAAAAGGCAGTTTTTTCATGGAATTGTGTTTTCCTTTATCAAATTACACGCTTACGGCCGTCATCTTACTCGCAAACGAGGGTAAGAGGAAGAGTTTAACATCGTTTGAAAAAAATCAAAATAATCACTTTAAGTGTTACATTTAGAAATACTATGAAATCCGTAGTTGGAAACCAAACTCCAATGGTTTCTCTAAAGTATTGATGTAAGAGTCAGGTCTAAAATAAGGGAATGAAAAAATTCGAAAGCTTACTGTCATCTTACCCTCCTTTCCCCTACACTCGCTCTTTATTCCGTATTTCTGCAAACGTATGCTCGAAATAAGTTTGCTTGTGTGGTATTAGTACGTAAGGTACTGGTACTTATGATTTGATCGTGCTTTTCATATACCATTTTAGTGTAAGTATCCTTCAATCATCCCCTAACACAACAAAAGCATCCTTTTTTAACCATTCTCTTACACATGATTATGCACTCTCAAAGTAAAGTGATATGTTGTTATCTGTGTGCTATTTCCTAAATGTGAATACGTTGGGCATTTTACTTTAATTCCTGATTTCCCCTGGTTCCCTTGGTATTAGCTAGTTCATAAGTAGTTTGTAAGTTTAGGGATTGATGACCTCGTAGGTAAGTCCCATAAGCTCTACAAACATTTGAACATTTGATTTTACGAGCTGATTATATACACTCCATTTCCACCTCGTCGCTCCTCTTCCAATTTCAAATTAATTCAGGCCTAATCATATCATCTGTTGTGCAATTGTTTTCGTAGTATAATTGGTTAAATTATAAAAAGTGTAAAAGTTAGTCATGGATTTTTTTTTCTTAGTGACCCTCCCCCCCCCCCCCCCCGCCACCACCAAATCCTGCTGTGCCACTGCAAGTGGCCAAGTGCTAAATCAAGGTATGAGGGACATGACAGTCAAAAAAGGTGGTCATTCCACAAATATGGAGGACTGCCACTCGTTTTAAACTATAATTTTAAAACAACAACAAAATTATCATTTAAATAGCATTATGTTGCCAGTTTCCCCATCTTTGCCGAAGGTAATACCGTTGGCAAAGGTTACACAATCATCATTTGGAGTTAGATGACAAGACTGTTTCTAATTATGAAAATTCGTACCGATAACGGCAACACGAATATTGCGGGATAACTGACGTTCCACACGTGACATTTACGAAGTACCTGGAAATGCGGGATGGTTGCTCACCCTACCAGTAGCCCAACTCGAGCTACCGGCGACCTGCTTTTACTAGGGGACTGATGACCTAGCTGTTTAGTCTGCTTCGTATCAGCTAGCTGAAGTGGGTGAGTTTCGCTTTGCTTCGCGCGTGCGAGTGGCTGAATGCTTGTTGATTGTAAATCCCTCCCCCGACGATGTTCAGTTAAGATTACTTTAAGTTAGTCGTTCAACGAGATGCATTTTTATTGTTTAACAAAATTGGTTCCACCATTTGCTCATGTTTGAACTGAATAAATAATTCATTGTCAGAGAAATTTTGTTCTATTTATGAATATTAGTTAATGAATATCCTCGCTTTTATTTAATGTTGTTTTTCACCAGTTCTGAGAACAAATTCAAATGCATATTATCATATTTTTCCGGTGCGCTATAAACGTTCTCACAGCCACCTTCATGAAATAGTTTAGTTCGGGGTGATTTGTATATTAATGATTGTGTGTAATTCTCGTGATCTACGACGCATGTTGGCTTCCTGCTACTAAAGTAAAGTTTCAGTCAGTTATAAATTCTGGGCCAGGGAACAAGATTCTGTTGCAGAAAGTAGTCAGTAGTTCACGCGAATCCTTTTGATGGTTTTATGGCCAGAGTTATACGTTTAAAGTAAGCTTTTAACTGGCTCCTTCAGCCAGAATTAATTTTACAATTAACGGTGGTGTTACAACGTGAATTACTCGAACGTCACAATCTTTCATCTCATATATTTTGATAAAAATGGTCATCATTAGACCATCTTTCGATCTATAGCGTTGATAAAGCGATTTTCCATCATCAACATTGACCTTGAGGTTTTTTTTTAACTATTGTGTAGCAAGAAACTGAAATATACATATCTTTATATATAATATAGAACACCCATGCAAAATTTTCGAAATCGGTGACGCACGTGTCAGACCCTCTACTTGTAAGATAAACGCAGAAAAAAGTTTCGGAATTTTTTATATAGTCCTCAAATATACTTCAAAGAAGGGCTTGGGCCTAGGAGCAATGATGCCTTGGTAGGTTGCTGCAGGTACACCCACCTGTACACACCAGCCATCTGATGCCGTTAAGTTCCGTGGGTGGAGAGGGTGCATGGGCTGCGATGCTCGCCTTCATTCACATGCAAGATGTGTTCTGCAAGGTTCAGTTCTGCCGTCTTATGCGGGAGGGGGGGGGGGCGGCATCAGATATAGGGATCGGAAAAACCGACAAATAAAACCTGATACCAATGTTTAATTTCTGAATAACCGGTTTTTTCGATATTGTTTGATGTAAGTTGTAACAGTGTTTTCAGTTATTGCCAGTAACCGAGTAAAACCACCGGTATAACTGTTTTCTGTAAGGTGGTACTTAATTGTTTTTTCCTAAGTAATTAAAAAAATCATACTGGAACAATTTATTATTAAAATTTGCCCTGCTGTGAAATAATGGGTTTTCGCAGAAACCAGAAAATGCGCGCAGTGATAATTAGAGGATAATCCCGAGTCAGAAACGAGCAAAAGACGCATGTCATAACTCCTGGCACTGCTGTTGTTTAGTCATCAGTGCAGCTATTGCCTCGTGGCGTGCAGTGTGCAGAATGTTGTTGGCTCTATCTGACGTTGGTTAAAATTTTAAACAGATGGAAGCTCATCTGTTGCCAGTGTCTACATGATCTATATCTATAAATGTGAATGTCTGTTCGGTGTAGGTTTATCACGTCTGAACCACAAGACATAAAGAGCTAAAAATTTGTACATTTACTAATATCTACCCGCGGAAGGCTTTAGGTACAGCTTCATGGCGATCGGATAGCTATATGTGAATGTCTGTTCGGTGTACGCTTATCACCCCCGAACGACAAGACGCAGAAACTTTAATATTTGTACAGTGCTACAATGTCTTCAGCTCTTTCTCTGTAAGGATAAACATACGAATAAGGAAATATGAGAATGAATAAATAATTAAAGAAGTAAAAAAGAAATTTTTTTAATACATCTCGATTTGACGTTTCGCGCATTACATCAAGTGGTCGATATGTGATATTATTACAAGCATTATTGTTGAATTTCGTGATTGGGTTCTTTTAAAATAGTGCATTTTTACGTGTGATTTGATCTACACTACTTACTTTCCTGATAAACGGTAAGTGCATAGGCTTCTGCAATCTGATAGGAATAGTTTTCAGTTCCGCTTTATACGTCGCTTGCTGAAGGATGCGAAACCCAAAAAACCTCTACATTTACACTCCAAATAATACTACAAATAACGTAGTTTACCAGAATGCCCTAAAATGAAATTAAAACAAATTTGGACGTTGAGATATTGCAACACAGGCTATAAGGAATAATGTACGTAATATTTATTGTATTAAGCACTTCACATAATTGCATTTTTTTATTTGAATGTTGATTAAACTTGTTTGTTTCTAAAGAAGGTATTGTATTTCATTTCATCCTTCAAAACCAGTCTCACAGCACACTACCGAAAGATAGCGTATCTATCATAATCAACCACCACGCGAGCGGAGCCGCGGGTTTAAGGTAGTATGTCTATATCTGTTTCTAGCCCTTGCATACGGCCATCTTAACAAGAAAGAATTCGCCCCCCCCCCCCTACGTTTTCATCCTTCAGTTCTGAATATTCACAGTGTCCAAAATAGTGATGTGACCGTTGATTACAATATGATTTTCAGCGGAGATTCAGAAGCAATAGGATTTTATGTAGTATTCAATCTTGCATTACGTATCTATAAAAGCAACAAACGGAAAGTTCTGTTTCATTTCCCAATTTTACTAGATAATTTCAATTTACATATTTTGAAGAAAAGTATAATGCCAGAGCCTAAGGAAGTGTTAAAATTTTTGTGTCCCAGCCTCGTCGACGCTTTTGTGTCTCGTTTCCGTCGTAGATGTCGGTGGCCGAGTAGGAAGACCGACACAGGAATAAAGGTAGCACGCTTGTGCAGGTACGGAGGGGAGCATCCAGTGGGACAGCAGAAACTAGAAACACTAGAGTAAATTAGAACGAGATATATATTGCACAGAATTTATACAATACTTAACTTTTACGTAATTCAGTACTGCAGAATGCTGATACATAGTTGAGCTAGAGGCCTGCCTAGTGCCTGCATCTACATCTACATGGGATACTCTGCAAATCACATTTAAGTGCCTGGCAGAGGGTTCATCGAACCACAATTATACTATTTATCTCCCATTCCATTCTCGAATAGCGCGCGGGAAGAAAGAACACCTGAATCTCTCTGTTCGAGCTCTGATTTCTCGTATTTTATTCTGATGATCATTTCTACCTATGTAAGTGGGAGTCAACAATATATTTTCGCATTCGGAGGAGAATGTTGGCGATTGGAGTTTCGCAAGTAACCCACGCCTCAGCGATAAGCGCCGTTGTTCTAATGATTCCCATCCCAGATCCTGTATCATTTCCGTAACGCTGTCTCCCCTGTATCGTGACAATACAAAACGAGCTGCCCTTCTTTGGACTCTCTCGATGTCCTCCGTCATGCCCACCTGATAAGGATCCCACACTGGGCTGCAATACTCCAAAAATGGACGGACAAGCGCAATGTATGCAGTTTCTTTAGTAGTTCTGTTGCATCTTTTAAGGATTCTGCCAATAAAACGCAGTCTCTGGTTCGCCTTTCCCACGATATTATCTACGTGTTCTTTCCAGTTTAAGTCTGAAGTAATAGTAATTCCTAGGTATTTTGTGGAGTTTACGGCCTTCACATTTGATTGATTTATGTTGTAAACAAAGTTTAACGGATTTCTTTTCGTACTCATGTGGACGACTTCACACTTCTCTTTATTTAGAGTCAATTGCCAATTTTTACACCATACTGATATCTTATTCAGATCGTTCTGCAGTTGGTTTTGATCTTCAGATGATTTTACTAGACGGTAAATGACGGCGTCATCTGCAAACAACCTAAGAGAGCTACTTAGATTTTCCCCTAAATCGTTTATGTAAATAAGGAATAGCAGAGGACCAATAACACTACCTTGTGGAACGCCCGATATCACCTCTGTTTTAGTCGATGCCTTACCATCGATTACCACGAACTGTGTCCTCTCAGACAAGAAATCCCCTATCCAATTGCAAATTTGGGGCGATATACCATAACCACGCAATTTGATTAAAAGCCGTTTGTGAGGTACGGTGTCAAAAGCTTTCTGGAAATCAAGAAATACGGAATCGATTTGCGAACCTTTGTCGATAGTACCCATCACTTCGTGTGAATATAGAGCTAGTTGTGTTTCGCATGAACGATATTTTCTAAATCCGTGTTGACCTTGGGTCAAAAGATCGTTCTGTTCGAGATAATTCATAATATTTGAATACAGGATATGTTCCAAAACCCTGCTGCAAATTGACGTCAATGAAATAGGCCTGTAGTTTAGTGGGTTACTCCTACTGCCTTTCTTGAATATAGGTGTGACCTGTGCAACTTTCCAATCTTTTGGTACAGATCCTTCTATGAGAGAGCGGTTGTATATGACTGTTAAGTAAGGATCCGATAGCCAAGTCTTCACTGGTGCCTATCTGATTCCGAAGTGTTAACTGGTTCCTATCTCAGTCCCAAGTGAACGATGTCGTTCAGTGGTGGCCACGAGCGGAGTTGTAGCGGAGGGCGCTCGTGGCTGTCGTCGTAAGAACGCCGCGCCGTGCGTGCATGGCGGCGCGCGGCGAAAGTAGGTGGCGCGCACTTTGGACTTGTGCGACACCACAAAAATTTGTCAAATTTTTATTTCTGAATTTGTTACTGGAAATAATCGAAGAAAAAAAAAAAAACAAGCGAAACCGGTTACTTAAAACCCACCATCTCTAGGCCAGATCATCAATTTCAACGTGCCATGGTGGTTCTTGAACCATTCTGTCACCCTGCTGACCTTGTTGCATGACCCATTATGTTGTTGAAAATTAGCACTGCCGTGGGGAAACGTCATCGTTATGAAGGTGCGTTCATGGCCTGCAAGCAGTGTACGATACTTCTTTGCCGTTATGATACCTTGAATGAACGCTATTAAGAATGTGATGCGCCTTGAATGTTCGTCCTCCCCCATCCACAGTGTCACATGCACGTCTTTGAAAAGGGTGAGGGATGAGGAGGTGAGAGAGAGAGCGAATTAGTGCATCTGTCAAGGAGGTGTTCTGGGGGACGACGTTTCGAACTCTCCCATCGCCATATTGAATCGCCCATCGCCATATCGGGATGCAGAGCATTTCCTCTCAGAAAGGACACTGCAAGTTGTAATTGAGGGAAAGTCATCGAGTAAAACAGAAGTGATATCTGATGTTCCCCAGGGAAGTGTTACAGGGCTCCTACTATTTCTAATTTTTATAAACTACTAGCTGAAAACCCGGCGTTCCCAGGTAATGATTTATTTATTCAAGCTTTGAGTTAGTACTTCTCATATCCCATCTCTCTTATTTTAATAACACGTCAAATTTATGGGGGAGTGTTCCAGAAATAAGGCTGTCTTGCATAAATGCAGAAAATAATAACTGCAGTATCCAAACACAGGAAGGTAGTCATCAAGATGCAAATGACATGTGACCTTAATACACTCATTTAATTCAAAATTTGATTATATGTAATATTTCTGGTTACTTGTCCGAAATTTAATATGAATAAATTCTTAGGGGGAAGCGACTTGTAGGTGTCCGTGTGAGATACATGGACATGTCAAAATCACTCTACAGTATTTAATAGGTTGTCCTATTATTTATTAATCGTAATAGAAAATGCAAACCTCACTGGAAACTTCAGTCTATTGAACTTAAAAGATATGCCTGTCGGAAATAATGGGTGTTCGTTGGATGTCCACTGTTCCTTTCTCTTCCTTTCCCTGTAGCTCTATAGAAGTCTCTTGCTTTCGCTTGCAGCCGAGTACGCTTCACAGTTAGTTCACAGTTGTCATCGGCACTGTCAGCTTCCAGGAATTTCTTTCTGGTTACTAGAATACAGGAGTGTCTTAGTGGTAAATACGTACATGTATTAAAACATGGTGCATGATGTGAAATAATTTTACCCATCGCAGTATATACGATCTCATATTTATTGAATTTCATGTTGTAAAATTGTATAATTTTATCGGTATGTATTCATTTATATATGTGCATGTCGGTAAAATCTGTTACGCCGCGGTGGAGTAGCCGAGCGGTCTAAAGCGTCTCGCTGCGGAGCGCGCGGTTGCTCTACGTGGAGGTTCGAGTCCTCCCTGGGGCATGGGTGTGTGTGTTGTCCTTAGGTTAGTTAACCTAGGTTTAAGTAGTTTGTAAGCTACGGACTGATGACCACGCAGTTTGGTCCGATAGATTTACAAACATTTCGAAAATCTGTTACGAATATAGTTAAGAAGTAAAGAAGTAGTAGATTAAAATCTGGTGCGTTATGGGGGCGGTTTTCCATGAACATTACTATTTATGTTCTCATATCTCACGGACAACCTGTCGTACTGATATACAATTTCGAAAGCACATTAAGCTGTGTGTACAGTGCCTGTAAAATTTCCCGCGGATAAATTTGCAGTGTCGAAATCGTAAATTGTAACGTCATACCGAATGCCGTAGTTTAGTCCATGAACAGCGGAAAAGAAGTAAGCGAGAAAGTTTTTTTCTTTCATCTTTTTGCTGTGGTAGTCAGCGAGAAAAAGTGTAATAAATGTTTGAAACACGTGTATTGCAAGTCGCGAAGTACTCTCATTCTCATACAATGTATTAATAAAGATTCATCACACGGTATGGCAGTTTTTTGCGATTTCTATTGTTTATGACGTCATATCTCCTGGACCATGTTTGTATGTGGTTCTTACCCATACAGCAATTGTTACCTCAAGGTAAGAAATATGTGTACCAAATTTGGTTGAAATCGGTCCAGTGGTTTAGGGGGAAAAAAGCAGCATTATCGATTAAAGCAGCATTTTTTCGCGCTCTAATTGTTTATGACGTCATATCGCGTGAATTATGTGTTTACGTGATTCTTACACTTACGGTGACTATCTTCATGGATTGAATCTTGCATGTACGAAATTTCATAAAGATTGGTACAAAACTATAGATTTGTATGCAATACATACACACAAACACAAACATACGGACACTCTGCTTTATATATAAAGATATAGGGGACAATGTGAACAGCTCTCACAGACTGTTCGCAGATGATGCTGTCGTTTATAGGTTAGTAAAAGTTAGTAGAAGATAAAAACAGCTGCAAAATGATGTAGATAGGATATCTGCACGGTGCAAAAATTGACAGTTGACCCTAAACAATGAAAAGTGTGAACTGATCCATATGAGCCGCGAAATAAATCCGTTAAATTTCATTTACACGATAAATCAGTCAAATTTAAAGGCCATAAATTCACCAAAATACCCATGAATTAAAATTATGAACTTGTGTTGGAAAGAGCACAAACAAAATATTGTATGGAAGGCGAACCAAAGGTTACGTTTCATTGGCTTAACACTTCGAAGATGCAATAGTTCTAGTAAGGAAACTGCTTACACCACACTTTCAATTACTTACGATGTACTTTCTCACAGGATGGGAACGTAGTGAAAGAACCTGAATCAAGGTGTAGCAAAGCTAATGCAGAGATTTCAGACGGTAGCTAGCTTTCCACTCATCTCAATGTTTCTGTCGAAATATATCCTGCACCATGTACCGAACAATTGTGTAATTTTGCAGGTACATTGACTGATATATGCAGATACTGTCTGCAAGTGTACTGTGAAATGAGTTAGTATTTAAAAAGTAATGTATGTGAAGTCTATCGCGAGTCGTTAATGTTATTTTCGAGTAAAAGCTGAACAAAGTTGAGTTACTTAAACACCCTCTACTTCAAGAATACAGATTCCAATTATAATGGTTGTCTTACGGTGTAAAACTTTACATAAGATTATACCTCTCAATAATGGTTGTCTTACGGTGTAAAACTTTACATAAGAGTATATCTCTCAATGAGTAGATGATAAAAACGATTGAAAGTGAGGAATCTCAACTAATAAAGCCTCACGTACGTTTCTGAAGACAGTGTCTTGCTTTGTGTACTTTACCGGGCGAAATACCTACGTTCCTATTCCGAGCAGTGAAGCACACTTTCTCATTATCTCCAAAAAAACGTTGTAATGGAGCGTTTTTCACCGCCGTAAATATTTTGAAGTTAGGGAACGAGAAGACTGACTGAGCAAGTGGAAATTAAGTTCTGTACTAAAGAACAGAATTAATTAAATAAAATACTTTAAATATCTAGGAGAAACTATCTCGGAAATTATTCACAACAGCAGAGAATACAAAAAGCTCGTACAGGCTTTGGAATGCTCAAAAAAAACTTTGTAATAAAAAATTTTATCGGTAAATACTAAAATCAGACAGTACAACACAGCAATTAAGCCAACAATGTAGTGTGCCAAAGAAACCGTTACAATAAATAGGAAAACAGATATGCAAAATCTAAAAAGAGAAGGAAGAAAAATAAATAGGAAAAATCTGGTATGAAGATGACTGAATATGGATATCGATTACAGAAAACATCAAAAATTGAATAATATTCTAACACAGAGATAGACACTAGGAAAAGACGCCTTAAATTCTATTACCACATAATGATGCCTCCCGATCACAAACTGACAAAAAGGATAGGAAAATACGTAACAGTGTACGTTAATGGAGCAGAATGGACCCAAAGTGTTAAAAAAGACTTGGATTAGCCAAAATTTTCAAAGAAATAAATAACTTTAAAAGAAAAGTAGAAGAATGGAAGGCTAAATTGGAGACAGAAGCCCCCAGAACCGGAACCAAATGAAGCGAAGAGAGAAAAGTACATTCTCGCAAAGAATGAAAAACTGGTGGGCAAATAAAAACAACAATCAGCCACAGAATTGATCTTTATCGGGTGTCTTCCACTTTTGACAGGTTAACGACTAATAATATCACCAATACGAATAATAAATAGTCGTGCTGTAGTAATTACGGTTCTGTTAGCACAAGCGTGGCTTTTTCGTGAGAAAGCAATGTGCATCTGACAGTCTTTATCTTGCTGCGTCAAATCATGTTCTACAGCATTTAGTGCTAAAGCACAATGGCAGTACGCAGTTTTTCTGCTTTTGTCAGCGTAATCGGCAGTGATTATAGCGTGGGAGTTTCCACTACTTACGCTTGAACCTCGTCCTCTCAGACGTCCAGTCTTTTTGTGACTAAAAGTCGACAGTTGCGGCACTCAGGGCGAAGACGACGCTTAGAACCATTTCTGCTGTGAAGAGTGCAATGAACTTGTCCACTCCAGACGCCGTCGATGGCTGCTATTTACTTCGTGATCAGTCGTCGCGTCATGAATTACCGTGTCCCTTAACAGAAGGCAAGGACGGTTTAATAACAACGTTTCAACTGGTTAATCCAGAACCAAATTGTTGAACACTACCGGGGAGTCTCCATAGACGTCTTAGAATTTGATTGTTACAGTAGGAACATTACAGATGAAAAACAACAGCGTCAAATTTTGTTTCTTCTGCATATTCTATACGTAGGTGAGTACGAGTTAAGCGGTATGAAACTTTCAGCAGAAACGTAAAACTCATTAATTCGAGCAATAGCAATCATAGTATTAAACTGTCAGTTTTGAAGAGCAGTTTATCGGTATGCCATCATCGCTGTATTAGCAAATGTTTAAATGTTTGTAGAGCTTATGGGACTTAACTAAGGGGTCATCAGTCCCTAAACTTACAAACTACTTATGAACTAGCTAACAATATTGACGGCACAAATATCCATGCCCGCCGGGGGATTCGAACCCTCGACCGTAGTGGCAGTGCAGACTGTGACTGGCGCGTCGCAGACCGCTCGGCCACCGCGACCAGCTGTACTAGCAAACCAAATAATATAACTGAATATCCTGGTTGGATAAGTATTTATTTTCGAGAAAAACTATTCATGCTCTTTACATTTCGTATTTTAGTACTGTTTACTTCAAATTAAGTCATTTATTTTGCTGCTTAAATAACAATACATCTACTATTTCTAGTCTCATGTTCTAATTATCTTTCCACCACATGTTTTAATTCGACTATATTTCATTCACTTTTCAGTCGCCGCGTCATGAATTACCGTGTCCCTCAACAGAAGGCAAGGACGGTTTAATAACCACGTTTCAATTGCTTAATCCAAAACCAAATTGTTGAACATTAGCGGGAGTCCCCATAGAAGTCTTAGGATTTGATTGTTACAGTAGGAACATTAAAGATTAACAACAACAGCGGCAAATTTTGTTTCTTCTCCATATTCTCTACGTAGGTGAGTACGATTTAACCGGTATGAAACTTTCAGCAGAAACGTAAAACTCATTCATTCGAGCAATAGCAATCAAAGAATTAAACTGTCAGTTTTGAAGAGCAGTTTATCGATCTGCCATCATTGCTGTATTAGCAAATTTTTAATGTTTGTAGAGCTTATGGGACTTAACTAAGGGGTCATCAGTCCCTAAACTTACAAACTACTTATGAACTAACTAATACTACGGACGGCACAAATATCCACGCCCGAGGGTGGATTCGAACCCTCGACCGTAGTGGCCGTGCAGACTGTGACTGGCGCGTCGCAGACCGCTCGGCCACCGCGACCAGCTGTACTAGCAAACCAAATAATATAACTGAATATCCTGGTTGGATAAGTATTTATTTTCGAGAAAAACTATTCATGCTCTTTACATTTCGTATTTTAGTACTGTTTACTTCAAATTAAGTCATTTATTTTGCTGCTTAAATAACAATACATCTACTATTTCTACAGTCTCATGTTCTAACTAATTATCTTTCCACCACATGTTTTAATTCGACTATATTTCATTCACTTATTTTCATTTCTTTATTTTCAACATTTCGATACATATCCTATCTCCTCGTAATTGATCTGCAATATCCTTTCTCCTCAGTTCCCTTTCCTGCTTGTTGAATGTGCAGACGGCATAACATAGGGGATAGGCTGGAATCATACCTCGTTTCCTACTCATGCTCTTCAACTCTTACATCTTTAAATTTTGTTTAGGTACAAGTTGTCCTTAACATTTCGCTCCCTGTTTTTTATTCCTGAAAATTCATAATTACAATAAGTGTATTGGAGTTAAATTGCGAAGACCTTTCTCTAAATATACAACTCTTTTGCAGTTTTGCCTTCTTCAACTTCTGTTGTGCTCTCGTTTCCAATCGCGTAAAATACGCTAATAATTTATACTCTGCGTTTGTCTAATTGCAACGGAATGAAAGAAAATCTTAAAAAATGCATTTCACCTGTTATTTACAAGACAAGCCTTCAGTTGCAATTAGACGAACCCAGATTTATCATTATACGAATGAATTTCTTCAATCTTTTTTATAAGACAGCGAATTTTTCTTGAATGCAAACCTGTTTTGCAGTGGGACAGCTTCTTTAAATCGTTTCATTCGCCTGTAGGTAATTCACGTTAGTATTTTGCGACCATGATTTGTAAACCCGATGATGCGTTGTGCACTCATGTAGTTTCTTCGGTTCTGAGAGTATTACAGTTTGGAGTATCTCTTCGGATTCACAAATCTTGCAGACAGGAAGAAAAAATTGTCTTGCGTCGGCTGTCTCTCCCAGGCATGATAATAATTCTAAAGAAATATCATGTGCACAAATTAGTATGTTCAGGCTAAGCAAATTTGTCCAAAAAGTGGGAGTTTTTAAAATTGCTACACTTGTAGATTCTGACGTGTTCTTTTTAAATTTTCAGTTTGCCATCTCGTATCTTTTGCATTCGCGCGCCTATGTTGGAAAAATTACTCCCATAAATAATTCCTTTTACGATATCTCTTTTCCGGCTCATTTTACGATTTAAAAAATATTGTTATAAATTAACTAGAGAAAATTTCTTACAATTTATGCATTAACCATTTTTTGGAATGAATATTCCATATTCCACGTACGAGGACCGTAAAGTGTAATAAACGTAAAACATTGGTCGTAAATGGGGTCGATAAAATACCTAGAAGTCTGACTGCTACGCGAGGAATCAAGGCTAGCTTGATTTCCAAGTGGACTTCAGAAACTGTGTCCCTGCACAGTGTTTGCAACGAGCAGCATATTGAAATAACAAGATCACAGATTAATAGTGACAATGGGGACGTATAAAAGCCAATGGATTGATTGTGTCAGTATTTGCCTTTTCCAGAAAGAAAGAAACTCATGTCAGTAAGCAATGGAATTATTGGAGACGGGGGAAAAAAAGAATCAGTCAAATGGCGGTCAGCTCTTTTAAAACGATTTATATGACTGAGGTTCCTAGTTTTTTACGTCCAGAATCATTTGTTGACAGTAAGCTTTTAATTGGCTCTTTTCAGCTAGAATTAATTTTGCAATTAACGGAGGTCTTTTGACTGTAGACTGAAATTGAAGGAACTACAGAAAGCTAGGAAAATAAAGAGATGGGACATGGATAAATTGAAGAAACCTGCGGTTCTTGAAAGAATCAGAGGGAACTTTAGACAACAATTATCAAAAACAGGGGTAGCTGACAATATAGAAGATGAGTTAGTAGCGTTGAGAGATAGTGACGATTAGGTAAAAAGACAAGACTTACAGAAAGTCATTGGATACCACAGGACATACTGAATGTAATTGATGAAAGGAGGAAATATAAAGATGCAGTAAGTGAGGCAGATAAAATAGTGTACAGAGGATTAAAAATGAGATTGACAGGAAGTGCAAAGTGGCTAAGCAGGAGTGGCTAGAGGGTAAATGGAAGTCTGTAGAAGAAAATGCAATGAGGGGAAAGATAGATAATGATTACAAGAAAATAAAAGAGACGTTTGGAGAGAAGAAAAGCAGCTGCGTGTATATCAAGGACTCAGGAAGAAAAACCTTACGAAAGAAGGAAAATTTGAAGAGGTTAGAACATTCGTGAGGAGTCACACTTGCGAGAAGAGCCGGGCGAGGGGGTAGCAGGTAATCTGCACCAACACAAATAATGTTTCACCTGACTTACTACGAATGTCTTTATCCCTTGTAATTACTCGTTGCGTATTTATCCATTCGGAATACTTCTAGTCATTGTAGGTAGGTGTTGGACATGTTTGAGTGTAGTAATGTTCAACCATTTTTTCCATAATGCGGGAAGAATAAAACACACGGAAACTGCCATTGAAGGCCTTAACAAAATTGCTTCCGGCTTAACACACAATCGCAGTATCGAACATTGCATTCGATTTTCCAAATTAGATTTCGTCTTCTGCAAAATTATTTGTGAGTAAACGCACAGCGCGTAACACGCTGGCAGCGCTCCACTCATACGAGTACTGGCGTGTGCGCCAGACTGCTTCCCTTCCGGCGTAAACACGACGGCGCTGCCACAGTAGCGAGGAAGAAATTTGCCTTCCTCCCTCCCCTTGTTCAACAGGGGCTACCGGCAGGTAGCCTGGCATAATTGCTTTCGGTTGCTGTACCTGCGACGGCTTTCCTCGGATGTTGTGAAGCTCCAAATGTTTTCCACTTACTACGATGCGATACTCTGGTTATTTCGCACTTCTTTGTAATGTTAACCATTTTTCTAAGTCTGTGCTTCAGTTCATTTCTACCTCCTGTTTGTATGCTTTTGGCGCTTAAAAATGTTTCTGTAATTAATTTGCAGCTTCGTCCAGAATATAAATATCGTAATCTTCGGCTGAAGTTGTGATATTGCCGCGAGAATCCAAGTTTACCAAATACCGGCGTGGCGCAATGGATAGCATCACTGATTGCGGTGCTGTTCAATCCCGGCCACCGGCAAAAATTTATTTCCTTGTAATTATCATTTCCAGAATATTTTACACGTTTCTTATGTTCACTTATAATTTCTACATGTTTCTTATGTTAACTATTCTTCAAATTTCTGGTACATTCTATCTGTGTATAAATAGCAGAGCACCCTGCCCGAGAGGCAGTCAGTGCTGCGTGTATGTTCAGTTCGCAATAAACCTGCTTTTAGTATAAGTGCTGTGTTCAGTTGACAAACCTGCCTTCGAAGTCTGCTTCGATTTCAATGCGACAATATTCTAAGTCTGGGTTGCAACATTTGTATGGAGTGACTCATGACTATTAGCCGACTTTGTTTTATATTCACTTCCATTAAGTTTATTTATAAGGTCTCCAGTGGTTATGACATGCCTTCGAGTACAATTTCACGTATCCGTCCCCATATATTTCTTACCGAGCCATTAGTCTACAGTCTGCCTTGAAGAATACTGTTTTCAGATGCGCTCTCCAGAACACAGGCTAACAATTAGCAAATATTCCATTGGAAAAATTTGTTGGACATGAAAAGATTCATCGAATGTGTTCGTTTTCTTCTAGAAAGAAACATGGTCACAATCCTGAACACATTCCCACAAACAGTATCGTGACAACTGCAACTAGTACCATCGGTTTCATAAAACAAACTTGTAGCCGGTCGCGGTGGCCGAGGGGACTGAGGCGCTTCAGTCACGGTCTGCACGGCCACTACGGTCGGGGGTTCGAATCCCCCCTCGGGCATGGATATTTGTGCCGTCCTAGTTCGTAAGTAGTTCATAAGTAGTTTGTAAGTTTAAGAACTGATGACCCCGTAGTTGAGTCCCATAAGATTTACATTTACAAACTTGTAACTGCCTGGAACAGTGCAACCTGCAGTTCCGTGCAGCTTTCCACCAAGGGAAATAAGTTTTACTGGGATAAAAAAGTTTTATGTTTTTCGTTTCTTGTACGCCTGAAATGTAACAACAGCTGTAATGTGCTTCGTGCGTTCCAAGAAATTGGGATGGCAGTGTTGAGAAAAGTATATTCAAATTCGCTAGGTAAAAATTTCGAACTTGAAAGCATAATATTTCATTCGTTAAGACAGTGCTAGAGAATGGACTCAAACTGGTATTGTAATGAATATGTGTTGCAGAAGGGTAATGCGATACCTCTATGTCCCAAGTACTTAATTTTTATGTTTGTTATATCCTGGAACTTTTTTGACAGGGCGAAGGTTTAGTTGTTTTTTTTTTCGTTTAATTGTATTTTCGAATTATTGGATATTCATCAATCAGTACTTCTTTTCGTAAGAGCTGCCAAATGCGTGTAGAAAACAGACGGCCTTGCAATGAAAAAATTTAATAACTTGTATATGACGATAGATGTAAATAGCCCCGTATACACTGTACAGAAAAAGATTAGTTGATTTTTATAATCTGACGAAAGCCACTTTTGCTTGCCCTTAGGCGGCACCATGCAGAGCGATCATTTAAACGAGGCGGTAGTAGGCACGGCGGAAGGGCCGGTGTAGTAATTTGCGAGGCAGCCCGTGCCTTTACCCGAGAGTCCAGGATTTCTCACAACTATCTACACATTCCGTTTTCTCACAAATGTGTCACCTCACTAGTGTCACAAACTACAATGTGAGGAGACGACGTTCCGTCAGAGCTATAGAAGTCTCTTGCAAGACTTCAAGAAAACTGTAATTATCCCAATTCCATAGAAAGTCGGCGCAGACAGGTGTGAAAATTACAGAATCATCAGTGTAATAAGTAATGGCTGCAAAATCCTAACGCCAAGTATTTATAGAAGAATGGAAGTCGATCTCGAGGACTATCAGTTTGGATTTGGAAGAAATGTTGCAACACGCGAGGCAACACTCATCTTACGACTTAAATTAAGAAAAGGCAAACCTGCATTTCTAGCTTTTGGAGATTTGGAGAAAGCTTTTGACAATATTGACTGGAATACAACCTTTGACTATTTGAAGAGTCAGAAAAAAAAACTTTCCTGCAAATTAGTTATTGAAACTTCAAAGATGTTGCAGTGTTACTGTTAACATTATACTTATTATAATCATATGAAGATATACATCGGTACTTTAATCGGTACTAGGGCAGCAGAGGAAATGAGTAGTTGAGTAAAACAACCTTATGTTCCTTTTTTATTTACGAAGATAAAATAGGTTTTAACCAATGACATTTTAAAGTCGCAACTAACACTTCCAGAGATTAAATGGCATGTAATTACAGTACCCTTGTTTCAAAAGGAGATTTAATAAGACAACAAGATCGAGGCATTTAAAATGCGGCTGTATCAACGATGTTCAAAATATCTGCGACACATGGAATTACCAGAAACCAGGTAGTAGAATAAGAGGAGTTAGTAAGAATAACGACTTTACGAATACACAATGATACCCATCCACCAAAGGCGGAAATGGCATGTGTTGGTAGCTGCTGGGAGGTCATTAACAGGAGGACAAGAAAGGCCGCAAGAGGCACTTCTTGATGTCCGCTGTCACGGGATACGAAGCCAGGGAGTCCGCTTTCCACCGAAACCGCAGGCCGAACGAACGCCGGTTGAAAGTTAAAACCGCTGGAGACGGGTGACGACATGTTGAGGTCATCAACAGCAAACAGAGTGGATTACAAGGGCACCATGGAACTAGTCTAGCGGTTGTAAACAGCGGCGGCTGGTACGTTTTCAAGAGGAAACTGATTATATTAGATTACGTAAGACAGAATGAGGCCTCTGCAGTAGACGAGATTCCCTCAAAGCTATCGGACTCCATAAGAGAGCCATCTATGCAAAATTGTTCCACTAGGTGTGGAAAATATATGAGAAAGGCGAAATATCATCAGACTTCAAGAAGAACTTAATTATTCCGAAGAAAGCAGGTACAGTCAGGCCTGAATGTTATAGAAATATCCATTTGACAAGTCATGGTCGAATTATTACCAGGAAAATAGAAAAACTGGTAGATGAAACCTCGGGGCAGATCAGTTTGAATTTTTGAGAAATTAGAACACTTATCTTTGAAGATAGCGGAAGAAAAGGCAAAGCTTCGTTTAGGGCTTTGGTCGATTTGGAAAATATTTTTGACATTTGTCTGGAGTGTAGTCTTATACGGGAATGAACTGTGGTCGGGAAGCAGCTCATACAAGTAGAGATCGAAGGTTTTGTAACTTCTGCTATGGCAGTATGCTGATGATGACATGAATAGACCACGTAACTAAGACCAACTACTGAAGAGAAGTGATCAGAAAAAAAAATTAGGAATATAAATTTACTAAAACAAGGGATGTATTAATAAGACACACTCTGAAAGATGAAGGAACTGGCAGTTTCGTATTGGAGCGGAGAGAGAGAGAGAGAGAGAGAGAGAGAGAGAGAGAGAGAGAGAGAGAGAGTAGTGGGGGAGTAGACAAATATTGTAGAGAGAGACCACAAGACGAGTGCACTAAGCAGGTTCAAATGTATGTGGGTGGCAGACACAGACACAGGACAGGTAGCTTGGAGAGCTACATCAAACCAGTCTCTGGACAAGAGTACAATAACAACAAGATACATATACATCTTTTCATAGATTCATACGGATTAGATCCTCACGGATGTATAATATTACGTGAAATTTGATTTCATTCTACATAAAAAGCCATTCTGATGAGTGTTATGTCAATCTCTTAAGGCTTTTTAATATTCCACAGTTTCTTAGTACGTACGTTTATTTCACAACATAGTCACCTTGGCAACATATTCCCGCCAACTAGAAACTGGTTTCCTCACCGTGAGAATGAATGCCACAATTTCTGGAAACAGGGCTCCGAGCTCTATCAGACATGTAGGGGTTAGCGTCCCTGTTTCCTTCATTATGAATGCAAACAACAGAACGATGAAGAAAAGGACGGCGGTCTTGAGTACTATTGACACTGCAAGTACAGCACGAACGGCCATATCTTTCTCTGGTTTACAAGGTGAAAAGTTGAAAAATATTTGACGATATTTGAGTATGATCTGAAGCAACAAAAGCTGTTCATGTTTTTTAACTATCCTCCTTTACGAACTCCTCTGATGTGATCACAGGGAGTCCCACACAATGTTCGCTAAGGGGGGCAGTCGGGTTCTTATGTAGAGGGGGCTTCATAATATGTTCTTGTTGATAGGCAGTGAATCAACCTGTCTCCATCCCGCAGTTCAGGTGACCAAGGAGCTGTTTCCTTGGAAGACGAAGGATTCGCACCGTCCCGAGGAATATATTGGGATTTATCAGACCATGGATTGTTTTGCCTCTACACCAATTTCCAGTGATGAAGATCATCATAGTTCTCAATGACATGATGTTAACATTGGCTCATCATTTGCGGTGCCAATTGTCAGCAGTGTTTGGAGCACGTGTTCAGACTCCAGACACACTTGATCCCTGCATTTAAGTCTGATGTTACTTCCGCCACACATTATAGCCTAGCCTGTTGCATCAGTCTATCCAGCATCCAACTTCTGGCATCTGTAATGATCGGTGACCGCCCGAACCCTCGACGTTTGGATGTGATTTCACCTTAGGTTTTGTGACACCTGGATCTCCGGGCTAAAATAAGCTAGCAGCGGCTCAATTATGCTCTGGGAAACGTTCTTGTGACCATCCACAGATCCAAGGGAAATCATATCAAGCAGCAAGACGTACACTGGTTACAGACCAGTAACCTCCTTCAGGACAATCACGTTTCCTAACTTCAGTGGTATTTTTCAGCAAGATAATACACCATGTCATACGGCCAGGCGTGTGATGAGGTGGTGGCAATTGATGTTCTAGCTCCCCTAACCGCCAGATCTGACCCCAGTCCAACACATCTTAAATGTGATAGAACATGATGTCAGAGCTGCCCCCCTCCCCCCATCTGATATTTACAGATATTCTGTGTGGAGATGTGTGCCAGCTCCCTGCAGCGAACTACTCTTATCTGAGCCTAAGACAAGCGAGAAGTTAGGTAAGTGATTTAATGTTTGGCTGATCAGTGTACATCCTGATCCTACATGTGCGAAGAGTTATGTGAATGGCGTTTTCAGTATTGAGAGGGATTGCTGTTCATTTCACACATGATTTCTCGAGATGGCTTGATTTTATTTCTTGGTTTAATTATGCTCCTTGTGAGTATGCTAAAGGTGAAATATTCAGTGCAGGGCGGTTTTGTATGGAAAAAGGCAATTTGGTCGGCCAAGAGAAGTGAGACTGAGGGGCTGATTCTTTGACGTGTCGGCGGGACGAGGTGGACCTTCCTAGAAGTCAGTGGAAAGGGAAAGAGAGAAAGAAATGGGGCGAAGTCGTTACCTGGTTACTGTAGCCTATGAAAACGACGGAAATCATTGTCAGTGGATCGTTCCATTGCCCTTAAAAGGATTTGGGTGTGTTATCCAGGTGAACAGAGCAAACATTTCTGAGGCCTACAGGCTGGCGACTGTATTGTGCGAAATTTCTTGAAGGACCTTGTTCTCAGGTATAGAATGATATGGGACCGGTCCCTCAGGCTCTTTTTACGAGGAGAAATCGGTCAAGTGTGTTTTGAAAATGATCATCCTGTGCTGCGGACATCTGGAGCCGGAACGTTAGATGGCGAGGGAACCAGTGCAGGCTGTTTTTAACCGACTTCAAAATAGGAGGAGGTTCTCAATTCGATTGTACTTTTTCCTTAACCCACTACCTTCGACTGTGTGAACCGATTTTGATGATTCTTTTTTCTCTGTCTGAAAGCTGGTGCTTCCTGTATGGTCCCATTACAGTTTGATATATATATATATAAGTTCGTAACGTTGGGCTAATCAAGATGGTGGTGATTATCTGGGCGCTTGCAACATCATTGGTGTTCCGCTGTACACCAAGCCGGCAAAGAAGATCTATAATTCTGATTTATTGTCATCCATAAATGTGATGGGATGGAAAAATTGAATGCAAGGCAAAATCTTGGTTTTTCGAAGAGTCGTTGCAGTCAGTCTGCTTGTTGGAGGCCACGAGTAAAGAAGTCTGTGCAGGTCTGTGGCAAAATTTATACGAGAAATATCGTCACATTAGAAAGGGTATGTTATTTAAGAATGTCTGGGCAATTTTCCAGTTCATATTAATTTAGATTTATTTCTCCGTTTTGTTAACTGAAAAGATTCGTAATTTTGAAATGTTGAGAGAAAAATGAGATTTGCATTGGAGTGTTTGATTTACGGAGCTGAGTGCTGACTAATACGGGATATATTATGCTCACGATGTGTGGGATTGTTTAGATGTAGTATTCTTTCTCAGAGAAAGAAAGGATTAATTGTGTGTAATGTGTATTATTAATTTTAGGGGTGTAGTCGGACCACTAGTGGGATCTGATTCACTGCTGGGCGAGATATTGTTCCGCTCACAGATTTTATGGTAGCAGCTAACCTTTGTTGCAACATTAATTTTCTTGATGAAAATTGACAATCGCAAATTGCGCACTCAGAGTCAGAATATTATAAATACTCACCTTTCTGATTACGATCGGACTAAAGAAGTAATTTTGAAGTGTGAACTGATTATGAGTTCTTTAAATTAGTAAATATTTGGGACAGCGTTTGTTGGTGTTACTCTGGAAAACCAAGAAAGTGAACCAAGCGTTCAGTTTTTTGTTTCCAAAATAACTATCTAAGTGGCCAGTCTCATAGGAGCGGTGGTAATAATTTATCTTTGGTTCATAAGACACTCACACCTGAATACGGACCCAGTGATTTTGTTCTATTTCCAATGGTCACATGCTATTGGTGGCTAGTACGTGGTAGTGATACCGTAGACATTTATTTTAATTTTTTTAGACGGAGCTAAACAGCTAGTTAGACGGATAAAATCAAGTAGAAAGAGCTCGTCCACTACTGCTGTATCCATGTACAAGTCAAGTTTCATTATTAACATTTGAAAAGTAAATATTTGGAGAATAAACGTCCTGCTTGTGAGGACAGTTAAACTAAAGAAAAAACAAATCTCTTTGCTGTTTGCAGTAGTTAGCAGAAAATTGTACGATGACGTGACTGCGTAAAGATATATAAGAATTTGATATTAGACTAGGTAGGCCCTTTTGATAGAAGATACATTAATTTCGACTACTTAGTACTCTATTTTTTGACCAATCTGAAAGATTAAGTAAACGTGGCCAACGCTGCTGATTCTGATACGAAGAAGTACAATGCATACTAATTGAATATGAAAAAAGATAACTTAAGACCAGATCAAATAGAAACACTGGGTATGAAAGATGTTAAGTTGGTAACTTTTGACAGAAATATTACAGCTGCGAGAGTGGTAAATATTTCACTGTCAAAGTCAGCACTATGAGCAGCAGTTAGGGGACGGCTGATCTCTGAAAAAAAAAAACAGAACAACATATTAATAACTTACAGTTCTGTTTAAAGCAACATTAAAAGGTTACAATATGGAAAATAGTTGTAAACGAGTTATTAAGTCTAGGAGGATAAGTGCTGAATCAAACACAATTTATCCAAGAAATAATATAGATACCCAAACGCATTACGTTAATACAGTTCTGTAACAACGAAGTATTACGATAAAGGGAGTAAACATTAAGGGATGTTTTTGTTCTTATATGATTCATGGTTATAAATCATATTATATTACGAGTAGATAGCAGAACACGATTCAAATCGTTGATGATATAACTTAGTAGTGTTCTTTGAGTATAGTTTAACGAGAAGCCTTATAAATATTACGATATTCTAGTAGACATAGTCCGCCTTGTTTTTAAAGGCGATTTGTTTGATTGGTACGTGTATTAAAATGGTATTGTTTACTCAAGTCAGACTTCTGCTTGTGGTCGTACATTGAACATCCTGGTTAGTAACAGCATACGTGAACCTGTGAAGCAAACTGAGTCATTAGTAGTCAGATACAACAAGTTTTTAAACGTGTTGATGCTTTTGATTTTGAGTGTACTCCAGTCAATGTGCACTGTGGTATGTTAACCAAACGACACATAAATAAAGCAGGCTAACTATACACTATTATTGACGACAGTCACTCACGAGTAAATGTAATAAGGATACGTTTAGCAGACTTTTTAACTTCCACTTATTACCCTTCAGTTATAAAATTTTGACAATTTACTCAGAATTTGTTTTGACATGCTAAAGTAAGATGGCTGAAGATATATCATATTTAGAGTGTAGTTCGTTCAGGATACTCGTTGTCCAATTAACTGATTCAATTGAAATATCCGATACGACAAGCTGTGTGCATTAGTGTCATTGACTAATCTTACGTTATAAAGTCTTAAATTTGCATTAAGTATGTGCGCGACAAATGGATGACTCAATATCACGACAACCAATAAGACTACTTAAAAGTCAATCAAGTCATTACGATAATACAATGCAGTTACAATTATTGTTATTTTTGAAGTTTGTGTCAGGCAAGGAAACACTACAATATACCTACAAAAATGACACGAGAATATTGAAACCGAAGTCGGGTCGGATGTTTCCTTGAGAAACGAGAATAGAGGCCACTCCCAGAGCATAGCATCTTGGCATCTGCTGGACGAGACTTTCGCACAACATCGAGTGACGGGATGCCGAACAGAAAGGAAGGTGATGCGCGGAAGTCCCATCACTGACCCGGCGGACAGAATTCGTCGAAACCTGAGATCACAGGCAGCGTGCCACACAAAAGACGGGCTACCTGTGCCTTGAAGAAATAGAGAAAGCAAAACCACGATTTCCTCCTTGCCTAGCGGTGAATAGTTCGTTGATCCTCCCTCGCTGGGCGGCATAAAGTAATCTCTGATTGGTGCGCCAACTGTGTCATCAGTGGAGGCGATGAGCTGTTACCCCCCACTGCCCAGAAGCGGTGGCAAGTTTTGCCATTCGCCGAGGCAATATAGTAACTTAGAAAACAAGCGCCTCGAAAGACAGCGTCGGTGCTCTTGTAGGGGCGCCTATCCTGTCCTCCGGAATGCATGCAGAGTCTAGATCGCATCTTGATCTCAAATATTTCACTTCTTGGCTTTGTTGTCAGGTGGCCCTCCGCCTACCGCTAGATTACGTTAGAGTTGTGCCTGTCCTTTTGATAGACATAGTGTTGAGCAAACTTCACTCCCCTCAAAATGTTTGTAATTCTATCGGACCAAACTGCGTGCTCATCAGTCCGTGTCTTACAAACTACTTAAACCTAGGTAAACCAACCTAAGGACAACACACACACCTATGCCCTGGGGAGAACTCGAACCTCCGACGGCGAACAACCGCGCGCTCCGCAGCGAGGCGCCTTAGACCGCTCGGCTACTCCACCGCGGCTGACTCCCCTTTCTTTGAGATGAGATGAGTAATGACACAGACACTGCTATAGTAATGTGTCGCCGCTCCGCCAAAGCTGAGACGTTAATGTGTTTGCTCTGCCTTTCCTACTTCAAGTAATTATGTTTAATTACGTGACAAACTTGTTTTCCTTCCTTCTTTTTTTTCCTTTTTTAAAAATGAGTACACCACATTGGGCCACGTGTCAGTAAAATTTTTTTGATTGTTATTATCACACAGCCCTCATTCAGTGATGTTAATATATTTATTTTGTTTTGCTTATTGAAAATAAAGTAGTGCCTTTGGAACTGATAGCTTTCTTGCGTATCGTGTTCTCTTTATGATGAACAACATATTTACCTGGTTCGCCGAATTAGTCTTGGTGTTTCGAAGGAAGGCGCTATAAATTTGTGTGTGTCAGTTAATTGGTAGTGTAAATTCATTAGACAAACATCTTAGCTATTCTCTATAGTGGAGTGTGGCGCGGTCAGTGTTACTGATTTAAGATGGTAAAAATTTTATTCTGTTGTCCAATAGTATGTTGTTGTGGTCTTCAGTCCGGAGACTGTTTTCATGCAGCTCGCAACCCTACTCTATCGTCAGTAAGTCTCCTCAATCTCCTCATGTGAAAGGCAAGCTACATCCATTTCAATCTTCTTACTGTATTCATCTTTTTATCTCCCTCTGCGATTTTTACCCCACCTAATTCCCTCTTTGATGTCTAAGAATGTCTCCTATCAATCGATCACTTCTTTTAGTCAAGATGTGCCAAAAATTCCTTTTCTCCCCAATTCTGTTCAGTATCTCCTCAACAGTTACGCGATCCACCCACCTAATCTTCAGCATTCTTCTGTAGCACGAGATTTCAAAAGCCTCAATCCTCTTCCTGTCCGCACTGTTTATCGTCCATGTCTCACTCCCATACAAGGCAACACTCCACACAAACGCCTTCAGAAAGGACTTCCTTAGGCTTACATTAATATTCTATCTTAACAAATTTCTATTTTTTAAAGACGCTTTTTTCCCATTGCCACTCTGAATTTTACATCCTCTGTAATGCGACCATCATATGTTATTTTACTACCCAAATAACAAAACTCATCTACCAGTTTTATTGTTTCGTTACCTGAGCTAATTCCTTCTGATTTTCCATTCCGTTCAACTGCTTCTCCAGGTCCTTTGTTGTCTCTGACAGAATTACTGTGTCATGGGCAAATCGCAAAGATTTTATTTCTTCTCCCTGAACTTAAATTGCTTCTCCAAATTTCTCCTTGCTTTCCTTGCTACTTTGATAGGTGATGCGCACGTACGCATCCTGGCTGATCACTTGTATCTAGTCATGTAGACTGTGCATTCCGACGGACTCGGGCAATTCCTGCAGGTCAATGCGACAGCCCACACGTCTACAGAGTGGATCGAGGAACTGTAATCTCCATTTAAGCACCTCTTCTGCCCACCAAACTCTCAAGACATGCTTTACAACGCGGTGTTCAGAAGAGATCTTTACCCCTATCGTACTCTTGCGAATAAATTTCGTAAATTTTCGTACACCATGCGGTTGAAACCTTAATTTGGTCTATAAACAAGTTATCTCACTGTGTTTCTGCCCCTTACACTTTTTCAGAGAGTCAACATTGAAATAATAATTGGCTTCTCCCTGTCTGACAGCAGAACAAGGCAACCAATTTTTTTCAGAAATAGCTTACAGGCTTCTATATGTTGCTCTACACAATATTTTTTGTTTCTAACTTGGGTACCATTAGATATTAAATGACAACTCTCCCTATTATCTCCAATTACATGTGCTGCTAGTTTGTATCCATTGATATTAACCTTTTCCATGTCACTGACAATGTAATGTTCAGATTGGCATAGTTCGTCTACTATACACTCAGTTTCCGTATCCTATAAACTAACCAGAAGACAATTTGTTTATTCTATAATCCTTCAAAATTCGATTTTTCACAGCATTTTTGTGAAAATCTTAGAATATTATTAGAGCTTTAGTGCCAGCCTGTCTGAGCTTCTTACTGGACACTTATCCTAAGAAGTATTCCCATCATTTGCAATACCCTCCTGCCACCTGAAGGACTCACTTATCAACACAACCGGTTTAAAGGGGAAGAAGAGCATATGGTCAAAGATAGGAGGGGGGGGGGAGATTGGGAGGATGAGATGAATAGGGAACAGAGGATGTGGACAGGGAGGGGAGGGAGGAGGAGGATATGGACAGAAAGAGGAGATGGAGTGAAGTGGACACAGGTAATAGGAGCAGGGAGTGTAGGATGTCCTTCCAGTTCCCATTCACAAAGCATTACGAAATTACACAAATTAGAACTGTGTGTTTTATCCTTGCTTCCCTTTTCAGTTTAATCTTACATAATCCACAGCAGCAAGTGACCAGGTACAGCTGATAATGTACTATATTGTCCAGAATTACACAATTATATGTATCATGACGATTAAACATTACCTAAACAAAATATTTTTTAAAGAAAAAACGTTAGTACGTAATGTTCAGTACAGTGCCGCATTACACCATTACAAAAGATGATCGTGACAACAGAGGCAGAGTGAATCGTTGCGTAACTCCTGCTGCACAGCCAGTGCCCGAGACAAGAGGTTGCGCTTACAGCGTAGAGACGGTTTACGAGCATCGGGCAAAGCAGTTACATATTCCGTGACGTCAAATGGCCTGACAGTTAAATACTGACGGTAAACGTCACTTAAAGGGAACTCACTGACGCCAGCAATTCTTCTCCGCCTTCACGCAGAAAATAAACAACGAAAGTACGGACTCTGCAGCCGTAAGCAAATACCTGTCAGTCCTGGTTGCGTTTAACGACACTTAGTTACATTATAGTGTTTTAAATGCAAATATACAGTCATATTAAACTAATAAATGCAAATCTGCAAACACTATGGCAGCCCCTCTGCATGATCTCGCGAACCTATGTATTATTTACGGGAAAGCTCTTGTAATCAGACGGTATTCTGTGATATTTCGTTATCAGACGGTATTCTGTGATATTTCGTTATCAGGGTGTGCCTAACCTATCACCCCCCCCCCCCACACACACACATTAATTATAAAAAAATAAAGTAATAAAATAAAATGTTGGCAACTCTCACAACCTACACGAAAAATAGATGGACAGGCATAAACAACACAGTGGCAATGTGATGAAGTGGAAAACACATCGAAATTGATCCCACTATTGAAACGTAAGGCGATGTGCTAATTTAGTTTCATTAGGAAAAAGTGAGGTGAAGTGAAAACAAATAGAACGAAAAATATACCCCAAAGTAGAAAAAATTTGCTGTGTGTAAACAAAAAAGTGCACCGCAAATGGACTAACTACAGCCAGCAAGACAGAAATGTAGCAGTGCCATGTAAGGAAGAGGCATTATCATCGAAGGTTATGTGTGAAAAAATACAAAACGCGCAGGAAAATTTAAAACTAATGCATATATGCTTAAAAATGTACAAATCCCTGTATCCAAATTATAGAACCTCACAAGATGCTTTAAAAATAAAAAGGGAAGCACATCTGGTGTGGAAAAAATTGTCTTAATTCCAACCATCACAACACTGGAAACCTATTATAATTAACAATATCAACTGCTGCGAAAGATAGTCTCACAATCAAACATAGTGCTACTAGTTTTGGCTGGATTTTCAGACATAGGCAGACCATTAATCAGCATGCTAGAACCAATCTATTCGATATACATCGAAGGTTTCAATTTTTTAATGATTGAAGTGCATTTTTGTGCTTTGTCATTATGTAATAATTTTTATAGATCAAAAGCGCCGTGATCATTTTCTGTTGATACGAAACTTTATCGTGTCTAGTACGTTTGCACAAGATGGGAACAAAACGTTTCGTAAAAAATAAAAAAATAAAAAATTCTATCGTCATAAGTCCCTAGACTTACATACTACTTAAACTAACTTAAGGACAACACACACACCCATGCCCCATGGAGGAATCGAACCTCCGACGGCGTGCAATCGCGCGCTCTACATCATGGTGCTTTAGAGCGTTCGGCTACTCCACCGTATGTGTGTATGTGTGTGTGTGTGTGTGTGTGTGTGTGTGTGTGTGTGTGTGTGTGTGAATCACAGACATTGCCGTGGTGGGGTGACTTGCGTGTCTCAACGATACAGATACCTGTACCGTAGCTGCAACCACAGTGGAGGGGTATTTGTGGAGAGGCCAGACAAACGTGTGGTTTTGTGAAGAGGGGCAGTAGCCTTTTCAGTAGTTACAGGAGCAACAGTCTGGATGATTGAGTTGGCCTTGTAACACCAGCTAATGTGGCTGAAAGCAAGGGGAAACTACAGCCATTGCTTTTCCCGAGGACATGCAGCTCTACTGTATGAGCATATGATAATGGCATCCTCTCGGGTAAAATATTCCGGAGGTAAAATAGTCCCCCATTCGGATCTCCGGACTGGGACTACTCAGGAGGATGTTGTCATCAGGAAAGCCAATAATGGCATTCTACGGGTAGGAAAATTAGAAAATTTAAAAAGGGAAATGGATACGTTGAAGTTAGATATAGTTGCGATTAGTGAGGTTCGGTGGAAAGAGGAACAGGATTTCTGGTCAGGTGAGTACAGGATTATAAATACAACATCAGTTGGCGGTATCACAGGAGTAGAAATGATAATGAATAAGAAAATAGGAATGCGGGTAAACTGCTATGAGCAGCATAGTGATCGCATTATCATTGTCAAGATAGATATGAAGCCAACACCGACGACAGTAGTACAGGTTTATATGCCAACTTGCTCTGCCAATGATGAGGATATCGAAGTAATGCATGAAGAGTTAAAGGAAATTATTCAGACAATTAAGGGAGAGGGAAACTTAATTGTGATGGCAGCCTGGAATTCGGTAGTAGGAAAAGGAAGAGAAGGAAAAATAATATGTGAATATGGACTGGGCAGAAGGAATGAAAGCCGGCCGCGGTGGCCGCGGGGACTGAGGCGCTCCAGTCACGGTCTGCACGGCCACTACGGTCGGGGGTTCGAATCCCCCCTCGGGCATAGATATTTGTGCCGTCCTTAGTCTTAGTTAGTTCATAAGTAGTTTGTAAGTTTAGGGACTGATGACCCCGTAGTTAAGTCCCTTTAGCTCTACAAACATTTGAACATTTTTGAAGGAATGAAAGAGGAAGTCGCCTGGTAGAATTTTGTATGAAACATGATTTAATCATAACACCTGGTTTAAGAATCACGAACGAAGGTTGTATACGTGGAAGACACCAGGAGACACTGGAGGTATCAGATAGATTTTATAATGGTAAAACATAGCTTCCGGAATCAGGTTTTAAACTGTAAGACATACTCAGGAGCAGATATAAAATTTGACCATAACTTATTGGTCATGAACTGTAGGCTGAAACTGCAGAAAGGTAGGAAAATAAGGAGATGGAACTTTAATTGTGGGAACGTGAAGTTCTAAAGAATTTCAGAGGGAGCTTTAGGCAACAATTGACAGAAACTGGGGGAAATAAAACTGATGAAGAAGAATGGGCATTATTGAGGGATGAAATAGTGAAGGCAGCAGAGCACAAAATATGTAGAAAGGCAAGGCCTACAAAAAATCCATGGATATCACAGGAAATACTAAATTTAATTGACGAAAGGGGAGAATATAAAAATGCAGTAAATGCAACAGGCAAACTGGAGTACAGACGACTAAGAAATGAGATTGTCAGGAAGTGTAAATTGGCTAAACAGGAGTGGCTAGAAGCTAAATGTAAATCTGTAGAAGAATGTATAAGGAAGGGAAAAGTAGATACTGCCTACAGGAAAATCAGAGAGACATTTGGGGACAAGAAAAACAGCTCTATGAATATCAATAACTCAGATGGAAAACCAGTTCTCAGTAAAGAAGAGAAAGCTGAAAGGTGTGAAGAGTACATAGAGGAGCTCTACAGAGGAAATGGACTTAGAGACAATGTTCTAGGAAGGGAAGAGGAAGTAGATGAAGATGAAATAGGAGATACTATACTGAGAGATGAATTTGACAGAGCCCTGGACGACCTAGGTCGGAACAAGGCCCCGGGAGTAGATGACATTCCCTCAGAGCTACTAAAGTCTCTGGGAAAGCCAGCCATGACAAAACTATTTCACCTGGTGTGTAAGATGTATGAGACAGGCGAAATTCCCTCAGACTTTAAGAAAAATGTAATAATCCCCATTCCAAAGTAATCAGGCGCATTCAGGTGTGGAAATTACAGAACCACCAGTTTGATAAGTCATTGTTGGAAAATTTTAACACTAATTATGTGCAGGAGAATGCAAAAGCTGGTAGAAGCTGACCTTGAGGAAGATCAGTTTTGATTCAGACGGAACGATTTATTTTATAATATAGATTAAAGAAAGGCAAACCTACATTTCTAGCTTTCGTAGATTTGGAGAAAGCTTTTGATAATGTTGATTGGAATACGCTCTTTCAAATTCTGAAAGCATCATAGGTAAAATACAGGGAAAGGAGAATTATTTACAACTTGTATAAGAGCCAGACCGCAGTTATTAGACTCCAAAAGCATGAAAGGGAAGCATTAGTTGGGAAGGGAGTAAGACAGGGTTGTAGCCTTTCTCTGGTGTTATTCAATTTGTACATCGAGCAGGCGGTGAAGTAAAGCAAGGAGCCGGCCGCGGTGGCCGAGGGGACTGCGACGCGACAGTCACGGTCTGCACGGCCACTACGGTCGGAGGTTCGAATGCCCCCTCGGGCATGGATATTTGTGCCGTACTTAGTATTTTCTAGTTCATAAGTAGTTTGTAAGTTTAGGGACTGATGACCCCGTAGTTTAGTCCCATATGCTCTAGAAAGATTTGAACATTTGATTTGAAAGCAAGGAAAATTTGGAATAGGGATTAAACTTCAGGGCGAAGAAATAAAAACATTGCGTTTCGCTGATGTCATTGCAATTCTGTCAGACAGAAAAGGACCTGGAAGAGCAGTTTAATGGAATGGACAGTGTGTTGAAGAGATCGTATAAAATGAACATTAACAAGAGCAAAACAAAGATAATGGAATGTTCTAATGTTTGTATAGCTTATGGGACTTAACTACGCGGCCATCAGTCCCTAAACTTACAAACTACTTATGAACTAGCTAACACTAAGGACAGCACAAATATCCATGCCCAAACGGGGATTCGAACCCCCGACCGTAATGGCCGTGCAGAACGTGACTGGCGCGCCGCAGACGGATCGGCCACCGCGGCCGGCATAATGGAAAGCTTTCTTAGAAAATCAGGCAATGCTGAAGGAATTAGATTAGGTAACGAAACAATGAAGATAGGTAGATGTGTTTTATTACTTGGGTAGTAAAATAACACATGACGATCGCAGTACAGAGGATATAAAATGCAGAATGGCAATGGGTAGAAAAGCATTCTTGAAAAAGAGAAATTTGTTATCATCAAATATTGTTTTAAGGGTAAGGAAGTCTTTTCTGAAGGCATTTTTGTGGAGTGTTGCCTTGTAGGGGAGTGAAACATGGACGATAAACAGTGCGAACAGGAAGAGAATAGAGGTTTTTGAAATGCGGTGCTACAGAAGGATGCTGAAAAGTAGGTGGGTGGATCGCGTAACTAATGAGGAGTTACTGAGCAGAATTAAAAGGAATTTCTGGCATACCTTGACTAAAAGAAGGGACCGATTTGTAGGACACATTCTTAGACATCAAGGAATTGTGAATTCAGCGTTGAATGGAAGTGTGTAACGTAAAAATCGCAGAGGGAGACGAATATATTAAGCAGAGTCAAATGGATGTGGGTTGCCGTTCTTAGAAGGAGAGAAAAAGGCTCGCTCAGGATAGAATAGGGTGGAGAGCTGCATCAAACCAGTCTCCGGACTGAAGGCCATAAGTTGAAGATGCCTTCCACAGGCGCAACATGTCCCTGAAATTTGAAGAAAATAATAATAAACATTCCGCCTATTACTGTATCTTTTATCTGTAAGTGGGTCCATTTCTTTTTGAACCAGCTGCAGTATGATGCACCATGCAAACATTAGACATTGCATTAGAAGTATATTAAATTTCTTAAATTTTCAGTATGTTGGACATCATCAACGAACAGTTGATAAATGTTATCATCGAATTGCTTAGATATTCATTATTATATTTTTATCCCGTGATTAAAAAGTAATGTTTTCCTAGGCACATCTACACGGAGAAGCTGGTATTTAAAAACGATTTCAATCGTCTAGTTCAGTTTTCCGTTCCCAATCCAACTTGGCAAGTATGTCGTTCAGTCCTTTAGATGTTCCTTCACCTCCGAAGGTAGTCGGATGAAGTCTGGAATTTCTGATTGGTACCACTAAGTCACTTATAGGTTATGACGGAAAAGACCATCAAGAGATGGTAGAACCAGTTTTAAATTTGTGTACATGCTGTAACAAGTAATTATACCTAGACGTAGAATGTTATAAAAAACCTTAATGGGCGTGCACCTCAGCACTTTATTTGCGTGACATTTGATACATCCGATTTACGCCGTATTTTGTTTTGTTATAATTTAATATTTCTAGATTTTTTCTTTTCTACAGCCTTATCGACTGCTACATCCGAGTGCACGGCACAAAGATTAGGCATGTTTTTCTAATTCTTCCTTTAAGATGTTATAACAACGTCAATTTTGTAACACATGACGTACAGTTTTCCCTTTGTCACACATGTGGCGCTTCCGGTGCCTGTACTAGTGTCCAACTAAGTGTCTGTGAGTATGGGGGAAGGGGGATGCTCCACATCTCGAGGGCTTTGATATGTGGTCGGCATGACCATTTTGAATCATTTTCTAAACAATGACAATGTAAGTTCATTAAATAATAGGCAATCAGGATTTTGAGGCACCGTACGCTTGCAAAATCAAACACAGCAACCCGAACTATATTCGCCTAATTGAGGCATACCACAGCCTGGGACACCCCGTAGGAGCGTACAGCACAGCCTGGTCACGTGTTCACCGGGGGCGTGAATTTCAGCTGTAGTCCCGTGATTCACTTCCAGAAATGGAACAACTGAGAAGATTTCTTCGTGAAGCCAGTTTTCCAAACTAATCCTAATTTTCTTATAAATAAACCAACACAGACTTTCAGCCGTTTCTGTTATAAATCTTTCTTACTACCTTTGTTAACCCCTCGCTACCATCTTCAGACCCTGTACAACGACAATGACACTTATTACAACGTGCGTGTCGAAAACAGAAGATAAAATTTCATAAACGATATACATGGTAACTATAGTGAATTGACACAATGTCAGCTCTTAAGCATGATTACAATAAATCTGGAACTAATAGGATGGTGAGTGTAAACACACACTTATCGAATATCATTTACTATTAAAAAATAATGTTGGAGTTTAAATGTCATATGTTTTAATTTCTCGGTTAATAAGATATTATTAAGAAGAAGTAGAGGGAACGTCAACATAACGCCATTACGGTATACAATCCCTTGTATGTAGTACATTCAAAGTGGGCTTACGTATCACACCGCAACGAACTTTCACTATGTAGAGCTCTTACATGATAAAAATAGTACCAAACCTGTCACTGGCAATTTGGCGTGAAGCTAAGTGCTACACGTACAGCAGCGTGATGAAAGAGTTTCTAATTACACCTGTCATTTTTAAAATAACAGACCGGAAAATTATTCCTGTCATCCAATTTTGAAAAGTTTATTTTTGCTTATTCAGATTGAATGTGGTGCAGTTGGTGACATGACATAACTAAGTTGATATCTGAGCAGTTTATCTTAAGGCGAAAAACAAATGTCGAACTCTGCACAGTTGTTAACCGCGAATATTGAAATTACCATACTCCACTAATTTCTCTATAACAGCCGAAAATCTAGACATAACCTTAGTTCGTAATCACACCTCGTATCAGTCTGTTGTGAGGAATTGGCACAATGAGGTAGATCGACTTGTGGCAGAGTTGAAGAGAGGGGCTGCCCATAAAGATTCCCGATATGCTGATGCAGTAACACGGACTGTCCAATGTTTACACAAGTAATGGTGTACCACTCAAAGCCACATGATCTACATCTACATACATACCCCGCAATTCACCGTAAGTTGCGTGGCGGAGGGTACACTGTACCACTACTAGGCATTTCCTTTCCTATTCCACTCCCAAATTGAACGAGGAAAAAAAGAATGCCTATATGCCTCCGTACGAGTCCTAATTTCTCTTATCTTGTCTTTGTGATCATTACGCGAAATGTAAGTTGGCGGCAGCAAGGTCGTACTACACACAGCTTCAAATTCCGGCCCTCTAAATTTACTTAACAAAAATTCACAAAAAGAACGTCGTCTTTCTTCCAGCGATCCCCAATTGACTTGCCGGAGCATTTCCGTGACACTCGCGCATTGGTCGAACCTACCGGTAACAAATCTAGCTGCTCGCCTCTGAACCGCCTCTATGTCTTCCTTTAAACTGATCTGCTGCGGGTCCCAAACACTTGAGCAATACTCAAGACGTGGTCGTACAAGCGTCTTATACCCGGTCTCCTTTACAGGTGAAGTACATCTTCCCAAAATTCTCCCAATAAACCGAAGTAGGCTGTCCGCCTTACTCACAACTGTCCTTACATGCTCGTTCCATATCATATCGCTCTGCAATGTTACGCCTAGATATTTGAAAGGCGCGACAGCATCAAGAAGCTCACTACTAATGCTGTATTCGAACATTATGGATTTTTCTACTCATGCGCATCACCTTACACTTTTCTTCATTGAGAGCTAGTTGCCATTCTTCGCACCAACTAGAAATTTTGTCTAAGTCATCCTGTATGCTATTACAGTCAGCTACAGACGACATTCTCCCATACACCACAGCATCATCAGAAAACAGCTGCAAATTACAACTTACTCTGCCCATCATATCATTTATATAGATAGAAAATAATAGCGGTCCTATCACACTCCCCTGAAGCACGCCTGACGATACACTCCTCTGATGAACACTCGCCGTCGAGAAAAACGAATTGCGTTCTATTACTTAGGAAGTCTTCCAGCCAGTCACAAATCTGTGAACCTATTCCAAAAGCTCGTATCTTCGTTAGCAGTCTGCTGTGTGGCACCGCACCGAACGCCTTTTTGAAGTCGAGAAAAACACAATCCGCCTGTTGCCCTTCATCCATGGCTCGCAAGATGTCATGTGAGAAAATGCCATGCTGAGTTTCACATGAACGATGTTTCCTAAAGCCGTGCTGATTCACAGAAAGAAGCTTTTCCGTTTCAAAGAAATTTACTATAATCGAACTGAGAATATGCTCCAAAATTCTGCATGAAACTGATGTCAACGATATTGGCCTGTAATTGTGTGGGTCAGCTCTATTTCCTTTCTTATAAACGGGAGTCACCTGCGCTTTTTTTCCAATCACTAGGAACTTTTCTCTGAATTAAAGATTCGCGATAAATGCAAGCTAAGTAGGGGGCCAGTGCCGCAGAATAGTCTTTGTAAAACCGAAATGGTATTCCATCCGGACCAGCAGACTTTTTCGTATTTAGCTCTCTCAGATGCTTCTCTACACCGGAAATACCTATTGCTATGCCACCATTTCAGAATTAGAACGTTGATCAAATGATGGTATATTTGTGCGGTCCTCCTGCGTGAAAGGTTAAATTTAGAACTTCAGCTTTCCGTTTGCTTTCTTCTATTACTGCCTCGGAATGATCAATGAGTGACTGGACAGCGGACTTTGACTGCTTATCGATTTTACATAGGACCAGAATTTTTTCGGGTTCTCGGAAAGATTTTTTGCTAAGGTATGGCTGTGATAATATCTAATGTTCTAGAAGTGATATAGTAAAAATTACATTTCGTAAACAGTACCAGTAATAGTAATTTTAAGTTTAAAATGACATAGTAAGAACGAAGTTTTTCATTATATAAACGGTAATAATAATAAATCAGTTAAAATAGTAAAGATTAACAGAATTATGAAGTCCTACAGGTTTTATTCTGGCATTATGACGATACCAATCAAATCTGGCCTTAATCTCTATGGCTTAACAGATCGCGTCACACACCTACCACTTAAGTTGTATAATACTTAGTGAATATCTACCTTGGAATCAACTGACTAAACTTTGAAAGCACATAGATCAGATCAGATTAATACTTGTCCTATGGATCATATATACGACAATTCGTAATGATGTGGAACGCTTCAGTTTAGTAAATGTCTGTACATGACAATCAATATTTCAACGATTTTTTTTTTTCATTTTTTTAAGATTTTTATTTTAAAATTCATCTAAAGTGTAGAAGGAGTTGCCATTCAGAAATTCCTTTAATTTCTTTTTAATTACTAAACTTTTGATGCTACTTGGTAAGTGACCGAAGATTTTTGTGGCAGGATAATTCACCCCTTTCTGAGCCGAAGATTTAACCTTGAATAGTGAATGTCACCCTTCCTCCACGTGTTGTATCTAGGCAAACTGCTATTACTTTTGAATTGAATCGGATTGTTAATAACGAATTTCTTGAGTGAATATATACGTACATTGTGAAGCTACAGTGAAGATCCCTAGATTCCTAAATAAATGTCTGCAGAATGATCTTGGGTGGGCTCCAGCAATTATTCTGATTACACGCTTTTCTGCAATGAATACTTTTTACTTAATCTTGAATTGCCCCAGAATATGATCCCATGTGAAAGCAGTGAAAGAAAACTAGCATACTAAGCTAATTTACTGGGATGTATATCACCATTTTTTGCAATGACTCTGATAGCATAAGTAGCTGAATTCAAACATTTCAGCAGTTCTTCAATGTGTTTCTTCCAATTCAATCCCTTCTCAATGCAAACACCTAAAAATTTGGAATATTCTACCTTAGCTACAGATTAAATTTATTAATGTCTGTCATGCCATTTACCGTAAGAAACTATATATAGTGGTCCTTATCAAAATTTAAAGAGAGTCCATTTGTAAAAACCTACCTAATTATTGTAAGAATTACGAAATATATGACATCCGCACGTAAAAAAAAAAAAAAAAAAAAAAAAAATGTACCGGTACGTCCATATTTTAAACTACGAGTTTTCACCTGTCGACTGGCATTTGAATGGGATATAGGTAGACGGATTATTTTAACAACACTAATACTGCAAGAATGAATGCTCCACTGACGTAATTGTCCACGTATAATACAATGTAAGTGATAAGTCTTTGCACAATAACTTTCTTGGCTATCAAAGCATGCAGTGTTAGGAATGACGGTTACGTGTACTGCAGAAATAACGCAATTACCGGCAAACTTATCAGGCTGTTAATGCCAAGGTTAACAAGTGAACGGGTTGCTAAAATATGGCAGGTGTTTGTGGAACTGAATCTTATCGTACAGGAAATTTGAAAGGAATGCAAGTTTTCTGGAACGTTCTCGAACTACAAAAAGAATTTAGTCATTGTCAATTATCCTCTGACAGCTGGCTCGGTTGTTTTGCGTGAAACTGATACGGCACAGCTATTAGCGCTTCCGTCGTGTCGTCGGTACCACGAAACACAAGGCCTTATCGCGTCGTATTGCGGAATTCGTTGGCACCAGGGGAAATGGTTGGGGAACTGAAATTTACAAAGAACAGAAGAAAGACGATTTGGAAATAAGACTCTCATTCTTCAAAAATAAAATGGGTGTTGAAACTTCCTGGCAGTTTAAATTGTGTGCCGGAACCGGGACTCGAACCTGGACCTTTGCCTATTCGCGGGCAAGCGCACTACCGACTGTGCTATCCCGACACGACTCACGATGCCGCCTCACAACTTTACTTCCGCCAGTACCTCACCTCCTACTTTCCAAACTTCACAGAAGCTCTCCTGAGAACCATGCAAGACTAGCACTCCTGGAAGAAAGGATATGGTGGCGACATGGCTTAGCCACAGCCTAAGGCATGTTTCCAGAATGAAACTTTCACTCTGCAGCGGAGTGTACGCTGATATGAAACTTCCTGGCAGATTAAAATTGTGTGCCGGAACCGGGACTCGAAACTGGTCGAACAAAGGTCCCAGGTTCGAGTCCCAGTTCAGGAACACAATTTTAATCTGCCAGGAAGTTTCATACCAGCGTACAATCCGCTGCAGAGTGAAAGTTTCATTCTGGAAAATGGGTGTTGTCAATGAGTAATGTAAAAGTGAAGGTACCATCGGAGGGCCATGGTCAAACATACCATAATCTAGCAAACGAAAAAGACTGCCATTACGATGGGTTAAATTAATTTTCCAAGTTTTCTAGTAAAGAAAATAAATCTGAAGTGCGAACGTAGATGAACTTGTGATGCGTATTTCAAACCATACATTTCAAATTTTGTCTTACTATTAGTGACACTGCAGATTAAACGGAAGACAATTAATTACTTTTAAATATGTCACCTTGCTAGTTCTTAATCCTGGAATAAATCCAGTTCATCGTATGATAAACTGACTACGCGAAGTACACCGCTGTTTCTGAAAATCTGTAACATTTTCTAGTCACTAGAAAACAAACAAAATAGGAAGGAACTCATCACTGTGGTTCCTCCTCTAAAACGTCGCACGGACGACAAAACTGCAGATATTGGAATAAATGTCGGAGGGATAGAAAAGTAACTTATATCACTCTGTGAAGGAAAATCCGCTGGACCTGAAGAGATACCGATTCGATTTTAAATAGAGTACGCGAAGGAACTTGGCCCCTTTCGAACAGCAATGTCTCTGTAGAACCGAAGCATTCTTAAGGATTACGTCACAAGTCATTCACTTTTCCAAGAATGCCCGTCGATCAGACACAATAAACAATAGTTCTAGATCACTGACGTCGGTCAATTGTAGAATTTTGGAACACGTTGTATGAGTATTCTTTGTGAAACCCAGCTTGCGATATTCAGCGACGAGTCTTACAGGGCATTAGATGCAGCAACGAGGGTAGATGCCATCTTTCTTGGCTTCCACAGGGCACTCGATATGTTTTCGCACCGTCGCCTATGGAGAAAACACAAGCATATGCAATATAAGAGCAACTTTATAACTGGATTGAATTGTTTCTAGCTAACAGGTTGCGTTTAGTTATTTTGAATGGAGATAAATCTTCATATGTGAAAGTGATTTCCTGCGTGTCTTGAGTATTATGCGAGTGTTGCATTACAAAAAATATGTATAAATGACATAGATAGCACCAGAAGTTCAAAAAATGTTCAAATGTTTGTAGAGCTTATGGGACTCAACTAAGGGGTTATCAGTCCCTAAACTTACAAACTACTTATGAACTAGCTACTAGGACGGCACAAATATCCATGTCCGAGGGAGGATTCGAACCCCCGACCCTAGTGGCCGTGCAGACCGTGACTGCCAGAAGTTCAATGAGGCTTATTTCGTATGATACTGTAGTTTATCGAGAAGTCTCAACACTGGAAAATGGCAGGGAAATGCAGGAGGATCTGTAGCGCATCGACGCATGGTGCAGTGAATGGCAAGTGAGTATCAACATAAACAAGTGTTAAGTGCTGCGTTTACAAAGAAAGAAAGGTTATGTATCGTATGACTACTCAATAGCAGGATAAAACACTGGAAGCAGGTACTTCCATAAAATATCTGGGAGTAGACATTATGAACGTTTTGAAATGAAACCACCGTATACGATTAATCGTGGGTCAAGAAGAAATCGGGGTGACATTCGTTGTATGAATCCTCAGAAAGTGTTGTTCGTCAACAAAGGAACTAAATTACAAAATAATGAGTATTGATCATCAGTGTGGGAATCGTACCAGAGAAGAACCAAAGAAAAGTAGTAAGCTCGGTAACAGACATTCAGTAAGCGCGAAAGTATCGCGGTATCTATATATCGCTTCCTCCTAGTTATAGACCTCGACAAGACGACAAAGATAAAATTAGAGAAAGCCCACACGGAAGCTAACCGGCTATCGTATTATATATATGACTTGAGAAGCAAGTGATAATGGTACGAAAAGCACCATCCTCCATACATCGTGAGGTGGCTTACGGGCTATGGAGTACTGATTAAGTTCCCAGATATGATATTTTAATTTTTTTCTTAATTGTCGTAGTGACAGGGACCACAGGCGTTATCGTGGATCAAAACCACTCCCTCAGTGGGCTGCCCAGGCTGTTTGCTCTTGATGGACTTGGATAGGTTACGAAGTAACTCACAGTACACGTCGCTGGTAATGGTCTTGCCATGCTCGAGGAACTCAATACGTATAGGAATTCGGACGGCGAAAAGAAACGGTGAGCATCACCTTGCCTGCTGATGGTACAGTCTTGCATTTTTTAGGGGGATATGAAAATACTCCATTCCCTTCCCTAGATGTCGCATTGCGTTATTCCAAACCGGCATATCCATTGGTTGTTACGTTTCGTACCACAAATAACATAGTTCTAAGCAGAAAAGTGTATGTTAGATGAGAAGAATAAATAAGTCAAGAATGCTTGTATGTAGTATTAGTAGAGTGCTGCTTGACATATACGCGCTGATGAACCATCTACAGGTAACATTGCAGAGTGATATGAAATGTAGTGGGTACATAAGGATGGTGTTGGGAAAGGTGGAGGGTAGAATTCGTTTTACTGGATCTATAAAGCTGTGCACGTACAGAACACCAGAGGGTTTTGGAACATATCCTGTTTTCAAATATTATGAATTATCTCGAACAGAACGATCTATTGACCCAAGGTCAACACGGATTTAGAAAATATCGTTCATGCGAAACACAACTAGCTCTTTATTCACATGAAGTGATGGGTGCTATAGACAAAGGTTCGCAAATCGATTCCGTATTTCTTGATTTCCAGAAAGCTTTTGACACCGTACCTCACAAACGGCTTTTAATCAAATTGCGTGGTTATGGTATATAGCCCCAAATTTGCGATTGGATAGGGGATTTCTTGTCAGAGAAGACACAGTTCGTAGTAATCGATGGTAAGGCATCGACTAAAACAGAGGTGATATCGGGCGTTCCACAGGGTAGTGTTATTGGTCCTCTGTTGTCCTTATTTACATAAATGATTTAGGGGAAAATTTAAGTAGCTCTCTTAGGTTGTTTGCAGATGACGCCGTCATTTACCGTTTAGTAAAATCGTCTGAAGATCAAAACCAACTGCAGAACGATCTGAATAAGATATCAGCATGGTGTATAAATTGACAATTGACTCTAAATAATGAGAAGTGTGAAGTCGTGCACATGAGTACGAAAAGAAATCCTTTAAACTTTGTTTACAAGATAAATCAATCAAATGTGAAGGCCGTAAACTCCACAAAATACCTAGGAATTATTATTACTTCAGACTTAAATTGGAGAGAACACCTAGATAATGTCGTGGGAAAGGCGAACCAGAGACTGCGTTTTATTGGCAGAGCCCATAAAACATGCAACAGAACTACAAAAGAAACTGCATACAATACGCTTGTCCGTCCATTTTTGGAGTAATTCAGCCCAGTGTGGGATCCTTATCAAGTTGGTTTGACGGAGGACATCGAAAGAGTCCAAAGAAGGGCAGCTCGTTTCGTACTGTCACGATACAGGGGAGACAGCGTTACGGAAATGATACAGGATCTGGGATGGGAATCATTACAACAACAACGGCGCTTACCGCTGGGCTACTTACGAAACTCCAATGGTCAACATTCTCCTCCGAATGCGAAAATATATTGTTGACTCCCACTTACATAGGTAGATATGATCGTCAGAGCTCGAACAGAGAGATTCAGGTGTTCTTTCTTCCCGCGCGGTATTCGAGAATGGAATGGGAGATAAATAGTATAATTGTGGTTCGATGAACCCTCTGCCAGGCACTTAAATGTGATTTGCAGAGTATCCCATGTAGATGTAGACCCTTTCTAGATCACTGAAGCCACCTTTAATCACATCCCATTCGATAGGCTTCAGGTTTATTGAGCAATACCGTACCTCTCGGTCCTCAATCGACAACAGCGCTACATGCGTGCATTAGTATTGGTAGCATCATTGTGACTGGCTGCTGCTTTAATCTTCCCAAAAATGAGATTGTATTTTGTTAAGAGTCACGGTCTCAGTTTGGTCACCGTCCTAGAAAATAATAAATAAATAAAAATAAAAGCAGATAGACTGTTTCCACCGAATGAGCCTTTAATACAGAGGCAGTATGTTTAATTTGTAACAGTGGAAATACAGAGATACTATTTTCGAGCCTTCGGCTGTAAAGTACTTGTGTCAAGTCAGTGTGTCATTAGATATCGAATTAATTCAGTTAGTATTCACAGAATATGTAACATCAACTGCTATTGGGCAAAGCTGAAATTGTGTACCCAGCTGGGATTCGAACCCGGGTCTCCTGCTTTCTAGGCAGTTGCGCTGACCCCTACACCACTGGGGACACAGTCATCACCGCAACTGCAAGGACTACCTAAGCACGCCTCCCGTCAGATACAAATTCCCAGCTTCGGCCTGCCCACAGTACTCAAACTCGTAGTTATGAAACTAATTCCCGTAAGAGTAAGGGCTTTCAAACTTGCTCACCCCTCACCACTAACGATATCATTGCCCGTCACCGGCATATTATTTATATACATGTGGCGTCTGTTCCGAATGAAGATCTGAAAATGTGAGTTACGGAAATTATTGTGCTTAGGTAGTCCTTGGAGGTGCGGTGATAACTGTGTCCCCAGTGGTGTAGGGGTCAGCACAACTGCCTTGAAAGCAGGAGACTCGGGTTCGAATCCCGGCTGGGTACACATTTTCAGCTTTGCCCAATCGCAGTTGTCATAAATTCTGTGAATATTAAAGAATAACAACTGCAGGATCAGAAGTGAAGCCTGTTCTTTCGGAAGAGACGCCACATGTATATATAATTCAGTTAGGTTGCATACATTGTAAAAGGTTCGTACAGGTATTCGAAATATTTTTCAACAAATCTGACACGATTCCGGTTAGCCACAAGAAACGGATTCGTATAATCGAGCTCCTTTGTGTGGGACGCCCTCCTACGGAGTCGAATATTGAATGACTATGACGAATTAGAATTATCTGGTTGACACTTGGAGGTTAAATAGTGGAGCAGTTACAAGAAAGGTAACATTGTTCTACGAAAATTTAGAGGAAAATTTTCTTTAATATCTCTAAATATTTTATATATTTTTTAGAAAGTGACATAAAAGATGATTGCATTGTTCATGTGTTTATATTAGACAAGGTCGATGATAATGCGTTAAGAGGAACTAGGGCACGAACACAGAAAGTCATTGTGCCCTCGCCCCACACACAGAGTACATCTACATACGTACCCAGCAATTTACTACGACAGGCGTGCCGGTGGGTACCTCCTATCATTACTAGTTATTTTCCTTTGGCTTCAACTCCCAGACAGAACGAGGGAAAGCGATTACTTGAATGCTTCTGTGAGAGCCCTAATAGAATCATTCTACTATCAGCTTCAAATTCATGACCTTACAATTTTGTGGACAATGTTTCTCGGAAGCAACGTTAACTTTCTGCAACTTTGTAGGTTTTTACCGGCGTGACAAATCTTCGAAGACTCTGCGGGTTTTCAACCGGATAATAAAATCAAACGACTCTATATTTTGACGGTACAACTGTCCATTATCTTCAGGAACCGTCGTTGCTGATGTTGTTAGATCGAAGTACCGCGTCCTATATAATAAGCGTCGGTCGCGTGCACGGCGCATGCACCGGCCGTCACAACTGCCTAGACAAGGCTATTGGCACCGCACCTAGTGGAACAGGGCATGACGATATATCGCACCTTACGTTAATCAGTCACAGGTGCTGAAATCCGGATAGAACATTGCAATTTGATATTATTAAATAATGAATTCCATGTTCTACTAAGAGATAACCCATGCCTCTCTTTTGTAATTGTCCGTCAACATGATTTCAATGGCTTCTCTGTAAACACTGTTCCAGCAACGAGAAGTATTGGATACTATGCGGATCTCATCACATATCATACTAGCTGATAACCCGGCGTTGCCCGAGTATTTATTTATTTATTTCTGCCATTTTTCAGGTATATATTCGTTTGTATAAGGGCTGTATGTCTGTATTGGGAATACAGTTAGTAGTAAAGAAGTAATAGGAGCGGTTTTCCATGAAAGTTACTGTTTATATGCTCATATCTCATGAACTACGTATCGTACTGTGATACCATTTAGAAGCTACATTCAACTATATATGTGTATCCTGTCTGTAAAATTTCCTGTCGCTACAATTTGTAGTGTTCGAATTATAAAGTGTAACATCATACCGAGAGCTGTAGTTTTACTCCATAAACAGCGGAAAAGTAGTAAGCAAGAAACTCTTTTCCTTTCATCATTTTACTATGGTTGCCAGCGAGAAAAGGTTTAATAAAGGTTTGAATTATATTTAAAATTTGTTGCAAGTAGCGAAGTACTGTCATTCTCATACAGTGTATTTCCAAAGTCTCGCCGCATTATATGGCATTTTTTGCGATTTCTATTGGTTATAACGTAATATCTTTTGAACCATGTGTCGTATGTGATAATTAATCATGCATCAATTGTTACATCACGGTAAATTTGGTTGAAATCGCTCCTATGGTTTAGGAGAAAATGAGCAGCATTGTCGCAAATGCAGCAGGTTTTCGCACATCTCATTGTTTATGACGTCATATGTCGTGAACTATATATCGTATGTGATTCTTATATGTTCATATGTTTGTTAAGCTTATGGGACTTAACTACGGGGTCATCAGTCCCTAAACTTACAAACTACTTATGAACTACTTACGAACTAGGACGGTACAAACATCCATGCCCGAGGGGGGATTCGAACCCCCGACCGTAGTGGCCGTGCTGACCGTGACTGGAGCGCCTCAGCCACCTCGGCCACCGTGGCCAGCTATATGTGATTCTTACACTTACGGCAACCGTCCTCATGGATTGAAGCTTACGTGTACAAAATTCATAAAGATTTGAACAAAACTGTAGATTTATATGGAACACGTACAAATATTCGGACACTCTGCTTTATATATTAGATAGTGTCCCTCCGTTAAACAGTGTTATGCTAGCGCCGATTTTTCAGGCTGCAATAGTCTGGTGTGGTGGCAATGTTCCACGCATCTATCTTGTACAGTTCGAAACGTACGGCCGATGTATGCCTTGCCACATTGACACGGTATTTTGTAAACACCGGGTTACTTGAGTCCGAGGTCACCTTTGACGGAGCCAAGCAATGCCCCAATCTTGGACGGAGAACGGAAAACAGTCTTGATATTAAAACTTTTTAAAAGTCTTCCAATTTTTAAATAAACGCTCCCAGAGTAAGGAATGAAGATAGTGCCCTATAGTCCTATTCATGCACTTCTGGAGATGGTCCAAACACCATAGCACGGCGAATCTGTGTTTCAGAGTAGCCATTTTCCTTAAAAAACAGTAGTTACATGTTCCAGTTCCCAAGATTAAACTGTCCTCATCTTAAATGGCATATGCTGTGCGTACCATATATATATATATATATATATATATATATATATATATATATATATATATATATATATGTGTGTGTGTGTGTGTGTGTGTGTGTGTGTGTGTGTGTGTCGATGACATTCCTTCCAAATCTAGAAATTATGTTTGTCATAATGCATCCTGCTACACTCATTCAGTGACGACACCTTTCCGTACACACCTGCATCACTACCAAATAGCCGCAGACTGGAACTCAGTTTGTACGGTAGATCATTTATGTAGATAGAAAGGAATAATGGTTCTGTTCCACATCCCTGGAGCACACCTGACGGTGCCCTTGTCTTTGACGAGCACTCGCTGTCGAGAAGAGAAAGCTGGGTTCTTCTACTTAACCCTTCGAGCCAAGCACATTCCTAATGCTTATGTTCGTACCTCCGTAAGCAGTGCGAAATCGTGTCAAACGTATTTCGGAAGTCAAAGAATATGCAATCTGCCTGTTGCAGCTTCATCCATGGTTCGCAGGATGTCCTGTGAGAAAGGGGCAAGCTGATTTTCACACGAGCGATGCTTTCAAAAGTCGAGCTGATGGTAGGACAGAATCTTTTCCGTCCTATTGAAATCATTATACCGGGTGATCAAAAAGTCTGTATAAATTTGAAAACTTAATAAATCACGGATAACGTAGAGAGGTAAAAATTGACACACATGCCTGGAACGACATGGGGTTTTATTAGAACAAAAATGTTCAAAACATGTCCGACAGATGGCGCTTCATCTTATCAGAAAAACAATAATTAGCATAACAAAGTAAGACAAAGCAAAGATGATGTTCTTTACAGGAAAGCCTCAATATGTTTACCATCATTCCTCAACAATAGCTGTAGTCGAGGAATAACGCAGTGAACAGCACTGTAAAGTGCGTCCGGAGTTATGGTGAGGCACTATAAGTTCTGATCGGAAGTTTCACTTGAATACCAGTCTTGTTTCAACAACTGTATTACAGCACCCGCGCATACACTGTTACCGAAACATTCAACACCAGATTAATCGACGGTAAAACCTATCACGTAGAAGGATTTTAGTAGTGAGAGCATGTCATCTGCTGCGACTCTCATTAATGTTTTTACGCCCCATGTCATTCCAAGCATGTGTGTCAATTTTTACCTATCTACATTATTCCGTGATGTATTAAGTTTTCAAATTTATACTGACTTTTGATCACCCGGTATTTGACGTGAGAATGCGTTCAAGAATTTTACATCAAACATGTTAATGATGTTATTTTGCAATTATGTGAATCGGTTGTATACGGTAGTCACACGTGGTTTTCTCCATTCGCTTGCTACTCTGCGAAGGACCACAGATTCTCGATAAATGCATACTAAGTGAAATGATAACAAGGTAGACGTTGAGATCCGTTTGTGAAACCGAATCCAAAAACATCTAATGTTAATACGACGCACCATCCAGCTTGCACAGCCCAGAGTGTAGTGGAATACGTCCGTAAGGCCAGCTACAACCACTGTTCCTCAAAAACTGCACCCCGTCTTCTTCCTCAGTTAATCAACAGCGAGAAGCCGCTCATACTTAGAGCGCAGTGCAGCTACACACACACACAATGGAGCGGTTGCAGCTTGGAGCCTGCCTTTGTTATGAGACTCATAAGCGTCGCGATTCTCGCGTGACGAGTCTTCCATGAAAATCTTTTGCCGGCGGAGGCGTGCCAAAGATTTGCTCATCCGACCTTGACGCTGTCTCAGACAAAACAGCAGCGTAAGAGGGGTCTGCACGACTTGGGCTGGTTGTGTTTACTGCAGGGGCCCATCAGATCCCTGGGACTGGCTTCGCGCCAACCTCACCTACGCGCTCGATCTGACATTGCTGATCTTCCCCGTCGGGAATCTGGTAGGATTCTTGTTTCAGTCGCATCAGGTGGCTTCGTGCCATCTCACAAGCCAGCGAGGGCCGTGTGAATCGCCGCTCAAACAAAGCGCCACTCAGCGAAAGATCCGTACCCAAAGACTGGAAAGTTGCCCAAGTTACTCCAATATTCAAGAAAGGCAATAGGAGTAATCCCCAAAATTACAGGCCTATCTCATTGACGTCGATTTGCAGTAGGATTTTGGAACATATGCTTTGTTAGAATATTATGAACTACCTCGAAGAGAACGACCTATTAACCAATAGTCAACAAGGATTCAGAAAGTATCGCTCTTGCGAAACACAACTTGCCCTTTATTAACGTGAAGTGTTAAGGGCCATCGACAAGGGATCTCAAATCGATTCCATATTTCTGGACTTCCGGAAGGCTTTTGACACTGTACCCCACACGCAGCGTCTAATGAAATTGCGGGCTTTTGGAATATCGCCCCAATTGTGCGATTGGATTCACGATTTCCTATCAGAAAGGACACAGTTCGTTGTAATTGACGGTAAGTCATTGAGTAAAACAGAAGTGATATCTGGCGTTCCACAGGGAAGCGTTATAGGTCTCCTACACTTCCTCGTGTTCATAAACGATTTAGGTGACAATCCGAATAGCTCCCTTAGACTGTTCGTGGATGATGCTGTCGTTTATCGGTTAGTGAAGTCAACAGAGGATCAAAAGCAACTGCAAAGCGATTTAGACAAAATTTCTACATGCTGCGAAAATTGGCAATTGACACTAAATAAAGAAAAGTCTGAAGTAATACACATGACCACTAAAAGAAATCCGCTGAACTTCAATTACGCGATAAATCAAACCTTAAGGTCGTAAATTCTACCAAATACCTAGGAGTTACAATTACGAACAACTTTGACTGGAGAGAACACACAGAAAATATTGTGGGGAAGGCGAACCAAAGGTTACGTTTCATTGGCAGAACGCTTCCAAGATGCACCAGCTCCACCAAAGAGACTGCCTACATCACACTTGTGCGTCCTCTCCTGGAGTACTGTTACCCATTGTGGGACCCTCACCAGGTGGGACTGAAGGAAGACATTGAGAAGGGCAGCCTGTTTTGTTTTATCACGTTACGGGGGGGAAAGCGTCACGGAAATATTGCACGAATTGGGGTGGAAATCATTAAAAGAAAGACGTTATTCATTGCAGCGTGATCTGTTTGCGAAGTTTCAATCACCGACTTTTACTTCTGAATGTAAAAATATTTTGCTAGCACCCACCTACTTAGGGAGACATGACCACCGCAATAAAATAACAGAAATCAGATCGAGAACGCGCGCTGTTAGAGAATGGAACGGTAAAGAAAAGTTATGAAAGTGGCTAATGAACCCTCTGCCAGGCACTTAAATGTGATTTGCAGAGTATCTATGTAGATATAGATACTTTGAAGCGACTGCCTCAGCGGTGCAACGGAACTTCGGAACGAGGTAAGATCCACCAACTAATGACACCTTTCAGCGATAGTTTTTAGCAATTCAAAGGTTCAGGAAGTTCTCTGGACGAGAGAGTGAGTAGTGAAGTGGTTGATCGTTTTCAGGCGTTTAGCACCCCTCCCCCTCCAGAAATCGAGCGACAGAGGAAGAAATGACCTGAATGTACAGTGGTTGAAACATGAGATCAGTCGAGATATCTAGGTTCTGCTGTCATCGACAGAATGAACTAAAATATTTCTACGTCTTTCTGTCGGTCCACGGGGTGGAGAAAACAACATTACAGCATCCGAGGTAATGGTAATAACAGAAAGTTGATGCAGAGGGGTTTGATGTTATGTTTACCAAACGAATTACATAGTGTACTGAGCAGGTAGTGCAATGCAACAACAATATGACTTACCTGATGCTATGGCATGGAGTGTCGTAGGAAGGTCGGAAATGGAACAGAGACATACGGAGGGGCTGCAGCTATTGGAGTGTCCCAAAGTGTAATTTTCAGTTTCTGGACGCGATTTCAAACAGGAACCGTTAAAAGAAGGCAAGGCCAAGAACGACCACTAGATGGGAATCCTACAATGCGCATCAGTATTCCAAAATAAGACGCACAAGTGGAAGGTAGGTAATATAGTAGAAGTGTTTCAGCTTCTAAGTGTTCTCGCAATGAAATGAACCCTTTGGTTCACCTTCCGAACAATGTTTTGTATGTCTTCTTTCCAATTTACATTGTTCGTAATAGTTATTCACAGGTATTTAGTTGAATTTACGACCTGCGATGGTGATTGATTTATTATGTAGAAAAATTTCAACGGATTTATTTCAGTGTTTACCTGGATGACTTCAATATTGATCTTCTGGTGACTTTACTAGATTAGATTAGATTAGTTGGTTCGTTCCATCTGTGTTAAAGAGATTCTCGTGGATATGCAGTCTTGCATTAGAAACGAAAATAAAACTTCGGAAAAGATATTTTCTTCATGTATTCACAAAAACAGCTTAGAAATTATGTAACAGTAAAACAAAGAAATATGCAGCTCAATACTTATGACATTATATATGCTTCATTAGTGTCCTACAATAGTATAATTTTCCAGTTTTGTAGAGTGTAAAATTAGGAAACTGTCTGCGATGAATAAATAGTAGATGATTAAAGTCTAGTAAATCACGCGTCGCATGTTGGGAAACATTTTGCGACTCATTTTTCGTGACGTCATGTCACGTGAACTATGTCTCGTAGCTAGTTTTTAAACCCCACAGCGATTGTTGTCTGATAGTAAGCAATATGTGTACCAAGTTTAGTTGAAATCATTCTATTATTTGAAAAGATGTGGAAAAATAGCGCATGCTGCAACAGTTATTCGAAAATTTCATTATTTATGATGTTATATCTCCTGAAATACGTGTCGTACTGTTATGTAAATTTGAATGTACATTAAGCGGTATATGCGCCTAATGTCTGCAAAATACATCGTGAATGGTGTTAATAATATTGTAATACATCGAAACCTCATGCGTGATGATGCGGTTTTTCATGAACCAAATTGTTTATAACATCATAAATCATGAACTGTATGTCGAACTGTGATATAGTATCGAAGAAACATTCAGTGGTATGTATGTGTACTGTCTCTGAAATGTCTCGCGAATAAAATTTACAGTGTAGAAGTAAAAACTTGTAACGTCATGACAAATACTGTATAATTACATCATGAACATCGGAAACGTAGTAGGCGATGAACGGTTTTTCTTTAGTCATTTTGTTTGGGTTTTCAACGAGAAAAAGTTTCTTTAAAATTTTTAATTTTTTTTAAGTTTATTGCAAGTTACTAAGTGCTCTCATTGTCAAATAGTTGACGAATAAAATCACGCAATCACGTACTGCAAGTTGAGGCAGATTTCAATGTTATGACGTGATATCGTATGAACTATGTATTGTAGGTGGTTTTTACAACGATAGAAAACATTTTCTGGCCTTAAAAATATTTTTACCAAATTTGGTTGAAATCGATGCATTAGTTTAGGAGCAGATGTAGAATATTGCCGCATGATGCGAAGGTTATTGTTTGTGACGTCATATCGTCTTACGTGTGTGTCGTAGGATGTTCTTACCCCGAACCCCGACATCGATTGTTGCCTGACAGTAAGGAATATGTGTATCAAGTTTGGTTGAAATAGGTCCAGTAGTTTAGGAGATGTGGAACGTACATACACACATACCCACATACACACATAGAGATTAGATTAGTACTCGTTCCATAGATCATGAAAGGTGTCTTTACAAATTATTACTTTATACCAAATATTACCTGACACAATTTTTTAATTTAATTGATTTTTTTCGTGTTTACTAATTTATTTCTAAAAATTCATCTATAGTGTAGAAGAAGTTGCCATTCAGAAATTCTGTTAATTTATTTTTAAATGCTAGTTGGCTATCTGTCAGGCTTTTGATGCTGTTTGGTAGGTGACCAAAGGCTTTTGTGGCAGCTTACACACATACAGTCTATTTTACAAGGTGTATAGAATGTTTAATTTCTTACGTTTTAATTGTACTACCTCAGTAGAGCCAAAGATATAATTTTTATTATTTCTTGAAACTAGGTATATCCGAATAACATAACTTGCAAGTCTGTATCAAAATAATATATCTTTGACAACGGTAGTCTGACGACAGCTGATAGGTATTCCTGCTTAAAGGAAGTCCCTCTAATAAAGGAACCACCTTTGACAAAGTCTAAGAATCTAAGTAATAAGGGAATTACTGTTTTTCATCAAAATATACAGGGTATCAAAGATAAAGTTAATGAACTGCTTATTGATACTGATTCTGATATTATTGGTATTTCAGAGCACTTTTTAAGTGATGTGACAATTCAGAGACTTCCTTTGCCAGGATATACGTTAGCTGCCTTCTACTCTAGGAGTTCCTTGCACTGTGGGGGAGTGGCCATTTATGTAAAAAACGAATTTTCATCGAAGTCAATCGATTTTTCTAAACACTGCACAGAAAAGATATTTGAATGTTGTGCAGTAATTGTTAATTTTAATTGAACTAAACTAGTAATAGTTGTTATTTATAGGTCGCTTGACTCAGATTTTAAAATGTTTCTGCTCAAGCTGGAATTGGTTCTGGGTTCACTGTATGGGAAGTATAAAAATTTAATTGTGTGTGGAGATATCAACATTAATTGTGTAGGTGATAGCTCAAGAAAAATTCAGCTGTTAGATCTATTTAATTCCTATAACATGATGCAAACAGTATTTTTTCCAACGAGAGTGCAAGGAAATAACAGTTCTACCATTGACAATGTTTTTGTTCATTCTTCATTATTAGAGGGGCACTCTGTCAGCAGAATAGTAAATGGCCTATCAGGCCACGATGCCCAAATTTTAATTCTAAAAAGTATTTGTTCTCAAACAAATGTTAAACATAAATATCAACTACTCAGAAAGTTAATCCAGTTGCAATTGAAACCTTTTTAAGCCTAATTAAGGAACAAGAATGGCAGGATGTTTATAGTGCTGATAATGTAGATGATAAATATAATGCGTTTCTGAACACATTTCTTGTGCTGTTTGAACGTTGCTTTCCGCTAGAACGCTCAAAACAGGGCACTTCCAGTAACAGACAGCCAGTGTGTCTGAAAGGGTATCATGTACAACAAAGCGGGAATTGTATCAAAATGTTAGAAACAATCAGAATGAAGATGCAGTAGATCATTACAAACAGTACTGTAAGGTTCTGAAAAATGTCATTAAGAATGCAAAAAGTATGTGATATGCAAAAAGAATAGCAAACTCTCGGGATAAAATTAAAACTATCTGATCAGTCGTGAAGGAAGTGTCTGGTCAGCAGCAGCAGGTAGAAGATATAACGTCAGTGCGTAGTAGAAATGTTTCTGTTACTGACAAGGTAGATATATGTGCAATATTCAATAATCATTTTCTCAATATAGTAGGGGAACTAAACAAAACCCTAGTTTCTACAGGTAATCATATAACATTTTTAGAAAATGCCTTTCCGCGGCTGTTACCTGAAATGGTCCTTCATGATACTTCCTTCGGTGAGATTGAGTCAATAATTAAGTCACTAAAGACTAAGGACTCTTGTGGATATGATGGGCTATCTCGCAGAATTCTAAAGTACTCTTCTCCATATGTTAGTCCAGTACTAAGCCATATTTGTAATTTTTCCTTTCAGAATGGTCAGTTTCCTGACAGATTAAAGTACTCAGTAGTGAAACCGCTTTATAAAAAAGGAGAAAGGGATAATTTAGACAACTATAGACCTATTTCTAAGCCATCGGTTTTTTCTAAAGTTATTGAAAAGGCTGTATATTCTATATTAATTGATCATTTCAGTTCACATAATTTGTTGTCAAATGTACAGTTTGGTTTTAGAAGTGGTTTAACGACATAAAATGCTATATTTTCGTTTCTCTTTGAGGCACTTGATGGGTTAAATAAGAGGCTACGGACATTAGGCGTATTCTTTGATTTAACAAAAGCGTTTGATTGTGTTGATCACAAAATATTGTTGCAGAAGTAGGAACATTATGGAATACGGGGAGTAGCTCACAACTAGTTCACCTCTTACTTTAATAATAGACAACAGAAGGTTATTCTCCGCACTGTCGAGTTATAAGGAATCTAGTTTTTAACGAATTTTGGGTTTTTTCGATATATCTCGAAACGTATCAAATCAATCGGGTACATACAAAAAAGCAAACGATAGGTAATCTTAATGGCTACAGCTTCCTAATTCAAGATTTTCCGATCGGAGTTATTGTTTGTTATTTAACTAGCTGAAAACCCGGCGTTGCCCGGGTATTTATTTATTTATTTCTGCCACTTTTCAGGTACATATTTATTTGTATAAAGGCTGTATGTCTGTAAAATCTCTTGGAAATACAATTAGTAGTAAAGAAGTAATAGATTAAAACTTGGTGCGTGATGGGGCGGTTTTTCACGAACGTTACTGTTTATGTGCTCATATCTCATAAACAACCTGTCATAATATGATATAACTTAGAAGGTACACTCAAATATATGCGTGTAAAATTTCCTATGGCTACAATTTGTAGTGTACAAATTCTAAACTGTAACGTCATACCGAATTCCGTAGTTTTACTCAATAAACTGCGGAAAAGTAGTAAGGGAGAAACTTTTTTCCTTTCATCATTTTGCTATGGTTGTCAGCGAGAGAAAGTTTAATTAAAGTTTGAAATTGTGTATAAAGTTTGTTGCAAGTCGCTAAGTACTCTGATTTTCGTATAGCGTAATTTATAAAGTCTCGCCGCATTATGTGGCAATTTCTTGCAAATCCTATTGTTTGTGACTTCATATCTTCTGAATCATGTACCGTACATGATTCTTAACTCTGCAGCAATTGTACCTCACGGTAAGGAATGTGTGTACCAAATTTGATTGAAATTGGTCCAGCTGTTTAGGAGACAATGAGCAGAATTATCGCTAAATGCAGCAGTTTTTGCGCGTCTATTTGTTTATGACGTCATATCTCACGAACTATGTATCGTATGTGATTCTTATACTTACGGTGACCGTTCTCTTGGATTGAAGCTTACGTGTACAAAATTTCTTAAAGATTGGAACAAAATTGTAGATTTGTATGCAACACGTACAAATATACGGGACACTCTGCTTTATATATTAGATAAAATCCGTTTTTTGGGACTTTCCGAAATTTTTCGGCAAATTTCGCCATCTAGGCTCGAGTTTCATGAAATAGAAACTATGAAATTTAACTTCCTACACGCTCATATTTTTGCAAATGTTTGCAGATTTAACATTACGCCGTGACAGAATGCTTGGACAATACGTCGTGCGCAGTGCGCCGTGCCCAGAAACAGAAGTGCTCCTCCCCCGCCCCCGCCCCGCCACATGTGCTGGGCTCGGCCTGTGGGGACGTCCGCCTTCCGCGTCACCGCCGTGCCTTACATAAGACCCCCCTTCCTCCCCCCTACCCAGCCACTAATCACACGTCGGCGGTCGCGCAGAGGAACACATTAGGTGGCTACACTGGTCCCCTTGTATTACATCACACCACACCATTGCATAATTAATATCTCTAGCATCTTCTTGGAAACTTGTCGTGGGCTCCGTCTCTGCATTACTCCGAGGATACCTACGTCTATTTGTTGAAAAATATACACTACTGGCCGAGAAATATACACTACTGGCCATTAAAATTGCTACACCAAGAAGGAATGCAGATGACAAAACGGGTATTGAATGGACAAATATATTATACTAACTTAAACCCGCGGCTCCGCTCGCGTGTTGGTTGATTATGATAGATAAGCTATCTTTCAGTAGTGTGCTATGAGACTGTTTCTAAAAAAGATATTTCATTTCATACTTCAAAACCAAACATTTTTAATCAACATTCGAATAAAAAATAAAATTATGTGAAGTGTTTAATGATTTTCAATAAATAATACATACATTATCCCATTGTCCAAATTCATTTTAATTTCATTTTAGGGCATTCTAGTAAACTACGTTATTTGTAGTATTGTTTGGAACGTAAATGTAGAGATTTTTTGGGTTGCACACCCTTGAGCCAGCGAGGTATAATTGACCATGTGAAAAACATGAGGACAGTAAATGGATTCCTGCGACGTTTAATGATTTTCCTGGAGCTTTGTTAATTGTCATGGCAAAAGCTAGACGAATTGGAAACTGAAGTCTTTTGAACTGAAATGGTATATCTGACGGTATTAAAGGAACTTCAATAATAATGATTGTAATAATATCACAGATCGATCACTCGGTGTAACGCGCGAAACATCAAATAGATTTTTTAAAAAGAGATATATTAAAAGAAATTTCTTTTTTACTGCTTTATTTATTTATTGTTATATTTCCTCGGACTGAGGCGCTCCAGTCACGGTCTGCACGGCCACTACGGTCGGGGGTTCGAATACCCCCTCGGGCATGGATATTTGAGCCGTCCTTAGTTAGCAAGGATGGGGCCCCTCCACGCCCACACCAACGTGGTGACCATCACAAAAGTTCTACTGTCACCTCCGTAATTAAGTTAGTTTGCTAAGGTGGATCACGGGTTGTGGGAACCGCGATGTTATCCGTACGTGTGGGCGCGATCACCCATTAATACGGTGCATCTGGAGATAGAATTGGTCGAAAGGTATACGAAGTGTAAAGGTATGTAAGGGCAGAGGAAAAAAAGTGCCAAGGCAAGAGCCAAGGGAAAAAAAACCTCTGCATGCCGTCCTTAGTCTTAGCTAGTTCATAAGTAGTTTGTAAGCTTAGGGACTGATGACCCCGTAGTTAAGTCCCATAAGTCCTACAAACATTTGATTTTTATATTTCCTTACAGAGAAAGAGCTGATAACATTGTAGTACGCATAGACCAAAGATATGGTCTGTGGCATCACGTTTTGCTGTATGTAACCTCCTTGCTACAGAGTCGCAAACGTCATCGCTGGCCTTCGGTCCAAATTTTTTTTAATTTGACGACTTCCAACCACCATATCTTCCACCCCCTTACACCTATCGGCATGTAACTGCTATGGTGTACAACGGGAGACTTCGGACAACAATTACACACAGACCATTCGTTTGCGTTCTTTAGTTTTCGCTGCAGAGCAAGATATTAACACACACACACACACACACACACACACACACACACACACACACGTAGAATTTTATATACACCGAAAACTTTCCATCCCAATATACTCCACCCTTCTATCATTATCAACCCTCAAGCAACAATGCAACCAATAAAACCATTTTCAAAGAGTAAATATAATTTTCAATGAGTAATTATTGTTCCGCATTTCGCGTTATATCTTTCAAATTACTAAATATCTATCAAATCGCTATAAAACCGCGCCTAAAACCTTCCTCAGGTATAAATTAGTAACAGTAAAAAAGTCAGAGTCTTGTCGTTAGGACGTAATAAGCGTATACCGAAAAGACATTCACATTAATATATATAGATAAATAGCTATCCGATCGCCATAAAACCGTGCCTAAAGCCTTCCCCGGGTAGAGATTAGTAACTGTACACATTTTTAGCTCTTTATGTTTTGTGGTTCAGACGTGATAAACGTACACCGAACAGACATTCACATTTATAGATATAGACTAGAACTGACATGTATTTACATTTTGAGGCAATTTGGATCCATTGATTTTGAGAAATCAGTACCCAGAACAATCACCTCTGGCCGTAATAACGGCCTTGATACGCCTGGGCATTGAGTCAAATACAGCTTGGATGGCGTGTACAGGTACAAATGCCCATGCAGCTTCAAAACGATACCACAGTTCATCAAGAGTAGTGACTGGCGCATCGTGACGAGCCAGTTGCTCGGCCACCATTGATCAGACATTTTCAATTGGTGAGAGATCTGGAGAATGTGCTGACCACGACAGCAGTCGAACATTTTTCGTATCCAGAAAGGCCCGTATAAGACCTGCAACATGCGTCCGTGCATTTTCCTGCTGAAATGTAGGGTTCCGTAGGTATCGAATGAAGGGTAGAGGCACGGGTCGTAACACATCTGTAATGTAACGGCCACTGTTCAAAGTGCCGTCGATGTGAATAATGGCACCCCTTAACCATTACGCCGGGTGATACGCCAGTATGACGATGACCAATACACGCTTCCAATGTGCGTTCACCGCGATGTCGCCAAACACGGATGCGAGCACCATGATGCTGTGAACAGAACCTGGATTCATTCGAAGAAATTACGTTTTGCCATTCGTGCACGCTGGTTTGTCGTTGGGTACACCAGCGCAGGCCCTCCTGTCTGTGATGCAGCGTCAAGGGTAATCGCATCCATAGTCTCCGAGCCGATAGTCCATGCTGCTGCAAACGTTGTCGAACTGTTCGTGCAAATGGTTGTTGTCCTGCATCCCCATCTGTTGGTGCACGATCCGTTATAGCCATGCGAACAAGATACCTGTCATCTCGACTGCTGGATACAAGACCGTTATAATCCAGCGTGGCGTTCCGTATTGCCCTTCTAAACCCACCGATTCCATATTCTGCTTACAGTCATTGGATCGCGACCAACGCGAGCAGCATTGTAGCTATACGATAAACCGCAATCGCGATAGGCTACAATACGATTTCTATCAAAGTCATAAACGCGACGGTACGCATTTCTCCTCCTTACACGAGGCATCACAGGCAACTCCGGTCAACTGCTGTTTGTGTATGAGAAATCGGTTGGAAACTTTCCTCATGTCAGCACGTTATAGGTCTCCCCACCGGCGCTATCAAATGTTCAAATGTTTGTCAAGCTTAAGGGACTTAACTACGGGGTCATCAGTCCCTAAACTTACAAACTACTTATGAACTACCTACAACTAAGGACGGCACAAATATCCATGCCCGACGGGGGATTCGAACCCCCGACAACTCCCGACCGTAGTGGCCGTGCGGACCGTGACTGAAGCCTCGGCCACCGCGGCCGCCCCGGCGCTATCCTTGTGTGAATGCTCTGAAAAGCTAATCATTTGGATATAACAGCATCTTCTTCCTGTCGGTTAAATCTTCGAGGTGTAACAATTTTAATAGTCAGGAGTGTAGTTGCCAAGGTCGCTGTTCACTATTTTATTTCAGATAACCAGTTTCGACAAACGTAATTGTCATCTTCAAATCTGCAACTCAAAAAATAATAATAATAAAAATTGCGCGTCAACATCCAAAATTTGCAATTGCGCAGTTTAATGGGGTTCTATCTTGATTTAAAAGTATTTGCATCTGCTCTTCATTTATATCTACTATATCATATAAGGATATTATAATTATATACCATTGCTCGTCACCTTAAAAATCCATCAAACTACACATTTTATCGCTTGTTCACAGTTGTATCTAGAAACAAAGTGTGTAGTGTGATAGCGTGGCCCATGTGGTGTCACGGTGGCGTAGCATTGCGTCATGATCAGGTGCTCTTTCTTAGAGCACTTACCGCTTCCCTAGCATCGTCTCTGTGTTGCTTTACATGAAATAAAGATTGCACCAACAACATTAAACTTTTTTACATTATAAGAAGTCACTAGTTATTTATTTATTTATTTACTGAAAACGACATAGATTGGTCAATTTGCGTTATATTCAGTTCAGTGTCTCTGTGCGTCAGTTTATTGAACGGATTACAGTTGGTATTAAAATGTAAGTGCGAGATTCTGAATTTAAGGAGAAAGTTTTTAACCAGCCGACATGAACGTAAGCCATTTAACATAAAAATTTTCTATAGATACTAAGTTAAGTATTAACAAGGCATATGTTCGAAACATTACATTGCAAAGTTTAACAACAAACTATGTCAATCATTATAGGAAATTTGTTACATTTATGATAGCGTCCATGAGCACGTACATATACATTCATACAATTTGTACTGTAAATAATCTTGTATGTAATTAATTTTCAATTGAAAGTAAAACGGAATGCGTGAAGCTTGCAAAGCGCATGTAAAATACTAACTGATAGAACAGTGAATAGCGTTTTGAAAAACCAATATCACAATATTTCAGTGTAAGCACACACACTCATATATGGTGTTTCACTAAGGCCGGCCGCGGTGGCCGAGGAGACTGAGGCGCTCCAGTCACGGTCAGCACGGCCACTACGGTCGGGGGTTCGAATCCCCCCTTGGGCATGGATATTTGTGCCGTCCTAGTTCGTAAGTAGTTCATAAGTAGTTTGTAAGTTTAGGGACTGATGACCCCGTAGTTAAGTCCCATAAGCTTAACAAACATTTGATTTTTTTGTTTCACTAAGTGTGTTTGCCTCTGTAACTTATAAAATGAAAGGTGACGGAAATTTTAATGCGGTAGATCGACACAAGAAATGTTACACATTCTGCGGAGCTATGAGCATAGTTTATTGTATCATTTTCCAAAGAGTTACAGCACAAAGATATAATTTTTTTAAATGGAACAATAGTTTTTTTTTCTATCGTGCATTGGATTCGTTTAAACCAGCTGCGTCCAAATCAATTAAAACTACATTCCTATCACTGTTAGTTTGGGAGCTACAACCCTTCAAAGTTTAGGGGGCGGAGGCTACGACAGCATAGCTGACTGGCTGGTGGTCATGAGACAGTGGGCCGTGCCCCAGGGGATAGCCCCCGGAACTTTGAAGGTTTGTAGCTCCCAAACTAACAGTGATAGGAATGTAGTTTAAATTGATTTGGATGCAGTTGGTTTAAACGAATCCAATACACGATAGAAAAAACTATTGTTCCATTTAAAAAATTATATCTTTGTGCTGTAACTCTTTGGAAAATGATACAATAAACTATGTTCATAGCTCCGCAGAAAGTGTATCATTTCTTGTGTTGACCTTCCGCATTAAAATTTCCCGTCACCTATTATTTTTAAGTTACAGAGGCAAACACACTTAGTGAAACTCCCTGTATACATGGGGTGGTCAATTGACAGTGGCCGGGCCAAATATCTCATGAAATAAGCATCAAACGAAAAAACTACAAAGAACAAAACGTTCCAGCTTGAAGAGGGGGAAAAAAGATGGCGCTACTGTTGGTCCGCTAGATGGCGCTGCTATAGGGCAAACGGATATCAACTGCATTTTTTTTTTAAATAGGTACCCCCACTTTTTATTACATATTTGTCTAGTGCGTAAATAAATATGAATGTTTTATTTGGACTACTTTTGTCGCTTTGTGATAGATGGCGCTGTAATAGCCACAAACGTGTAAGTACATGGTATCGCGTAACATTTCGCCAGTGCGGACGGTATTTGCTTCGTGATACATTCCTGTGTTAAACTAGGCCATTTACCAATTGCAAAAAAGGTCAATATGGTATTTATGTATGGCTAGTGTGATCAAAATGCCCAACGGGCCTGTGCTGTGTATGTTGATCTTTATCCTGGAAGACATCATTCAAGTGTCCGGACCTTTCGTTGGATAGTTACGTTATTTAAAAGAGAGAGTAAGTGTTCAGCCACACGTGAAACATCAACCACGACCTGCAACAAATTATGATGCCCAAGTAAGTGTTTTAGCTGTAGTTGGTGCTAATCCGCACATCAGTTGCAGAGAAATTGAGCGAGAATCGTAAATCTCAAAACCGTCGGTGCTGAGAATTCTACATCAACATAAATTTCACCCGTACCATATTTCTATGCATCAGGATTTGCGTGGAGAAGACTTTGAACGTCGTGTACAGTTTTGCCACTGGGCACAAAATAAATTACGGGACGATAACAGATTTTTTTCACGCATTTTGTTTAGTGACGAAGCGTCATTCACAAACAGAGGTAACGTAAACCGGCATAATATGCACAACTGGGCAACGGAAAATCCACGATGGCTGCAACAAGTGGAACATCAGCGACCTTGGCGGGTGAATGTATGGTGCGGCATTATGGGAGGAAGCATAATTGGCCCCTATTTTATCGATGGCAATCTAAATGGTTCAATTTATTCTGATTTCTTACATAATGTTCTACCGATTTTATTACAAGATGTCTCATTGCATGACAGGATGGCAATGTATTTTCAACATGATGAATGTCCAGCATATGGCTCGCGTGCAGTTGAAGCGGTCTTACATTGAACATTTAATCACAGGTCAATTGGTCGCAGAGGCACAATACCATGGCCCGCACGTTCACCGGGTGTTACACCAGGAATTTCTTTCTGTGGGGAAAATTGCAGGATATTTGTTATCGTGGTTCACATGGAAACATGGGTCAGCGCATTGTCAGTGCATGTGAGAACATCACTGAAGGCGAACTACTCGCTGTTGGGAGGAATTTCTTACAAGTATTGCCAGCATTGAAGAGCATTTACAGAATTCATGAGGTAATTACAGGTAATCACGCACTAACAGCATACGTTCTCATAATGTATTATAATTTCACAAAAATACATGTATCGCATAGGAATAACCGAAATAAAGTTCAAATGTACCTACATTTTGTGTTTTACTTTAAAAAACCTACGGGGGTACCTATTTTTAAAAAATGCAGTTGATATCCGTTTGACCTGTAGCAGCGCCATCTAGCAGGTCAACCATAGCACCATTTGTTTTCCCCCTTCAAACTGGAGAAGTTTTGTTCTTTGTAGTTTCTTCGTTTGAAGGTTATTTCGTGAGATTTTTGGTGCGGTCACTATCAATGGACCACCCTGTATATATTCTGCACTAGCTACAATGTCTTCAATGTTTGCAAACGCCGTATACTGTGTAGTAGTTACTCGATTTTTAAGTAATTACAGTTCATTCTACCACTTCCAAACTATACTCATCTTTTCAACATTATGATGTGTGGGGGTTCTGCTCGCTGCAACATTATTCTCCTGGGGCGTCGTGGTAGAAATAAATACTCGGTATGTACAATTTTTCACTTCTTCTTTAATTTGCAATCAAACTGCTTCTCCACCAAAACATTACAACTTCAAAACGTACACAACGCAACAGAACCCAGCTGACAGAACCTCCACTTTAAAACAACAGACTGACATAGCTTCCAGAGCACATAAATATCGCAAGGCGGTGAGGCAAATATATAACCTTGACAATAATGGCATTACATTATGCATTGTTCATAACAATTGAATATACTAATTTACAGTTACCAAACACACAAGTAAAACATTTCATGTACACGAAATTAATCACAATATAAAATGAAAACTATACATACAATAATTTTAGATGGCGCATATCTTTTTAAGTCTTAATCGCGGTACTTGCTGTTTGACAACAAAGTGCGCTGTTAAATGTCAATTAATTTGTTTAATGAGTGCATCATACATGTTCCTAACATATATTGAACTATCAAATATCTTGGTCATTCACAAAATATAGTCAAAATTTCACATCAATCAATATATACAAGGAATTACAATATTCAAATTTCGACTATTACATTAACACAATTAGCTGGTCTACACAACTTGTTTATGAGTCTAACATACATACAATTTTATTTATTTTCATGTCTTTTTGTTTTACATGTCTTTTCTCTCTAGTTCTAGAGATAATGTACAATGAGAAAACTATTGTTTATATAACTGTCTGGAAAGCATCTAAACGAATCTCTTAATTAATGAAATCTATCACTTGTTTTAATCGCAGTATCACCGAGACACTGTCCTATACTGATTCTTAGGCTGGCTATTTCGTTTTTAACTAACTTCACACGCAACACGTATCACTATTGAACCACACGATTCCAGGTGCGACGCAGACGGTTTCGTACGATAACATTGAGGTGAGAGGGCCAGCAGTATCATCACAACTGATCATATCATTTGTATTAAATGAGGGTACAAATGTTACTCTCTTACCTCCCCATTTCTTATTTTGAACAATGACAACGTAGTTACATGAAAAAGTTGATTTTTGATTTTTGTAACATAGTCAACAAAGGAACTGAGGCACTTGTAATATGGTGGGATCAAATTATCTATTCCCGTGTCGTAGAAGTCTGCCACCTGTGAACAGAATCTGCGTGTGTCGTCTTATGATTTCCGTCATTATCAGAACGTACGACGGGAGTTTCGTAAAGTGCAAGAAAAGATGGAAATCGCAGGGAGCATGAGGAAGACTGTATGCCGAAAGATGAAAAATATCTCAACCGAATTTCTGCAAGGCGTCACTGCAGCTACTATACAAGCAATGACATTCGCCGACATGGTCGTTTGTGTCCTGAATGAGCTCGACAACTTATCGCTACAAGATGACTGCTAGAACCGATCAACTGTGTCAAAAATGTTGCAGCTATAAACCGTAGAATAATAATATCTCAAGAGTATGGAATAAAGATTTATTTACTTTATGAAATAAGGGGAAAACATTTACAAAGCGAGAAAAGGTAATAACGATTTATTTAAGAAATAAGGTAAAAAAAAAGAGTGCTTTGCATTACATTTACAAAGCGAGGAATGTTCGTGGAGAGTATTTAATTCAGAACTTAGACTATGAAGATCACCAGTAAAATACTTCGAAAATACGACGAGTACAAATACTTTCGACTTTTGTGACTACAAATAATCTACAACTTAATAAGTACGAAATGAATCCTATTGGAAGAAGGCGTGATTCCTTTTTCATACACGAGCTGTCAAACAGGAAATTCATTAAACTAATCAATCATTAAAAACATTCTGAGAAATGTACCCACATACTATCACACAGAGGTACAGATGCTATGTGTAATAACAAGAGATGAAATACCCGCCGAGGCGAATTAGCCGTGCGTACTGGAGCGCCGTGCTGCAGTGCGCGCGGTCGTTCGCCGTGGGGGGTTCGAGCCCTCCTTCCGGTATGGGTGTTTGTGTTGTCCTTAGGTTAGTTTAAGTAGTTTTAAGCTAAGGACTTATGACCACGTAGTTGAGTCCGATAGAGTTAAAAACACTTGAACATTTTTTTCTGAAATAGTTGACGATGCCATGAAGGCGGAACAGCTGTACTGGACAAATAAAATTACTTAGCAGCATTTAAGTATAATTTAATTCATAAAAACATTTAGTTTATCTTTAATCGCAAAAATATGTATCCCAAAGTCATTAAATTCCTAATTAAACGTCATATCAACATATATTACTCAGAACCTTTCTCATTTGACATGCTAGTGTTTCATACACTTAAGAGATTATTAAGCTCGCATAGTTCTTGCGACATTCTATACAATCTCTGCAATCGACGAAGTTTGACAACTGGGGGCCTTCCTACGTGGAGCGGACTATAGTAATGCACGATTTGTTTTGTCGCAGTGTCTTTATTTTTAATTTCAGCATTTGCCTTCATCAGATCTAAAAATCTCTGAAGTTGGAAAGATCTGATGAAGGAACATGCCGAAACGTCGTTTTAACTAGAAAATTTTAACAGTCTAGACGGTTTTATTGTTATTGACAGCAAAATGAAGACCGCGCACACAAGGAAATTCGATTCCTTTTTACAAACATTTGATTGCCACGTCATAGATCTTATGCGCAATATTTCCTGGCTAACTTTATGCTGATTTGCAGTTTATATTCTGCAAATTTATACCGAATGGACCAATAGTTCAAACTTTTATAATCCTAAAGAACCAAGCAGCTCAGGTCGTCAGCCCCTATACTAAGAAACTACGTAAAGTAACAAACTAATTTGTATCAATGTAAATACAAATAAACAATCCCTGAGACGGATTTTCGTCTCGAATATGTCAAACACATTAATCATCAATCTGAAGCATTGAATTAATATTTCTGGTGCGACTGGGAATCGAGCCCGGACCTCCATGCTTACTAGGCAGACGTCTTACCACTAGACCACCACATCACTAGCGATTAAGGCGCCTCGGAATAGTCTAAGCACGATTTCCTTCACGTCACAAACTTTAATTCAGCTTCTGTGTTCCATAGAACATTGCCACTACTGCCAAGGCTCTCCATGCAGCGGAATAGCACCTCGGTAATGGATAGATCGGAACATTCCTGTTTAAAGGTAATATAAATGTCAATGTAAATACAAGTAAACAGAGGCGGATTTTCGTCTCGAATATGTGAAAGATATTAATGATAAATCTGAAGCATGGAATTAAAATTTGTAATGGGACCGGGATTCGAACCCGGACCTCCATGCTTACTATGGAACACAGAAGCTGAAGTAAAGATTGTGAGGTGAAGGAAATAGTGCTAAGACTATTCCGAGGCGCTTTAATCGCTAGTGATGCGGTGGTCTAGCAGTAAGACGTCTGCTTAGTAAGCATGGAGGTCCGGATTCGATTCTTGGTCACATCACGAATTTTAATTCAATGCTTCAGATTTATCATTAAACTAATTTGTGTAAACACAAACACACACACACACACCAACGCTCGTGGGATGATTCGAACCTGCAACGAGAGCGACCGCGCAGTTGCCCATGTAGTCTCTCAACCATCAGTGAAAGATGTGTGGTTGTAATTATGGACGATGCAAACAAGCAAACAACGAATAGTCATTGTGTGGCAGCAGTTTCTTTCTTAAACATTCATTTATACCTCTTTCCGGCTAGTGCTAGCAATCAGTCGTTGATCGTAACATTTTCTATGTCATGTATAAGGTGTAACGAAGCTACCGAACCGTAGTTTTGGAAGACCCCATCTCTAGCTTAGATGCTCCAATGCGTTACGATTCATAGGCACTTTCAATATTAGTAACGTAAGAAAATCGCGCAACCACAGTAGTGGTTAAACTTACCTTAAACTGGACATAAATGTTAAGTATATTTTTGTCATCGGAAATCACTGGCAAAGCATGTATGAGATTGACGTTTGTTTTGATTTGTCATAAGAACTGTGCCAAAGATCTTAAACATAGAAGACGATCTTATCAGCATTTGTACGTAATGATTGTAATTTGCTACTAAAACGTTATTTTGTATAAAAGCCATTAGTAGGCACAAAGAATCAAATAATAATGCTATTACATAAATATCTGTTATTTAAAAATTAAATATTTGTTTGTACCTTTAAAAGAAAAGTGCGTAGCAGTTGTAACTGTTACTTTCAATTTCATTTGTATAAAAAACTTTACTAAACACTAAAATATAATTTATATTGCAATTTGAAGTATATTTTCTATTTAAAAATCCAAAATAATCTGTCACGATCTGCACAGCCACTACGGTCGGGGGTTCGAATCCCCCCTCGGGCATGGATATTTGTGCCGTCCTTAGTCTTAGTTAGTTCATAAGTAGTTTTAAGTTTAGGGACTGATGACCCCATAGTTAAGTCCCATAGACTATACAAACATTTGAACAAAATAATCTTAATAGAAACTTTTTGAACGTCACGTGATGTCACATGACATGACGAAACTTGACGTAGCCGCCTTATTGAATGGTATAAAAACCCTGTTGGCAGATGCCAAAGGCAAAACGAAAATGTGTACTGTATTGGTAGTACCGGTGGTAGTAGCACCAGCAGTGAAACCTAGAGTCTATGTAGGATGTATATTGTAAGTGCAAGTGACTTTTGTGTTTTTGACTGTGGTTAAAATAAATTTGTTTGTCTTCTCAACAAAGTAGTTATCTGTGTAGAAAACCTGTTAAACTATCCAGTTAATTTGGACATGTATGGACAAATTTCTGAGGATTTGCAGTGAAATGTCGTTTTGAGTGCGTAACTTAGCACCGGAGTAACATTTCAAATGGTTGAGGCGGTGCGTTGTCAGCAGAAGGGGTGAGCTGCGGCTGACTATCTACATCTACATCTACATCTGCATGGGATACTCTGCAAATCACATTTAAGTGCCTGGCAGAGGGTTCATCGAACCACAATTATACTATTTATCTCCCATTCCATTCTCGAATAGCGCGCGGGAAGAAAGAACACCTGAATCTCTCCGTTCGAGATCTGATTTCTCGTATTTTATTCTGATGATCATTTCTACCTATGTAAGTGGGAGTCAACAATATATTTTCGCATTCGGAGGAGAATGTTGGTGGTTGGAGTATCGCAAGTAGCCCACGCCGCAGCGATAAGCGCCGTTGTTGTAATGATTCCCATCCCAGATCCTGTATCATTTCCGTAACGCTGTCTCCCCTGTATCGTGACAGTACGAAACGAGCTGCCCTTCTTTGGACTCTTTCGATATCCTCCGTCAAACCCACCTGATAAGGATCCCACACTGGGCTGCAATAGGGCCTACTCCAAAAATGGACGGACAAGCGTAGTGTATGCAGTTTCTTTTGTAGTTCTGTTGCATGTTTTGAGGGTTCTGCCAATAAAACGCAGTCTCTGGTTCGCCATTCCCACGATATTATCTACGTGTTCTTTCCAATTTAAGTCTGAAGTAATAGTAATTCCTAGGTATTTTGTGGAGTTTACGGCCTTCACATTTGATTGATTTATCTTGTAAACAAAGTTTAACGGATTTCTTATCGTACTTGAAACATATTAATATGTTTTAAGTAAATTACTGTTTATTCTACCGATACTCATCTTTTCATCATTCCGATGTATGGGGGTTCTGCTCGCTGCAACATTATTCTCCTGGGGCGTCGTCGTAGAAATAAATATTCGATATGTAGAATTTTTCAATTCTTCTTTAATTTAAATCAAACTTCTCCACCAAAACATAATAACTTCAAAATATATACAAATTACAAAGCATCAGAACGGTAGTACTTCCATTTCAAAACACTAACTGACATAACTTCCAGAGCACTTCAGAACTGCCGAAACTCGAACTCCCCCACGCAAGGCGGTGAGGCAAATATATAACATCGGCAATAATGACGTTACATTAAGCATTATTCAAAACAATAGAATATACTGATTTACAATTAACAAACAAAACAGAAAAACATTTCATGAATACAAAAATAATCACAACATAAAATGAAAACTATGCATACAATAATTTTAGATGGCACATGTATTTTTAAGACGAAATTTCCGATCTTTCTGTTGACAACAAAGCCAAATGTAAAGTGTCAATTAATTAGTTAATGAGTCCATCATACATGTTTCTAACATATATTGAGTTATCAATTATCTTGTCAATTCTGAAACTAGGTTTAAAGTCTCAAGTGAGTCAATATATACAAAGAAACACAATATACAAATTTCGACTTTACAGTAATTAAAACAATTAGCTTATCTACACAACTTGTTTATGAGCCTAACATATATACAATGCTATTTACTTTCATGTCTTTATGTTTTACATAAGTTTGTACTCTTCGTCTGTCTATTTATTGAAGTAATGTACAACGGCAAAAGCATTGTTTATAGAAATGTCTGGAAAGAAACTATATGAATCTCTTAATTAATGAAATTTATCACTTGTTTTAATCACAGTATCACCGAGACACTTTCCTACACTGATTTCTAGGCTGGCTATTTCGTTTGTAACTTCACACGCAACTTTTATTACTATTGAACCACACGATTCCGGATCCGAAGCAGAGATGAGAGGACCAGGCAGACGGTATCGTACGATAACATTGAGATGAGGGCGTCAGCAGTATCGTTATATGCTCATGTGGACGACTTCACACTTCTCATTATTTAGAGTCAATTGGCAATTTTTACAGCATACAGATATCTTATTCAGATCGCTCTGCAGTTGGTTTTGATCTTCAGATGATATTACTAGACGGTAAATGACGGCGTCATCTGCAAACAACCTAAGAGAGCTACTTTGATTTTCCCCTAAATCGATTATATAAAGCGGGGAGTCCCCTGAAAGCGCCGCCAGGCGTGGCCGCGGCGCGGCGCTGCGGTCGCCAGCAGGTCTGGCACCTGAGTCGTGCCGCGAAGCCACGACCGCCACCGCAGCCTGCCCTTGAGGCGTCCCAACCCACGTGAGCGACATCTCGAAGATCTGCAAGTCACGTCCTCATTGCCATCTGCGAGCAGTGCTTCGTGGTTTGTCGTGGCTGTCCTACAATGGAGAACTGCTTAGTGATGTTTACTTGATAAGAGATTTTCCGAGGTCTGGCCGTCCTCTCAGGGACGTCAGTACCCACGTGGATGAAGAGCTGATCACGTCATACCGCGCACTTCGGGGCGAACGAGGCATATGGGTCCTCCTGCGTACCTCACAGCAACGTGACAGTGCAGGTCTTCCGGCTGTAACGATACACTAGAATTTTTATTTGATTTTTTTTTATTTCTCTCTTTTTGATCAGCGATGCTTATCGTCTCTGGTTCCCTCTGGGTCGCAGTATAACTAAATTAATTTCTATATATACATGTGGCGTCTGTTCCGAAAGAACAGACGTCACTTCTGATCCTGTAGTTGTTATTATTTAATATTCACAGAATATATGACATCAACTGCGATTGGGCAAAGTTGAAAATGTGTACCCAGCCGGGATTCGAATTAATTTCTATATATACATGTGGCGTCTGTTCCGAAAGAACAGACGTCACTTCTGATCATGCAGTTGTTATTATTTAATATTCACAGAATATATGACATCAACTGCGATTGGGCAAAGTTGAACATGTGTACCTAGCCGGGATTCGAACCCGGGACTCCTGCTTTCTAGGCAGTTGCGCTGACCCCTTTTTTTTTTTTTTTTTTTTTTTTTTTTTTTGCTCTATGGGTAGTTCTGTTCATTGCGGACGCTGTTCGTATTTGTTCGTTGATGTTCGGTGTGTTGTTGGCTCAGCTTTTTTATTACAGAGGGCGTTGAGCCCCCTGACCGGGCGCGCTGAGCCACGGCGCCCGGCACCCCTACACCACTGGGGAGACAGTGATCACCACACCTGCAAGGACTACCTAAGCACGCCTCCCGTCAGGTACAAATACCCAGCTTCGCCCTGCCGACAGTACTCAAACTCATAGATATGAAACTAATTCCCGTAATGCCGGTGACGGGCAATGATCCTATCGTTACTGGGGAGGCGTGGACAAGTTTGAAGCCCTTACTCTTACGGGAATTAGTTTTATAACTACGAGTTTGAGTACTGTGGGCAGGGCGAAGCTGTGAATTTGTATCTGACGGGAGGCGTGCTTAGGTAGTCCTTGCAGGTGCGGTGACCACTGTGTCGCCAGTGGTGTAGTGGTCAGCGCAACTGCCTAGAAAGCAGGAGTCCCGGGTTCGAATCCCGGCTGGGTACACATTTTCAGCTTTGCCCAATCGCAGTTGATGTCATATTTTCTGTGAATATTAACTTAATTTCGTTCGTAATTTTTTACTTCCGGACAAGCGAGAAGACGGAACCGAATTCGTAGTTTTGTATCACTCTCTTGTCTATGTCCGATATGTTCAGACATCTTCCATTCGTGTATCTATTCAATGTAAGTAATTGTGATGCAAGTTGTTGCTAAAACTATATTACTTAAATTTAAAATCATCCCCTCTCTTTGGCTTTTATTTAAATGAACCGCGGCCGCGTTGGCCGAGGGGACTGAGGCGCTTCAGTCATGGTCTGCACGGTCACTACGGTCGGGGGTTCGAATCCCCCCTCAGGCATGGATATTTGTGCCGTCCTAGTTCGTAAGTAGTTCATAAGTAGGTTGTAAGTTTAGGGACTGATGACCCCGTAGTTAAGTCCCATAAGCTTTATATATATATATATATATATATATATATATATATATATATATATCGTCTGCACGGCCACTACGGTCGGGGGTTCGAATCCCCCGTCGGGCATGGATATTTGTGCCGTCCTTAGTTGTAGCTAGTTCATAAGTAGTCTGTAAGTTTAGGGACTGATGACCACGTAGTTAAGTCCCATAAGCTCTACAAACATTTGAACATTTGATTTAAATGAACCCCTCCACGTCAAACATTTATTTTATGTTTTCAGTTCCTCGACGTCCGTAATAGTTTAATCTTCAGACGCCATTACAATCGCTTCGCATATCTTTAAAATTTCACTCACTATTTTTTGCGTCTCGGCCTCGTCGCCGCTTTTGTGTCTCGTTTCCGTCGTAGGTGTCGGTGGCCGAATGGAATGAGACCGACACAGGAATAAAGATAGCACGCTGGTGCAGGTACGGAGGGGAGCAGCCAGAAACTAGAAACACTAGAGTAAATTAGAACGAGATATATATTGCACAGAATTTATACAATACTTAACTTTTAGATAGTTCAATATGGCAGAATGCTGGTACATAGTTGAGGCCTGCCTAGTGCCTATCCGATAGCCAAGTCTTCACTGGTGCCTATCAGATTCCGAAGGTCCTAACTGGTTGCTATCTCAGTCCCAAGTGAACGATGTCGTTCAGTGGTGGCCACGAGCGGAGTTGCCGCAGAGGGCGCTCGTGGCTGTCGTCGTAAGAACGCCGCGCCGTGCGTGCATGGCGGCGCGCGGCGAAAGTAGGTGGCGCGCACTTTGGACTTGTGCAACACCACACTATTAGTCATTCTTATATAATACCTTGCTTGATTTCAGAACCTACAGTCATTTCTTTAGTAATTTTTGAAGCCCGACCTTTTTTTTTTATTTTTTTATTTTATTTATTTTTTTTTTTTCTTTTTTTTTTTTTTTTTTTTTTTTTTTTAATCTTTCTATCATTACCATTAACTTCATGTTTCATGCACGGTCTTACAACAAACAATGTAAAGTGAAGTGAACTGTCTGAGCATTAGTCTAGTACGGAAAGTATATCGCACATTCTCATATTAAATAAGAAAAGATACATTTTCACCTTCTGCAGTACGAAGCATAGGATCTAGCTAGATGCTTTCCGTAATTCATAACGTGCCGTTGCTTTGTGTGGTACCCGACTTTAACATTCAACCCGCAGTGTATTTGGCTTAATGTTTATAAATGGTAAATTCTTTTATGTTTCAACTAAATTATTTCAAATTCAAAATTTCGATACAACCAATCCTTTGTTCAAATTACAATCGCGAAATCAATTTAACAAGTTATGGCTTCATACGAAAGCAAGGGTAACGTTATACGACTTCCAGTCGCGTCTGCGGTGGCAATCGAGTTACTTCTTCGGACCACTTTAATAACTCCAAACTGCGTATTTAAATACTCACTGGGAACAAAATACTACACCTCGAAAAACGATGTCGATTTTCATGCTTGATGGCAGATGCCACCAGGGATGCCAATAATTATTTAAAATTTCGATAAACTGAAGAATAAAAAACGAAACCTTTTCTTGGTTAGAGATAAAGTAAAATTTTATGTAAATTGATGAACCTCAGTAGATACTCGTGCAATTTTAAATTTTATTATCGACAAATGATAACAGTTGTAGGACTTCACATACTCTAGCGGCATGTTAAGGTAACATTATAGTGATCACAACGCCGCCTGTTAGTAGCTTGTCACTCACAACTGTACAATATGGTGGTTCTTTATTTATATATGACTATATGAGTTTTATATTTGACAATCAAACGGCATATTTTAATGTGTTACAACCCACCAGTACAATCCAACTGCCTACAATATGCTTTTATGTAATAATGTTACTATTTAGTGCAGGTATGTGTAGAAAACTGTTGGCATATGATTACCTATGCATACAGTTATGTGGCATGTTCTTTTGTTGGTTTTTTTGTAACCGTACATTTTATGTTCACCGTTAGAGACCATAAGATGATGTCTGTGTACATCGAAACCGGTTGTCTCTCATAAATAAAGACGAAATACCGCGATCTGAGCATTTCATTTGTTTACAAAATACATTTATAAGATAATTCCTTGCCATGAGCAAATTGTATGACATTGTAAATTTACCGGGTGATCAATAAGTCAGTATAAATTGGAAAACTTAATAAATCACGGATAATGTAGATAGAGAGTTAAAAATAGACACACATGCTTGGAATGACATGGGGTTTTATTAGAACAAAAATAAGTTATAAAATATTCGACAGATGGCGCTGGGCAGCAAAACGTCAGTAACTGCGCATGAAAATCGTGTATAGAAGGAGCTGTAACGAGAGAGAGAGAATCAGATGCACCAGCAGCCGCAGCATGTTGACGTTACCTGTAAAGGCGCTTCTAGTGAAGCTGTATTATCAGAATGGGAAATGTGCTAGTTCAGAGTTACTATTCTATCGCCATAGGATTTGGATTCGAACGGGTAAATGTCTGTTGAGAAATGCAGCTGTGGAGAGAATGATTTCGAAGTTCGAAGCCACGATGTTGTTTAGACGATTGACCCCGTAGTGGCCGACCGAGCACAAGGCGTAATGCTGCTGAGACAGTTCAGGAAGAAATGGAGACTGTAGCGGGTTCGTCTATGCACGGGGAAGTCAGTGCTCATGCAGTCGCACGTAATACACTACTGTTTGGTTGGCACTTAGGCGCACCCTCCGATGCTTTCCTTACAAAATCCATCGGCATCATGAACTGTTACCTGGCGATTTAGTGAATCGGAAGACATTTGTGGTGTGGGCGTTTCAAAAGATGACGGAAGATGACGGTTGGTTGAGTAACGTGTTGTGGACCGACGAAGCTCATTTCACGCTCCGAGGGTCTGTCAACGCCCACAACTGCAGAATTTGGGCTACCGAAAATCCTAGAACTGTTATGGAAACTCCATTGCACGACCATAAAGTTACGGTATGGGTTGGAATAACCACATCTACCGTTATCGGCCTTTATTCTTCGAGGAACTGCGTGATTTTGGTTTTGTAACTGCTACCGTGACGGGTGAGAGGTACGCCGATATGTTACAGAATCGCATCATCCCCAGCTTTGCTGATAAACACCTGCTGAAACGTACGATTTTATGCAGGATGGCACTCCACCACACTTGGTGATGATCGTGTGCTCAGCCGCCACTTTCGTCATGCTTGGCCTCCCAGGTCTCCAGACCTCAGTCCGCGCGATTATTGGCTTTGGGTTTACCTGAAGTCGCAAGTGTATCGTGATCGACCGACATGTCTAGGGCTGCTGAAAGATAACATCCTACGCCAATGCCTCACCATAACTCCGGACATGATTTACAGTGCTGTTCACAGAATTATTCCTCGACTACAGCTATTGTTGAGGAATGATGGTGAACATAATGAGAATTTCCTGCAAAGAACATCACATTTGCTACGTCTTAATTTGTTATGCTAATTCTTGCCTTTCTGATCAGATAAAGCGGCATCTGTCGGACATTTTTGTATCTTTTTTATTTTTAAATTTTTTTTTATTTTTAATTTTTGTTCTAATAAAACCGAATGTCATTCCAAGCATATGGGTCAATTTTTACCTCTCTATCTACATTATTCCGTGATTAATTAAGTTTTCAAATTTATACTGAGTTTTTGATCATACGGTATAATTTTTTTTTAATTATTATCTTGTAAATTTTTACTTCTTGCATTTATTTTAATTGCTTATTTTTGTATGTACTTTCATTTGTTTGATTTTTTTTAATTGTACATTTCATACGTATATCCGTAAAGAGTCTGAGCAAAGATATTGTATATGTAAAAACAGTAGAACGACAGTAGCACGCTCTACTGCGTGAGTGTTTTGTTAACTGAGAGGCAGTGGGAGTCTGCGAGTGGGTCTCGTCGTGTGCTGACGTCGTCCGTGGGTGTCTTTCGGCGCGTATGGTACGCCATGTGCAATCGCCGGCACGAGAAAACCGAGCGGAAAGGTTATCAGTAAGTTGAAAGAAGAAGAAGTATTGACTGTGAAAGTTTATTTTGAAAGTGCGGGAGTGTCGGTTGTCGCATCAGTGTCTGCAAGTCTCAGACTCGGTTATCGAGTCGTACATATGTGATCGCGTCGCGCGTGTAAAGAAGGAAACGGACCCTTAACGTGTCTCTGTCGTGAGACAAATTCGCGTATCGCGGAATAGACCCACCCGAATGGAATGGACACTTGATTAACATTTATATAAATTTGTATTGCCTCGCAAGGAGAGGATGTTCAGCAGAGGTACTGGATGGATGTCTGTGATTGCTGTTAAAAATCATAGTTGTACAGGAAGATATCGTGGAGGATTCTCACCTAAAGATGAGTACTAAACTGTTTCGTTATGTGAACTGATATAGTATTTGTGTTAAATAATAAAATTAAACAAGAGTTATAAACGTTTTTTCAAACGAAAATCCTTGATTATCCTAACTAACTTTTTGATAATAAATTGCAACAATAATTTAAAAGTGTACCTGTCATTCAGTGCCGGTTAAATTTGAACAGAGAGAACTTAAATCAGTCTTTATTGTGTGCTCTGGAAATTTCAATTAATGACAGTATAGTCATTCTCATATTAAAATATTTAATCAGAGACATGTGTACTGCGATTGTCGTGGTATAACAAAACACACAGCAAAGATAAAAAGTTAGTTACTTTCAAAACTATAATCAAAGATGTACATTTTCAATCACGATAAAGCACACATAATTGTTTTGTGTTAACACAATTACAGCTAAATGCAATTTGCATCACAATATATCCACTGGATATATTTATGACGCTGGGTGGTAAGTAGAATCTTTAGTGAAGTTATTAATCATCTTGTACAGATAAATTAGTGAACTAATGAAACTCCTTGATAGTAACAGGGCATATACTTGGAAGTGAACTGTATTTCCAACGTGCAGAGTTGACAGACCGTTACGACCTTCTGTCAGTACGTTTTTCGAGTCTAAAAAAAATACCGATGGTCAATTATCTTTCTTTACAATCGAAAGTAATATTTAAACTCCTACCCCACGTCATAGTGTCAATACGAACGTTTGGCTCACTTTAGGTGACAGCTCGAAATTTAAATGAAAATAACGGCTTAACTATTCATCTGACACGAAAATTGAATAACCTAATTGGTAGAGGAGAAAATTCTCTACAACTTTGCTCCCTAATGTTATTTTCATATCTCGTATCGTTTGAGACTTATTTTCAAAAATAACTGAGATTTGACACCCTCCATTGAATTAACGAAAACCAGCCGTTCGGAGATTTCACGTGACATTCCTCGCGTATTTGATTATTTTCTTATTGTAACTTACACGTTATCATTTCAAAGCAAGGGCACACTGAGGAATTAACAAAAACACACCGTTCTTCGTACAATAAATTATAATCTAATGTCTACAAATGCCATATTAATATCAGTTAACAACGGCCATCAATAGTAAGAGATTAAAGCACATCTGTTTTGATTTATAGCCGTAGCGTAGTGGGAAAGGTACTGGATTCTGACGCGAAAGGTCGTTGCTTCGAAACCCGCCACTACCTAATGTTTTTCAGACACTCTTATTAATTAATTAATTATTATTTATATTATTATTTTGGTCCAAAATGTTTGCAAAAACTTATACAACTACAAATCTAAAGTGGGCCGTAAAACACGTCAGTGCGATTTTTTCCAAGCAGATTCGGAGTACGGGCAGGCAAACCACTAGCTCATCTTCCACTCACACGGCAGATTTGTTTGTACTGATCGAATGGTGCCTTCAGACCGTCTCTAATGACCACGCTGTCGATGGGACGATATACCCTAAGCTTCCTTGCTTTCCCTTTTGGTGCCACCAGAGGATCTAGCGATGAAAGCAAATTCTGCCGTCTGCGACTACGACGCATACCCGAGGAGCGCCGTCTCGTAAACTGCATTCCTCTTCGAAAGGTGGCCGCACCAAGACCTTATGGTCTAGTTGACCTTACGTGTTTGAGGGAGGGGGGGGGGGGAGCTGACAATGATCGGACGAGCAGAATGTTGTTAGACCCGTTCTTTTGTCATTCCTGCAACAGGAAGGTGATGTGTTATTCCAATGCGCGTGAAACTCAACGTGATCTGCAAGATGCGCAGCAACTTTCCTCACCAGCACAGTGTCCGATCTTACCTACCACGGAGCACGTACAATGGGGCCCACAACTCTTGTACGTGAAGAGGTCAAGGAGGTATGGAATAATATAGCCCAGGAAGGTGTTCGTCATTTCCATGATGGAATGGGCGCCCAGCATTGCTACCAGTGGAGGTTACACCACATTGTGGCAACGGTGATTAAGCGTGGATCGACACCTATAAATAATGAATGAGTTGAAAAACCGTTAAGGTGTCGTACTCAGTTTCTATTTCTTGCCATTTACACGCAAACATTCGATAACACATGACACAGTTAAGACTCGTAGTGGGTGCCTTTCCATTTGTGTACTAATTTCCTTTGTGCTCCGCGGAAGAAGTCAATTGTTCACGATGTGTGTGTGTGTGGGGTGGGGGGGGGGGGGGGGGGAGCGAGGGGATACGTCAACTAGTGTGGTGTCATAATTTCGATGCAGGAACCATACTTCTCGTTGGCCCTGAAGAAACTGAACGTACCACTACACCAACATTTTTGTCTCGTACAGGGTACCGTTGCCAATGATATGCGACTTTTTACGTCACAATCAGAGCTTAGGAGCCGCCATTATTGTTTGAAGTAAGTCTTTTGCACACCAGTATTATAGAGAACTTAGAATGAATACGAACTGTTTCAGTTTATCAGTTACTTGATGAGATTTCTGAAACCTGCAGTTTTACCAGTGGCGGCGTTTCCTATTGTTCACTGCTTCAGTGAACCCCCGGAAAAAAGCTCGTCGTGAGAAAAAAGTATATAAATAAATAAATAAAATAAAACGTGTTTTAAACTATCATTCTTCGTTTCGTTCTTCTATCAGATCATTTTATATGCACATTCAAAGCACCCATCACATGAGAAACGTTTTACGTCGCGGAGACAGGACGTATACGAGTCGTAGCGAGGCCGCCTAACATAGGCGGCAGTGGCCGCAGAGCTGCAATGCGCATGCGCGACTGAGGTTCTAATTCTCTTCTGAACCCCCTGGAGGCAGCATTTGGCGCTCCCACGGCAGCAAGGGGCGAGAGAAACATCGTTTTTAACATTGACAATGCAGCTGGTAGAGACGCAAGGTTACGCACGAATGGTCCCGAAGCAAAGATAATGTAACTACTCGCCGTGCGCATCGGCAAATCCTCCATTAAGGCAACATCCGCATTTCATATTTGTTTTTGATGCATTGAAGATATATCAAAAACAAGTCATATTTGGTAAAATATCTTATATCGATCAACTGTAAAAGTCTGCTACTGTTGGCCTAGCACAAATAGCCGTGTGGTTAGCGGTATCGCTCTGCGCTGTCGAAGATGGTGGATTCGACACCGACAGCAATCCATTTTTTTAAAAACATAATCTTATTTTTAACCGAAACGGGAACAACAATGACTTCTGTATTGTTACTTGCCACTTATACTTCGGACGTTTTTGCAAATATGTCGCGATTTTGAGAGAAAATAACATTTATTAATTGAGTTTGTTTGTAATACAAGGCGATTGAATTACGGTATGTTCGAAAAATGTCACAGCCAAGCTCGCTGGTAATTAATTTTATTTTGCACGACCAGTTTCATTGGTCTCTACCAGCATCATCTGGTCCAAAAAATCTTTTTACATGGACGTCATCTTGTAAAGTCAAACAGTTTGACTTTACAAGATGACGGCCATGTAAAAAGATTTTTTGGACCAGATGATGCTGGCAGAGACCAATGAAACCGGTTGGCTGCAACATTTTTCGAACATGAAATTTTTAATCTCCATCGTAGCATATATACCAATTAGTACACATTTTTACTACCAATTATATATAAACAGTAAACGAGACTCATTAATAAAGAACAGTTCAAAGTTAGTGCCTACTAAAATTACAATGAAATGTAACTAGTTCTACCATAAACATACCTCATATAAATTTGTTATTTATATGAAACTTTAAAGAGGGCCCCTTAGTCGCAAATGACGCATGCTGACGTCAACTGTGTAAAAATTGTAACAGCTTGCATCAGTACGAAGGCAACCTCCAACATGGAGATCGAGATGTTTTAAGTATTTTAATTGATTTTAAGGTATGTATTTTATCATTACTTTAACTGAAACTTGTACAATTGGCTTATAATGTGACATGTACGTTATTCTAACTGGTTCTTTTGGATTTATTTTAGCATTGATAATGGCCACACAGTGGTCGAAATCTAGATTTGCGAACAAATAAAAAAATATATATTTTTTACGACTGATTGCTGAAAGAATTACCACAAATATTTAACCGTTTACAAAGATGTGGGCGAGAGCAGCCTAGACGCATGCATAAGGTTAGGAGTGGAGGGGGGGGGGTGATGCTTACAATGTGACTTGACCCGAAAGTAGCTTCTTGCCTGAAACTTACTGGCAGATTAAAATTGTGTGCCGGAACCGGTACTCGAACCTGGGACCTTTGCCTTTCGCGGGCAAGTGCACTACCGACTGTGCTATCCCGACACGACTCACGATGCCGCCTCACAACTACACTTCCGCCAGTACCTCGCCTCCTACTTTCCAAACTTCACAGTAGCTCTCCTGCGAACCATGCAAGACTAGCACTCCTGGAAGAAAGGATTTGATGGAGACATGGCTTAGCCACAGCCTGAGGGATGTTTCCAGAATGAAACTTTCTCTCTGCAGCGGAGTGTGCGCTGATATGAAACTTTCTGGCAGATTAAAATTGTGTGCCGCAACCGTCACACAATTTTAATCTGCCAGGAAGTTTGATATCAGCGCACACACCGCTGCAGTGTGAAAGTTTCATTCAGCTTCTTGTCTCTTCATCGTAACAGATGTAGTTTGTTACAGTCCCTTAACAGTGTAATCAGTTAACTACTGTATTTTAGTGTTCATGTGCATAGTCATATGTGATTGCTGTTCATTATCAAAGAAAAATTAACAACGTTCAGTACCTTTTAGAAACAAATCACTCAGATATAAGCTTGGATGAGAAGTGTGAAGTAAAGAAACTTGGAAGGCGCAGGGGGATCCGGGGCGTCGAAACATTGACGCGCTGAGGGGGGGGGGGGGAGGGGAGAGGGGAGTGGTGCCACTATCAAGATGCGGCCGCCACTGAATGCAGTGAACCCCCAGCCATCTGGAACACCAGCCGCCACTGAGTTTTACATATGACTGGTTACAGTAATCACAATACGCTACCAGAAGCATAAATTATTACACCCTCTTAGAGCTTTCCAATTCATCCTAGATACATTGCTGAAACAATGCGTACATGATACGAATACGTTTATAAATTACTAATTCAAGCGATATCGAGGTACCACGTGTCGATACAAGCTGAAAAACTCATACTACTTCGTAGTGCAATTTCCAAGGCAGCAATGCAGGCTCTGATTTTGGCGACCATTCCATCGTACAGTTGGCGAATATTCCCGCTCGACCTGTTGACGTAGTTCTGCAAGATTTGTGGGCTGGCGAGTCGTTCGATGGGAGACACTTCTGGACATTGTGGCGGCCAGGGAAGTTGCCACAAGTTCAGGATGGCACGGTGAGATTCACTTCCAGTGTATGGACGAACATTATCTCGATCGAGCAACACATTGCCTTCCTGTTTCAAGAATGCCAAAACAACGATTCTTACAACCTTTTGCACGTACCGAGCGCTGGTCAGCGTTCGCTCCACGAAGATCAACTAAACGATAAGCGCTTAAAAGAGGCAGTTTGTCCAGGACGAATGCACTCTACGAGACAGCGAGCGCTCAGCAGGTCTACCTCATAAGCGCAAAGGAGCATCGCTAGCGTGCGGATGGGATCTGCTTTGATCGCTGATAACCATGGTCCGCCATTCTGAGTGATACTCTGACGGCACCAGCCACCGCGCGGGAGTGGCCGTGCGCACTAAGGCGCGTTGATGTCGAGTGCACTTCTGCTCCTAGTCCGAGGTTCCAGTCCAACCTCGGGATTGGGTGTGTATGTGTCGTTTTTAGCATCATTCAGGTTAATTAGATCGAATATAGTAAATTTGCAGGATACGGAAAAGCTTCTTTGTATGAATCAGCACGAGTTTAGGAAATATCGTTCGTGTGAAACTCAGCTTGCCCTTTTCTCACATGACATCTTGCGAGCAATGGATGAATGGCAACAAGCATTTGACGCGGTGCCACACTGCAGACTGCTAACGAAGGTACGAGAATATGGAATAGTTTCACAGGTTGCTAAGTAATAGAACACAGTACGTTGTTCTCGACGGCGAGTGTTCATCAGAGACGAGTGTATCGCCAGGCGTGCCCAAGGGGAGCGTGATAGGACTGCTGTTATTTTTTATCTGTATTAATGATCTGATGGACAGAGTAACTCGTAATTTGCGGCTGTTGACTTATGATGCTGTGGTGTATGGGAGGGTGTCGTCATTAATATTGACTGTAATAGCGCACAGGATGACTTAGACATAATTTCTAGTTGGTGTGAAGAATGGCAGCTAGCTCTAAATGTAGAAAAATGGAAGGTGTTGCACACGAGTAGGAGAAACAATCCCATAATCGAATACAGCATTAGTAGTGAGCTTCTTGATACAGACGCGTCCTTCAAATATCTAGACGTAACAGTGTAGAGCGATATGAAATGGAACGAACATGTAAGGACAGTTGTGAGTAAGGTGGACTGCCGACATACGTTTATTGGGAGAATTTTGGGAAGATTTACTTCATCCGTAAAGGAGACCGCGGATAAAACACTTGTGCGACCACGTATTCAGTATTTCTCAAGTATTTGGAACCCGCAGGAGATCAGTTGAAAGCAAGACATGGAAGCAGTTCAGAGGTGAGAGACTAGGTTCGTTACTCGTCGGTTCAACCAGTGCGCGAGTGTTACAGAAATTCTCCGGGAGCCCAAATGGGAATCGCTGGAGGAAAGACGACGTCCTTTTCGAGAAATTCTGTTGAGGAAATCTGGAGGACTGGAATTTGAAGCTGACTACAGAACTATCTTGCTGCCGCCTACTTACATTTAGCGTAATGATAACAAAGACAAGAGAAATTAGGGCTCGTACAGGAGCATATAGACATTCTTCTTTCCCCTCGTTCTATTTGGGAGTTGAATAGGAGATGCCTAGTAGCAGTAAAATGTACCCTCCGCTACCCGCCTTATGGTGGATTAGGAAGTATTTATGTAGATGTAGTTAGTAAGTCTAGGGACTGATGACCACTGCAGGTTGGTCCCTTAGCTCTCCAAACACTTAAACGGCGGCAGTCGATGCTGCAGCCTGAGAGTGAGTGGTGCACTAGGCGTGTTCGTTCATGTATTCCCAGTGCTAGTTACCGGTTGGCAAACGTTCGTGTTAACACGTCTGGACTCACACACAAACCCTCTTACATGTGCAGCGGTAGCTGTTCAATCTGCCACTGCTCCCATACAATAGTACGATCTTTGCGGATGTCTGTGCAGCGTGGACCTCCAGAACCTAGTCTACGCGTGTGACAAACTTTACGTAACCGTCGTAACGGTCGTTCATCAACTGACGCAGAACATACTTGTCCGGCAGTTCCCCACAAGGAACACTCGTCACACGGAAGGCGACTCCCTGATCGCTTTCAACATGGCTCAGTTGGCGGACGACGTTGAAACCATTATGTGTACATCTACTGAGGCCCAAGTGGCATCCTATAAAAACTTTTATCGTATTTTCGGATATACGAACTATTTCTCTGATAGGGTATTTCGATTTCTGGATATTGAAAATATGGTTTTTCGGGTCGATGAACGGTACGTGTAAATAGCAATTAAATATATGTAGTTTTTTTCAGCTGAAGCATCCCTTCCCCCAAACATACCCCTTTCTCTGTTAATCGCCTGATAAAAGATGATACATCATACAACTACTGCTTCTCAGTATATTTATTCCTCAATTAAATTTGTCACAAATAATATATCCCTTTTCCCAAGAAACAGCTCAGTCCATACCTACAATAGCAGGAATAAAAATGGTCTACACAAGGACTTAAAAGCACTTACTTCAGTTCAAAAAGGGGTCCACTACACAGGAACACATATTTTCAATAATTTACCTACAACCATAAAAAATTTAGCTACAAATAAAGATCAGTTTAAGATGAGCCTAAAAGACTTTCTAGTGGCCAACTCCTACTCCACTGACGTATTCTTAAAAAGAACTAAATGATGCATGTATCTGTATTCATACTATTTGTATTATTATATTATCAGCTCGTAAAATGTGTACTTACCTCAAACTGTAGAAAAAAAAGACATGTTCCATACCAATGAGGATCACCAAAACACGGAACTATGGAACGAACCAAATAATCTAATCTGTAAATGTAAATCACTACAACATATGCTAAATGTTGCATTAGTTCATCTCCTCCTTCCCCCTCTCTGGTTGCCCATCATTTCCTCCCTGTGTTCCACTCTTATCGGATCTCATCTCACTGATCATAACTCCCCCCCCCCCTCACCCCAAATTCCAACCACCTAATCCGCTTCCCTGTACACCTCTTCCTCCTGTGTCTATGAGAAATTACATATACCTTCGACATGGCGGCTGGTGAGTAAGAGCACGTAAACACCCTAATTTATGACTCCTTGTGCATTTATTTATTTATTTTGATACTGTTAAACGTAATATTGACGCGGTAATCAAAAATACACTTAAATCTACCCGTCTGTGCTACATCATAGCTCGTCCAGACTCTGTGAAACTTGGCATCAGCGTCAGCAACACATCCTCTGGTGTGCTTCATTTAAGGGATTCATATGCTTGCTCGACTTGAATGACGTCATTGCTTTATGGGTGAGGCCAACGAGAAAGGCTGTGGTGCGTACATCACGACACGTCATCAGAGAAGGCTTGAGACAACGCGACCGCTAGCTGACTCGCTGAACGGTACGAGACAGCGGGCTGTGTCCCAGTGGTCAGCCAGTAAGCTAGCGACCGCTCTGGCTCAAGCCTTTTCTGATGACACTTCTTGACGTACGCGCAACGGTCTGTCTTTCTCGTTGGCCTCGCTTGTGGGCCCAATACACAGGGATTTGGTAGACAATGTGCACACATCATTTCGTTCTCAGCCTATATACAGGTGCTAGCTTCACGTGAAGCGCAGGAGACACTGTAGCTTGCGTTCCTTCTCAGATAGCTGCAGCATAAGCGCTTTTATGAGTAGTTATCAAAACTATGTCACCCTAGGTAGGATTTCTTACAATTAAGTGTCATACGTTGAAAAATTCACTGTAAAAGTTGTGAGAAGTTCTAATGAAAATTGTCGGACAGCGATATTCAGTATGGCCTTGTGGTTAAGGGTACGTCGTATTTCAAACTTAATGATCGCTGATTAGAGGCCTGGTATTTGCTAATATTTTGGTCCACTTTAGGTTGCGGTAGTAACACTAAAAGTGGGCCTTTGCGATCGTTTTTTGACAGCTCTAAATTTAAATAAAAATAACGTCTTAACCATTCACCTGACACGAAAATTGAATAACCGAATTTGTAGAGCAAAAAATTCTCTACAACTTTGCTCTCTTTTTTTTTTCTTTTTTTTCATATCTCGTATCGTTTCAGAGATATTTGCAAAAATAACGGTGATTTTGGGATGTATGTCTGTCTGTCCGTAACGTGTTCCCCGTTTTTAAGACGAACGTTTCAACCGATCAGCACCAAATTTTACAGACATAATTGTAGGCCGACAGAGACCAGAACCTAACTTTTTCAAATTTTTCGGATAAAAAATACGGTAGTAACGCAAAAATTGGTAGAGGGGAAAATTCTCTACAACTTCGCTCTATTATGTTTTTTTTTTTTTTTTTTCATATCTTGTATCGTTACAGAGATATTTGCAAAAATAACGGCAATTTGACGATGTCTGTCTGACTGTAACGTGTTCCCACTTTTTACGTCGAACCGTTCAACCGATCCGCACCAAATTTTACAGACATAATTGTTGGCTACCGGAGACCAGAATCTTGCTTTTTCAAATATTTCGGACAAGAAATACGTTAGTAATACCAAAAAATGCCGATTGTAATGTAATTTTAATTGCATATAAACCGTTCATCTGACGCTAAAATTGAATAACCGAATTTGTAGAGGAGAAGATTCTCTACAGCTTTGTTCCCTTATGTTTTTTTTCATATCTCGCATCGTTTGAGAGATATTTGCAAAAATAACGGAGTTTTGACACCCTCTATTGAATTAACGAAAACCAGCCGTTCGCAGATGTCACGTGACACTCCTCGCCCAGAACTCTCTCTGGCAAACGCCATCTTGCGTTGCGTATTTGATGATTAACTTATTGTAACTACACGTTGTCATTTAAAAGCAATGGCGCACTGAATAATTAACAAAAACACGTCGTTCTTTGTACGATAAATGATAATCTAATGCCTGTTGTTGTTGTTGTGGTCTTCAGTCCGGAGACTGGTTTGATGCAGCTCTCCACAATACCCTATCCTGAGCAAGCCTCTTGATCTCCACATAAGAACGGCAACCTACATCTGTCTGAATCTGCTTACTGTATCCATCTCTTGGTCTTCCTCTGCGGTTTTTACCACACACACTTCCCTCCAATGCTAAATTTACGATTCCTGGATGTCTAAGAATGTGTCCTACCAAGCGATCCCTTCTTTTAGTCAAGGTATGCCAGAAATTTCTTTTGTCCCCAATTCTGTTCAGTATCCACCCACCTAATCATCAGCATTCTTCTGTAACACCATATTTCAAAAGCCTCAATCCTCTTCCTGTCGGCACTGTTTATCGTCCATGTCTCACTCCCATACAAGGCAACACTCCATACAAATGCCTTCAGAAAGGACTTCCTTAGGCTTAAATCAATATTCGATGTTAACAAATTTCTCTTTTTCAAGAACGCTTTTCTACCCATTGCCATTCTGCATTTTATAACCTCTGTACTGCGACCATCATTTGTTATTTTACTGTCCAAGTAACAAAACTCATATGCACCTTTCAGCACACTGTCCATTCCGTTCAATAGCTCTTCCAGGTCCTTCTGTATCTGACAGAATTACTATGTCGTCGGCAAAACGCAATGTTTTTAATTCTTCACCCTGAACTTTACTTCCTTCTCCAAATTTCTCCTTGCTTTCCTTTACAGCTTGCTCAATGTACAAATTGAATAACAATGGAGAAAGACTACAATCCTGTCATACTCCCATTCCAACCACTGCATCCCTTTCATGCCCTTCAACTCTGACAACCGCTGTCTGGTTTTTGTACAAGTTGTAAATAACCTTACGCTCCCTATATTTCACTCCTGATTGCTTCAGAACTTGAATGAGTTTATTCCAATCAACATTGTCAAAAGCCTTCTCCAAATCTACAAAAGCTAGAAATGTAGGTTTGCCTTTCCTTAATCTATCTTCTAGGATAAGCCGTAAAGTGAGTATTGCTTTCCCGTGTACCTATATTTCTCCTGACCCCAAACTGATCTTCCCCGAGGTCTGCTTCTACCAGCTTTTCCATCCTTCTGTTTATAATTCGTGTTAATATTTTGCAACCATGACTTATTAAACTGATGGTTCTGTAGTTCTCACGCCTGTCTGCACCTGCTTTCTTTGAAATGGTGATTATAACATTTTTCTTAAAGTCTGAGGGTACTTCGCCTGTCTCATACATCTTACACACCAGGTGAAACAGGTTTGTCATGGCTCGTTCTCCCAGAGACTTCAGTAGGTCTGAGGGAATATCATCTACTCCAGGGGCCTTGTTTTGACTTAGGTCTTTCAGGGCTCTGTCAAATTCTTCTCTCAGTACAGTATCTCATATTTCATCTTCATCTACATACTCTTCCCTTCCTACAATATTGTCTCGAAGTTCATTTCCTTTGTAGAGCCCCTCTATATACTCTTTCCATCTTTCAGCTTTCCCTTCTTTGCTGAGAACTGGTTTTCCATCAGTGTCCTTGATATTCATAGAGCTGTTTTTCTTATCTCCAAATGTTTCTTTTATTTTCCTGTAGGCTGTATCTATTTTCCCCCTATTTATACATTCTTCTACATCCTTGCATTTGCCTTCTAGCCACTCCTGCTTAGCCATTTTGCACTTCCTGTCAATCTCATTTCTTAGTCGTCTGTACTCCATTTGGCCTGTTTCATTTACTGCATTTTTATATTTTCTCCTTTCATCGATTAAATTTAGTATCTCCTGTGATATCCAAGGATTTTTTGTAGGTCTTGCCTTCCTACCTATTTTGTCCTCTGCTACCTTCACTATTTCATCTCTCAATTTTACTCATTCCTCCTCTACTGTTTTATTTTCCCCTGTTTCTGTCAATTGTTGCCTAAAGCTCCCTCTGAAATTCTTAAGAACTTCAGGTTCCTTCAATTTATCCAGGTCCCATCTCCTTATTTTCCTACCTTTTTGTAGTTTCTTCAGTTTCAGCCTACAGTTCATAACCAACAAGTTATGGTCAGAGTCTATATCTGCCCGTGGGTATGTCTTACACTTTAAAACCTGGTTGCGAAATCTATGTCTTGCCATTATAAAATCTATCTGGTATATCCCAGTGTCTCCTGGCCTCTTCCACGTATACAACCTTCTTTTGTGATTCTTAAACCAGGTGTTTGTTATAACTAAATTATGTTCTGTGCAAAATTCTACCAAGCGGCTTCCTCTTTCATTCCTTTTGCCCAGACCATATTCACCTACTATCTTCCCTTCCCTTCCTTGTCCTACTACCGAATTCCAGTCTTCCATAACAATTAAGTTTTCCTCTCCCTTTAGTTCCTCATATATTTCTTCGATTTTCTCATCATCGGCAGAGCTAGTTGGCATATAGACTTGTACTACTGTTGTCGGTGTTGGTTTCGTATCTATCTTCACATTGATAATGCGATCACTGTGCTGGTCATAGTAGTTTACCCGCATACCTATTTTCTTATTCATTATCAATCCTACTCCTGTGATACACCCAATTGATTTTGTATTTATAATCCTGTACTCACCTGACCAGAAATCCTGTTCACCCTACCACCGAACTTCACTAATCCGCACTATATCTAACTTCAACCTATCCATTTCCCTTTTTAAATTTTCTAAGTTTCCTACTCGATTAAGGGTTCTAACATTCCACGCTCCGACCCGTAGAATGCCAGTATTGTCTTTCCTGATGATCACATCCTCCTGAGTAGTCCCCGCCCGGAGATCCGAATGGGGGACTATTTTACCTCCGGAATATTTTACCCGAGAGGATGTCGTCATCATATGTTCATACAGTAGAGCTGCATGTCATCGGGAAAAGTAACGGCTGTAGTTTCCCGTTGCTTTCAGCCGTTCGCAGTAACTGTGTGGCAAAGCCGCATTAGCTGATGTTACAAGGCCAGCTCAGTCAATCATCCAGACTGTTGCCCCTGTAACCACTGAAAAGGCTGCTGCTCCTCTTCAGGAACCACACGTTTGTCTGGCCTCTCCACAGATACCCCTCCGCTGTGGTTGCACCTGCGGTACGGCTATCTGTATCGTTGAGGCACGCAAGCCACCCCACCTCGGCAATGTCTGTGGTTCATGGGAGTGGAATCTAGTGTCTACAAATGCCATATTAGCATCAGTTAACAACGGCCATCAATAGTATTAGATTAAAGAACGTGACTACTAACTGTTAGCTGTAGCGTAGTGGGCAATGCGTTGGACTGTGATGCTGGAGGTCAGTGGTACTGACTAAAACGAACGATCTACTTAAGTCATACATGTGGACTGGATAGGAAAAAAAATGCTGTTTCTTACTACAGGATATCAGAATTTGTGAAGGATAACACGGTTATATTAAGATATGATTCACAAAACTGAGGGTAACCAAATGTTACATATTACAATACTTCGTTCTTGCCGTAAGCTGTATGTAATTATGTCTGAAACAACTTAACACCACAAAACAATCCTTTCCTTCGTCAGAAAAGTTACGCTTACTGTTATTATTATTATTGATAGTGACTAATGTGTACAAGTTTGTTCATAATCCAAACTTTTATAAAACGCCGCGGCGGAGTAGCCGAGCGCATTGAGGCACTATGCTCCGATGGTCGAGGCCGTTCCCCGTCGCGGGTTCGAATCCTCCCTTGGGCATGGATGTTTGTGATGTCATTAGTATAAGTTAGTTTAGGGATTGATGGCGCCATAGTTAAGTCCCATAAGCTTAACAATCATTTGATTTGATTTCATTTGATAAAACACCTGTTATTTGAGAGTTTTTGTTTCTCTGAATCCAAAAATGTGCTCTTACGAGCCGCCACTGCTTCCACCATGCGCCACACAGTGGATTGCGGAGCATAAAACTTTTCAGGGCGATTCGTCAAACACAGTTGTAAGGAAACTCCCGCCATGAACCACACAAAATGGTATGTACACAGTGATATTTCTCTTGTTTAGAATGTCAAGTTCGAAATAAACTGTAGATTTTTATTAATATAAACTAGCAAGTAAACAGTAAATCATCTACATTCTTTTTAATTTTCCGCTTTTTCGTGTCACTCTTTGATCTATGTTTAGTACTTTCTCTATCACAACCACTGTTATTCACTTGGATTTTAAAATTGCAGCAGCCAGTTGCATTTAAGATGGTTTTATTGCCCAGTTTCGTGCACCTGATATTGACACCCTTATGTAAGGAGACATTTAACCGCGTCCGGATTGAACACATAAGGGTGCCAATACACATCTGAAGAAAAGCAGCAAGTGCCTGAATTAGGTCAGGATAACTGATTTAAATGCAATTGGTGCCTGCTATTTTAGAAAACCACATGATCGACCATGTGTTCGACAGCTTCGGGCGAAAGGACTGTCCATCGTAACCTGGTGGCTCAAATCATCACGTATCCATCGTGATTCAGGTTTCCCATGGTTTTTTTGTGTGTTTTTTCCATGTCATTTAGTCGCTTTATGGTCGTAGAAACCTGTTTTCTTCAACAAGACTGTAGTGCGTCTTGTCCCCTGATCAGACACAGAGGCTCGTCTATAATGATCCGGATGCCGGCTTTTCTTTCAGCGCACCAGTTGTTTTCTGCCGCAGGTATTGTGCAGCAATTACTAGGAAGTGAAGACGAGTTTGCATCGTTCATGTCTCTTCCCGTCTTCTTTTTTCTGCAGATTGCTCGAGCATCCTCAAGGGCATCGGAAAGAAGGCTGCAGGTACAAAGACTTAGCGACACGTGCATTACTGCAACGTAATCCGTGGAAAACCTCTTCAGCACTTTCAGCATCCTGCTAACGCTGTCTAAATAGACACACATCTAGCTCTAGCTACCACCAGTTGCTGGTCTCTTATCACTGTCTAATGTTTTGATGTTGGTCTCCGACGCTTTCCTCAATACCGTTCAGAAAGAAAGTTTTTCACTTTTTGATGACACATTATTTTAAAATACTGCTAAACACGATGCTATTATGTTTTACAAAGTTTCACAGTGGTTTTTCGAGAGAAATTCTCTTAGACAACTCTTTAGCTATAAAAATTACAGTTTCCATTTCGAGCACGTGAAATATTTCTCAGTTCGGTGGTATGGCGTTTCCAATATGACTGCTCTTTCCACAGCTGCTGGTCGTTTGCAGGCTTAATAGTCGTCTGTCGTATCTACATGCCACTGTTATACTTAGAGCGTCCTGGACGTAAAAAGGTATTGTTTCATCCTAGAATTTATATATTTTAATTGGTATAAGACATAAAAGGAAGTTGTGGGTTTAAACCAATAATGAATGACTTTAACTAATGCATTATTAGAAATAGCATTAATTTATCTATGAAAATTTAATCACCACAATAATTTTTTCTTGAAGATCAGTTTCGGTAGCACAATCTGGAACGTCGTGCATCTAATGTTAATGATTATCAGCGTGAAGGAAATTGTCTCACAACTTTTGATTTGTGCAATGGACAAAATAAAAATATGTTTCCTCAATTCATAATTTTCCTTAAGAATTGCTGTCATCAATAGTGTATGGTGTATCCACAAGTATGTGAACGAGCATTGTCTTGTTGAAAAATGGCACCACAATACTGCTCCATGAGAGGTAACAAGTGAAAATTCAAGATGACTCTGAGGTAGCTTTGTGTGGCCACAGTTCACGTAATCACTGCCAGCTATCACATGAAGTTAAACCACATGGTTCCCCATGAAATGAATGCCAATGCAACTCCAGTGTCTCTCTTCAAACCACTGGAACAGCTGCATATAACCCCACATCGCTGCCACACCCGCCGATGGTGGTCACCTGCGGTCAAGAGCGCTATGTGACTGTGTGTGTGTTTGTGTGTGTGTATGTGTATGTGTGTGTGTGTGTGTGTGTGGAACGGGAGGTAGTGGGGAGTAGTTATAATTAGACCGCGGATTTTTAGATCGTAAAAAGAGAAATTTAGGTGCCTAAAATAGGCTCATTCATTACAGGATTTAGGTTAAATAAAATCTGAAATAGGCCCTAAAAATCATTCATCAGAAGAAATAAACATACTGTAAAATACATAATGTTGAATTAAGAGAAAATTTAGTTTACAAGAAGGAAAATGAAAACAACCCCACAGGTGTTCAACACAGCAAACATCACACATTAGTAATCAAACTGACACCAAACCTTAATTGTTTTTCGAAGATATATAATGACCGCGCGGAGAATGACAGGGTGGTTTAAGCGCCATGTGACGAATTGCACGGCCGCTTCCTTCGGAGATTAGAGTCCTCCCTCGGAAGCTGGTGTGTGTGTGTGTGTGTGTGTGTGTGTGTGTGTGTGTGTGTGTGTTGTCCTTGGCGTAAGTTACATTATGTTACTATAAGTAGTTTGTAAGTCTAGGGACCTATGACATAAGCAGAATAGTCCCTTCAGTTTACAAACATTTGAAAAATACAATGCAAATCAGAAGCCTTATGTTGAAATGGAAGTAATATACTATTTAACAAACGCTGAATAAGCCAGTGGTTTGAAACATTCTGACCATAGTTCGATTCACAGTAACTGACTAAAACATTTTTAGGTTATCCAGAGAAAAGCCATGGCGCTCGTCTGTTAGTATTTCTTTACATACCGTTAGTTCCTACATTAATGGGTGTGACAGGCGCGTACTCCACTTTCGGCACATCTCGAACAGGAATGTTGAATTCAGAGGATCCCTTAACTATGCCTTACCACAAACTTTCTTACCCTGGATATTTATTTACTTTTGGGAACTCTAGCCTTACGTGGTCTTCTACACATTTCATATCATGTGCTACACAAGTTATATGCAGCATCAAAGGGTGGAACACCAGGTGCAATTAAGCGCTGTAAGCATATATGCAGCGGCATTTGCTAAAGCCAGAAGCATTTTACTTTCATCTATGCTAGTGCTGAGAAAGTGTGCGGTTATTAGTTCTTTTAGTCTTTCGGAGTTGTTTCCAGCAAATCAGATAAGCTCTGGATTCCGACGAATCAGTTTTAAAATGTACCGGCCAAGATTGGCACTAGTTTGATCTACAGAAATCCATACGCAAGACTCCACAATATTGTCTCGGATTTCTTTGTGTAATATGAGCCTAGAAAAACTTTTACGCTGTATTAAATCTGCTGGTACAGACTAAGGGGGATCCTCTTTGCCAAATATTGACTTCAGTGCTTCTTCCTTACATTTTTCGAAGTAAGTATTTTGGAAAAAGAATAAATATGTGTCTTTTAGTATTTTAAAGCGGAAATAGGCAACAAAAAGGCATTAATGTCAAAATAGATTTTAGGTTCTATAAAATTAGCAGTTTCGGTTTTAATTAGTCAAGCAACGCATAAGTACAAGTTTTTTTTGCAATTAGCAATTCAGGGAAAGAATAGGTTGTAACCTAAGGACCCGTGGTCTAGTTGTAATAGCTTGGAAGTTTCGACCTTGTGAAAAATATAAAGACGAGACAGCAGAGGTAAACAGTCAAAAATGACGTCACATTGGCAGTTGCCGTCATGGGTAGACAATGGCGCGATTGTTACTATACAGGCATCAGTCACCTTCCGCTCTACTGTTAAATATTGCCCGCGAAACTGTGGAAGTGGAATTCGTACATTGCAAGCAAGGAACTGTAAATAATATTACCTTCGTTTAACACTGGTTTTATTACTACCGTACTTCTTTTGTGATATCTTTTTCTTTTTCCTCCAGTGCTCAACATAAAAATGTCACATTCCACGGGCAACTACAGAACATTCTGGCATTGTCCTCCTAAAAAACGGATCAAGATCAGCTTTAAGCAGTTCGGAGGAAAAAAAAGAATCCTGAATGTGTATAATGCAGATTGTGATATACATCCAACATCAATAACGTCAGGAATTGTTGCTAAAACTGCACATTCCACTGGGGTCAGTGTATCGAGTGATTCACGAACATAAAGCTAGGCAAATCTTAAAATCACCATACAAAGAAAAGCCTCGCAAAAACTCATTCAATCAACAAGTTCGACAGAAACACCATAAAGTCGCCAGTGTTAATTATCACAATGGGCTGCCTTCAATTGATAAAGTGCTTCCGTTAAAGATGATCCTTTTCTGCCGAACTTCAGAAGAACGATATTGGTCTTTTTATTGAAAGAGCTACATTTCAGGCACGTCAGTCACGGATGTAAAAGCATGCTGATCGACAAAGAAGAGATAAATCTGTGGAGGAGGCGTTATTTAAGGAGAATAAAGTTATCAATTGAGGAGGGAAAGGCCAAGGAGTACAAGTGACAAAAAATGTTCAAATGTTTGTATAGTCTATGGGACTTAACTACGGGGTCATCAGTCCCTAAACTTACAAACTACTTATGAACTACTTACGAACTAGGACGGCACAAATATCCATGCCCGAGGGGGAATTCGAACCCCCGACCGTAGAGGCCGTGCAGACCGTGACTGGAGCGCCTCAGTCCCCTCGGCCACCGCGGCCGGCTACAAGTGACAAAAAGTTAGATTGGAGATAATCAAGTTTAAAGTTGAATAGTTAATTCCAGGATTTAAATATAGAAAAATCGATTGCATATTGTTTGAAGATATTGTTTTATATTTATCTGGTTCATATTATTGCAACAAAAAATTTAGTCAGTTGACAATGGTCATTGATAATTTTTTAACGGTTTCACTTGTATGTCTTGGATTCCAAGTGAGAGTTAGAAAGGTATGATCTGAAAGAAATATTAAAAGAATTTTCAAATGTTTTAGTTTATTCTGACTCATAATACATAATGCACATTAAATACAATATTAATGAATGTTCAAAACAAACCTAGAAACAATAGTTTCTTTTCAAATTATAGAAAAATTATAAAGTCCAATATTTCTCTTTTGATTTGAAAAATAAATCACAGGAAAGTAATAGAATCAACCCTAACTCTAAATAAATTCTTCTATTATTGTATTCTTAATCTAAGTCACTGTCAAAAATATTGTCATTTTCATCTGAGTTATCGCTCTCTAGGCTGGACTGATGGTGAGCTGCACATGCTGTTGACAAGTGTCGACACTTACTTGTGACTCTTCTCGTTTTCCTCTGCAAGCCTAGTCGATTTCTTTCCTTCTGTGGATGGACTTTTCTGAATTTTTGGCAAGTCAAAATATCCTTCACAAAACTTCTCATAAAGCTGATACATTATATTGAGGTTTAAGTTTCCTGCCAGATAGTTTTATTACCTGTTTTCTCGCGTGAGTGGTAGCTACTGTACTTTGGTAAAGTTCTGAGCTCTCAGAAAATACGTCCTCTTCTGGAGATGTCGTACTGTTCACTCACGTATTTTATGTCTAGTTTATAATAAAATAATAGTAATATTCGTATTTATTGATGAAAGATAGTAAATGAAGTTTGTTTTATCATTTACAAGCACTAAAACAACGAATTTCGCTCCATAACTGTAGCACTGCATTTACACACAAGCCGTCATTATTGCCACTACACATATACCCCTTCGCCTCCAAACAATACAGACACATCTGCAAGTAGTTAAATTTTCACTTGCCAGATTGCAGCACCAGACAGAGTTGCACTTTTAAGTCTTGGACACCATAATTTTACATATGTTAGGAACCCATTTCTGCACTTAACCCTTTTTTTTTTTTTTTTTTTTTTTTTTTTCGAAAATGTCACTTTTACCCCTTGGAGTTAGTTGGACGAGACCTAGTGAAAAACAAGCCATATGCAGAATAAAATCTGGAGAGATGATTCGGTACCGTCAGCTAAAGAAGCCTTTTTGTCTGGTTTCTCTACAGGTAAAAGGTCCATCAAGGGACAGGAAAACGAGTAATAATTATACATATTGGGAGCGAGACAGGTTTTGTGTACGAATCTTTGTGGACTTGCGAGTAAGAAACAGACGTGACTATTATGAAGAAATGAACGCTAATTCTTTTGAATCTTGCTTTCCCGCAGTTTTTCCTCGTCTTGGTGATAATATTCGTATTGTTTGAGATAATTTACCATACCATTCCCGCAAACTGGAAAAAATTCCAAACACAGGCACCAGTAGACAAAACGTTATAGACTGGCTTTCGTCAAAAACAATTCCGTTTAAGAATGGTATGTTGAAGCGCAAACTCCAAGCTATCATCTAGGAAAATAAACGAGCATATAATGCTTATGTTGCTATGGCAAGTTCTGCAAACAAATCTGTATGAAGAATGGCACCATACCACAGTAAATTGAATGTTATTGAATTTTTATTGCCGGCCGCGGTTGTCGAGGGGCTGAGGCGCTCCAGCCACGGTCTGCACGGCCACTACGGTCGGGGGTTCGAGTCCCCACTCGGGCATGGATATTTGTGCCGTCCTTAGTATTAGCTAGTTCATAAGTAGTTTGTAACTTTAGGGACTGATGACACCGTAGTTAAGTCCCATAAGCTATACAAACATTTGAAATTTGAATTTTTATTGGCACATATTAAAAATCATGTGTGTGCGTGTGTGTGTGTGTGTGTCTGTTTTATCGGAGATTGAGCAAGGATGTCAGCCAAAGTGGCAGAGTTATCTCCACTAGTCGGCTCACTATTTAACTGCTTTTCGGATATTGGAGGATCAAAAATTGTAGTCTGTTCCTTAGGACATGTACGATACAAGAAACATATGCCTATGAAGGGCAATAATCCTTTCTTCAAAATGTTCAAATGTCTGTAGGACTTATGGGACTTAACTACGGGGTCATCAGTCCCTAAGCTTACAAACTACTTATGAACTACCTAAGACTAAGGACGGCACAAATATCCATGCCCGAGGGAGGATTCGAACCCCCGACCGTAGTGGCCGTGCAGACCGTGACTGAAGCGCCTCAGTCCCCTCTGCCACCGCGACCGGCTCCTTTTTTCAGTGCGGAGGCCTTTCTCTTACGGGAACCTGTTTACATAACTACGGCTCGCCGTGGAGGTTCGAGTCCTCCCTGGGGCATGGGTGTGTGTGTTTGTCCTTAGGTTAGTTTACCTAGGTTTAAGTGGTTTGTAAGCTACGGACTGATCACCACGCAGTTTGGTTCGATAGATCTACAAACATTTGAACATTTTTCGAACATAACTACGACATTCAGTAATAGTGGGCAGGGTAAAGTTGAGAGTTTGTATATAACGGAAGGCGTGATTAATAATCCGTGCAGGAGGGTTACGGCTGTTCCCCAGTGATGTATGGGACTGCGTAACTGCGTAACAAAAAGGGGACCCGTGTTCGAATCATTGCTGGGTATACTTTTTTAACTTCACGTTTTCGCAGTTAATGTCATGCATTGTGTGAATATGAAATATAATTCAGTTATGCACCCGATAACGAGAAAGTCGGTTTTAACAGTTGGAAAGTGATAGTGTACGAATTCCGTTTTTAGCGACTGAGCGAAACACTATCCGATCGTAATAATAAAAAGAACAATCGGCCTTGATTCAAAGTCGTGGTTAATTTCAAATTACGATGCATTTAGAGTGCTTGGGACTTATCTTCAGGAGTTATTGTCAATTTAGATGTTTTCATCTCAGTTATAGTTTCGCAATGTCTGTTTCTACAATATTTCAATATGTTCAAATTTTTTTAAATCTATGGGACTTAACTACTCTGGTCATCAGTCCCTAGGCTTAGAAGTTACTTAACTTATGCTAAGGGTCAACAAATACACCCAATACACCCATGCGCAATGGAAGACTCGAAACTCCGACGAGAGTAGTGGTGCGCTCCACAGCAAGGCGCCTTGGAACGCTCAGCCACTCCACCGCGCTTCTACAGTCTTTCACTTGTTTTTAAAATGTGTACAGAAAAGTACTATAACATTATGTTTCCTGCAAACAAGCGATAGTTCAAAGCCCTGTCTCACACCACACATACTAAGTTCATTGTCACTCACACCCCACATATCTTGTTGATTTTAAACTTTGTCTGTCCCAATTTTAGGGCTTTCCACTTCCACAGGTGAGATGAACTCCTGCTGGTAGCTTTCCTTCTGCTGTCCACGATCTCCCTGGAGACCTGGTTCTCCACAGATCGTTTCGCTGTACTTCTGATTAAGTTGCAATTCGTGTTGTTGTGAGAAGGAAGCTTTCTCCTGATTTCAGCCGCGATGTTCGATGCCTTGTAGCTGTTTCATTCTTCCTCTTTTCAACCTCCGCTGCTACCTCCTTGCATGTGGCGGTGCTATTCTCATGATTGGGAACTACGCGCTCTGTCTCGTGAAGGACCATATCATCTTGCTTAGTATGTGCGGAGTTCCTTCGAACAGGAGTAAAGTATCCTGCGTGGGAGAAACACAGGGCAAGAGCAGATGGTTGCAGGCGCTAGGCTGTACTTCTCTCTTGCTGTTCTGAGTTTGCGGACAGGGTTCTTTTTACCGCATGATCCCCTTAAACTCCTAAGTATTTTGAGTGAGACTATGATTATTCACAGTATGCTGTATATACAGTACATTGATATCCAGTTTAGGAATGATCCAGTTGTATTCCCAATTATTATTTTGTGACATTATGATAATTCGCAGTGTAGTGTAAACCGTCCGCTTTCATTGGAAACAGACCTTAACTGAGATGAACACAGATGAACATTTCCAACAGCAGGTGAAGATGACGTGTCAGATTGGACATGCATCGTGCACTGAAATAAATCAACCTTTATGACTGAAAGCGTTTCTTTAATTTTTTTTATTAAAAAAGTTATATTGATACGTGAGGAACAACATTAACGATGGTTAAAATTAAAATACAGGATAGATGAAGACTTCAAAATTCGAGGGTACAGGCAAAATAGTCCGTATTTCTGCCAGTTGGTTCGGATGTCCCGATACTACTGTCCATGGACTAACGATGTTTGGGAACTCAGCTTTCACTGTTAATCTAAGTAACAGAGATGCTTCAAAGTTGTAAAATGGGCAGGTACACAAGGAAAAGTATTTCTAAATACTTGTTATTAATCAGACAAAAGAGGTAATTTATTCTTTGGATTAACAGAGGTCGATCAGTTCATTTATTTACCTCTCCAAAAACAGTAAGTATTATTTCAATTATTCGGTCCCTCAAAGTGAACTGTTTTTCTGAAAAAAGTTAAAACTTGTACATTGGGAGAGCGTAAATTTCTATATTCCTCCAATGATGTGACACCGGCTATCTTTCCTAACAAAAGAAACCCCGTACACTTAATATAGGGTCGAAGAATTTTCAATTATTGTCACATTAATTTCTTAAATATTCTTTTAGATAATATTTGAAAATTTCTTCGCTGTGATTGCCATAATAAGATTATCTGAATTACTTTACTTAGCTCTGATGAGGAAGGAATTAATACGGTGCTACTGAAACTGACAAAGAGATGATTAACGTCATTCGTTGTCCTTGCAAACGCGACTCCAAATTCCTCGCTAACCACAATGAAGATTGAAAAGATAGAAAGGTAGTATTGTCGGGTGCAGTCTCCACATAAGAATGGAAACTTATATCTGTCTGAATCTGCTTACTGTATCCATCTCTTGGTCTTCTGTGGTTTTTACCCCCAAACACTTCCCTCCAATGCTAAATTCACGAGTCCTTGATGTCTAAGAATGTGTCCTACCAATTGATCCCTTCTTTCAGTCAAGGTATGGCAGAAATTCCTTTTCTCCCCAATTCTGTTCAGTACCTCCTCATTAGTTACGCGATCCACCCATCTAATCTCAGCATACTTCTGTAGCACGACATTTCAAAAGTCTCCATCCTCTTCCTGTCCGCACTGTTTATCGTCCATGTTTCACTCCCATACAAGGCAACACTCCACACAAATGGCTTCAGGGAGGACTTCCTTAGGCTTAAATCAATATTCGATATTAACAAATTTCTGTTTCTCAAGAACACTTTTCTAACCATTGCCATTCTGCATTTTCTATCCTCTGTAGTGCGACCATCATTTGTTATTTTACTGCCCAAGTAATAAAACTCATCTACCTCCTTTATTGTTTCGTTACCTAATCTAATTCCTTCAGCATGTGATATTACAGATACAGGGGGAAGCTGATTGTTTCCAGGTGAAAGGCGGGTTTTGCCAGGGTGTTGAGTTCCCCAGGGGGCCGGCTACCAGTTTGTACCTAGTGAATGGGATACAGCAGGTAGTCAGGTTTTTCTAATGTGCTCGGAAACCGGAAACGATTGGCTGAGCGAGGGCGGCTATTCCGTATTGCAGCTGAAATACAATATAACCACACAAATTATTCTAAAATCCATATAAAAACAGGAAGTGATCATACGGCAAATATAATTATATGTATGGAATCAGGATACTTTGGAGAATCAAACGCCGCCGTAATTACAATTTCAATATTCCTTACAGTTATAATGCCGACAAATTTCAGTACTATAATAATAACATTATAAGAATTTTATTTAAAATTATTCATACGTAGTGTTTCTCAGTAACAATTTAAGAGGCAAATGGGCAGCTCTGCACCACGCTACCTATCTAAAAGGCGTACCACGTTATTTCCGTATTCTTTCAATAAACTTTATTTTATTCTCTTGCTTTGCTTTTCGTTGAGGTAATAATATTCTTGTGTCAGAACATAGATTCCACCACAGAACACAAAATCAAATGTTCAAATGTTTGTTAAGCTTATGGGACTTAACTACGGGGTCATCAGTCCCTAAACTTACAAACTACTTATGAACTACTTACGAACTAGGACGGCACAAATATCCATGCCCGAGGGGGGATTCGAACCCCCGACCGTAGTGGCCGTGCTGACCGTGACTGGAGCGCCTCAGTCACCTCGGCCACCGCGGCCGGCTGAACACAAAACATGGACCCAGCAAAGCGCATTACATTTATATATATATATATATATATATATATATATATATATATATATATATATATTTAATATTATTCTTAGTAGCGTTCGTTTTATGTAATGCGAGTATAATGCCACTTAAATATTTCATGGCCGACTAAAAATAGTAGAAATGCAGCACATGACTTATATATAAACAATTATATGTATTTGTGGACAAGAACAGAATATATTTATATAAAAAGCCATGATAAATTAAATATTAATTGTGTAACTATTTCTCGACGGCGGCAGTATATTTGAACAGTGAGACGCTACCTGAGCAAAGAGCTTCAGTCTCAACCGTTTTTTAAATATATATTTAAATATATATATTTGTTTATGGTGACGAATTACAGTGTTGATAATATTTTTTCGCAATAGTGAATTTCTCTTAGCGTCAGTGTCTAAGGTTTTCATGTTCTACCAAATCGTGACATATGATAATTTGCGACGGCTCGAATCTCATATTAGTGATCAATGGGACAGGTATTAAACTAATCTAATCTATTTTTTTACTGAGAACGTCGCCATTTTATGAATAAGTCCTAACTCTCTATGCTGCAGCTAGAATTCTATTTGGTATACAGTGTTGCCATTTCTTGTTACTCACCAACAATGAGGGCGCGCGTGTTTTAAAACAATTCACATTTTACATTTAAGCTGTTTGACTGATCTTTCCACCGTGTGATCCGTGTATAAGCGTAACTCTTAATAATGCTATACTGTGAAAATTGCTATTATGTTCGTGTAGCACTGTTGTAACAACTGCTTGCTCTGTGGTCACCAGGGACGTAGATAAGGGGGGGGGGGGGGGGGGACGAGAGGGTTCAAACCCCCACAGAACCTTTTTCTTTTCACTACTGCTAAAGATAAAAACTGAAAATAATTTGCGTAATGAATATGAGAGTTGGACTGAAAACTTTGCCAACAAAGAGAGTTACCAGGGTGTCTGTAAGTTGTAATCGATGCTTAGTTGAGATTTGACTTCTTACTTGTTGTCGGGACACTTTGGCTTGAATGTCTTATGGGTGGCCTTCGTGAGGTAACCACCACCTAACCGCCAGTAACAATGAACAGGTGTTGTTGAATTCCAGCTAGAAACACGCTCCACAGACTGTTTAAAGTACCGCGCGTGGCTTGCCAGGCATGTAACGAAGGCCACCGTGTCTTATGGTTACTACTGTTACCAACTTCAGTGATCTGCTAACTTTATTAGTACAGTAGGGTGGCGAACTTGAACGTAACACAGACAAATATATTTTTAACGAGTCGTGTTCCCATCCTCTGCTTACGAGAAGCAATCTTACCTTCGTCCCACTACTGTAAATGCACACTAATAATCTCTCAAGTGTCATTTCGTCAAAGTACTATTACAAAGAAGCGATGGATGTCTATCATAGGAGGCGACAGTGTACTTTGTTAATAACTGACACCTCTCAGCTTGCTCATATTCGTCAGCACCGAAACTTCACTACGGTAATTTGTGTTTCCAAAGGCCGATGTGCAGCTGCTAAAACGTAGGGGAGGCCAGGGTAACGGCGCCACCCTGGGTAATCGCGCCAGCCCAGTTTTATGACGAACGGTTGGCAGTACGAGTATGCTTGCCAGTGTTCTATCTCCGTTACCTACCGCGGAACTAATTCCTGTGGTCGCCGTCCGTGATTGTTGACAGGTATTAATCGTGAGAAAGAAATTGTCAGTTTCGACGTTTTGGACCGACTTTTAGCGCGTATTTTATTGAAATAACTACCTCTATAGGCTGTCAGTGCTTTTTAATAATCGTATTAACGAAATCTATAGATATTTACCTCCGATTTCGTGTCTCTAACCTAATTGTTTCGCAAAAACTTTGGCTTTAAATTGACGTTCTTAGCCATTTTTTTCAACTGGGGCAATGACGCCACAGTTGAGAATTTAGGCAAAATGAAGTGTAATACAGATGTATACATTTTGTGAAATGGACACTTGCAGAATGTACAGAATGTAGAGAATGTAGTAGGTTTGAAGTGCCAAAAACTATACCGGTATTTCTGACTTTTGCGGTGTCTTAATCAAGCCTAAATTATAAAATGTATTTTTTTACAATTTTACATCGACAAGTACTTGAAGCCTTTTAAATGTCTAATACAGAAAAGTGATACATATATATTACAACGGTTGTAACACTTATTTACTACTACTCACTCATCGTGTAGGTTTATCAAATGTATGACGTTATTACCCTGGAACCCAAGGTAATGGCGCCACTGAGTATACTTTCACAATATATTCTTTAACAATAAAACATAACAAAATACACGTCTGAAAAAATTATAATAAAGTAGTAGTAGCTTGCGAAGCTGTAGTATTATTCTTTACGAAAAACACACACCTTTAAGAAGTTAAAAAAATTGTTTTCCTTTAAGGTGGCGCCATTTCCCTGGTTTCCTCTATCTGTCATTTGTCTGAAGTTTCAGAACGACATGTTGACCATAGCTGTTTATTATTTCTTAATGCTACCGGTTTCGGTTATTTACCATTGTCAAGCGTTAGCAGAGATTAGCTAATAGCTTAACATGTCGAAATACAAAAATATAAAATTATAACACAAGTATTCGTTGTCATTGCTCTAGTTATTGATACTATCACAGTGGCCGACTGCTAGCAGTCGTTCTGCAATTATCTGAAAGCTGTTATGCCCCATCTGCTCACCTTTCTAAATTTGTGTGAAGGTTTTCGATTTTTTACGATAGCTGGCAACTGACGACTGGAGCCAGATGTGGTAGTGTGGAAGGTATTTCTAATTTACTAATCTCTACAGCGATTACTTTTGTTGTGAAAATTGGGCTTATTCTGTAAGTAATGTTAAAATAATTTATGGGAATATAGTGGGGCAACGTCTTCGACAACAGGTGTACCAGAAAAGACTGCTCTTCATGTCTACAATATTTTTCAATAACTATTCGCAATATTTTGCAAATGAATACAAAAATAGCAAGTTTGTGTTTTGGCGGGGGGAGGGGGCGGCGTCACAGCTTTGGCACCTGTCAACTGTGCGAGAGCACGTCAATATACCTCTGGCTCTGAACCTACCCCCCTCCCCTCCCCTGGTGGTCACTGTTACACAAAGACAAAATATATGTCAAAGAAGCGAATTCTGCTGATTGATTGCGAGTGCGATTGAGCCAGACAATCGCAGCAATTGCACAGGCTCAAACGTCTATAACAAATAAAATAAAATAAGTTAATTAATAGATATAGTATCAACATATGAATGCATATATACAAGGGGCCCTTGACACTTCCTGGCAGATTAAAATTGCGTGCCGGAACCTGGACCTTTGCCTTTCGCGGGCAAGCGCACAACCGACTGTGCTATCCCGACACGACTCACGATGCCGCCTCACAACTTTACTTCCGCCAGTACCTCGCCTCCTACTTTCCAAACTTCACAGAAGCTCTCCTGCAAACACGCAAGACTAGCACTCCTGGAAGAAAGGATATGGTGGAGACATGTCTTAGCCACAGCCTAAGGGATGTTTCCAGAATGAAACTTCACTCTGCAGCGGAGTGTGCGCTGATATGAAGTTTCATTCTGGAAACATCCCTTAGGCTGTGGCTAAGCCATGTCTCCACCATATCCTTTCTTCCAGGAGTGCTAGTCTTGCGTGTTTGCAGGAGAGCTTCTGTGAAGTTTGGAAAGTAGGAGGCGAGGTACTGGCGGAAGTAAAGTTGTGAGGCGGCATCGTGAGTCGTGTCGGGATAGCATAGTCGGTTGTGCGCTTGCCCGCGAAAGGCAAAGGTCCCAGGTTCGAGTCCCGGTTGCGGCACGCAATTTTAATCTGCCAGGGAGTTTCATATCAGCGCACACTCCGCTGCAGAGTGAAGTTTCATTCAAGGGGCCATTGTGTATGTCAGAATATAAATGTTGTAAGTGATCAATGTGGTTGACAATGACTCAGACAGACAAAAAAATACTGTTCTGATCAACTGGTGGTATTTAATTGTAGTGTTGTCAGTGGTTTCCACAACTGACAAGAGATACTGGTAGCTATCTGACAAAATAATTTGGTTACACTTCAGCAGCAGAATGATAGTCCGAGAATAAGTGGGGAGTAAAATGGTTTAAAAAGATCACAGAAACAGACTTAGAAATCGTATTTTCTATTCGTGATGTCAAAAATAAGCCGGCCGCGGTGGCCGAGGGGACTGAGGCGCTCCAGTCACGGTCCGCACGGCCACTACGGTCGGGGCTTCGAATCCCCCATCGGGGATGGATATTTGTGCCGTCCTTAGGATAAGCCAGTTGATAAGTAGTTTGTAAGTTTAGGGACTGATGACCCCGTAGTCAAGTCCCATAAGCTATACAAACATTTAAAAACATTTAAGTCAAAAATAAATAAATAATTTAACCAACCTTTTTCTGTTGCCAGCCACATCATAAACAGATAAGACGAGCAACTAATAATGCATTCATTTACAGAATGTGTAGTTAAAAAAATATGCTATTGTATTTAATCGCAACATATCTTGGCTAAAACCACTGACCTATATCTAACCTGCCCTAACAGTATGACATGTAACATAAAACTACCCACTAATTATACTAAGAAATTGATTGTAAGAAAAATTAATCAAATTTGTGAAGTAAAGACAATAGTAGTAGCTTATAATGCTGAAAAGAGAATTAATTTGAATATTTCACCTGGCTTATTATTTTGTACATAACAATCTCGAATTACAAAGAAACCAGAAAAAAGATCAAATTACCCTTCAACAAGTAAACAGCCTTGTTACCATTAACATTCTAAACCATTAACCACGTCAGTTCCATCTATCTGCAAAACAATCCGTCATAGAAATTGTTTCCCTCTCTCCTCTTTACACGTAATACACGAGACTGTCCCACTCACTCACTGGACTACTCTCTTTGCAGATAAACCTGTCGGTAGTAAACTGCATGTTTAACGACAGTTATTGTCAATACAACATGTAATTTTGCTGCCCTTCAATGTGAAGAATGCTTGGCGTTCATTATTCACATCGCTCCGCCGTTTTGTTCTCCACTGCTGTTAAGGAGTGTTGCACTCAAATTCTGAGGTTGCAGCAGATGGCGATGACGTAGCACTGGCCTCCTCCTTCCGACGAGTGTCGTGGTTAGGTAGCCTTGAACCTTCTGCTAAGGTTCTAGGTACTGCAGCTGCGGCCCGATTTACGCGGAAATAAGTGACGTTTCAGTGTTATATAACGAGCTAATGTCAACGCCGTCTGACAGGTTTACGTGAATAAAAAAGTGTTGCAATAAAACAAAAACTGAAATTACAAACTCCTTCTCTCCGCAGTCGAGATCCGAGCGTGGAAAGGTTGTTGATCGTGGAAGAAATGTGCCTCACAAGTTACGAGCCGATTATTCATACGCGGCGACCCGCTGTTTAGCCGGCCAGCGGCGCCATCCATGCAATCTTATGAAGGCCACCAAAAACTACGAAGACGAACAATAGTGTTATTTTGGTTCAGTTTTTACACATAGTCTCATGTTAATTAAAAAATTATAACATCTGTGAGCTTCTTATATTTCTGATTGTGAATGATAAGAAAACTTCACTATTAATAAATTTAGTAGGCTTTATTTTTAAAAAAATAGGTTTCCCCCCTCCCCCAGAAAAAATTCCTCGTTGCATCATTGCTGGCCATAATCGTGGAATATTCAGTTGCTCTCTGAACAGCATGGCAGTTGTTTACAGTCGGCCGTAGTCGACCGGTAGAATCGTTAGGCGGAAGTTGTTAACAGCGGCCGTTAAAGTGGAGCCGTTATGTATTCGGCCGTGTTGAGAAGAATGTCTAACAGAGTCAACACTGGTTTCTATCCTTCTCGACTGAGGAGATGAACAAGAAGTTTCGCAGTAAATAATTTTTAAATTAGACAAAAGTCACGCTTCATAGAGGCACACATCTTTCGAAACAACCTACATCATTATTCCATACTAGCAATACTATATGGGCTATATGTGACATTCCACAGCGACTCTCGAACTCTTTGCGAAGCGTCTCTCTTGCGGTTCAATCATAAACTAACTTCCTTCTATCGATTCAAACGCTATCTTTTGGCATCTGAAAACTTTTGTGTTTTATGCATTCATCTCTAAACTACTTGAATGTCGAACTTCAATTTCCTGAGCATGCTAGTCATAGATGTTCATATTTAGTTTCTTGCCAAATTCAAATATGGCTGCTACGAAAATATTACTAGAACAATACATTAAAATACGCTTAAATTTCATTGCCACACCAGACTATCACATCGTGTATTGACATAAATTTAAAATAGGAGGTAAGAAAGCAGTTCTTCTCGCGTGCAAACTAATGGAAATTCGTTTGCCATATTCAAACATGGCAGACAACGCGAATTTATGAGCAAAACATATGAATGTGCTAGCACGCTGCAGTTATATCCTCAGAGACCAGAGTTATACATCCAGGTTGTATAGAGATCACTGTTTCTATGTCAATATTATACGATGGCATGTCTTAACCATTATTAAATCTGAATGACGAAACACATCGTATTATTTTCATCTGTATAGTAAAGTGGGAAAGTTAGAGAATATATGACTTATGCTACGAGTATTTATTGCTCTATTCGCCAGATGTTTGCTTGTTACACTCACACACTACCGTACTAAGCACCTTAATTACTTTTACACTTAAACCTACATCTTGAATCACACCGCACAGTGTTGTAAAACGTTTTAAAATCTATTAAGTACAGTAGTTTATGAGTCTGTTGTGGACGGACAGGCAGATAGATGCGGGGGGAGGACTTTTGTTTTATAATATGAACAGATATCTTTAAATCGATGTTTATAAGAATTTTAATGATAGATATGTTCTGCATAAGATGATCCAATCCATGCTATGCTTATACTGTCCTCAGCGTGTGTAACACATTTTTACATACTAATATCTAACGTGTTTGTTGAAGTTTGTCTGATAGTTGGAACGATAGTGACGCCCCTACCGGAAAATGAGTTAACCGTAGCGGCACTGTGAACCATAGACCAAAGATAACGTACACTGCACGGATATCTATCTGTGCCGTGTTGTGGTTTGAAACATTGATGGTCTGAAACTTGGATTGAAACCATCAACTAAAATTGTCCCAAGTCAGGTGAATGAGTTTTCGCCATTATGAGAAACAGGTATTATCGTGAAATTAAGTGTTGATAATAACAATAAAACAACCTCATATTCCTACTACTCTTGTAGTTGGCAAGAGAACGTTATTTCTCCATATAACTAATATTAATGCAGTGATTATCGTTTTTACATGTCACCAGATCAGTTATTTTTACAAGCAAAAGAATTACTTATCATAATTGTTTTGTGTTGCACTATCAATTTTTTCCTTTTTGCAACTTTCGAATATGATTATTCAAGTTGCTCTTGGTCTAGTTTGTATGTCATCAAGTAAGTCATTTACGGTGAATATCTGCTTTCAATGACATTACACATAGGTAAAAATAAAAACTACATCTATGATGTTTCTCACCACATAATTATTTAAAATAAACAGCAAATATTTCGCCTGTTTTACTTTTCACATCACCGTCAGGCATGGATGTTTGTGCCGTCTTTAGTATAAATTAGTTCATAAGTAGTTTGTAAGTTTAGGGACTGATGGCCCCGTAGTTAAGTCCCATAAGCTCTACAAATATTTGAACATTTTGAACATGACCATGATTGTTCGTCATAACAAAATGTTCAAATGTTTGTACAGTCTATGGGACTTAACTACGGGATCATCAGTCCATAAACTTACAAACTACTTATGAACTACTTACGAACTAGGACGGCACAAATATCCATGCTCGAGGGGGGATTCGAACCCCCGACCGTGGTGGCCGTGCAGAACGTGACTGGAGTGCCTCAGTCCCCTCGGCCACCGCGGCCGGCTCATCATAACAATTACTGTTCACTATATAAGTTTCGCAGCACTTTTAGACTACGAACTGACATTGTAATTCAAAACAATAATTTCAGATCGGCACTTTCGTTGTTGGGTCAAACCTCAGCTAACTTTTATACTTCGAACTGGAAGTGTATTACTAACATGTTCGTGAGATTTCATCGCCGCATTTTGAAGAAATTCAGTATCTACATCTACATCCATACTCCTCAAGCCACCAGAAGGTGTGTGGCGGAGGGTACCTTGAGTACCACTATCGGTTCTCCCTTCTATTCCAGTCACGTATTGTTCGCGGAAAGAAAGATAGTCGGTATGCCTCTGTGTGGGCTTTAACCTCTCTGATCTTATCTTCATGATCTCTTCGCGAGATATACGTAGGAGCAAGCAATATATTGCTGGACTCCTCGGTAAAGGTATATTCTCGAAACTTCGACAAAAGCCCATACCGATCGACAGAGCGTCTCTCCTGCAGAGTCTTCCACTGGCGTTAATAGATCATCTCCATAACGTTTTCTCGATTACCAAATGATCCTGTAACGAAGCGCGCTGTTCTCCGTTGGATCTTTTATACTTCCTCTATCAGCCCCACCTGTTACGGATCCCACACCGGTGAGCAGTATTCAAGCTGTGGGCGAACAAGTGTAGTGTAACCTACGTCCTTCGTTTTCGGACTGCATTTCCTTATGATTCTTCCAGTGAATCTAAGTCTGGCATGTGCTTTACAGACGATTGATTTTATATGGTCTTTCCATTTTAAATCACTCCTAATGCCTACTCCCAGATAATTTATGGAATTAACTGCTACCAGTTGCTGGCCTGCTAAAGTGTAGCTAAATGATACAGGATCTTTCTTTCTATGTATTCGCAGCACATTACACTTGTCTACAATGAGAATCAAGTGCCATTTCCTGCACCATGCGTCAATTCGATGCGGATCCTCTTGCATTTCAATACAATTTTCCATTGTTACAACCTCTCTATATACTGCAGCATCATCCGCAAAAAGCCTCAGTGAACTTCCGATGTTATCCGCAAGGTCATTTATATATATCATGAACAGCAACGGACCCACGACACTTCCCTGTGGCACCCCTGACATCACTCTTACTTCGGAAGACTTCTCTCCATTGAGAATGACATGCTGCATTCCGGCTCATCAATTCGCAGCTCTGATAAAGTCTGGAGACACCGTCGGAACTTCGTGCACATCTGTAATGAAATTGTCAATCTTAATTTAAAACGTGGAACTGTGTAAATAGGTAAAATTCTTTAATGGGTGTGTCATACCAGCTGTCAGCTGATACCCCAAATAACAAGGCGGACGCCAGTTTAGTTTGTCTCGAACATGGCGGACTATCGCCACTCTATGAAATTCAAGCTCGTTGGTGGCGGCCCAGTGAAACGCAGCACAGCAGAGGGGTCCAGGCACCGTTCTGAAGGCGACTGACGCTGCGGCGATGTCCGCCTGGCGCTGAGGCGTGGGACCGACGGAGGCGCAGGTGACACTGGCTGCGAGCTTCTTCCGGTCACAGTGTCTGCAGCAGGAGGAACAGTGACAGGCATGCAACCGATTTTGATGGCGCCGCAAAACCCGGGAAGGCCCGTGCATGGAAGAATCAACAATTTACTCCAATATTCAAGAAAGGCAATAGGAGTGATCCCCAAAATTACAGGCCTATCTCATTGACGTCGATTTGCAGTAGGATTTTGGAACATATGCTTTGTTAGAATATTATGAACTACCTCGAAGAGAACGACCTATTAACCAATAGTCAGCACGGATTCAGAAAGTATCGCTCTTGCGAAACACAGCTTGCCCTTTATTCACATGAAGTGTTAAGTGCCATCGACAAGGGATCTCAAATCGATTCCATATTTCTGGATTTCCGGAAGGCTTTTGATACTGTACCCCACAAGCGGCTTCTAATGAAATTGCGTGCTTATGGAATATCTCCCCAATTGTGCGATTGGATTCACGATTTCCTATCAGAAAGGACACAGTTCGTTGTAATTGACGGTAAGTCATTGAGTAAAACAGAAGTGATATCTGGCGTTCCACAGGGAAGCGTTATAGGTCTCCTACTCTTCCTCGTGTTCATAAACGATTTAGGTGACAATCCGAATAGCTCCCTTAGACTGTTCGTGGATGATGCTGTCGTTTATCGGTTAGTGAAGTCAACAGAGGATCAAAAGCAACTGCAAAGCGATTTAGACAAAATTTCTACATGCTGCGAAAATTGGCAATTGACACTAAATAAAGAAAAGTGTGAAGTAATACACATGACCACTAAAAGAAATCCGCTGAACTTCAATTACGCGATAAATCAAACCTTAAGGTCGTAAATTCTACCAAATACCTAGGAGTTACAATTACGAACTACTTTGACTGGAGAGAACACATAGAAAATATTGTGGGGAAGGCGAACCAAAGGTTACGTTTCATTGGCAGAACGCTTAGACGATGCACCAGCTCCACCAAAGAGACTGCCTACATCACACTTGTGCGTCCTCTCTTGGAGTACTGTTGCCCCTTGTGGGACCCTCACCAGGTGGGACTGACGGAAGATATTGAGAAGGTTCAGAGAAGGGCAGCTCGTTTTGTTTTATCACGTTACCGGGGGAAAAGCGCCACGGAAATGTTGCACGAAAAGAGGTGGAAATCATTAAAAGAAAGACGTTATTCATTGCGGCGTGATCTGTTTGCGAAGTTTCAATCACCGACTTTTAGTTCTGAATGTGAAAATATTTTGCTAGCACCCACCTACTTAGGGAGACATGACCATCCCAATAAAATAAGAGAAATCAGATCGAAAACGGAACGATTTAGGTTTTCTTTCTTCCCGCGCGCTATTAGAGAATGGAACGGTAGAGAAAAGTTATGATGGTGGTTAATGAACCCTCTGCCAGGCACTTAAATGTGATTTGCAGAGTATCTATGTAGATGTAGATGTAGAAGAACTTTAGTGACAGCGCATCGTTCCCCCGCGTTGGCCCCTGCGAAAGCATCAGAAAGAGACAAGATCATTGGATTGAAATCGATAGCGCCACAGTGGAATGATTGAGCGTGTAGGTGGATGATGTAAATGGAGTAGACTGCGGTGTCGACGACCATGCAATTGCTCCGCTCGTGAGGGTCGGTCGCGCGGCTGACATCAGTATGAGGATAAAAACAGCAAGAGAGACACTCATTCTCGTGAATGAGAAGCACGTAACTTTGACATTGGTTGTTTAAGAGTCCGAACCAAACATTCTGCCTCGCCGTTAGACTGAGGATGGAATGCTGCAACTGTGATGTGCTTTACGCCGTTAGAAACACAAAAATCCTGAAATTCATCCAACGTAAACTATTGTTCATTGTCTGAAACCATCACTTCATGGAGGCTCTCTGTGCAAAGAGTCTCTACTGCAGAGTTTTCACTGTGGACCTGTTGTGGTGGAGTGCATGGCGACCACAAACGGGAACTTGCTATATGCATCTACAACCAGAAGCCAACGGGTGTTCCAGAATGGACCCGCATAATCTATGTGTACTCTATGCCAAGGGGCGCTAGGTCGAGGCCAGTCAAAGGACGTTTGTGGTGGAGCAGCCTGGTGCTCTGCGGAAACTCTACACTCTGCGGTCATTTTATCAATATGTTTGTCCATTCCGACCCTCGTGCAGTGGCGTCTGGCAAGCTGTTTAGTTGTAACCATGCCCCAATGAGCTTGGCAGAGAAGGCGAAGAACCTCCTGCTGAAGCGAACGAGGAATCATCACCCGAGAGCAATCATTGTCCGTGTGAAACAAAACAACATCGTGATGAACAGACAAATTAGAGCGACGAACAACAGGATCACTGAAATGCCTTGGCGTGCGTGGCCAATCGGTGCCACCGATGCCTGTGCAATTCGATGATAATTAAGCGGAAAGCACTCTAATGTTTCATCGTTCCGAACACCAATGTGACAGCATGTGTCTTAAGAAGCATCAAATACTAAGTCGATGCCGACCGGGGGGCGCGAAATAGTATCAGCATTAGCGTGTTTTCTCCTGGGGAGGAATGGTCTTTGATGGTTTAAACATCGAAACAAGTGGCTTATGGCCTGTCACCAAGGTAAACTTTTTACGATATAGATATTGATGGCATTTGACACCTGAGCCTCTTTCTCAATTTATGAGCTGTTCTTTTAGGGACTTGTTAAAGAGTTTGGACGCCAACGCAATTGGCCTCTCCAAAGATCCGAACCTGTACGAGAGAACTGTGCTGATCCCGTGGGACGAAGCGTCAACAGCAAGCACCACAGGCCTCGCTGGATCAAAGTGAACGAAACAGCAGCCACTATGTAAACCATCTTTCAGTTTCTGATAGGCAACGTCACACTCGCGAGACCACACAAATGGGGATAACCTTCGGCGCAGGCGACGCAATGAGGCAGAAATTTGCGCAGCTTGTGGGGTGAAGGGAATATAATACGTAATTTACTCCAATACTGCTTCCAACTCCCGTAACTTGCGAGGAGCGGGCGTATTCCGTACTGCCAACATGTGTCTGCCCTTTGAAGCGTCTGACCTTGTGCTTTATTTGTGCTCATAGCGAAAGCTACGTCTATGGAAATTGCCTTCTTTGCAAAGGCATGGTTTGATCAGAAGATGTGAAGTTAATGCGGGATATTAGTACAATTTTAACGGAGTCAATGAATTAACAGTGATGATGTACTCGCCTAAGTGTGACCACTAATCTTGCACGATTAATTAACCCCTGATTTTTCTTTAAAAGCAATTGGTGAGGTTGTAAACCGGACAGGTGTAAGGAGTTCAAGAATTCTACGGGCACAACTGAATGTCGTTTTTTAATTAGATTGTAAGAACAGTACAATTTTTTAGAAATAAAATTTTTAATGAAGACAATAACTTTGAACTATCTGTATATTTTCTTCATTAGTGGAGAACGAAACCTCGAAAATGGTACCTCAGTCATTAATTTTTGATACGTAATACGGGGGATATAGCGTATCCAGAAAAAACACTGTTGAGAAATAATAATAGAGATATCACATAACGTTGAGAATGGCAAGTGTCATTCAGTGTGGCATTTATCATCTCATACAATGCTGCTACACTGCATGCCACTGACGTGTAGGATGAACGCGTCCCCACTAATAATGTATTCTTGCCATCATAGATGCAGTCTCATTCGAGAGGTCACTGAGGTGTAGAGTCAGGATTAACTCCTAAGAAATGGTTGATTATGTCAAGATTTTTTTCTATTTAAATGTTCCTGCAATTACGATTTAAGGCGACTAGTTACTTATCCTCCACTTATATCATTGACTCTGCCCAAGACAGCAATCAGAATATCATTTTTCATTGTCGACCCCAATTTTTATTCTACCACAGTTGAAAAACTGTCGTAGTCGACATGAGTTGTCCATTAGATCTTCAGAACTACGTCACGAAAAATTAAAAGAACTTCGTCTTTACTGTACTTACTAAAACCATTAATGGAATTCACCTACATTCATACTCCATAAGCCAACTCACGGTTCGTGGCGGAAGATACTTTGTTTACTAATGCCACTTCCTTGTCATGGAATATCATCAAAACTACTGTTTCTGGAAAATATTATGAACATCATTGTCTGGAAGTACAACGAGGATCAATACATGCAAAATTAAGCTGGATTGTTTAACCATGATATCGCGATAACTGGTATTACAATAGACAAAATACTATTGACTGTATCTGTTTATCAACCCGAGAAAAAAGTTTTAATAGTTTAGTACAAATTTAAACTATGGAAGCAAAATACCTAGGAAACCTTGCACAGAAACAAACTTCTGCAAGTAAAATTCGAAAAAGGTCGAACTTTGTACTTGAATATGGCGTCATCAAATGAACATTAATTTTAGCCCAGCTGACATCGTTTGCAAAAGACTTAATTGATTCACTCAATTCGTATGATCGCCACCTCCGGTTCGTCTTTCAGTCTTTGCCTGTATACTGTAACACAGCTACAGAAAGACAGAGCCTCTAATGACCATACAAATGCGCGCTGAACCGGGGTAAATCAATTAGTCCTCACCCTTTGTTCGTAGTTCAAATAGGAACGCAGGACCAAGACCCTTGCAAACTGCGATTACATGTTTGTTAAATGCTATCGACAAGAGATGTGGACATAGAGGCGTCTGACCACCAGTAAAATTATAAACTACTGGTGCCGAAATAAAGACCCAATTAATAGCCCAGGTTAGTGGAAGGCTATCATCGTTTGCGATGTCTTGATGCGATTTGTAAACAGACTAAGATTAATTTCCGTCATAGAGACTCCTGTGTTTATTCCTTTTGTATGTTATTCCATCTTCTTCTTCCCTCACTCCATCGCCTTGTACGTCAATCCATTTCGGTTTCGATTTCATTCAGCATCATCCTGCATCATATCTCCTGATATATGTGTCTTGCAACAATATAGCTTTCCAGGTTCATTTAGTGAAATATTACGACTAGTCAAAGAATTGTGTAGTCAATGGAATAGCTAGAAAGAACGTAATAAATGACAACCCTATGCCTGATGTAGAACATTTTCACACATTTCATTGTTTCTGACGTCATATCTCCTGCACTACATGTCCTCCGATGATGTAATTCCGAAGGTACTTTCAGTGGTACTTCAGACAAAAATCACTGTAGCGGTTAGAATCACCAACGACGCATATTCCAGGAGATATGACGTCATAAACAAGTAATTCGTGAAAAAAAATGCAATATCATGCCACTACGTTCCACATGCCCTCCTAAATTAATTCAACAAAATCTGGTACACATTTCCTTTGCGGTCCGTAAACAATCGCTGTGAGGGTAAATTATTTATGACGTCTTATCTCCTGAACTATGTTTCCAAGGTACTTTTACCCTCACAGCGGTTGCTTTATGGACGTTGCTTGAATTGCTCCAGTAGTTGAGGAGAAGATGTGCAACATACACACGTAGAACTACACATTTTTATAATGTGTTATGGATTAAAAGCTCCGTGGCCTAAAAAGCAAATGATAATCAAATTTGTGTACCACCCTATAACAAAAGGCACATTTAAACCAGATATCTTAACTCTATTTTGTAAGAGCTAAAATCACTTACAAAAAAAAAAAAAAAAAAAAAAAACACCTGTCTGTGGCAGTACAGTAATAGTCTTGAAGGTTACCATGAAAAATGTCAGTGGCTATGTATACTTCCAGCTACGAACTGCTACAGAACTGGGAAAACGCCACGTTCTCCCATTAAGACGTATTGTGCCGCCTTAAAACAGTCATACCGTAGTAAGAAAGCGAGTAAAAACAACAAGGAGAAACAAACAAACAAAAAATAAAAAGACGGCGCAGATCCGAGGCATAGCGGTTGAAGGCACAAGAATGTGGTTGCGTCACAAAAGGCTGGTGGCAGCATAGAAGCACTGATTTAAATTCCTAGCGAAAGTGTGTAGTGAAATACATAAATGCTGCTAACAGGGAATATATGTGGTTCCAACTCAAATGTCTGTGAATCTAAGGGACTTAACTGCTGCGGTTTTGAGTACCTAGGCATACAAGCTACTTAAGCTAACTTATGCTAATATTTCAGAACTACGATTCAGTTTTATTGTATTCGAATAGTGGTTTTTTTTGTTGAAAGTCCATACATTGAATCGTAATTCTAATTTATAACAACTTCAAGCTCCGGTGGAATGGCCTAGCGCTCTAAGGCGCCTTGCTACGTAGTGCGCAGTTGCTCGCCGTCGGAGATTCGAGTCCTTTCCCGGGCATGAGTGTGTGTGTGTGTGCTTGTTGTCCTTAGGTTAGTTTAACTTAGTTTAAGTAGATTGTAAGCCTAGGGACTAATAACCAAGCAGTTAAGTTCCATAGATTTACAAACATTTGAAGTTTGAATTTACCATTCAGATACCTCAAGTCGTTACTACAGATCCATAGCCTAATTACCACATACCAATTGTAATTTATTCTTTTGGTAATAATATTGTACATTCAAGCCAGTAACTATAATTTAACCATTCAAAATTTTTACCTATATATTCACAGGTATAAACATAGTTCATCGTTCTACGTACCAAGTGTTTGACCTGTTGAACTTAAATCATTTGTTCAGCCAGTTCCTGTTGTCCAGTTTATCTTCTTAGGACAAATGTTGTACTTTATATCTTGTCATATTTTATCATGTTAATATCGTCATATCTTATCAATGTTTATTGTCATACTAGTCTTCTCTGAAAATTGAAGTACATGTATTATCTACACACCAACTTAAGATCTTTTAATGTAAACTCACAGCTGCATCGCTAAATCTCTGTAGTGTTTGTCTGAATATTGCGTAACAGCCGAAAATCGTTTAGTGAAAACAATAAAAATTGCAGAATATTACACAGTTATCTCGCATGTTTAATTAAAAATGAGCTACTTGTGACTATATATACACTAGATGATCCGGTGAACTTCGTATCACTTACCTCTTAAAATAAACCATATTAATTAAAATCCAGTAGCTTTATAAAGGCATCGTCAGATAGTTTAAGTATCGACTCGATAGTGGGCGGAAAGAGTGGGCAAATCACGCAAACACGTCCATGATAATTTTCATCTCTCATTCGTGGAAGTTCAGGGAAGGTTTAAACGGTGTAAAATGTGTAAAAACTTTATCGTAATCAGATGAATTGTACTGATATTTTATAGAAGAATCTCTTTCTATTTTTTCTGAATATTCCAATTTTCGGGGATACTTTTCCAAATTTTTATTTCATAAGAACGTTGCTCTTGCTTTGAACGTCAAATATGCAAACTTTATCGCAATCAGACGAATGATAGTGATACCCCATTGAAAAAAGCTCTTTCCGTTTCTCGCGAATTTTCAAATTTTTCGCGTAACTTTCCCAAAGTTTAGTTCATAAGAACGTTCATCTTTCGTTGAACGTCAAATAATCAAAATTTTAATATTCATAGAATATATGACATCAACTGCGATTGGGCAAAGCTGAAAATGTGTACCCAGCCGAGATTCGAACCCGGGTCTCCTGCTTTCTAGGCAGTTGCGCTGACCCCTACACCACTGGGGACGTAGTGATCACCGCACCTGCAAGGACTACCCATGCACGCCTCCCGTACTGAAACATTTCCGAGTCCATAGTTAAGAAAAAAAAAAAAAAAAAAAAAGAAAGAAAAGAAGAATTACCCCTCTCCGTCGTGCGAATAGATATAGTGCTGAATTCAATCAAAACCACATTGAAAAAAGCACTTTCATTTTTGCTCAAATTTTCCAATTTTCCGGTAGAATTTCCAAAAAATTTATTTCATACAAATCTTGTCCTGTCAAGCCGTACTCAACTGATGCTCTTACAACCACGTGTCAATTGAATTTTGTTCATAGAAAGAAATCGCTTTCGGTTTTCCCGAAATTTTACTACTTTCTGGGCGACTTTACCAAATTTTTATTTGTTGTTAATCTTGCTCTTGCTTTCAACATGAAATGTACAACATTTGGACGAACGGTATTGATAGGTTACTGGAAAAAGCTGTTTCATTTTTTCGCGATTTTACTATTTTTCTGGGAAACCTTTCCATATTTCATCACCGTTTAAACCTTCTCTGGACTTACACGAATATTTCAAGACTAAAATGAGGCAAATCAGTCCAGTCGTTCTAGAGTTTTAGCGAAACTAACGAACAGTAATTCATTTTTATATACATAGATAGGTATGAGACATGAGAAGAAGATGGAAAGAGACATAAAAATTGATGGTTAGCAGAGGGAAGGAAGAGGAAAAGGGAGAGAGAGCATAAATAAATGGCAGAAAGAGTGGCGGAAGCGGGAAATGGACATAAATAGTCGGCAGGATGAAGTGGGTTGACTAAAGGAAAATTTGAATAAATAAATACCCGGGAAACGCTGATCGTACAGCTACATAATATTGTACAGAATACGGCCGTTAAATGTCTTTTAGCGTTCTGGATATTTAATGATGAATGGCGCTGTATTTAATTTGCTTTAATTTTTGCAGTATTCTAAGTGTCCCCCTCACCTGAGATAAAGAGACGAGTTATCATTAGAGTAGGAGAATCGCATCGTCCTTTGCAACAAGCGCAAAGCGGGTAACGAAAAACTCTCTTACTACCAGTGGAAACCGTCAATCGTCGTTGCAGGTAGCGCTTCGAAGATGATGAAAGTAACAAAAGCGCGCTTAGGGGAACACCTAGCACATCTTGCGCAAAACACGCAGGATACATTGTCTTTCTTACGCATCGCAGATTCCGATAAAGGCGACTGGGAAACTAAACTGGTAAATCCAGGTATGAATCCCCGCAGCTTACTCGCCCTACGCGTTTCTCGTTGTAGGTGTTTTTTTTTTTTTTTTTTTTTTTTTCAGATAATCTTACCGACTGAAGTTTACAATGCGGTGATCGTCCATAAGAAAGACGACCGCCGTGCTGGGGTGTTTCGTAAGAGCGCTGGGAGTTCCCCCCGCAGGCGGCAGTCAGTATTCACGCCCCTCCAGTTGATCGAGGCGAGGTGCTTCCCCTGACCACAGGCTCTGCTACAACCGCGAGCGCGAGATGCTAGTTTTAACTCACGGAACGGATACTGCATGCATGTACTTCTAGGAGGCATCATCCTAAAATTCTGCCTGAACTTTCTGACTGGTCGTGATCCTTATCCGGCTGTAGCCCTTGTGGTTGTCTGGTGGGAATGTTCTATGGAAATGGCTGCTTGCTACTTGCTATCCCTGAAGAAGTGGCGATCAACACCTCACCTGAACTTCAAATTGAAATGTTCAAATGTTTGTATATCTTAGGGGACGTAACTACGGGGTCATCAGTCCCTAAACTTACAAACTACTTATTAACTACCTTATACTAAGGACGGCACAAATATCCATGCCCGAGGGGGGATTCGAACCCCCGACAGTAGTGGCCGTGCAGACCGTGACTGGAGCGCCTCAGTCCCCTCGGCCACCGCTGCCAGCTCACCTGAACTTCTGCTGCGTGCATGTACTTGTAGGAGGCACCATCATAAAATTCTACCTGAACTTTCTGACTGGGCATGACCCGTATCCGACTGTAGCCCTTGTGGTTGTCTGGTGGGAATGTTCTATGGAAATGGCTGCTTGCTACTTGCTCTCCCTGGAGAAGTGGCAATCAACACCTCACCTGAACTTCTGCTGCGTGCATGTACTTGTAGGAGGCACCATCATAAAATTCTGCCTGAACTTTCTGACTGGGCATGATACGTATCCCACTGTAGCCCCTGTGGTTGTCTGGTGGGAATGTTCTATGGAAATGGCTGCTTGCTACTTGCTCTCCCTGGAGAGGTGGCGATCAACACCTCACCTGAACTTCTGCTCCTGCTTGACCGTGGCTGGCATCGAACTCAGCCTCTTCTAGCAGGGTTTCAGTGCTGTTGATATTTGTAATAGGACAGCAGTGGAGGAGTTACAGACCAAGTAAGCAAACATGTTTACCTGGTATAATTTGAGGTAGCCTGTTACACATTAAAGACGGTTACTTCTGTAATCTAATATAGAAATAATAACTAGTCTCGCTGCAGGACCTAGACACTATTAAAATCTTGAATGCTTTGATGAGGCGAGTGTCAACAGCCTTAATATATTTCATAAAATGCATTTTTAAAAACCATCAGCTGTTTATTCAAAACCTTATACATCTACCAGTTTCGGTCATAGACCATCTTTATGGATAAACTATACAAGACATACAAAATAAACGTAATTAATGTGCACAAACACAGAGGGGAAATGATCAGCAAAATTACATATAAAGATACTGAAAATGGAGAATCATGTCAATTTAACATATAGTTAAAATACTTACAAGGTATTAAAACAGAATGGTAAAGTGCATCAAATAAAATACATCTAGCTGAGACAAACAGGAGTCAGTATAGCTAACAGTGGTCATCTCAGATAAAACCTATCAGTCAAACATAACATAGTCTGTTCTTATCTTTTATGTTATGTTTGACTGATAGATCTTATCTAAGATGACCACTGTAATTTTAACACATTTAGTTATACTGACTCCTGTTTGTCTCAGCTAGATATATTTGATGCATTTTACCATTCTGTTTTAACACGTTGTATTTTAACTACATATTAAATTGACATGATTCTCCATTTACAGTCTCTTTATATGTAATTTTGCTGATCATTTCCTCTCTGTGTTTGTGCACATTAATTACGTTTATTTTGTATTTTTTTATATATAGTTTGTCCATGAAGATGGTCTATGACCGAAACTGGTAGATGTATAAGGTTTTGAATAAACAGCTGATAGTTTTTTAAAAATGCATTTATGGAAGTATGAAAATCAATTCAGTAAACTCATTCAAACTGAAATAGCCCAATCCCTAGCAGAGAGAGAGTGTGCTGAGAAACATAACTGCTATTGAGAGTTAACGGAACGGCACAGGCAGGCGCAATGGCTACAGTCCTTTCGGTAACATTCCGTCCACTTTCGCCCTTTGGTTGGGGAACGCGTTTACTAGTCCCGGCGGAACCATAACCGATAAATAGCGGACGACTGCTGGCTCAACTAGCACTCGCGTAGAACTGCACACGACTGGGGGGTCGGGAGTGTCTCCCGTCATTTTTATGTCCGTCACTCCAGGACACTGTATCGAGAAGAAGTGGGGCTCCGCAGCCAACCTGACAACCCGCCTTCTGCGCCATCCCCCCGGCCCGTGCGGGCAGGGTCGGCGCCCTGGGCGGTTGGGACACCTGGACTAGCGGTTCTTCAGCCAAACGGCGCGAAGGTGTGTGTCCCTCCGCTGTTGGCGAGGAAGAAGCGAATTTAAACTAACGGCCAAACGGGCCTTTCAAGAGTACGCCATATTGCTTAATTTCCGTATTAATTAAATGGGACTCGATAAAATTATAAATCTTCCGCCAGCAGGAAGACAAAATGTCAGCCAAATCTGTGGAGGTTCTTATTTCTCGGGGAAAATTCACTTGATGCGATTAAATTGGAAATTAATTTATACTACTTGGAAAGTACTGGGCCGATCAGCCAGCGATTGATATCATTGTATTCGTAATTTCACCTAAGGGCTGAATCTGCTGTCAGAATCACGGGATTAATTTTATTATGGCACTCTCCCTTTGTCACAGGGCTGGACTATCTGTCATTTGCATGTGCCTTCCTTCAGCAGTTAGGTAGCCCAAGATATTGGTGCTACACAGCGTATTTATTTTTCCCAAGACCCATAACGCGACTGGAACAGGAAGAAGTTACCGTGGTACGCAAAGTACCCTCCGCGGATTATAACTACAGATGTAGAAACTGATGCATGAAGCTGGGCGTGAAAAGCGAGAATCTAATCTTCCACTATTCGAAATTGACTTAGCAATAGCAACAAACATTAAACATAATTTCAAGCCTTTACAAAACATTTCCTCACTGACAACCCAAGCAAAACGATGAAAGAGAAGAATTGTATCGCATACTGTGTTTCCGCTCTTTATGCAGTATGACTACCGCACTCGAGACAATGTTATATTTCATTACTTCTACATAATTAACTGTGTTCGCGGGACATAAACGCACCATATGTACTACGTCTCAAAGTTTATGAGACATGAGGTCATAAACATCGCACTCTATCGCATAATAATTAATAATTTATTTCGTCTTTACCACTGTCTCTTTTCGCGACACATTTTGTAGTTGCTATGCCCATGTGCCACTAATGTAGTTTCGAAATTATGTCATAGTACAAGACATAGTTCAACAGATATGATGTCATAAACAATGACATGCTTGAAATATCGCCCATCACATCTGAGTTTTCTATCGAGCATTTGCTGCTAACTCCATGAGTGTCACATTTCGCAGCTAATACTAGGTACTCAAGCCACGCTGAACTGTGGCTCAGTCTGATGTGAATTAAAGGTAAAACAAAATGTTCAAATGTTTGTAAATCTCTCGGAGTCAACTGCTTGGACATTAGTCCGTAGCTTACAAACTATTTAAACTAAACTAACATAAGAACAACCAAACTCCCGTGACCGAGGGGGGACTCGAACCCCGAGAGCGAACGGCCGCGCGCACCGCGGTACGGCGCCCCAGTACGCACGGGTAATCCGCCGCGGCGCAAAAGTTGATAAAAGAACTGTTGTGAATGCAGACTCACTGAGAAAATACACCAACCGTGTCAAAAGTATCATAAAATATCATAAAAGACGTTCGATAAACCCTCCGCCATGCACTTAAATGTCGTTATCGCAGTATTAATGTAAATGTAGAAATTGTTATTTCAAAATTGCCATTCACATAGTGATCCAATGATTTCACTACATGTACCTCGGAGCTCATATAATGAACGCATTGTTCAGGATGTATGACGTCATGAGAGCTCCTAAATTCTTGAGCTCGTAGCCATCGAATTTTCCGACCGGTTCTCGGATTGATCGTCGTGGGAGCGAAGCTGTAGAGCGTAATTTGCGAAAGATTGTAGTGAAATGTATAGCGAGGGAGGAAGGAGGTTAACTAACGAAAGCATTGAATAAATAAATACCTAGATAGTTATGCACAACAATAATAAGAACACATCGATATCTTCAGTAACCCCTTGCTGTGACGGAATCTGATTTCGTATTCACACTATCCAAATCTAATGCTATAGTTTGTAATACATAAGTCATAATCCATACATTATTATTAATATATATAATTCACGAAGATATACAAATATTGTCTTATGTTATTCAACAAATAAAACTGAAGAAAAATGTTGTAATAAACATACGTCCGCAAATGCTTAGTTACTGTTAATAAAAGATTATGCCTAAAATTTAGCAACGTTGCAAACAACCATCACAAAACTGTAAGATTTTAAAGTAAAGCACTATTTCCATTTATTTTGTTACTGATTTATTGAATATAATAAAACATGTCCCAGACGTACATCTGCTATTGTATTCCTGAAATTCGAGAGAAGAAAAGAAACAATTTGGGAAATTTGTAATGTATTGATAACTTGACCCTACTTTTTTAATTTCCAGAGGATTGCACACAGATTTCAAAAGACGTTGTAGATAATTTAATTTTGTAAAATCATGGCAATCATGTTAACTAAAAATGTATGAAATAGTCAGATAATCTTCTTTTATTAATTTCATAGTATGTTCCCTAGAAATGGTTTGGACGTGGTGCTACACGTCTGTGGCCACCAGGATTGCCAGATTTAACACCAGTGAATACTTGTGTATGGCGATGCTTGAAACACCTAGTTTATAATGACAGAGTCAGTATACCTGAGGCGTTACTTACTTGCATTATGAACGCAATAGACGAAAATAGGAAGAATTCTGTGAAACTGAAACGAGTAAGAAAATATCATCATACGCATGCAGCTACAGTCATTGAACTGGTGGAGACATTTTTGAAAATTTATTGTGAAATCATATGTACAGGGTACAACTTACTTAACACTGAACTTTGTTTTTCCAGGTTTAATATTTATTTTCGTGTGCTATGGTATTAATAAAAGCACGTTATCTGACAAAATCGTGCAGCTTTAGTTAATTTTGTTAACCTTATTTTCCAAAATTAAATGTTCTGTTGACATCTTTGTGCAGTCGTATGGAATTTAAAAATAATTGTGCGAAGTAGTAAATAAATTACAAATTTTCCTAAATCAAATGTGAATGTCTGTTCGGTGTACGTTTATCACGTCTGAACCACAAGACATAAAGAGCTAAAAATTTGTGCAGTTACTAATGTCTTCCCGGGGAAGTCTTTAGCCACGGTTTTATGGCGATCGGATAGTTATTTAATGTCTGTTCGGTGTACGATTATCACGTCCGACCGACAAGAAGCAGAGACTGAAATATTTGTACAGTGACTAATTTATACCTTAGGAAGGTTTCAGGCACGGTGTTATAGCTATCTGATAGATATTTAGTAATTAGAAGAATGTAACGCGAAGTGCGGTACAATAATGACTTTTTGAAAATTATATTTACTCTTTGAAAATGGTTTTATTGGTTGCATTGTTGCTTAAGGGTTGATAATGACAAAAGGGTAGAGGAAAGTTATCGGTGTATATAAAATTCTACGTATGTGTGTGTCAATATTTCACTCTGTAGCGAAAACTACAGAACACAAACGAATGGTCTGTGTGTAATTGTTGTCCGAAGTCTCCCGTTGTACACCATAGCAGTTCCATACCGATAGCTATAAGGAGGTGGAATTAATGAAAATTAGTCTGGAGCACTACTTTAGTACTGTTTGGAATGATTGACAAAGTGGGTAGACCAACTGCGGGTAAGCAGCAGACCCGGGTTCGAGTACCATGTTGGGTCAGAATTTTATTTTTCCGCATTGACTGGATTCAGTGACCTCTGGCAGCTAACGTACTACTAAAGAATATAAAAACAGAGAAGAATCTTGAAAAAAATGGCATTAGTAATCACTTTAAAATGGTACATATCATGGAGAAACGAGCTTGTCGCGAACTAAGGTGTAAAAAATAGCGACAAGGGTTCAATTACTTGCAGCAATTGTTATAATGAAATGAGACTGATCTCCTAAAAATGAGACAGGAGTCCTTTAAGTATCGTGACAGAAAGAACGTGAAGAGTGACTATTAACGGATACCTCTGTTCGCCCTTGAGGGCCTATTGTCGTAAGCATTCCTCCGGCCATTACATAATGGAGCCGGTGAAGCTACTGAGAACTGCACACAGCCTTAGACGAGCTTTTTCACTCGGAATTGCCCACCCATTGTCTGCACTAGCACTTACTTTTTCGCTATGGGTACGTTTATTTTTATGTTTTATTGAATTCAATCGCAATGAGCTGTTTCAAGGTGAAATACCAGAAATTATCCATTGACAACACATTATGTTAATTTATAACGTGCGCTGAACAACCAGGAGATCGGAGGCGAACCACAAATGCAGATTTTTTTTCATTTCCGCAGCAAGTATTCTGAGCCTACATTATTGTGAAATATTACCACTAAAATATTCTTACATGTGGTACAGCTAGCAATAGGTGAAAATCGAATTTAGTGAACAGATTTCACGCGTGAATCGACCCATAATAATGGGATTGCTATTGAGAATTGTATTTACAAAAAGTAGTATTATGCGAATAAGCGCTAAACATAGTAGTAGTAGCTACAAAAATGTTTGTGATGTTTCTGGTGTGACCTGTAGAGCATTAGGTTGTGCCGCACAAGTTCAAAAACCTCCACTAACAAAACTTTTTTTTTTGGTCTTAGTTCCAAAAAGACTTTCGGACACTCTTATTAATTACATTCATTTGACAACTGTCGTTCCTTGATTAAACGGAAGGGAAGTGTATCCATTGCAACAAATTACCTTGTTTCTTCTTTTCTAAGCAATTATTTACTATTTATGGAGTATGTTAAAAGTTATTAATTAGAATCGGTTGTCCACTAAAAAAGATTGTCTTTGGCGTGGTTGCTGTGGACGCTTTCACTATAGATTCAATTACCTTTCTGTAGTTCAGATATGACTTTGTTGATGCAACTTTGTTCTCCACTAAAATAAAGAACAAATATTCTGCTTCAAACCGAGACTATGTTTCTTTTACAGCTACGAGTAACATAACAAACGGGATAAGTGTGGTAATATTGAATTCCATAGAACCTTAGTATTTAATCTATATACAGAGTTACTACTATAATTACGACATTGAGAACATTATTGATAGAGCTGAAGCATTGAATTAAAATTTGTGGTGCGGCCGGGAATCGAACCCGGACCTCCATGCTTACTAGGCAGACGTCTTAACCGTTAGACTACCACACCACTAACGATTAAGGCGCCTCGGAATAGTCTATGTACGATTTCCCTCCACAACACAAACTTTAATTCAGCTTCTTTGTTCCAAAGATAATTGCCACTACTGAGAACAGTCATTATAACAATAAATCCCCAGTTTGTGTACAAGTGATAAAGAACTCTATGTTTGCAATTAGTTGGTAAGTACTTCATAACATGTTCATATGTGACGTACGAACAAATCAGAGGGTTGTTCGAAACCCGTCGGTTTTCGTTCATCTTGCTTCCTACATGGTTTTCGCACACTCTTGTTATTTGAACAGAACTATATTCTGCAATATTCCGAATTGTTCAAAGGTAAGAGCGCTTTCTCTGAAAAGTGGAAAGAAGAAGGATTAGGAAAGAAAGGATTGACAGTGGCTGCATTAGAGCGTTGAAGTTTAACAATGTTGACAAGTGAAAATGTTAGTCGAGCCGGAAATCTAACCTGGGTCTTTTGCCTGTGGCCAGCGGTCGCCTTAACCATTTTTTTCCCTTGCGCTTACCAATATTCGCCTTCCTCGGCGTCGGTTTCACTGCCTTTTACCTTATGTAGCTATTGTGTTCCGTTATGTTTTAAATTTCCTTTTAACTTCTTTTTTCTTTTTATACACACCCAGATGCATTTGGGTTTCTGTCCTGGCGTTTTCTCGAAGCTCACGTATTGTGCCTTATGAAAGTGGCCTGTTAAGGTAATAAGCAAAATCTCGAGAATTTGAGATCTGCAATTTTAAGTTAAAATGCTCACTGCTGCTCTAAATTACTTTATGAGTGGCCACAGTACATGCGCAATGGAAATTTGTCTAACTGTTCCCTCCTTAAGGGAGCAGCCGCGTTTTAACAAACATGAAATCAATGTTAAAAAATAAATGAATAGATAATTAAACATGGGACAGGAAGCATGAAATCATAAAGCAGAGGTTTGATACTTTAAAATTATAATCTATTCAGAAAAATAACAAGGAAATAAATATGGGGACTCCAAATGAAGCACACACCTTGTACAAAAGTGAATTAAATTATATAATTACTGCCCGTATTAAAATTGTTGCTGCCCTTTATGAATATGGAGGTAACATGGGAGGAAATTTTCAAATACACAATGGGTAGCTGAAAGCACATTAATTCATTCACAGAAACGCGAATAAAGCTAGGGGGTACATTACAATGCTGGGACACGTGAAAGCAGCAGTGTAACGAAGCGTCAGTGGCGTCTTGACAAGATGGTGGGTGTCTTGATCACAAATTTAATAATACTGTGCACTAAACGAACTTCATGTTCATGGAGGCAGCGGCTCGCTATTCTTAAGTACCACATGGTGTGCAACCATGCTGAAATTCACAGCATATACAAAAAAAAAAAAATATTGAAAAACCGAGTAAAGCACAAGTGAGAATTCATGTCGAAGAAAGCCAGTATTAACAATAGCATGGCTGAAGGCCGAAGTAACGACTGTTATGAAAGCACATGTTGTAATCGGTCATACAAGACAGGAAAGATGGAATCAAACAAGGAAATCTAAGAAATATTTAGCATACTCGCTGATACAGAGGCAATGTGAAAACGTTAGTTAAAAATAACAAGGAAATTCAAACATACAAGGTTTACACAAAGGCTGAAGTCCTCACACGTGTAGTCTAACTTGAGCAAAACCGGACACACAATCATCCTGGAATAGCAAATGCACATAATACGGTTACATTGAATTTACTCGAGTTCTGAAAATTAAGAAGCACTTCGCCTCTCATAGCAAAAGAATTACTCAAGAGAACTATCACTAAAAAAAAAAAAAAAAAAAAAAAAAAAAAAAAAAAAAAAAAAAAAAAAAAAAAAAAAACATGACTGCCTGATCACAATGAAAGCGAAGTCCTAACCATGCCTTTCCCTCAGCATGATTCGGCAGAGTACTTATTTCCACGGTACGAGCGATGAAGAGTGCGTTCAGAGACTAGTGTGTCCCAACCCTACTACCTGGCCAAGACAATTCCCTCTACAACCGCCCCCAGAGATGTCTCCTGTCACCTCTTCAATCCAAGATTAGGTTGGTACGACACTAAGAACACGGCCACCTCGCCACCTTGCGAAGTAAGCTTGTCTCTGGCCAGCCGGCAGACGACAAACGAAGCCATGCGTTCTCAACTACAGCAAAATGAGGCCTAAAACGGGAGGCGGCGACTGTAAGCCATTGCACGGTAGTCAGTCAATATTAAAAGCAACCTTTGACATTCAAATGAACATACAAGTTCTACCCCATGGGTGGAAACATATATAAATATGGAGCAAACATACAAAAACATGGGGCATTGATCATTGATAAAAATAATAAAATAATTAACACACAGATAGATAACTTTAATGGTGCAGAAACACTTTAGGTTAGAGAATAAATCAAAATGCAACATGACCACACAATCAGTGGACGTGTTCCACTTATTGCACACATTCGTGAGATTTATTCATGGTGTCATGTTTTACTTTAAAGATTTTCCCACGAGATACAAAATGGCCAAGAGCTGACAGAAAACTTCTGGCTATGTTCGGAAGTATAGGCAGGTCTTGTGCCACGCAGTTTAGTTTAGAAATAATGTATGTGTTCGCCAGTTCAACTTCTTGTAATACAACAAATTTACTTGTGTTACGGAGCTGTGTACAAGCACGAATTTTTGTTAGCAGCTGTTGATAGTTGGCAGCTATGGTATGGCGAACTGTGCTTCTGAAATCGACAGTGTCAATCCTTTCTTTCCTAATCCTTCTTTCTTTCCCCCCTTTATTAATAAGTGACAATGAATTATATTTCCCTGTTGTCGTTGTCGAGGCAAGGTTGTTAGGTTGATGTCTGTGGGCAATCTTCTAATTGTGTCAGTGCAGATGCCAAAGTAGTCACAGACGTCTCCATAGGCCTTCTATTCCTGTCTTTTCGTTGGTGGGGCAGGATGAGACACAGCTGTTTCCTTCTGTTCAGCTGAAGACATGCCCGAATTCTCATTTCGGATGGAAGGCGTTTCCGATTGTTCTATCAGTGTGTTCCTGGTCGGATCATGCACTTGACCGCACGCTCAGCAGCGTAAGTAGTGGTCAAAGTTGTCTACTGTGGGGGCTGAACTGTTTCTCCTGTGGGCAACAGTGCAACTCGTCTCTGAATGCATTCAGATTGAATATGACCGGGCGAACGGCAGGCCGCACAAGTTCTTGGTTGGCCGTCATAAACCACTATGCCTCTATATCCACAGACGTTAATATATGACAGTACATGTTGCCTGTGTCCCATTTCCAACTGTCGCCTTAGTGCGCACGGCTATTCTGCTGCGCCTTAAGAACTCAGTTGGGAAGCCAATACTGAACAAAGAAGGGAAAGCTGAAATGTGGAAAGAATATATAGAGGGCATATACAAAGGAAATAAACTTGAAGGCTGTATTCTAGAAATGAAGTAGAAAAAGATCAGATTGGAGATATGATACCGCGAGAAGAATTTGACAGAACACTATGAAATTTGTGTAGAAACAAGGCCCCTAGAGTAGACGAAATTCCGTCAGGAGAGCAAATCTCTATATATAAAAGGAAGTGTCCCGATTGACTGACTGACTGACTGACTGATTGACTGACTGACTGACTCATCATCGCTCAGCCCAAAGCACTGAAGATAGAAACTTGAAATTTGTGGAGGGTGTTGATCTTACTCTGTAGGCGTCATTTTAGAAGCGATTTTTCGATATTCCGCCCGTAAGGTGGTGAAATAGGGGATGAAACGTTTTTTCAAAATACCTAGCTATTTAGGCAATTTTGAAGCTAGAACTACAAAATTTCGGATATTAATTCAGGGTTCGAATTAAAAAGACACGTGTTTCGGCATTTTTTGAAATTCGACGAATACGTGACGCAAGAAATTGATTTTCAAAAATATGTTGCTGTTCACTCAAATTTTAAGCTACAACTACGAAACTTCGGATATGGAATCTTGGTCAGGATTAAAAATCCATGATTTTAGTATTTTTGGAAATTCACCAAGTAAGAGGGTTAAATAGAGGATCAAAAATTCTTTTTGAAAACACGTTGCTATTGACACAATTTTGAAGCTAGAGCTGCAAAAATTGATATTTGTATAGTTGGTTAGACGTTAAAAAATATGTGTTTCGGTATTTTTGGAAATTCAACCATCAACGGGGTTAAATTGGAGAGGGGGTGTTTTTCCAAAATATGTTGCTATTTAGGCAATTTTGAAGTTAGAAGGACAAATTTTCGGATTTGGATTCAGGGTTCGAATTTAAAAGACACGTGTTTCGGCATTTTTTTATATTCAACCAATAAGGGAGTAAAATAGAGGATGCAAAAAATTGATTTTCAAAAATATGTTGCTGTTAACTCAATTTTGTAGCTATAACTACGAAACTAAGGATATGGACTCTTGATCATGATTAAAAAGACACGTGTTTCGGTATTTTTAGAAATTCAACAACTAAGAGGGTAAAAGGGGGGATCAAAATTCTTTTTGAAAACACATTGTTGTCAAGACAATTTTTATGTTATAGCTACAAAAATTGGTATTTGTAATGTTCGTTATGATTTAAAAAATAAGTGTTTCGGTATTTTTCGAAATTCAACCATCAAGGGGGTTAAATTGGGGACGGGGTGTTTTTCGGAAATATGTTGCTGTTTAGGCAATTTTGAAATTAGAACTACATATTTTCGGAATTGGATTCGGGGTTCAAATTTAAAAGACACGTGTTTCGGTATTTTGGAAAATTCGACCAATAAGGGGGTGAAATACGAGATGCAAAAATTGATTTTCAAAAATATGGTGGTGTTAACTCAAATTTCAAGATATAACTACGAAACTTAAGATATGGAGTCTTCATCAGGATTTAAAAAAAAAAAAGAAAAAAAAAAAAAACCCTACTGGTGCAGACCAACCAGCCTACGCATGCGAAGCAGCAGGGGTTCAGCTAGTCATGAATAAACTGTTCCACCTGGTATTCAAGATGTATGAGACAGGAAATACCCTGCAACTTCAAGAAGAATATAGTAATTTCAATTCCAAAGAAAGCAAGTGCAGACAAATGTGAAAATTACAAAACTATCTATTACGGTTACAAAATACTAACACGAATTATTCACAAGTGAATGGAAAGACTGGTGGAATCCGACCTTGGTGAAGATGAGTTTCGATTTAAGGATAAATGAAGGGACACACAAAGCAATATTCACATTACGACTTATCTTTGAAGATAGGTTAAGGAAAAGCATACACATTTGTAGGTCTGTATAAAGCTTTTGACAATGTTGACTGGAATACAATGTTTCAATTTCTGAAGGAAGCATGGATAAAATATAGGGAGCAAAGAGTTATATTCAATTAGTACCAAAAGCAGACAGCATTTATCATAGTCGAAGTGCATGAAAGGGTCGAAGCGGTCGCGAAGGGAGTAAGACAGGGTTGTAGTCTTTCCCCAATGTTGTTCAATCTGTACATTGATCAAACTGTGAAGGAATACAAGGAGAAATTTGGCAAAGGAATTAAAGTTCAAGGAGAAGAAATAAAAAATACTGCGGGTTGCTGATAACATAGTAAGTCTGTCGGAGTCAGCAGATGATCTGGAAGATATGTGGAATGGACAGTGTCTTGAAAGGAGGGTATAAGATAAACATTAACAAGTTAACAAGAGTAAAAGTAGGCTAATGGAATGTACTGCCAGAAAATCAGGCAGTGCTTAAGGAATTAGATTACGTGGTGAGAGAACAAAAAGTAGAAGGTGAGTTTTGTTATTTATGTAGTGTGGTAAATCGAAACCTCTCCCTGAATAACTCCAACACTGCAGCAAAATAGAAATATAATGATCAATTATGGAACTAGGCTGGTGGGGACATTTGATTCATGCGATGGATTTGAGAACGTACACGTTTACACAGAGGATTACCACTTGTTATATATTACACCAGAGACAACATTTGCCATGTGACTCTTGAGGTTATACATTTTGTTGCTGACTGCAGTTTTCGTGAAGTAAGACGTACCCTTTGGAGGTGAGGTGCAGCGCGGCGCATTGCCAGCTAACCTCGGCTGCAGCCCATTAAGATGTTAATTCAGGCAGGCCATCATAAACGCAGTGTCCTCGCAGAGGCGCATTACATGACAACAGTCGCCTTCCCGTCTTGCGTCGACGACACACCGGGAACGAAGCAAAGTCTTGTGCGTCATCCACCAACATCAACATCCAGTCACGACTTCGATTGTTATTTGATTATGAAAGTGCTAATTAGCTGTTAGAATCATCCTTAATTAAATTGTCTTAAGAAAGAGATTCACATGAACATTCAAAGACGCAAGTGGAGAGTATTTCGTACTAATGCAGTGCACAGTGCGCTGCACTGCATAAATACAAAGAATATTGCTGTTCCTGGGAAGCGAATTTTCAGGAACAAATGTAGCACATGTTGTTGACATACCTACCTTACCTCCGAACAAATGGACTCGCCCGTCTCACGTCACCAGCGTGCGCATAATCGAGGGAAACAAAGTCAGTTGTGAGCGTGAGGTCTAACGTAACTGTGTCACTATGTTTTCGAATCAGGAACAAAGCAGTTGGATGAAGATTGAATGTGCCAGAGAGAGTGTAGCACTACAGTGTCATCAAGTTCTTCAAGAGGCTTGCGGGGCATAGCCATTGCCGTACAGAACAGTGGAATGTTGAGTAAAAGCCTTCAACGAAGGTCGGCAAACTGTGGCAGATATGCATCGGGCAGGTCATCCTAGCATCAGTGAAGAAAAAGTGCGTACTGTTGCCACATTAGTGGACAGTGATCAACGCCAGACGATTCGTGAGCTCGCGTGGGCTCATACAGAGCAATCTGTGGCTGCTCTGTTCAGTCGATGGGACTGGGAAGTACTGTACCATCCATGGTACTTCCTGGACTCAAGTCCTTGTGACTTTGGTTTGATTTGATTCCGAAGATGAAGGAACCACTACATAGCATTGGCTTCAGAACTGTTCCTGATATTCGATGGGCAGTAGACAGTGGCTGCTTTGTTCAGTCGATGGGATTGGGAAGTACTGTACCATCCACCGTACTCTCCTGACTTAAGTCCTTGTGACTTTCGTTTGATTGGCTTCCGAGGATGAAGGAACCACTACATAGCATTGGCTTCAGAACTGTTCCAGAGAGTCGACGGGCAGTAGACAGTTCCATTCGCACCATCAACGGAATAGGCTCTGCTAACGCTAAACTACGCCTTTCACATTGCTGGCAACGGGTTCTACACAACGCTGGTGACTACGTTGAATGACAGTAACAGGTGCAATCATGTGACGCTTTTGTATCGGTCGTGAATATATAGTTGCCACTATTTAAGTTCCAACCCTCGTACAAATTGTGAACTAGAGTTCTGTGGTAACTGTCGTTCCTCTATAACACTGCAGTCCGTTGTTTCTTTTAATATACACCTTCCTCAGCGCAACGCCACCTGACCAGAGAATGTATGGTCGTTTAGAGTCACAGAGAAAATATGAAATAATTTATAAGCCTGATGATATGGCAGTAATACCACGAAACTAGTTAGCTGAGTAAACGAGTACCATACAGCTGAAGTGGTTTCCCTTCAATATAACTCAAGTCTACAGTTACGGATGCCCATAATACATAATTTGTTCCAATGTTAGGAAGGTAGAGGATACAGTTCCTCCGAAACCATGTTTAATAAGTTTTTGCAATCAATATTCGAAGATGAACGTGATAATCCTTTCTTTTAGAGCGTACACCTTCTTGAGAATATTCCCACTGATGATAATAAGTTAAAGGTGAATGACGGCATGTATAGAGGAAAAAAGACACTTTTCTACCCTCCATACAGGAATACTGTTGTTGTGGTCTTCAGTCCACAGACTGGTTTGATGCAGCTCTCCACGCTACCCTGTCCTGTGCAAGTCTCTTCATCTGCGAATATATTCGGCAACCTACATCCTTTTCAGTCTGCTTACTATATTCGTCTCTCGGTCTCCCTCTACGATTTTTACCTCATATACTTCCTTCTAATGCTAAGTTGACAATTCCTTGATGTCGCAGAATGTGTCCAACCAATCTATCCCTTCTCTTAGTCAGGATATGCCGGAAACTCCTTTTCTCTCCGATTCGGTTAAGCGCCTTCTCTTTAGTTACGTGATCAACCCATGCTACACTCTAGACAAATGCTTTCAGAAAGGACTTCCTAGCATTTAAATTAATATTGGATGTTAACAAGTTTCGCTTCTTTACAAACGCTTTTCTTCCTATGGCCATTCTGCATTTTATATCTTCTTTACTTCGCCCATAAGAAGTTATCTTGCTACCCAAATAACAAAATTCATCTACTACCTTTATTGTCTCATTACCTAATCTAATTCCTTCAGCATCGCCTGATTTTCTGACACTGCATTCCATTACCTTCGTTTTACTCTTGTTAATGTTCATCTTATATCTTCCTTTCAAGACCCTGTCCATCCCATTCAATTGCTCTTCCAGATCTTTTGCGGTATCTGACAGAATTACTATGTCATCGGCAAACCGCAATGTTTTTATTTCTTCTCTCTGCACTTTAACGCCCTCTGCAAATTTCTCCTTCCATTCCTTCACTGCCTGCTCAATGTACAGATTGAACAACATTGGGGAAAGACTACAACCCTGTCTTACTCTCTTCCCAACCTCTGCGTCCCTTTCTTGCTCTTCAACTCTAATAACTGCTGTCTGGTTTTTGTATAGGTTGAATATAGCTCTTCGCTCCCTATATTTTACCCCTGATATCTTCAGACGGGCGAGTCCATTTGTTCGGAGGTAAGGTAGGTATGTCAACAACATGTGCTACATTTGTTCCTGAAAATTCGCTTCCCAGGAACGGCAATATTCTTTGTATTTATGACGACAGCCTCTTCTGTTTCATTTTAATTGTAGAACCAAGTCTAGGCGTGCCATCTCAGCCACCCTCTGATAGATAGTTTTCTTCTGATAATTATTTTGTTTATATTTGCGGTTTGGGATATTTAAATGATACAAATAATGGTTTAATCCTGTCCTTTATTACTAACTCAAGTAGTTTAATTTTTCTTAATTTTATTTACGTATGTTTTCCTATTTTTAAAGGTATTAGACTAAATATTTTACCTCTCAGTAGAACAAAACTTTTCTTTTACTGTGACATTCATTGCCTGATACCACAGTCCTGCATCTGGTGAGGTCATTTAGCAGTAACTATTTTATTTTTTACTTACAGGAGTAGTCGTTCGGGGCATTTTGAGCACAGTTGAGAACCTCTTACCGGTCTTAAATTGAAGCTTGGTCTGCTTACTGATGTCATGTTAGATTTGTTCCATCTGCAGAGGTAACTGTTCTAGAGAAGGAAAATTGCAGATCAGTCATAGTGTGTAGTACATGATGGAAGAAATCGTCTGTCCAGTTTCCGAGACAGGCCGGTGGCGTATAAATTTAAACGCGCTAGACTATACAATATAAAAAGTTGATTCGTGTGAAAAGTATACAGTGCTAGTGAGAAGAAAATATACATGCTTTGAGGGGCGATTCTGAAAAATACTTTTACCTTTACCTTAACATTTACCAGATCAACCAATGAAAACAATAAGGAACGGGAAAAGTGTAGCGTCGCCTTTAGTAACTGTGTCAGTACGCAGTTCACTAGCGCATGGTGCAGTTGCTTATTTCAACTCTTAGATTGAGTGTGCTTGTTGTAGTGCAAGGTACTAAAGTGTAGTGAAAATGTCATGGATCTTCACAAATGTAGAGTATGCTGATATGGTGTTTATATATGGTTTCTTAAGCTTAAGGGACTTAACTGCGGAGTCATCAGTCCATAAACTAACAAACGACTTATGAACTACCTTATGCTAAAGACGACAGAAATATCCATGCCCGAGGGGGTTCGAAACCCGATGAAAATTCCAGAGTTGCTGTGCAAGAATACTTACAACGAATTCCGAATCGTAGAGTGCTGCAGTCTGTTTCACGGATTGCATGAGTGTGGTACACTTTCAGCGTAAACCTTATCTTTTCACGTCCTATACAACAAAGTCTAAAGACGTTGAGAATATTCTTCACGTAGTGGAACGCAGCCAAACTACTACCTGTAGAAGATTTGTTGCCCAAGTTGCTATTCCAAACATGAGTGAAAAACACAAAGACGTGTAAGGTTTGTATCCATTTCATAGCAAGAGTGTACCATATCCGCATGAAGGAAATGCTGAAGCACAGCAAGAATTTTGTCAATCGATCATCGCCAATGATAGTTGAATATTACATATTCTTTCCACTGGTGATTCAACATTTAACAACACGGAATTAACAGCACGTGTGACTGTCACGTATGATCGGTTGTGCACGCTCCTGTGGATCTGAATTTTGAAGGACGCTTAATGTGTGTACGATATTATTGATGATCAACGGATCGGTCCAGTTGTTTTACATAAACATCGTAATGGGACACGGTATCTTGATTTTCTTCAAACTGTGTCATCAGAATACGTGAAAGGCTATTCCTTTGGCAACACGAGCTCGTATGTACTTTCAGTGTGACGGAGTTACTGCACATTCCGGACAGCCAGTGACACAGAATCCCAAGACGAAGCATCGTGGACATCGTGTCGCTTGGCCACTGAGGTCATTCGACCTTGCCCCCAAGGGATTACTGTTTGTGAGGGTGGCTGAAGAGCGAAGTGTACAATCGCAGAGGAGACACAAGAGAGGAACTTCTCACTCGTATTTTACATGCTTATTTTATTTCCTGTAAAGCAAGTATTAGAAATATCTTAATATATATAAAAATAGAGGTGTTTGTACCAACATTTCACTCTACAGCGAAAACTACAAATCACAAACGAATAGTGTTTTCATGCGGTAGTAGGTATCCGTCTCCCATTGCGCACTATGGTGGTACAGGGTTGATAACAATAAGGGGATACAAGATATGGGAGTTGAAAGTTACAATGTAGATGAACGATCTCTCTGTGTTGTTTTACAGTTGTACAAAGTCTCCCGCTGTACACCATAGCAGTTCCGTGTCGATAGCTATAAAAGGGTGAAGATATAGTGGTAGAAAGTTGTCAGCTTATTTAAAATTCGGACTGAAGACCAGCGATGACTTTTGACACTATAATAGCGAACAGGTTATATACAGCGAAACGTGATGCACACTCTTCAGTTGTTTAACCTGCAAAAAGCTTACGAATAAAGGAAAATAAGTGTATATTGCAGTTTGAGAAGTATAACTACCAAAAAGATGCCAAAGCGTCAGAAAGAAATTTCGCGTTCTCGATCCGTTTCTAAAGGACAGAAAACAGTGATGAAAAGTGAATTTACTGACGATAGAAACTTGAAATTTGTAGACGTTGTTTATCTTAGGCATAAGCAATTTTTCGATATTCCCATCCATAAGGTGGTGAAATAGAGGATGATCGTTTTTTTTTTTCTTTTTTTTTAATACGTTGCTATTCAGGCAATTGTGAAGCAAGAAATACAAAACTTCGGATTTACCTTTTTTATTGGAATTTTAACAATACGTGTTTCGGTATTTTTGGAAATTCAATCAATAAGCGGGTAAAATAAGGGAAAATCTTTTAAGGGTGCTACTAAGACTATTTTGATGCTACAAATGCAAGAATTTGGATTTAGAACCATGGTTAGAATTTTTTTAAGAATATGTTTCGTTATGTTTTGGATTCTGCCATCAATGGTGCAATAGGGGGTAGCAAGTTGTATCAAAATACTTGATTAGGAAAGCATTTTGAAAGCTAAATCTATGAAAATTTATTCTTTCAAGTAGAAGCAACCAACGGAGACCATGCAGTCTAGACGTGCTAAGCAGCGGGAAATGAAAATAAAATAATTGAAAATAAAAGAAAATAAAAAGTACAGCTAGTAAATAAATGAAAATATAAAGTCCCATTCTTAAGAAATTTATGAAAGCTAACACCACAAGTAACCCGAAACACTGCGAGACTAAAGTTCGCAATTAATATTGTGATGTAGACGGTATTATTGATCACTATTTTTGAATCATTTACAAACGTTTCCGAACATTTCCTAAAAATTGTCGAACGATCTCCACTTACGTCTTAGATGTGACCTTCTCATCGTAGTCCCTGGGGCATGGGTGTGTGTGTTGTTTTTAGGTAAGTTTACTTTAGTTTAAGTCGTTTTTAAGCTACGGACTGATGACCACGCAGTTTGGTCAGATAATTTACAAACATTTTTTTCTCATCGTAGTAATCGAAACCTTTTCAGTTTTCTCTTAGATAAATCTGTGGCTTGGTTCTAAAAGGGCCAATCTCAAAAATCTTAGTTTTACGGTATAAGCTTCTGAATATTTTCTGTAATTTTCTGAAAAATGTTAACAGTACATTTGGGGCTCACATCTTAAAGTCCCAGTATGTCTCATCCCATGTGGCTTAGATATTGGCCGTTTTAACATTATGAAGACCACGTGAAACTACGGTCTACACCAATAAAAACAGTTTTCATAAATACTGACATTGGTCCTTTTAGAACCAAGCCACAGATATATTCGTAGTACAAACAGACAAATCTCCAACATATTTGTGTTTACCGATAAGTCGAGTGCCCCGTCATTCTAACCCGTAAATACTAATAATTTTGTATGGCTCATTGACCTGGTGCCAGTCTTTTAATTGGACGCCACTTCGGCGACTTACATGTCCCTAGCCCATCCCAGTTATCCGACCAGGTAAAGGGGACCTACAGCTTAAAGTGAAATCCGAACCACGTGTCGTTTCTGGCGACTCCTCACATCGTTGAGAGGTGAAGGATGAGTTACAACGCAGACCGAAAAAACCTGAGGCCCGACCGAGTTTAGAACCCGCGCCCTTTCGGTTTCGAGTCGAGCGTTTTACCTCAAAACCACCAGGCCCGATACTTTAACCTGGCCTCCTGCTTAAGAGGTATCTGTGTTAACCCTTACACCACTCTGGCATTCTGAGTGCTACAACAGCAATGACTACTCTAGTCGGTCTCCCTCCCGAAAACATACTCTAATCCTGCCTATCTGAAGTTTACTGCTGTCATGCTGCCGAAACTCGGAAATATTGGAGTGACCCCTTAACAATGAAGGCATGGGATAAAACTTGGCCGGCTGCGGTGGCCGAGGGGACTAAGGCGCTCCAGTCACGGTCTGCACGGCCACTACGGTCGGGGGTTCGAATCCCCCCTCGGGCATGGATATTTGTGCCGTCCTAGTTCGTAAGTAGTTCATTAGTAGTTTGTAAGTTTAGGGACTGATGACCCCGTAGTTAAGTCCCATAGACTATACAAACATTTGAACATTTTTTGATAAAACTTGCCTGTAGCTCATGTGTATATGATATTCAGATAAAATAATTACTTGACCCTGAGAGAGTTCTTGTCTTAAAATTATCTGTGATAACTAATATAGACTGAAGCATTGAATCAAAGTTTGTAGCAAGGTCAGGGTTCAATCCCGGGTTCTTGCTTGCTATAGACGTTGACAGGAACGCAACTACTATGGAGGGGTCTCTCAGACCGCTCTCTTATTTTCCATATATTAAACTAGTGTTCTGCTAAATATATATTTTCATGACTCCCTGTCGTTCATTACACTTGTTACAGGTGGCATTAGTAGAAATTTTACTTTTTTTAACCATGTAGTATGGGTAACATGATGACAAGTAAAACACAGCGCAATAAGCAGTACAGTTTCATTTTTTGTGCTACGAAAAGGCCAGAAAGTCATGATTTCCCTAAACACCCACAGATTATCATTATAGAGATTATATTACAAATTCACAGCGTGATTAGATACAAAAACCCCATAGTAAATTGTATGCGAGAGACAGGCCACAGCAACAGCGCTGTCGCTTAGCAGGCCGCGCTCACGAAGCCGACTGGCCAGGCGCAGAGCCTGCGCCAGCGGCACGCAAACACTGTGGTCGGTCAGTGAGGCCCCGCAAGGCTGATAAATACGGAACAAAGAGCAGCAACACTGCAAGAATGCTGGCACGGGGACCTTGTCGGCCATCAGGAAGGTACACGGAAGGGTCCTTTTAGCTTGGCAGGGGTGTGTGAAATATCTCTACTCAAAAAGTCGTAGCGGTCAAGAGACCGCAGATAGTAGTTAAGGGTTAAATATCAGCCTATTTACATTATCGTACGTTACGTTGAGACTAAATCTGTCTGAAGACCAACTAATTTTTGTGTGTGTTGTGAACGTGTTTGCTCTGAAAACTTCATAACACCAAATTAATAGCCTCAGCCAAACAATACGTAACCGCAAATCTGAAAAGCGAATTCCAAGATGAAGATGAGAGAATCACGAACGGCAAGTAAAGAAAATCATAACTAAAATGTATTGTCGGCGTGTACAAAGTAATCAGATAAATTCAAAACATATTATAAATCTATACTACTACGGAATATTTATATAGCCAAATTATTATGCTGAATTAAACTAAATGACTTCGTAAAGTTTGAAGGAAACTTTCGATGTGGAAAACATTTAATTTTGACGTGTATGCGTCTCAAATCAAAGCATTAATTTTAGCATTTTTTTTTGTAATTTCTGAATTTTTTAAGGTAAGAAGAGAAATAGAAACAGACACCAGCAAAATAAAATAGGCCCATTATGAATGGCCTTTCACAAATTGTTCTAATGGCACATCTACAAATATTGTAGGCAAATTCATTGCACCAAAACAAGGGGTAAAAGCATTCATTTAAACGTATGTGCGAAAAGCTTCGTTTTCGGATCATAAATAAAAGGACATTGGACATCTTTCTAGGTACAACAACCAAACAATTTCACTGATTTATACTTCTGTTTGACAAATTGTATTCTTGATGAACCTCCATACTAATGTGGAGAGTGGACAATGGCTGGTTAAAATTATGGTCATAAATATGTAAAAAAAAAATATTAAAAACCAAAAACTGTACCAGTAAATATATTATTATCTGGCTTCCAGTCTGAGCACCTCATTAATGCCATCTTCAGGCCATTAAGTGCAAACGTGTTCATATAGAAGCTGTGAATTCAGTTAAATTGGGCCATATATATGACATTTTCATCTTGGATTTCTTAATGGCCTGAAGATGGCACTAATGAGGTGCCGAAACTGGTTGCCAGATATTAAAATCATTACTGTTGTGGCTGTTGGTGTTAAATCTATTTTAGTATATGTCTGATTATTTTTTCCGGTCGGCGTTTTCAGGAACCATCGTCTACTTACGTCATCCGTCTGTATTCAGTGTGTCCATTATATTCACTTACTAAGGGAAGAAAGCGGTAAGTAAGTGCGCTTGCAGACATATACCATGATAATGGAGAAAGAGCTGCAGAGCTGTACCAGACGGTGTTCCGGGCGAACGACAGCCTAGTTTCACAGTAGTCCACCAAGTCGGATAAAGCATGGTGAACTGGGTGATGGCTGGTTTTAGTAGTGGGGTATGCTGAAGGTTGGAACAGTTTGATCCATATTCTGTACATGACACACTTGCACTGGGTCAGTTAACTAAGTGCACTAAAGACGTCCAAGCACCACTCTAGAATCAAGGCTGGAGGTGTGACGTCTGCTCCATCCCTGTATAGCACATGATTGGCGGAGTCGCCGATCGTGGCACTATTGTACAGGATGAATTTATGTTCAGCTCAGACGCTAGTGGCCCTCGAAGCGAAGCCACTTCCACATGTTTCCGTCTTGCTTCAAAACAAAAATGTTTGTATAGTCTATGGGACTTAACTACGGGGCCATCAGTCCCTAAACTTACAAACTACTTATGAACTACTTACGTACTAGGACGGCACAAATATCCATGCCCGAGGGGGGATTCGAAGCCCCGACCGTAGTGGCCGTGCAGACAGTGACTAAAGCACATCAGTCCCCTCGTCCACCGCGGCCGGCGCTTCAAAACAGTTGTTGTTGTTGTGGTCTTCAGTCCGGTGACTGGTTTAATACAGCTCTCCACAATACCGTATCCTGAGCAAGCCTCTTCAACTCCACATAAGAACGGCAACCTACATCTGTCTGAATCTGCTTACTGTTTCCTCTGCGGTTTTTACCCCAAATACTTCCCTCCAATGCTAAATTCACGATTCCTTGATATCTAAGAATGTGTCCTAGCAATCGATCCCTTCTTTTAGTCAAGGAATGCTATAAAATCCTTTTCTCCCCAGTTCTATTCAGTGCCTCCTCATTAGTTACGCGATCCACCCACCTAATCTTCAGTATTCTTCTGTAACACCACATTTCAAAAGCCTCAATCCTCTTCCTGTCCGCACTGTTTATCGTCCATGTTTCACTCCCATACAAGGCAACACTTCAAACAAATGCCTCCAGAAAGGACTTCCTTAGGCTTAAATCAATGTCCGATGATAACAAATTTATCTTTTTCAAGAACGCTTTTCTACCCATTGCCATTCTGCATTTTATATCCTCTGTACTACGACCCTCATTTGCTATTTTACTAACCAAGAAACAAAACTCATGTACCTCCTTTATTGTTCCGTTACCTAATCTAATTCCTTCAGCATCACCTGATTTCCTTATACTGCACTCCATTACCCTTGTTTTGCTCTTGTTAATGTTCATCTGATATGCACCTTTAAGAACACTGTCCATTCCGTTCAAGGTCCTTTGCTGTCTCTGACAGAATTACTATGTCATCGGCAAAACGCAATGTTTTTAATTCTTCACCCTGAACTTTAATTCCTTCTCCAAATTTCTCCTTGCTTTCCTTTATAACTTGCTCAATGTACGAATTGAATAACATTGGAGAAAGGCTACCACCCTGTCTTACTCCCTTCCTAACAACTGCACCCCTTTGATGCCCTACAACTCTGACAACCGCTGTCTGGTTTTTGTACAAGTTGTAAATAACCCTACGCTCCCTATATTTTAATCCTCCTTGCTTCAGAAATTGAAAGAGTTTATTCCAGTCAACATTGTCAAAAGCCTGCTCCAAATCTACTAAAGCTAGAAATGTAGTCCACGAGGTGGGCTTCTACCAGCTTCTCCATCCTTCTGTAAATAATTCGTGTTAATATTTTGCAACCATGGCTTATTAAACTGATGCTTCTGTTTTTTCACACCTGTCTGCGCCTGCTTTCTTTGGAATGGGTATTATTACATTTTTCTTCAAAACAGAACATTTTCAAATGTTTGTAAATCTAAGGGACTCAACTGCTGCGTTATCTGTCCATAGGCTACGCAACGACAGCACATACACACACACACACACACACACACATATATATATATATATATATATATATCCATGCTCGAGGGAGGACTCGAACCTCCGACTGCGAACGGCGCTTGTTGACATGTCCCACAATCTGCATACGCGGGCACGTCATCTTCGCCAGTGCGGTTTGTAAAATATGTGACTATTCACTGAACGTTTCGGCCGCACCTTGTAGCTCATTCTGATGCATATGCGGTGTTTACTGCACTGCTGACGTCGGGGTCGGCCAAAAGAGTGCCCCTGAGGAGCTAAAAAGCAGGCAACTTGTGGAACTCGTTTGCCATGCTACTAGCCGCGTCTCCAGGCGAATGCTGTGGATGTGGCCAATGTCGAGTGACTTCAGTACATGGCCACCTTTGACCTTGACCTCTCAGAACCACTCGATGGTGAAGAAAGAGAGAACAACTGCCCTGCGTCATTTCAAAGATTTACTACCGTCAGTCACCGAGTGGACGTCGTCAAGTACACACCTGTCCAGCGCCAGCAAATTTTCAGTTGTAAGTTTAACCGTCTTCTCTCTAGAAGCTACATATTTTGACTTTGCAGTGCGCTTTCCCTTCAGTTCATTAAAGTTATTGTGTGCTCGCGTTTTATTTGATTCATATTAACGTTAAATATCTGGTTAGTATATTATTCCGCCGTGTGAATCGCGTCGTGACAGTCGTCTGTCTTTATTTTCTGATTACAAGCGACATATAGTATTTTGATTTTCTTCTGCGCGTTCTCGTTTCAGTTTGTGAATTTATACTGTGCTCTCGTGCATATTAGATTCAAATCCGCGTTTTAACAAACAGTGTAGTGTTCCTTTGAACGCAGTGCGACTGTAGTTTTTGTTCTTTCGGCACTGTAATCATGAATAGGGACTATGACTGATGTGTGCGGATACAGTCTGAGCCAGACTTAAACTGGATATAACACGTACATAATGTCGTGGGAGAGGCGAACCAGAGACTGTTTTATTGGCAGAACCCTTAAAAGATGCAACAACACTACAAAAGAAACTGTATACACTACGCTTGTCCGTCCATTTTTGGAGTATTGCTGCCCAGTGTGGGTTCCTTATCAGGTGGGTTTGACGGAGGACATCGAAAGAGTCCAGAGAAGGGCAGCTCGTTTCGTATTGTCTCGATATAGGGAAGACAGCGTTACGGAAATGATACAGGATCTGGGACGGGAATCATTGCAACAACGTCCCTTATTGCAGTGGCGTGGGCTACTTACGAAACTCCAATCTCCAACAATGCGAAAATATATTGTTGACTCCCACTTACATAGGTAGAAATGACCATCAGAATAAAATACGAGAAATCAGAGCTCGAACGGAGAGGTTCAGGTGTTCTTTCTTCCCGCGCGCTATTGGAGAATGGAATGGGAGGTAAATAGTATAATGGAGGTTCGATGAATCCTCTGCCAGGCACTTAAATGTGATTTGTAGAGTATCCCATGTAGATGTAGATGTAAAGCAAAAACGTTGAAATTGGAATGTTGAAATGTTTGTACAGCTTATGGGACTTAACTACAGGGTCATCAGTCCCTAAACTTATAAACTACTTATGAACTAACTAATACTAAGGACGGCACATATATCCATGCCCGAGGGGGGATTCGAACCCCCGACCGTAGTGGCCGGGCAGACCGTGACTGGAGCGTCTCAGTTCCCTCGGCCACCGCGGCCGGCCAAAAACGTTGCATTCAACGACAAGTGACATTTTAAACGGAAGAAACAAAGTAAGAAAATATCAACGCCATAGGAGGAAAATTATACGTAAGTAAATAACATTCGTGTGTCATCGCCTTTCAGTCTCTGCTTAAAACACAAGTCCTATGCAACTGTTGGTGCTTATGTTAATCCTGGAAGTGCAAATGCATATGCGTTTTGGTTAAAACAAAGTGTATGAGAAAAATGTGCAGACATCAATATCACCACATTTTTGTAATCAAAATAGCTTTATAATTCAAGTAGTCCAGCTTCAAGAGCCACAATAATGACATTTGCGTTTAAAATAGTGTATGCGAAAAATGTGTAGACCATAATACAGGCACCTTTTTTTTAGAATGAAAATCACTTTAGAAATCAATTAGTTCAACTAGTTAGAATTGCATATGTATATGAAATGCGGTAAAAACAAAGTGTATAAGAGAAATGTGCGGACCTAAATATAGACACTTCTTTACAATAAAAATCACTTTAGAACTCAAGTAGTCAAACATCGAGAGCCACAATAATTAGTTTTTCATGTGGGTATGCCAGGTTCAGTCTTCCCCCCAGGCCGCGATGGACTGGCCGAGCGCTCGAAGACGCCTTGCTCCGGAGCGCATGGTTGCTCGCCGTCAGAGATTTAAGTCATCCCTTGGCTATGGGTGTGCCTGTTGTCCTTCTAATAAGTTCTTTTCAAGCCTATGGACTGATAACTGCAGCAGTTAAGTCCTTTAGATTGACAAACATTTAAACATTTTCTAAAATTTTTGTCCTCCAAGCATATTGCACCAAAGGCGCTTAATTCGGTGGAGTTATTTGATTGTAAATCTCAGACTAAAATTCCTTCTCGTTTCAACGACTTCACGGACTTTCTGCGTCTCCACGTTTTAGAAGTAATGTAAGCTCTATAGTTTGAAGCAGAGCAATTATTGGCAATGCTGTTTGAAAATTTAATTGTTTTCTTATTTTATCTACGATTATTTCATTACACGAAAGTATCAAACTTCCCCAGGGTGAATATTTGTGTGTTGACTGTTCATGCAAATTTCATCATGTACAACATATCACATTTTATCCATATTAAACTATTATCTTCAAATATTAAAATACAGTTACTATTACTAATAGCAATTACTGTGCTTCTGTTACCTTCAATTAACAAGTTACTCGTAAGAGCACATAGTTATGTTCGCAGCAAAAAGTGCATATATATTAGAGTTACTAGTTTGTATGTTCCTAATTGCTGTGATTAAGCAGAACATATATCTGTTCTGTAGTTATTACTCCATTGTCGACATAACCATAATCAAAATCACGTTAATTTAAGAAACGCAAAAGTTTTGCTGATGGCCGATTCTGTCATTTGACAGGGAATGTATTCACTTGTTTTTCAATACGAAATAAAATAAATCGGTGGGCAGCTGACTAGTCTTAACATTTAAAAACCATAAAACATTACCAGCATTCTGAGATACGGTAAGGTTTATGTGGCCAGCAGTCAGTGCTTTAAAACAGTCTGGACGAAATAAGGAGATGGTAAGTATCATGGTGCAGATAACAAGCCCTTGCAAAAGGCTGAATGAACAGTACATAACCAAAACTGTAGCTTTTCTTATAGATTTACTTAAATGTATCTTAGATCAATTTCGTAACACTTGTGTTGACTGTGAACTGTGCAAAAAAGTAGCCATACATTCATCACACTATCAAATTTAACAAATGAAACCGCTGAGGTTACACTCATAAATTTTCCTATTTTCTAATGCTATATGATTTCTGTCATACAATTTCTATGATTTATTTAACAGACATTCAGACTTAGCATGCACCTATCACTGTTTATTGACTTACCAGCGTGTAATGCTTTTTCCATCATGTGGTCTATTCAAGTAAAAAATTCTCGTTTCTGATAAAATTCAATTCAGCAACTTGGTGTTTCTTCTTGACTGCTTGATGTCTGTGGTATCATTTTTATGGCAGTTTAAAAGTGTATCTGACGGTGTGTATCAGAATACTAACAATTTATAGAGATCTAGCAGAAGACTTACCGCTGTTCTGCAAATCATTTTGTATGTAAAGTTAATTGCAGAACATAAAACATATTAATCTCCATGTAAAATCTTTCTTCTATCTTAGATATTTTATCTCGAATGACGGGGCGTAGAAGACTATTATCCTAAATGAGACCAAGTTCAAGCACGAGAAACAAAAGAATATTCAAGGACATGTGTTGGGTCTCTTGCTTTTTATGTTCAATTTTAATGGCTTGCTGACAATATTATTCTTAATCTGAGAATTTTGCAGTTGTTGCAGGGACCTTTAATGAAGTACAGTCAGATAAAATCTTTAGATATTCAGTAATATTCATAACTTGATACGATTTAAAAGTAAAGTTTAGCAGCTGGCATTAGATTATCAAAAATGTATAACTGTACACTGCAGAAACAAGATAAGCACTACATTATGACTATCATAAATCACAAGATACGAGGTACAAACTATGTTGTAATACAAAGGACGAGACATTTATACTGAAACCCACGAAACTCTTCTACTCCGCAATGGTCTTTCCAATATTTCGCAAACTGAAACGGCAAATCGAGATTGAGTTACTCGGTCATTGAAATGTCGACACTGTGACAAAAGTCTGAGCTGGACTGTAGTTGCACTATGAAGACCATTAATGATATCTCGTTTGTTCTGGTTGTGATACAATAGAGATAAGTGTCTGAAGCACTTTCCCAGCGACATTCAGAGAAGTAATGGCAACTGTAGCTGCTGGATGTATATGCAGCATTTCACACTCTGCCCGACGCTCGGTACGAGCTCGATGTCTTACTGTCACGGAGAGTCTGGTAGAAACTGTACACTACCAGCAGGCAGTACACGCTGATCACTGAAAAAGAAATGTGCGCACATGCAGACAATTCAAAAGCAGTATTACTGAGCAACAGATCCTAGGGTCTAGATATGATAAAGTGATTTTTTTTTTCAAAATTTTAAACATGGCTGCATAAAGCAACGGTAATTCAAAGCAGTAAAAATAACAGCCAACCAGTTGCCTTGAGACAACATATTTGAGTTCCAATTCTGAATTACGTCACAAAATTCGCTTTTATGCGCGATACGTTGATGACGCTATTATTGCATTTGACGGCACTGATCATGAGCTAGATTTACTTGTCAATGTTTTCAATGAGTTCCTTGAGAAAATTTGCTTTACTAAGGAACTTCAAAACGAAAATGGCGAACTTAATTTTTTGGATTTAACTATTTCGATCGCTGATCAGTAATTTTGTTTCAATATATTTAGTAAGAAAACTTTTTCAGATAACATCATACCTCCTTATTCAACGCATCCCGAAGTTCAAAAATTAGCATTTTTTCACTCTGCCATTCATCGTATGACAACCACTCCTTTGTCACCTGCCAATCAACAAAGTGAACTAAGTGTGATTAAATCTATTGCTGTCATCCCATAAATGTTCTACTTTAGGCAAGTAATGAAGAAACTAAATTCATTTCCATTCCATTCTTAGGCAACATTTCGTATAGAATCAGAGGTCTTCTAATAAAGAATTTCAACTGCAATGTCTCATTTTCTACAAATAACAGTTTGAAGAAACGCTTTCTACATATTGCCCAAAACACTGAAGCTACGTTATCTAATTACAGCGTTTATAAACTACTCTGTAACGATTGTCCCTGTTATTATATTGGCCAAACAGGCAGGGCGGTGAAAGTAAGATATAGAGAACATCTGTTAGGAAACGGTGGAGAAAATATACGTAACTCCACATTCGCTGAATACCTTTTTATTGCTAACCATACGCAGAAAGAGCTAGAAGACACTTTGGTTTTACGTAGAGAAGACAAGGGCCGAAAGCTCGATCTTTGGGAGGAGTTGGAGATTTTTAAACATTTACAATCTAGAGATGGTAACATATTAAATGATCAGCTCCATCTCGCGTGCAGACAGTTTTTTGAAGACTTAAAACCAACATTATCAAAAATATTTTAACAGTCAACGATAACCACTTGCGGTGTCATTTCCTGAAAATTCTATTTTATTTCATTTTAAGCTTCTGGTGGGTTTCCTATTTTATATTTTGTTATTAACATGTATTAACTACTGACGCTGTATCATCGTCACAAAGCGCATTCGCCACGTGTGATGTTTACCTGGCGTCCGTGTTTTTACAGACGGTCAGTCGGAGGTTAGCACGCCGCACAATTTGTTACACAACATATGTTATCATTTTATATGTTTGTGTCTTTGTCTAAAGGCTACATTATGTGTACAAAGATCGATGCGTGTAACTTTTCCACAGTAATAATGTAATGTAAGTATTTGTTTCCTGAAGGGTAAAATTTGTTGTAATTTTATAGGTAAACAATCTATGGTTTTAATACAGTTGTACATAGCTTGATTGTTACTTTCTTATTCATTACAGGTTCGTGTATTGATTTATATCAATTGTAACCGCAGTAAAGTTTATTAAACTTTAATTTGCAACTGGTTGGCTGTTATTTTTACTGCGATAAAGTGAAATGTTATATTTGGATGGAACTATAACTTTTTCCTTCTATACAACAGCAGTGATTCATATATTCAGTCTCTTTCTTGCACATATACCATCACAAAGAAGTGCCTCCCACATTACTTTAACATAAAAAACCAAATTTTGTGTACGTCAAACTTGTATACTTTATTAACAGTACATTTATCTAAACTACTTGCTGCTATTCACGTTCATGGTAGCTAAATTTAATCAACTACATTATAACAGTTTATGTACTTCTTATAGGTTACCAAATGTCTACTCATTTTACAGGTTTTCTGATACAAAGAGTACACTGAGGTTTTGTAGATTGAAGTACAATAAGTTTTGTTTAATTCAGCGTTCATGGCTCTTGCAAATAATCTTTCTATAAGACCTGACACCTACAACCATTAGAAATAGTCTGAAGATCTTCTGCAGTATGCAACTGGTAGTTTGAAAAGTTTTAACATAGGTGTTTGATATTCACTTGTATGTAAAATCTAATAATAAGATTAATATGTCATTAGTAATTAAACAGTGAAGTGTTGATGGCAATATTCCACTTCAGTGATTCATTGGGAAGGCTCCACAGCCAATACGTTGCATCGATGTGTATAAAAATGTTACAAAATATTCAAATGTTTGCGAATATATGGGACTTAATTACATTGGTTATCAGTCCCTAGGCTTACAAACTTCTTACGCTAACTTGAAGTAACTTATGGTAAGGATAACACTAACACCCATAACCGAGGGAGGACTCAAATCGCCGACGGCGAACGGCCGTCCGCACTGCAGTAGGGCGCCTTAGTGCGCTCGGCTATTCTGCCGCGGCCAAATGCTACACACTTAATTAAAAATGTACGTGGCATGCAAAATGACGTTGCTTCTTGCGTATGGCTAATACTAATGCAATCGATCAAATTTATAAGAATTATCTTATTGTGTCTAGAGTGCACGTTTTGTCTTTTTGCAGCCACTGATGTAAGTGGCTTCACAAGCGTTGTAAGATGAACAGAGAAGTTTATAGTAGGACCTATGTTCACGCAGATGACGGCATCGGAAGTTACGCGAAATCTGTGCTACCAACAGTGTTGGAGTTCTGTTCAAATGTTCAAATGTTTGTATAGTCTATGGGACTTAACTACGGGATCATCAGCCACTAAACTTACAAACTACTTATGAACTAACTAAGACTAAGGACGGCACAAATATCCATGCCCGAGGGGGGATTCGAACCCCCGACCGTAGTGGCCGTGCAGACCGTGACTGAAGCGCCTCAGTCCCCTCGGCCACCGCGGCCGGCTGTTGGAGTTCTCTTATGAATAAAAGTTTATTCTCTGCAATATAAACAATTGCTGAATGCACTGATTTAATGTTAATGCAGTGAAGAGATATTAGACCCAGTTAATGTGGCATAGCCTGATTTAGTTTTTGTTACTTAAATATAAAGCTGTATAGCTGTTCCTGAAAATAAAACGATACAAAAATAATCGTGTATTGAGATGCTAAACGATAAGTAATTTAATCGTAGTCGTCATCATCCTTTAGATGTAATAGGTATCTCCCACTCTGCAACTACTCAAACTCTTAAAATCATCGACGGTAAAAGCTTCTGAATCGCTTGTTCCTCAATGTTGATATTGAAGCATCCACAATAATATTTTGATTGGTGGGCCTGTGGTTCGACGTAGGTACGCTCGACAAATCCAAACTGTTCGAATGGAAAATTTCTGGAGGGCTCACATGGGGCATTTTGAGCATGTGCAGTCACGTCGCGACACATCCGCCCACATATAGCGCCATAATGGCAGAACATTGTCATACATACATGTCCTACTATACGCAGCACTGAAAATTAACATCAGTTAAACATTGCACATGGAAGTATATCACGTCGACATGGATCGAAAATTGGTACGATTTTACCGGAAGTGGTAAATGCCGTTCAAAATAGCTCTTGATTCGCTGTACAAGTAACTCGATGGCGTAATAGCTCAGCGCGTTCGGTCAGAGGACTCGTCACGCTCTGACAACACCGTCCAGAGTCAAGGCAATAGCGCAGTCCGTGTGACGTCACACCGGTAGGCCGCGATCTTTAGCTGACTAGCTATCCGCTACGAGGCAGTGGGCTCAATTCTAGTGGCCGATACCACCCGTCAGCATTCACCGAAGAGGTCACATGTTACGTCATTGTACCGTGCCGATTGTATTTGTACTTATTGAAAGTCAGATATAATATTTTTCTATATCAATGTATTTCTTTGGATTTCATAATTGCCGCAGCGGAGCGACAGAGTGTATTGAGGCGCTATGCTACGATGCACGAGACCGTTCCCCGTCGGGGGTTCGAATGACCCCTCGGGCATGGCTGTTTGTGTCGTCTTTGGTGTAAGGTAGTTCATAAATAGTTTGTTAGTTTAGGGACTGATGAACCCGCAGTTAAGTCCCTTAAGCTTGACAAACATTTGAACATTTGATTTCATAATTATATCACGCAATGTAGGGCCTAACTGCATTATGGCATAAACTTAGGCTCTGCTTTTACTTTTCTACCTAAACACATTTTCATAAAGCGTGACAAGCAAGGGTATAATGAAATATGTGAGATGGTCCCTCAAATAATGTGGATTACTGCTACAGAAGGGGTTAAATTATAATTACTACAGCGGCGGTGTAGTATAATGATGTTGGAAACAAACTGTTCACATTACAAGGATAAGTAATTTAACAGACTGGATAAGGTTACATACCAAAACCCATGAAACGCAGAGCAGAAACAGCATTAATATTCTATTTCTCGATCAACACAACACATTCTTCCTCTCCTTTCATGTGACGGGGTTTTCAAATAGCATTTAACTTTTAATGCATGATTTTTTTAATTAAAAATATATTTTAGTGTTTGTATAAGTTGTAAAAACGAAGGGAAAATAGTGAAAACTTCCTATGTTGATAGTTTCACAAAAAAAGGGAAAAAACCCACACGTATACAACATGCCGAAACTTGTTATATAATTTTCAAAATTTGGTAATACAAACAAATTTTCGAGCTTATTATGGTTCTCCACACCTCTTTTAACTGGTGTGACTTTTTTCCTGCTTCGAAAACTGGTTACTTATATGATAAACAAAACGTGAAAGTCTTTAAAATCTGCCGTTTTCTCCAAACACAAACAAAGATGTTAACAGAAGTTCACACTGCGGCCAACCTCGACACAGCAAACACAACGGACACTTTCTATAAATCTGATGCATCTGTTGAACACGTGTTAGTTCACAAAACCCACTAGACGTGGATAAAACACTATTACAATCGTGTTGCAGTTTTGCAACACCATGCATTTAAGGGTTAACGGCCGTTGTCATTATCAGTACACTACGCCGCTACTGACATGGAATTGACCCATATAGCTCAGTTATAGTTACTGATACCAGCTCCTTGTATTTTCTACAGCAAAGGTTGGTATTGTGAACTAAAATTGACCTGTATAACTCAGTTGTTATTACCAATACCAGCACTTTGTATTTTCTATAGAAACGTTCGGTATCGGTAACTATAATTGACCTTTATAGGTCAACTCTTCGTCCTTAATACTAATGATTGTTATAATAATTTTATGCAGGTATCGTTCGAATTGATAATTCTAGTTACGTATTTCAAAAGTTTTTCCTTTCCATTTTGTATTATTTTACTTTACCTGGAACTATCTTTAACGTATTCCAGTATTTTCGGGATTTTTATATGTTTTAATTTAGTTTGTCCCCATCCAAACACCCCACTTTTCCGCGGTAGTCCCGTTAGATATTAATGAACAGTTTCGATATTCAGTATTTTATTACATTCCGAATTTTCGATGCACAACTATTTAATTATCTTCAAAAGTATACGTTGGTTCTAATAAGTAATATTACGTAATTTTATTTGAGAAATGTTTCATTTTCAGATTTCTCTCTTTTACATTCCTTAATTCAATTTCATTTCATTGAAAATTATTTAAACATTCGCACACTTCATCATAATAAATTGTTTCATAGGCCACATTCTATTGTTTAAGATTCAGCGTTACATTCGCCAAATACATTATAGACCAAAGGTATGAAATACGACACACAAGTACTATCTGTGGATCGGGTATGACGGCATTGTTCAAAGTTGACGGGTTGTATCGGACACGAGAATTTATTCAGGCAGTGGGCTGTGCCCCAGCGCCCTGTCAGTCAACTAGCCATCGCGGCCTACCGGTGTGACGTCACATGGATTGCGCTGAGGCCGCGAATGTAGACTGTGTTGACTCTGCAGGGTCTTTCAGGTGGTAGTATTGACGAATTGCAATAAAAAGGCCGTTTAAAAGATGGCCAATTTTTATTGAATACAGACGTACAGCTGTTAGTATGTACCCAAACAAATTTAAAGCAAAGGCAAAGGAGGACGTTCCAAGTTCAAAGTTTATTTTAAAAGATTCCACCACAAACTTCAATGCACTTATGACTTCTGTTTATAACATCACATTTAGCTCTTCTGACGTCTTTGAAATTTTTGATGCGGACTGCGCATAATCTGGACGAACCAATCGTTTCTTGCGTTTATTTTTCCTTTGCAGACTTCAACCACCCCCAAATGCAAAACTCCAAAGAGGTAAGCTCCGGGATTTGGCTGGCTCACAAACATTACCACATCGACCGATCGATCTTCCGGTGATGTTATGTTCAGCTGATGTGTCACCTGACAACTAGAATGTACAGAGGCTCCGTTATCCTGGAAGAATCTACATCTACATACATACTCCGCAATTCACCGTAAGGTGCGTGGCGGAGGGTACACTGTACCACTACTAGGCATTTCCTTTCCTATTCCACTCCCAAATTGAACAAGGAAAAAAAGAATGCCTATATTCCTCCGTACGAGCCCTAATTTCTCTTATCTTGTCTTTGTGATCTTTACGCGAAATGTAAGTAGGCGGCAGCAAGATCGTACTACACTCAGCTTCAAATTCCGGCCCTCTAAATTTACTTAACAGAAATTCACGAAAAGAACGTCGTCTTTCTTCCAGCGATCCCCAATTGAGTTGCCGGAGCATTTCCGTGACACTCGCGCATTGGTCGAACCTACCGGTAACAAATCTAGCTGCTCGCCTCTGAACCGCCTCTATGTCTTCCTTTAAACTGATCTGCTTCGGGTCCCAAACACTTGTGCAATACTCAAGACGTGGTCGTACAAGCGTTTTATACGCGATCCCCTTTACAGGTGAAGTACATCCTCCCAAAATTCTCCCACTAAACCGAAGTCGGCTGTCCGCCTTACTCACAACTGTCATTACATGCTCGTTCCATTTCATATCGCTCTGCAATGTTACGCCTACATATTTCAACGACGCGACAGCATCAAGAAGCTCACTACTAATGCTCTATTCGAACATTATGGATTGCTTTTTCTACTCATGCGCATCACCTTACACTTTTCTACATTGGCAGCTAGCTGCCATTCTTCGCACCAAATAGAAATTTTGTCTAAGTCATCCTGTATGCTATTATAGTCAGTTACAGACGACACCCTCCCATACACCACAGAATCATCAGCAAACAGCCGCAAATTACAACTTACTCTGTCCATCAGATCATTTATATAGATAGAAAATAATAGCGGTCCTATCACACTCCCCTGACGATACACTCGCCTCTGATGAGAACTCTCCGTCGAGAACAACGTACTGCGTTCTATTACTTAGAAAGTCTTCCAGCCAGTCACAAATCTGTGAACCTATTCCATAATCTCGTATCTTCGTTAGCAGTCTGCAGTGTGGCACCGCGTCGGACGCCTTTTTGAAGTCGAGAAAAACACAATCCGCCTGTTGTCCATCCATGGCTCGCAAGATGTCATGTGAGAGAAGGGCAAGCTGAGTTTCACATGAACGGTGTTTCCTAAACCCGTGCAGATTCAAGGAAATTTAATACATTCGAACTGAGAATATGCTCTAAAATTCTACATGAAATTGATGTCAACGATATTGGCCTGTAATTGTGTGGGTCAGTTCTCTTTCCTTTCTTATAAACGGTAGTCACCTGCGCATTTTTCCAATCACTAGGAACTTTGCGTTGAATTAAAGATTCGCGATAAATGCAAGCTAAGTAGGGGGCCAATGCCGCAGAATAGTCTTTGTAAAACCGAACTGGTATTCCATCCGGAGCAGCAGACATTTTCGTATTTAACTCTCTCAGCTGCTTCTCTACACCGGAAATACCTATTGCTATGTCCCCCATTTCGGAATTAGTACGTTGATCAAATGATGGTACATTTGTGCGGTCCTCCTGCGTGGAAGATTTCTTAAAGGTTAAATTTAGAACTTCAGCTTTCCGTTTGCTTTCTTCTATTATTGCCCTGGAATGATCAACGAGTGACTGGACAGAGAATATACTCATTCTCTTAGCCAAAGAAATCTCTTTCAATAATGCTGAATGCTGATTTTCTATTAAGTGTAGCTAACGGTATCCTTTAACACAATATGGTAACATAACAGGTTCAATTAAGCGGTCGTCTATCGAACCACACTACACGTTTATAGAGAAGAGTTCTTGAAATTGTCTCTGTCGACAATGACGTGGGTTTTTCTTCGGATCACTGGTATACATCACGACTGTTGTTGATACTGCCACGAGTGAAAGTTGTTTCATAAGTGGAAAGTAGAAATGAGATTAGTAGGCGATTTGCAAGTACCCAACTAGAACATTCCAATGCATACCTTCACCTCCTGCTCGAATGTGTTGAATGAGCAGTAATAATAAGTGCTATGGATGGAACCGATGCTTACGCAGTGTCCGCCATACACTTGTGTCTAAAGCGCCAATACGCTTAGAAATTCTACATGTACTTGTTGAAGAACTATTTTTTGCCAATTGAATAATGTCTTGGACTACGTTCACAGCATGTTCATTGCAATGCAATGTGACTGCTTATCACTGTAACAGTCTCATGCAGTGTTTTGAACACACGTTAAACACTCCAAACCTGGTAGCCTGCGGTCAGGAAATCCTCTTCCATAGTTTTTACAAGCAGCAGCAGAGTTTCAATTACAAAACGCCTACTGAAATACCATGTCGGGAGAGTTCATATGTGGAAACACGTGGGGCACGCTTACAAGTTACAGTGTAGTAGAATGGCAAACATATCAGATGAAAACTTCAATGTAAACTAAAGCACACCGTCAAAAACTGAACATGAGCACTCTGCTGCTGACGTTTGATAAATCCGCCCATAGCAACAGGTGTACCAACACAAGAAACGAAATTATGTTGAAGTGAGCTGCATGTCTGTACTCAGAAAAATTCGAGACTTTTCATATGTAATTTTCATTGCAATTCGTCTATACTACCACCTTGTAAATATTAACAATTACTCCTGAAACACAATGAATGAAGTACGTGGTCAATATTCACTTCATTAGAGTTCGGTTCCATCTCCTATCATTTACTTTTATGTCCCCATCGTGGCAGACGCCAACGTCGCGTCTGTAGTAGATTCTCCTGCACTTGTGGGTATAACTGGTGAATATTATTTGTAGTCATTCAAAGAACTGATCTCTAATAAGAATCACAAAGGAAAAAAAATGTATCAGGAAAAGTATGGAGTTCTAAGTAAAGTTATACGAGTATTGTGAGTAATCGTTTCATTGGAGTGAGAGAATGTTATTATATCTGGGAGACCAGATATCCAGCACAATATTATCTTTTACTACGTTCATATTGTACGTGTAAGAGAGAGCAGCGAATTGAGTAACTACTTATGTTTTTCGAAATTATATATATTATATATATATATATATATATATTATATATATATAATTTCGAAAAACCTAAGTAGTTATTCAATTCGCTGCTCTCTCTTACACGTACAATATGAACGTAGTAAAAGATAATATTGTGCTGGATATCTGGTCTCCCCGATATAATAACATTCTCTCACTCCAATGAAACGAATACTCACAATACTCGTATAACTTTACTTAGAACTCCATAATTATCCTGATACATTTTTTTTCCTTTGTGATTCTTATTAGAGATCAGTTCTTTGAATGACTACAAATAATATTCTCCAGTTATATCCAGTTATACCCACAAGTGCAGGAGAATCTAATATATATATATATATATATATATATATATATATATATATATATATATATATATATATATATATATATTACGCGATCTATGTAAGTGCCAAACTCAACAGCAATTCTTTTGCCCTTTTATTCAAGAACACTACAATCGCTATCATTCTTAATTTCAGAAACTGTCACCACAGCATTAAGATTTTTGAAAACGCAATGGAGAGAAGCGGAAAAAAACATAGTCTTCCATTCAATCGGAGCCTCATCATATTTACTGGAGGATAATTTTTTCAGTTATTCCATTTGAAGAAGAAGGTGAATACATATCTCCAGTAGCATTTTTTTGGAAGTCGTAAGATTGGAAATGGAGAGCTGCACTTGGGCTCTAGAACAATGTTAATTTGAAGAAGAGTTTTTGAATACTCTGACATAGCTACCTTTACAAAATAATTCGGGAAGTTTTGAAGTGGTATTGGGTCTAAGAGGGTTCTGAGCCACAATTTTATTGACAGATAAGGATTCCCCCACGTTTCCCGTAATTCCACCCCCCTGGGTTTCAACTTAAGCTAATCATCTGTTTAGTGTTTACGTCAACTCAACCTCCCACCCGTAACCCTTCTGGTCTACCTAGTGGGATAATTATGTTGCCGTGGTGGAGTAGCCGAGCGGTCTAAGGCGCCTCGCTGCGGAGCGCGCGGTTGATCGCTGTCGGAAGTTCGAGTCGTCCCTGGGGCATGGGTGTGTGTGTTGTCCTTAGGTTAGTTTACCTTAGTTTAAGTACTGTGTAAGCTGCAGACTGATGACCACGCAGTTTGGTCCGATAGATTTACAAACATTTGGACATTTTAATATGTTGTTGTCATCAGTTCCGAGACTGATTAGATGCAGCTCTCCACCCTGCTCTGTCCTAACCAAGCCTCTCCATATCCTCATAAAAATGGCAACCAACATCCATCTGTACCCGCTCACTACATTCGTCTCTTGCACTCACTCTTCAATTTTTCCCCCCACACACTTCTCTCCAACACTACATCCATGATTCCTTGATGTCTCAAAATTTGTCCTACCAACTATACTAGTATGTCTTTTGGATCATGGACCTACTAAATGTTTGTGGAAGTAGCCCCCCCCCCCCCAAAAAAAAAGACAAGAATTTAATTTAAAACATTTCGATACTTTGTAGCTCATCTGTGGGCAAGCTGCTTGAACGCTGGACATCTTATGGACTGTCATACCCAAGATACGTCTTTTAGATTAGATTAGATTAATACTTGTTCCGTAGATCATGAATACGACACTTCGTAATGATGTGGAACGTGTCAGTTAAATGAAATGTATCAATACATAATATTACATGACACTCAATTTTTTTTTTTTTTTTTTTTTTTTTTTTTTTTTTTTTTTTTTTTTTACCTAAAGTACTAACTTTTATCTAGAAATTCATCTAATGTGTAGAAGGAATTGCCATTCAGAAATTCTCTTAATTTATTTTTAAATGCTAGTTGGCTATCTGTCAGAATTTTTATACTACTTGGTAAGTGACCAAACACTTTTGTGGCAGAATAATTAACCCCTTTCTGTGACAGAGCTAAATTTAACCTTGAATAGTGTAGGTCACCCTTTCTCCTAGTGTTGTAGCTATGCACACTGCTGTTACATTTGAATTCAATTGGATTGTTAATAACAAATTTCATAAGTGAATATATATATTGTGAAGCTACTGTGAAGATTCCTAGATCCTTAAATAAATGTCTGCAGGATGATCTTGGGTGGGCTCCAGCAATTATTCTGATGACCCGCTTTTGGGCAATGAATACTTTCTTACTAAATGATGTATTACCCCAGAATATGATGCCATAAGAAAGCAGAGAATGAAAATAGGCATAGTATGCCAGTTTACTGAGTTGTACATCACCAAAGTTTGCAATCACCCTAATAGCATAAGTAGCTGAGCTCAAACGTTTCAGCAGATCTTCAATGTGTTTCTTCCAATTCAACCCCTCATCAATGCATAAACCTAAAAATTTTGAATATTCTACCTTAGCTATAGATTTCTGGTTGAAGTCAATATTAATTAATGTTGTGATGCCATTTATTGTGTGAATCTGAATATACTGTGTTTTTTTTTTTCAAAATTTAAAGAGAGTCCATTTACAGAGAACCACCTAATAATTCTCTGAAATACTTCATTGACAATTTCTTGTATCATCAGCAAAAAGAACTAGCTTGGCATCTTTATGAATATAGAAAGGCAAATCATTAATATATATTAAGAACAGCAAAGGTCCCAGTACTGAACCCTGTGGCACCCAATGCTTGATAGTTCCCCAGTTTGAAGACTCAGCTGTTTTTTGTATATTATGTGAATTACTTACATCAACTTTCTGAACTCTTCCAGTTAGGTATGATTTAAACCATTTGTGCACTTTCCCACTCATACCACAATACTTAAGATTATATAGAAGAATTCCATGGTTAACACAATCAAAGGCCTTTGATAGATCACAAAAAATCCCAATGGGTGATTTACGGTTATCCAGAGCATTTAATATTTCATTAGTGAAGATATGTATTGCATTTTCTGTTGAAAAGCCTTTCTGGAAACCAAACTGACATTTTGTTAGAACTTTATTTTTATTAATATATGAAGCTACTCTGGAATACATTACTTTTTCAAGAATTTTTGAAAGAGTGGTCAGTAGTGAGATTGGACGGTAGTTGTTGACATCCAACGTATCATCTTTTTTATGAAGTGGTTTGACAATAGCATATTTCAGTCTATCAGGGAAAATACCCTGCTCCAGTGAGCTATTATAAATGTGGCTAAGAATCCTACATATTTCTTGGGAACAAGCTTTTAATATCCTGCTGAATATGCCATCAATGCCATGAGAGAGTTACTCTTGAGAGAGTTTATTAATTTCCTAATTTCAGATTGAGAGGTGGGTGGGATTTCCATTGTATCAAACTGTCTAGGTACGCCCTGTTCCATTAACTGCCTAGCTTCTTCTAATGAACATTTGGATCCTATATTCTCCACAACATTTAAAAATAATTACTAAAAGTGTTTTCAACTTCTGACTTTTTGTTTGTAATTTTTTCATTCACTTTGATGGTAATGCTGTCTTCCTGTGTTCTTGGTTGCCCTGTCTCCCTTGTTATAATATTCCAGATTGTTTTAATTTTATTCTTGGATGTACTAATCTCAGACATTATGCACATGCTTTTGGATTTTTTAATAACTTTCCTTAATACAGAACAGTAGTTTTTATAATAGTTGAATATTTCTGGGTCACTACTGTTTCTTGCTGTCAGATACAGTTCCCTTTTCCGATTACAAGATATTATTATACCGTTGGTGAGCCATGGTTTTTTGCTTGGTTGCTTACAATTAAATTTGACTAATTTCTTGGGGAATCAGTTATCAAATACCCTTACAAAAGTATCATGAAATAAGTTGTATTTTAAATTAGCATCAGGTTCCTTGTACACTTCATCCCAATCTAACTGCTGAAGACTTTCCGTGAAATTTCTAATTGTCGAATCATTAATTGTACGAACAACTTTGGAGGACTGATTCAAATTACTGAAAGGAGCTATATCATATAATTTAACTAGCTGTGCACCATGATCTGAAAGACCATTCTCAACAGGACATGCACTAATGTTAAACCTATCTTGGTCTATAAAAAATTGTCTATCAATGTGCTGCTGTTCTTTACTATCCGAGTAGGAAAATCAATAACAGATGTCAAACTGAAAGAACCGAGTAAGACTTCCAGGTCATTCTTCTTATTACACTCTTGCAGTGAATCAACATTGAAATCCCCACATACAATAATTTGCTTCCCCCTATCTGACAGATAGCACAACAAGGCATCCAAGTATTCCAGGAATAAATGAAAGTTTCCTGAGGGGGGCCTATACACTGTGACAATTATAAAAGAACCACCCTTCAGTTTAAGCTCACAGGCACATGCTTCTATATGTTGCTCTATACAAAAATTTTTTGTTTCTAAATTTTTTACACTGTGACAACTTTTGACATAAATGGCAACTCCTCCCCACACCTTCTTCTCTCTACTTACATGTGCTGCTAGTTTATACCCACTAATATTTACTTTATTCATATCAGTAACAATGTGATGCTCAGACAGGTATAGTATATCTATTACATTATCAGCTTCTATAGTTTCTAAACAAATCAGGAGCTCATCTACTTTATTTTTAAAAACCCCAATATTTTGATGAAAAATACAAACATTATTTTTTAATTTACCATTGTTAGAATCTTGTGATATTTTAACAGCTTTATTACCTGCCTGTCTGGGCTTCTCATTGGACACTGAACTTATCCTAAAAAAGATCTACTCCCAAGAGTTGCAGTGTCCCCCCTTATAGATTTTCCCATCAACCCAGCCAGTTTTCCCTTCCCTTTCTTATTGAGGTGCTGGCCATGCCTAGTAAAGTCCCACCTATCAATAGCATCAACAGGGACCAAACCAATGTCCGACAGAGTGGCCGCCCTACCAGCTGATCTAACTCCATGTTGATTCTCCTTACAGAGCTGTTCAACCGAGGCTGATCGTACCGCATGAAGGCAGGCACCATCCGAACATTCGTATGGTTTGTTGCAGATGCTATTTTCACCAGGTCACACTCAATACTGTAGCCCTGATCCCTATCTATACTGTTTCCCACACCACCCACTATCACAACATGATCTTCCTTAGTAAACCCTTTGCACAATGAATCTAAATCCTCTACAACCTGGCTAAGATTTGCACTGGGCTTGAAAAAGTTTGTGACCTGGTACCTGTCACCTAATTTTTCCTGCACAATTTGGCCCACACCTCTCCCGTGGCTGATACCCAGCAACAGAACTTTCCTCCTACATTCTACTTTTTTTGAAACGTTTGGTTTCCTAATGAAATTCTGTTGCTCCTTATTTACACCTACATCTACTGGAGGCTCTTCCTAATTATACTGTGGCAGCAAGGCAAACCTATTGTTTGTGCCAATGAAAAAACTGTCATACTCTGTACTCTTACTGAGGCCACTGTTCCCTTCTACCACTTCCCACCTCTGGTTACCCTCCCCCCCCCCCCCCTTAACCTCAACAGTTCTTCTCTAACACTGTCTAATTCAGCCTGAAGGGCTCTGATTTTCCCCTCCTCTTCCTCAATTTTCTTATCCCTTGAACAAACCCTGCACAAGAAAGGAAGAGTCTCCTTTGCTTCCCCAATACCCACGCCACTACATTCTCCCCAGTGAAACCAACTTTCACAGCAGCTGCATAGAACCCCTGAACTAACTTTCCTATGGCAGCTCAAACACTTAGCACTCATGGTTGTTTCTTGTATTAAGCTAGATGAAAACGGAAAAATTAAATTAGATACAGATATAAAGGAGCACTAAAGTTGAATAGGGCACTAATATATGTAAATACTAGTCGTACAGTGACGTAAAAGCAACTTCTATTACGTGTTAACGCTAAGTCTGTACTTTGAAAATTAGGCCTAGTCTCCGAATGTAAACAAAGGAAATGCGAAGTTTCTGGGACAGCAAATAAAATTTTAATCAACTCTACGTGAATAATGAGTGAGAAGCAATGAAGGGATATGATGTACTTAACTTGTAATAAAGGCAAAAGAACTAATAAACGAGTTTATTTAGATTTGCTGTGCAAGAACGTAAACGAAATCTACTGCTGTAAACACTGCTGTATGGACTTTTCGCGATTAATGAAAAACTACGCAAGGGAAAGTGAAATCTTTAATTGTAAGCTAGGACAGGACTCTAATAAATGTATTTAATTACTTATCGGTGTAAAACTAAGTCTTATTACAATCTAAATTACTTATCTTTTCCGAGAGGACGAAGCTGCCTCGTCTCGCCTAGCGCAGGGCTCCCAACTCTCTTTATCATGACAACTGTTTGTTTTCAATTGTTATTAACTTACATAGAGCATAAGACCACCACCTTTATTTAGTTTATGGATTTAATTAGAGAATAACATTGTAATGTCGATTGTATGAACTCTTCTGCCATCATCTATGTAGATACTAATATGGCACAGAACAAGAACTCAGATTTCGCGTTTTGTGGGTTGGTGCAATAGTATTTAAGGCTAAACGGATTTGAAATAATTTGCATATTACTGTTGCCTTAGTCACATTTTATTAACAATACTTGGTTTTCAATTATTTACACACCTTGTTTCGCTGTCACTGCAGTATTCAGTATGGAGCGCTCTATAGACACCATTTAATGTGCTTTAATCTGCCCAAACTCTCAAAGGCCTTGCAGTGAGGACATGTTAACCAAAAAAATGTTGGTTTGGCTGAGTCTGGAGGGATCAGCCCTCAGCAATCACACCTTGGCTGAGGGGACCTGTGATCAGGGAAAGCCCACAGTGGTCAACCCCTGGCTGGGGGACCTGGGGGACCAGGAAAGCCCTCAGCACTCAAACCTTGACCACCCAATACCCAGAATACTGACCAGGTCAGCAACTGTGCAATACAATACTCTGTATTCCCAGAATGAGCATGGTGGATTCCATCCTAACACACTTATATACCCAAAATATTAATGTGATACAATTAGTGATACAATACTTTGAACTCCTATAATGAACGTGATGATGGAATGCACACTTCTGTACCCAAAATATTGCTGTAAGGACAATTCCCAGGATATTATGGAGCAATTGTGTCACTGATTCGAAGAATGAACGTGATAGAATGCAACAAAGTACTGACTGTAGAGTAATTCCAGGAATGATGACATCAGAATTCCTGAAATGACCTCTGAGTAGGGGTCAAGGCCGTCTAGAACCGCCATAATCCTCCTACTGGTGCCATGTGGAAGTTTTCTGTTGGAAACAGAAAGGGAACTTTACGAGTTTGTCAGGTGTAGAGTGGCATCGGGCGTGCAAGAGTGCTTCAACTCTGGAACTGATGGACCTGCATTTGGCGTTCCTGAGCAACAGTTTGTGTGCTCCTCACTCTCCTACATGAAGTACTGCCAGGATTTTTGGATTTTGGAACTTGGAAGCTTTCTTTTGTTTTTGGAATATGTGTGCTATGGGTTGGTGGTAGACTGTATTTAATGTACTTGGTGTGGCAGAATTTCAATGCTGGTGGTGGTTTGGGAGAATCGTGATGCGCACTGTGTATGGCATGTAAACAGAATGTTTGGTTGCAGAGAATACTATTGTAATGTGCAAATGTGTTTGGTTAGATGTTGATTTGATTTGAGCTCTTGAAAGTGTGTGTGTTTAGTGGTTTACAAGTGTTTCTTATATACCAAGTGTGCAGATTAGCCCCTGTGGCAACAAGAGCTGTGGAGCTGGTTAATTGTACAGGAAGTCGGCCTCTAAGAGCGACCACGGCCTTTCAAAATGCAGCGTCAAAGTTAGGTAATGGTTTCTCCAATTATGGGGTTGTAAATGTATGTAATGTGATGTTTTCAGTTTTCAGTGTTATAGTTCTAGTGTTGTCACGTAGTTTTGATGGAGGAATAGTAATATACTCAGATTTGTATTGTGCTATTCAGAATTTTGTGTCACTTATTTGATAGATTGGCATACCTGTAGCTGTTTGTAAAATAACAAATTCAGCTGGCTTCGACCATTATCTTACAAAGAATTAAATTCACATGGTTAGTAGATACCTGAGTTTGTGTTGTAAGTGGCAGGAGTTTATATAAGAGATGCTGTTGAAAGAAAATGTTTAATTATTAATTGGGTAGCATATCATACCATAATGACTTCTGCGAATTACTGCTTCTAATTACTGTTTATTTCAAAGATGAGATTGTTGACTCATAAAATGTGTTATGTCATATTTAAGTTTTGTGTAAACAAAGATTACTTCAATTATGTGATACTCTAGCTTTTCTTTGAACCCCTGTCTTTGATACGAACTGTTTTGCTTCTGGCATCAAACTGGCCACAATAATTCTCATGTATTACTGTTCAATCCAGATATGAGTATTTGGAGTATCTACGTATTAATGAGTCCCCTGATTAGAGTGTAAGCTCTAAGTTCCCCTTTTATTCTCACAAACATTGGCTGTACATTTTGCAAAAAATATATTTACTCTTGTGAAAATTATGGGCGTTGGTATTATCTGTTATTGTTTGCAGCAAATGAGGAGGCAGTTTACATACATTGTTCGACCTGATATTCAACAGCCTGGCTACAGTAATTAACACTTCCTCTTATCGCCAATTCAAATTTAGTGTTCTTGTACATTTATTCATCTTTAGTCTTAAATGTAAAATTAGGGGTTTTTGGATAACTGATGAATTTTATTTCGAACAAAATTCGCGCTATTTGATGTCACTTGAACCAAATGTAACTACTTCATTGGCTCTTATTGACGATTTTAAAATTGGTATTTTCCTTTCCTCTTAAATTTGATTTGTTTTTAATTGTAACTTCTCTCTTGGAGTGGGGGGAGGGGGACATGGCACTTAAATTGATTAAAAGTTTTCCATTAATGCTTGTTGTCTGGATAACAAATTGGCTGAATTTAAATTTGAGGTCTATTTATTAATTATATTTATTCTCGATTTGTTCTTTCTGCTGGCTTTTTATATAGTAAGTACTTTTAAAGAAAGGACATTTGTTAATTCTGAACTTTGACCTATGGCACTCACTGACAAATGTAAATTGTGAATTGTTATTAATTTGAGTCTGTATGTCTTACTATTAAATTAAAATAAAATGTATGATACTGAATTGTGAGGAACAGTGAATGAAGTTGGATTACTTGTTGTACGTTCTGTCCTTAATCCTTCCTTAGTTTTGTACAAACACACCCTGCACAATTATATACGAAATAGGCAGAGAGAGAGAGAGAGAGAGAGAGAAAGAGAGAGAGAGATGGGGGGTACACAGAGACATGGGAAAGGGAGGGAGCAGCGACTGTAAAATATGTATGCAGCCCCATGTATTGTGGAATTAAACACACTATAATTGTGTCATTTCTCTTATCATTCTTTTCAACTTAATGAGTAACAAGCCACAGCAACAAATGGCCAGATAGACGCAATACAAATAATAGTATCTGTTCAATACACCCAATAAAACAACCTGTATTCGAAAACACGACGACTCTCGAACAAACGGTAACAGACACAGCTTCCAGAGTCAATTTCAATGGAGAAATCTCACAAGCTTTCCTCATCAAGACGGCCTCTGACAAGGTGATGGCCTCGCCCAACTACTTTTCAATATAGATGTCGATGAATCCAATAAAGGATGGGAAAAGAAATGAAAAATCCAAACATCCGGAGACCCATCATGCTAGAAGAAGAATCGCCTAACATTAACGTCACGAGCTTAGCCTTTTCCGATGATCTCATGTTCCTTTCCCAAGATGAAATACCAGCAATTCATCAAACGGAAGTTCTCAGAGAATGTGCTCAAAATGGTGGACTACAAATTTCTTTCTCAAAAACAGAATTTATAGTAAAAGAAATCAAAACACAAAATATGATCACAAAATACGGCACAATAAACGAGGTTTGTAACTTCAAATACTTAGATGAAATCATCGAACCAACAGATACGGAAATATTAGCATCGAAAACAAATGAACTCAAAATGAGGTAAGCATATGGGAAATTTAAGAGCATTTACAGTAATAAATTCATGAACATAAAAAAATTTGACACTACAGGACAGTTATCAAACCTGAGACACTCTATGCCAGCGAGACAGTAAACTCCAGTTACAAACAGGACTTCGAAAATATCGAGATAAAAGAAAGAAAAATCATTCGAAAAATGATAGGCGCAAAACTCACAGCTGAAGGATATCGTCTGCAATGCCACGTTGGAATGGCTGAACGTTCTAAGGCACCTTGCTACGGAGTGTGCGGTTGCTTGCCGTCGGAGGTTCGAGTCCTCCCTCGGGCATGGTTGTTTCTGTTGTCTTTAGCATAAATTACTCGAAGTTATTTTACTGTAAGTAATTTGTAAGTCTAGGCACTAATGACTAACATAGTTATGTCCTTTAGTTTTACAACAATTTGAAAATTTTGTCGTCTACTATCTCATGCAATCACAGAAAAATGCTCCACTACTGCAACCTTTTCTCCACAAACGAGGTCTGAAATTCTACAGACACATTATGAGAACTACAATCTTGATCAAAGAAGTCCAAATTGAAGTAAAAATATCAACATAAAATTGACAGACATTGAAGATCGAAATTACTTCAGACAGAAAATTCCACAGCTGGGGTACTTTTCCAGAACATAAACCCAACATATCGAGGAGAAAATGTTCAGAAGAACGTCGAGCCAAACATTGCGAGATGATGAAAAAGTTATGGAGGAAGAAGGAAAATAAAAGCAACGGAACATAAATTGCTTTATGTGATCTTCTATAGGTCTAAACAATGTAAATAAAAACAATAACAATAATAACCCAACTCATTCCCTAACTAAACATTTTCAAACTTTTGGAATTACACCTGAAATGTAATTGCATTCGTATTTTCTGTTAGCATTTTGTCCATTGCAACAACTAAGTTATATATACATTTTTTAAACAGTAACTAGTTGCACAGTAGAAACTGTTTTATATTACCTGGTTTGGGGAAATTCGTGATTTCTTTTTCAGAACTATATTATTGGGACTATGTTCAATCCAACCATGCACCCTCCACATTTGGTAATATACTTCTGTAGAAGCGCCCTAGCTGCCGGATACTAGATAGAATAAAACCTTTTCAAATGTGCAACTCGTTGTAGCTATTAAAAAAATTTGACTGCGTATTTTGAAATGGGCTAACTAGGAAGTTTCTAAGGCCATAGACAGCAGGAAATATGTAACGGTAGTGGTAGTTGAGGAAAGTTTACATATGTTTTTATAGTAATATGATACTTACAGACGTAAAGAATAACAGCTGAAATTAAAATAACGCCATATGTAGAATATCCGTCTGAGTATAAAAGAAGAATGGCTAACATAATGCCTATTATAGTCATTGCTAGGATCATCACGCTTTCCAAAATCACCCACGGGATAAGCATGAGAGGCTTTTCCTGGAATACATAAGAAAAGGTTGACATTAGTGGTACAGATTTAATATGTGGTATGATTTGAGCACTTTTTATTTACGTCCTAAAATAAGGTGCTTAGATATTCCCTGGTGAAATAGCATCATTTCACTAAATTGACAAAATGAGTTTCGTAGCAAAATAAGGTACAGTACAGTGAACAGTAACAACACTAATATAGAAAACTGCAGTCTCAGTATTTCATTACTCACAATAATATAGAATAAAATGTTTCAAAACAACTAATTCCATGAATAAGGCAAACTTTTGTAGTTTGACATTTTACCAGAGAGGCTCCAAGGATAAGGAAAATCGCACAGATAGCCTGGACAATGCCACACCAGCCGAATCCCTTCAGCTCACTCTGATTACCTGAAACTGAAACATGAAAAAACGTTAGTTATCTTTATCATAAAATGATGTGTTAATAACATTGGTTCCAATCGATATTAGTTGTCTCATTAACTTACAGATCATGAATATTTATTGAATGACATTAGTCTCTGTTAAAAGTTGTAATTCAATAATGCGTTTCGTCCTTTGAGGCATCATTAGTTGGTACAGACATGAACACTAAAACTGTATCTATAAAAGGTAAACATGCTATGCAGACATACTTGCAAATGGACGTTAATAAGCATGTAAACTCTAGTCAAATGAGCCAGATCTGACTTCAACTGTCGATTGCCACTAAATGGCATCAAAATAAAGGCAGGGTGTGACATTTGGTCGTCAGATTTCAAATACGGAAGAGACTGAAACGGAGAGTACAATAAAAGCTTACCTCTCCACCCAACGGAGAGATTCAGGTGTTCTTACTTCCCGTGCACTATTCGAAAATGGAATGGGAGATAAATAGTATAATGGTGTTTCGATGAACCCTCTGCCAGGCACTTAAATGTGATTTGCAGAGTATCCCATGTAGATGTAGAATACTAACCAGTGATATTTTACATTTCCCCTTCTTCAAGGCTCTTACGTATCGAATACCAGGTGGGAACCTAAAAGTGACCCGGATAGTTTGAACTTGAATATATGCAGGTAACCACACTCAGGTCAGTGAGTGATTCGTCTTTGTGGAGAAACCCTTCCCCTTCAGGAGTGTCACGAAACCCTCTCAGCCTTCGAGAACTGTAGAAGAAAATTTTGAATCAGACGACAGCAATTCTAGTAGTCCAGCTTCGCTCCATCTGCAGCAACTTCCTGACCACCGCCCAAAAGTGCCGAGAGATATGTGGTGGTCACTTGAACATCGGCTGTAGTTAGGTTAGTACTGTATTTCCTTTCCTCTCCTGTGTTTATTTTTGTCCTGAAAGTCTGATATCTTGGCCACTTTTATTTGACGAACTGATGCCACGTCCTGATTTTATTTTAACAAGCTAACCCTGTACGAGCTTCAATGTGGTTAAGTATGATGTAAAATGAATGTGATTGTGTTAGTCGTATGTTGAGGCTCCAAAGCCAGTTTGGATATTGTTATACTCGGCTACTATAACAATTAACTGCTAACAATTAAAACAATGTTTATTGAATATGTTCTGTCTTCACACTAACAACACAAAAGTTTCAACTTTATTTGAGGTAGACACCCAGAGAAAGTCTGTTGAATAGCAGAGTTGTTACCAGCTGTGATGTTCGTAAACCGAAAGCAGACCAGACATTTTCAAATGGGTATCAATATCTGGTGGTGAATATTTTAGCAGACAGCAGACAGCTGGTTAATTCCAAGAGAGTTAAGGCATGGTACAGGCATACTTTATCACAGTTGTGACTCATAGACATATGCAAGGCAAGAAAAGAACTGCTGAACTGACTCCATGAGTTGCTTATACTGGCAGGTCCATCCAACTGGTGCATTTCATGATAACGCCAAGTTCAGCTTCAACTATGTGCATTAAGGTAGTGCCGTCTGCATTGCCCATATCGACAGAATGCCTAACCTTAACAATACTCACGGCACAGCACATGTGTTGTGCTGATTTCATGTCAATTGTGCAATGGTGAATATGACACTCCCCCCCTCCTTTTGGAAAACTGTGAAACAAAGAGAAATACATGAGTATCACATCCATTGGGTTCTTCATCAAAGCTTTGCAGACAGAATTTGGTGCACAAGTCAAGAGTGTTAGTGAGGAGGATGATGATGACAATGATGATGATGATGATGAGGAGGAGGAGGAGGAGGAGGAGGAGAAGGTGGACATAAAGGCATATTCACGTCTGAGGACGGAGAATACATTGTTGGCTAACCCTCTGATCGTACCTACGACAGTCTTTTCTCAGTAGTTGATGGTGATACGTTGTTGGTCGGTTTTTGTGTTCGTAGATGATTGATGACACCCGATGTCGTGTTAAGCTTTTCCCAGATGTGCCTAAGGCTGCCGTGGAGCTCCCACAAATAGCCGGTCAATTCTGGTGGAGTAATTGAGGGACTGGCGGCAGAAAAAAGGATGTATGTGCTGGTACTCCATTCAATAGGGGTGGCTGGAATCCACTTGCTGCAACAAGAGGCCAGATGTAGCCGGAGACTTGGCGTTACAGCTGAGAATGGTTCTGCTGGATCCCCACTGGTTAACCTCTGTGGACTGTGGTTCCGTGGAATGATGATGCAGTTGATTTTACTGCCACATTGTCTCATGTTATCGGTTCTGTATCTTAAATACTTTTCTCCTGTGTTGTAGATGTGGCCTGGCAGCCAGGTTGGTCCAGATAGATGTTACAGGGTGAAAGTGCGACTTCTGGTAGAATGTAGCTGGTTTTGGGCTGGCAGCAGGGGGTCCATCAGTGTCTGATGCTGCTGGCCATGTGGTATTGTCTCCCATGTTTGTCAACCAATAAGACCTAAGGAAGAGTATCATTATAGTGGCAGTATTATATTACTTCAAGTACTTCTTCATTTGCTGTTTTAAGGCTCGAACCATTCATTTCACTTCATTGTTTCACTGATTTTGGGATGGAGAGGTTAGAACATGTTCAATGTCACTGCGGAGGGAAAAGTCTGGGAACTCGAGGTTTTGGAATTAAGGGCCCTTCTCTACTAAAGTTTCTGTTGGGTCTTCAACGCGAAAATCTTCTGCCATGCTGCAAGTGTAACAGTGTTTTGACATGGAGCTGCATCTGACAATGTTTGGATATCTGGAGTAGATATTTACTAGCACTAAAAATATTTAGTTTTCAAGTGGTCTACAGAGATCAACATCAAGCGTTCCCAAAGTCGAGAGCAGGGTAGTCAGGAAAAATATATTTGTTCCTGGAATTCAAAGCAGATGCATACCATGTTTTCAGTTATGTTGGGGAATCAAGGCAAGCAGACGAATCGGTGGGCAAGCATTTTGGTTCTTTCTATTTGTCAACTTGCCGGTGCCCTGAACTACGTGTAATACCTATGGACAGAGGGATGGGCATACCCCTACTCTTCGACTAACATTGTCCATCGACAGAAGTACTACTCAGTCCTCTGATAGCAGCTGGTACTGCATTGTGGTAAACTGGCAGAATGTTTACACAGAGTGTGGGGGCAGTCATTCTTGCCGCCTGTGGATGCAGACTGCTAGAAGGTTCTCATTGGTGCCTATTATATCTGAAACTATGGAACCGGTCATAGGAAGAGTGTCAGTAGTAGGGCAAAGGGCATTCTAAGGTTCTTTAAGCGGGTCATTCACCCCGAGAGGTCATTACAGGAATGCTAATTGACCTTGAGCATTACTCAGAGGTGATTATTTACACTAAGTTTAAATAAACCACAGTTTCCAGAAAGAAGAATACCACACTACGCACTTTTGTCTTTACTATCACACCACTCCTGCAACTTCTCTCTGCCTGAAAATAATGTGAATAACATGCACCTCTAAATTCCCAGAACCAAATTAACACACATATCCACGAAATTTGGTCATTAAATTACACAATTCTCGTGGGTTACACAATTTCATCACATCCATTCTGGGAATTGCCTCCACATACCCCCATTGGTATGAGCAGGGCTGTAGAGGTCAATAAAATCTACCTGCATTCCTGACCACTTAATAATTGGTTTGTGGCTGGACACAAGCGCCCTTAGCTTCCCAGCTCTGATGCACAGACTTTGGGCAAATAATTAAATTCCATTGCCAGTTACATAAGAGGTTCTATGGAATGCAGCAGTGAATATATAATATGAAATCAGTATAAAAAGAACACCACAGTACTTTACTATGCATGGTCCTGTTTAGATGTGGTATGCCGTTGCCTTCCTCCAACTTTCGAACTGACTTAGCCAGCCAGTTACAGGGGGCCCTGCAGTTTAATGTGGGTTCCAGACCATTGTGCTACTCTATATTTTTCACATCAGCAATACTGCCAGAGGTGAAAGAAGTGGAAAGTGACAGATAAAAATCCTAGGACCTGGCGGGGATCGAACCCGCTACCTTTGGATTGCTACTCAATTAGTACTCAGCCAGATGAGTTGCGGACGCAACTATAAAAACTGAAGATGATCCAAGTGATCGAAACATGTAATTAAACAATTATATTGCAACTGTTGACAGAAATAAACAAATTTAAAATAACACAGTGCAGTTGCGGAGACTCTCCAGTTGATCATGCCGAGTATAATAAAAAAAAGGGAATAGTAATCTGCAACAGCTGACAATTGATTTAAATTATGTAGCACAACTCGTCAAATATACGGAAATAACTTAGCCATTCAAACTCACAAGTTGATACCAGATGGCGCTCTAGATGTGACATTTAACATCACTTCCTTGATGTTAACAACAATAATCTTGAAACGACATTCACATTAGGCAATAGATGTATATGTTGCAGCGAAAGTCGGAAATCGGCAAGATCGGGAACTGGCCGGCCAAGTGGTGAAGTGGCCAATATCGCCTTCAATTGGCCGACCAATGTCCGATCTTTTTCTGATTTCGGGATTTGGCCGGCCAGTTCGCGAAGTGGCGTAGACCGATCGGCCAGAATGGGGAGATGAATATAGATGGGCTGAAAGTGTATAATTTCAAGCTGTATGCAATTTATTTATCAATCTCAGTAATAAAAAGTATACAATCCGTCCACATTACAATTTTTTGATGTAGCCGGTATTCACTTATTACAACAAGTTAAGCTTTTATGACATTTGGAATTACACAATACTTTTTTATTTATGCATTTGCAGCGATTTGTGGCGCATTTAGTAGAGCAACTGTATCCTTGGCCACTGGTCAGCGACTGTAAGGACGACATGGTTCGCAATGATTTTTCTTATTTGGGCACGGATTCCAGCGTGATCAGTTTCTCGGGCAGATTAGAGAACTCGTTTCTTGGATATAGTTGCTTCAGAACACCATGCTCTGTTCCCGGCTTGTAGTAAGTGCCTTCGACGTTCATCACAACGGCAAGTACGCTTCTGGGATCTCCGCGACCTCTGTCAACATCTTGTATACGGATGCGAACATTGTCTCTAACTTTTGCACGCGCGAATTTTGCGTCTGAATTTTTAAGCATCTTAGCACCTTGTGCTTGCAAATTGTTGTGAGCTCCCTCCCTCTTTTTCGTGATTTCTTGCTTGTTATAACATAGTCTGCAAATAATGTTTCCTCCATATCCTTCATCTGCTTCATTACTTCTTCCACATATTTCATGGACACTTTTTCCGCAGAATATACAACAATGAGCTGCACCACACGCTTCTTCACAACCCACACAGTATATTTCCGGCTTATTATTGTCGTATAACTGATCTTGACTTCCCGATGGTTCGATCTCCGCGGTGTCAGTTTCATTGTTGGGAGTAGTCCCTAAATTTATAGCGTCGTCCATTTCTCTCTCAACTTTTTCAAAGTATTCCTGTGTCACTATGTTATCAATAATTTCTTTAGGCAGATGTGAAGTACTCAGCCCCACTTTTGCTTTACAGTCAAACATTGACTCGTATGGGGACTGCTGAATTCCATGATGAAAAGAACGGTTTTTCATGAATTGGATGAATCGAAGACTCTCGGCCCAATGCGCTGAGTTATTTTTCTGCACCCATGTCATTAGCATATTCTGTACATCCTGGCTGGCCCGTTCGATAGAACCTTGGCTTTGGCTATGTCTGGATTTTCCATGTACCAATTTCAGTTCAGGCCACATATTACTCAGCTCATTTATAACTTTGTTCTAAAACTCTCTACTATTATCTATCTGAAGCACACTTGGAGCATCTATAGTGGTAAAGATGTCAAGCAAGTGGTAAGCGACTTCTTCTGTTCTTTTGCTTTTCAAGGGTCGTAATGGTATAAATTTAGTTAAGTGATCTTGATAATTGAGTATGTACTTGTACTCCCCATCAGGGCTACTTCGCATGTCTATCATATCTACCTGGCATATTGAATTAAATTCTTTAAATATTAGAGGTCTGTAAACTAAACCTTTCTTCGGATTAGATAATTCAATCTGATACGGTTTGCATAAGCGAAGATACAGAGTAATGACCTCTTTGGTGACATTTTTGTACTTTGAGTGCAGTTCCTTCTCCGTCCGTGTACGACCTCCATGTCCTATTTTTAAGTTAGTTTCGTGCAGTATTTCGAACAGTTCTTCGGTTTGGACATAATACGATATAGCACTATTGTATCCTGTTAGTGGTGCAATAAGTTTTTCTTTTCCGTCAACTTCAGTAACATCGTTACTTTCTTAGTCGACGAAAGTGAATACTTTCTTTTCTTTGCTTTGCTTTGGCTTGTTTAACGTCCTCTATAAAATAACACGTCTGAGAATCTCTGTGAGCCACAGCGCTCTCTCTCTCGCACAGTAGATCTGGAGGGGGAAGTAGCGGAAAGGCCCCAGGTCGGCGCTTTTCATATCAAATATCGTTTCCGCATCTGCAAGTATCCCACCTTCATCGTGAATATCGTCCCCGTGTGACGTAGCCATGGGTCAACCTGCCGAAGAATGATACGTACAATTGAAATCGAATGCTCTTACAAGCGAGCAGTCTAGGTCTTACAAGGAGACCATATGGGTATCGGATTTAAGAATTGTTTTTCATATTTATGGTATGTGTAGTTCAGAACTTCAATAAAAACTCTCAAAAAGTTTCGATAAAATCAATTTGAAGTTTGAAAGTACATGTAAGTACCAATAATTAAAGGAATTGCAGCATTTGTCGGTGTAGCTCAATCAAATTAGTGGTCGACATAAATTGTAGATACAATGTTTTATTAAATAAAATTAAAAATTAAATAAATTACTAAATAAAGTTTGTTATATCATAAAAAAAGTTGTAGCGTTCTGGTTTCACAACAGTAGAGTCGGTGGTTCGAATCCCGCTGTGATAGGTATTTCTTTTTTTTTTCGTTTCTTGAATACTTACACCATTTTAATACCTAATGGTAATTTTATGAACAATGATCGTATTTTTGTTTATCGTAATTTTATATTTTTTTTTATAAAAGGTTATCCATATTGATTAAATTTTGAAAAAAGGAAACACAAGAAACATTGCAAATTCCATATTTGTAGCAATACTAAAAAATAAAAGTAAATCATTTCAATGTGGTCTCAGACATGCTAGGGTGATAAGCGTGGTAAAAACATGGAAAGCAATTTTCAAGACATCGAGCACATGGTCGCATATTTACAGTCCCAATTTTTCTTTGATATGTCAACTGGAAAGCAAACATCATTTACGTTCATGAAGATTCCTCTTGAACTGCACAATTTAGAAGTGTACCACGCATATGTGATCATTTCACCAAAGATTGGAGAACACAGTTAGTGATGATGATTGAATGACGTTTGATAGAATCTTCTCTCACTAGTTTCACGTCCTCGTTCGATCCGGTAGGAGCAGTTTTGCATCGTCGTAGCTTTTCACTAACTGAATAATCAAAGACAACCGTCTTCGACTAATAGTGAAGCCAATACCGTAAAAAATGTAACTTGTTACGTTTTCTTGAGTGAATTCATCATTACTAACAACCTTTTATACATGGTAGAAAAATTCTAACAAACAAAAATACGTGCATTTTTCGTTAAAATTACGATTAGATATTAAAACTGTGTAAGTATTTGAACACAACGAAAAAAAACCAGCACGGCGGGATTCGAACCCCCTACCTCTTGCGTGTAAGGCCACAACGCTACCACTAAAGCTAGACAAACACGTACTATTCAAACCATTGAACTTTTAATTATTAGTACTTGCATGTACTTGAAGAACTTCAAAGTCAATTTTCTCGAGAATTTTTGAGAATTGTGTCGAATGGCTTTGGCTGGTTGTTATTTCAGTTCTGAACTTCACGTACCATAAATATCAAAAGATTGTAATACCCGATACCCATGTGGTCTCCTAGTTAGAAGCAAATAATTAATACCGGTATTTTCGATTACTGATTTATGGCAAAGTGGGGGCAAATAACTATAAAAAACATCGAGAAACAAAAAATCTGCTGAAAAATGCACTAAAATGGGAAAGAAAAATTCCACTAAACGTAACGGTACTCACAATTAATCCAATTTGTGAGGAAGAAAAACAAGAAAGACGACCTTCTCCGAAAGGCAGCAGCTACCACGTACATGGCTCAGTTAACATTGAAACATATGATGACTACCGTACAGTGTTGCTACATTACAGCACCCAGTGCGGTTTAGAGGGGCATTTCCCGACATGTGTGCAGCCACATCGCGTTCTGCCAGGAACCTCCGGCCAAGTCGCGAACTGGCTGGCCAAAGTCGGATATGCGTCGCTTCTTTCAAGTAATCGACTCTGGCCAATCCACCCTGCCAAAGTGCGAAGTGGCCGGCCAGTTCGCGATCTGGCCGCTCTTCGGGCTTTGGCTGTAACATATACATTCATATGTGATAGTTATAATAAATATTAAAATTTTCCTTAGTATGTGGATCAGCTATTTAAAAACACAAGAACATGAAGGGAAAAGATAATAAAGTCCCAACAAACTTATATATACCGGAAATTGCTTTGTAGTCCAAGATCTATGTTTAGACATCAGATACCAATAATCAGATATAATGTATACATATATAGGTCGAGAAAAGAATTAACATCATACGAAACATTTTAGACAAAATTACAGTACATACAGAGTGTCATTGTAAAAACAGTTATTCAGCATTGCTTTTAACTTAGTGACCACACCTTACTACAGGATGTTGATGTTCTTGTTTTATTTATATGTTGACAAGCCAACAATTAATTTGGCGAGTAACATTGTTTTTAATAGCTTTTAATAATAATGTTCTGAAGAATGAAATCTAAGGTGGGTTTCGAAAGTGGATATTTAAAAATAAGTATTTCCCTGGCTTGTTGTATTATTGTATTTTGAGTATGTTTTTGTGTGTACTTGCAGATCCGAAGATGGGAGTTAAACTTAAAAGAAATTTAAAAAAAATTAAAGCTATCTTTGTTCTTGTCTTCAATAAATTGATTAAAAGATCGCTCCTGAACATGATAAACCTTTATAATTAAAATCATACAAGGCGTCGGTGGCAAGCTGGTTGTTCACTGTTAATTTTAAAAACCCAATTAAATAAAATACCGACATAGCACCAGAACCTAGATACATTATGACGATAAAAAATGGGGGAGGCAGCTAGGGGAGGATGGGGAGGGAGTGGGAGAGAAGCGAGGGGATGGGGTGGGGGGGGGGATGGTAGAGGGGAGGATGGAGGAAGGAGTGGTCAGGATAAAAAGGGGAGGAAGAGAGGGGTGGTACCCTCTTAAAGGGAGAGGAATGGGGAAGATCACAGCTAGTAGGAAGGACAAATATCATGGTAGAGGCCATCATCTGGGAGGGGGAATGTAAGGAAGTTGCTACATGAGTGAATACGGAGAGTGGACAGATGGAAGGAGGAGGGAACACAGTGAGGGAGACAGGTCAACGAACCAGGATCTGTGAGGAGGGAATGAGCAAGGGGATTGGGTGGGTCTAATCTCTAGGATAGGTAGAGGAGGCAGAGGTATTCAATGAAGAGGACAAGGAGGGGGAGATGATAAGGCTATAGCAGATCTGTGTAGGTGATGGGGGATAAAGGTGGATATGGAAGACGAGACACTGGGTGTAGCATTCCAGGTTCTCTAGAGATTTGTAGAAGGATTTGGGGAGGGGACGCAATGGATGGGGCAGATGAAGACTTTGTTGGTGTAAAGGATTGTGAAAGTGTGTAGACCCCTTGTTGGGACAACGAGGAGTTTCAGGAGGCAAGGTGGGAGTGGGCTTTACCTTGGATGGTACGGAGGTGGGGAGTCCTGGAGAGGGTCAGTTCTAGGTATTTAAGGGTGGGGGTAAGGTGGCTGGGACGACTGTGGAGGGTGAGGTAGAAGTTGTGAGGATGGAAAGAGGTATTGGTTCGACCTACTATGATCACCTGTGTTTGTCAGGATTTACTTAAAGAACCCACTGATTACACGAAGTGGCAAAGAGGTCAAGGTGTCGCTGGAGAAGACATCGGAAAAGGGTAAGGATCAGAGCCTTGGCAAGGAAGTGGCATCATTAGCGTATTGGAAGAGATGAGCGGGAGGGTCAGGCTTAGGCATATCAAAGGTGTGGAGGAAGTACAGTATGGGAGATTGGGCTGATCGTTGGATCATGCCATCAGAGGGAGTCGGTATTGTGAACAGTGATGTAGGTAGGGCGATGGGAAGGAAAGGAGGCAACGGGCTGTACTAGGATGATTGGAAGTGCATATGTCTTAAGTTTGAAGACAGGCTGGGATGCAAGACCTGGTGATAGGCCCTTTGCAGGTGCAAGGAGACAAATATGGCGGTGCAGTGAGAAATTGACTGGAGCGAAAGGAGTAGAGTGAGGTGGAGGAGTTGGTTGTCGGCGGCAAAGGAAGGGGAAAGCACATAGGGTGTCAAGGAGAAGATGGAGAATGCTCTGCTTTGGCTGACTTCTCCACTTGACGTAGGCGTGTATGACGCTCATGTTCGTCACAGCGTTCTTGTACTGTACAAAATGTCTGGGCCATATATGCAGCGCCCCCCCCCCCCCATTGACAAAAGATCTTATATACACCATGTTTCCTCAGGCGAAGATCATCCTTGACTGGACATGAAAATTTCTTTCGCCAACTTTCTCTTCTGAATGCGAATATATTTTGTTAGCACCCACCTACATAGGAAGACATGATCATCAATCAGATCGAAAATGAAAAGATTTAGGTTCCTTTTTTCCGTGAGCTATTAGAGAATGGAACTGTAGAAAAACTTCATAAAAGCAGTTAGATGAACCCTCTGACATGCACTTCAATGTGACCTTCGGAGTATTTATGTAGATATAGATGAACTACTTAGAGACGCGATTATTACAATATAATGGTTTTCAGGCGATTTATGAAATCCTCAGAATTTCGAATATGATGGTCGCATATGCCTACATAGGTCCCAATACTGACGTTAGATAATTAACTACAAAATAAGTAGGTGCACCAATGTTGCTCAAAATTGGACGGAGAGGCACCCCATTCCTATGGATCTTGAGTAGGCCATAGAGTACAGGAGAAACTGCAGCCTGTTGTCGTAAACCCTTAGTAAATTATGAAACACGTGCTTACTACAACATATTTCTAATTTCAGGAACAAAAGTGGATGGTGTCGCCTCTGTCTCCTGTGTTGGCCAATCATTTTCACGCATGGCTTTGAAGAAAAAGTACTACAGTCAGCCACTCTCTTGTTTTCTGCGGTACGTAGATCTTACACCTATAGTGTGGCCACGCCGACTTGACACTTTACCTACCTTCCTTCAGCATTGATATTCCTACATCCAGATATAACCTTCACAATAGAAGTGAGGAAAAAATGGAACGTTAACTTTCCTTGATGTTTTGGTACGACGGAAGTGGATGGAACCTTGAGAATCACCGTGAACCGGAAGCCAGCGGGCATACAGACCAGTATTTGCAGGGCACTAGATCATCCTACACAATGCTATAGTATGTTACGTACGCTGGTTCATAGAGCGCATGTTCTATCTGGTTCTGAAGGCATGTCGAATGAGATACAATATTTGCAGTGTTTAGAGGAAACGGCTATTCTGCGAGACAGATACGTAATGCATTCAGGCCCAAGCAAGTTCAATCCATTAAGCAGAATGAAGATGCAAAGGCACTCAACACCTTGGCCTTTTTGCCGTACTTTGGTGTGATATCGTCAAGAATTGGGTCCTCGAAAGATATGACATTAAATATGTATGTTTAGACCATCTGCGAAACTGAGGATGATGATGATTACGTGTGGCATTTAAGGCCGTTAGACCCTAGCTATGACCATATTCAGCCTGCCTGGTGCAACTCTTTAGGTGACGCCACATGAGCGACGTGCGCGTCGATGACGAAGAAATGATGATGACGACGAAACAACACCCAGTCCCAAAGCGTAAAAGCGGAGAAAATCGCCAACCTGACCGGGAATCGAACCCCGAATATACTACCACGCTGTCCACTGGACTACAGAGGCCGCCGAAAGCTGAGGAACTTGTTACGTTCAGTCAAGGATGATCTTGGCCTGAGGAAACGTGGTCTGTGTAAGATCTCTTGTCAATGTGAAGCGGCATATATTGGCCAGACGTATCGTACAGTACAAGAACGCTGCTACGAACATCAGCGTCACACACGAGGAAATCAACTGCAGAAGTAGGCTGTTGCAGAACAATGTCTGGATACAGAACATCGTATGTTTTCCGTAAAGAAAGAAATTTTATCCCCGGCTTATTCTGTTGGAGATTGCGTCGTTAAGGAAGCAGTACGTATTCGTACAGCTGACAATCGCAATTACAGGAATGCGGGATTTCAATTGAAATACAGCCTGGAATACTGCATTGGCTGCTATTAAATCACGACGAGAAAGTAAGGTCTTTCGAAAACCGACACGTCATAACCTTGTTTTTAATTTATTTATTTTTATTTATTTATTTATTTTATAGCGAGTAACGTCTTACAGCACTGTTAATAAACACAGCACACAGCTCACGCGCAGAAAGGCCCCTCATTGGCGCTTGTGTTTTGAAAATCATTGCGCATGTGCCTTTTGGGTGTCGATGTGTAGACAATGTCAGTCATACTTGGCCACCAGCAAGGTTTAACTATGGGGAGGTCGGGTAGTTGCTCGGAGGAATATTTATTTACTTATTTATTATTTAACATGTCCCATTACATAGTAATATTACATGTTTGATGGTTAGATTCAGGTGGTTACATCAGGTATTTTTGCAAAAACAAGTAAAGTACGTAATTGTGAGATTCGCACAACGTTATCCGGTGGCAAACTCGTGAACACTATTTGCTGTATATATTATGTTACACCACTACTAAACCAAACTCATAAGGCTCTTAGGCTGATGGGTGTGATGTATTGTTTACATAAGGCACCATCTGCATTTGAATCACACAAAGGTGCTACCAACAGGTAGTTACATAGGGAGCACAGCACAAGGTAGAGTCAATGGAAAGCGTCAGATTTCAGCATGTCAGAACATCTACAGCCATGCAAACATGCGTACCAACTCCTACCACTACAATCAATATGATTAATCTGTTTTTCTAATGAGACACTTGGGCACGTGACTTTATGGAAGTAATGTCTGTAGAGTCGCGCAGTTAGTATATTGTATTGTTCGGAAAGATGGACTGGCAGTGGACCGCTGCGAGCGCTTGCAGCAGCTGGCAGAAAGTCTAGGTAGAAGCGGGTTAAACCAAACGGAAATCTGGGAAAGGCCCTTGCATTGTACTCAAAACTAATGAGGGCTGTTAGCTGAGCGTCTCTTATGGGGATGACTGTAGGACTTCCGTGAGTTCCACACTACTGTAGTTGAGAATAAATTATAAAATGGTTTACCATAAACATTTAATACAGCTCTGAAATCCGAATAATTACGCACTTTTCATTATTCTAAACGTAATTTTAATATCTCAAAAATTACAAATTATTGTGACTACTATATCAAAATATAGAAAAACTAGCTGAAAACCCGGCGACGCCCGGATATTTATTTATTTATTCCTGCCTTGAATTGCTACTTCTGATATCCCTTCTCTCTCTCTGTCCATCTCTTTTTTTCTAAAAATCATGTCATATTAATCGGAGAATATATAAGAAAAAGGCTGTCTTGTATACTGCACAAAACTATCCAAACAAAGAAATTAATCAATCAAAATACAAATGAAATAAAATTCGTGCCATCTCATATTTATTGAGTTATATGTAGTACAGCTGTACAATTTTTCACGTATATATTCATTCGTATAAGTGCTATAAGTCTGTAAAATCTGTTGCGAATACAATTAGTAGTAAAGAAGTAATAGATTAAAAACTTATGCGGGATGGGGCGGTTTTCCATGAATGTTACTGTTTGTGTGCTCATATCTCATGAACTACATGTCGTACTGTGACACAATTTCGAAGGTACATTCAGCTATATGTGTGTTTACTGTATGTAAAGTTTCCTGCGGCTACAATTTGTAGTGTAGAAATTATCAATTGTAACGTCATACCGAATTCCTTAGTTTTAGTCCATGAACAGCGGAAAAGAAGTAAGCGAGAAACTTTTGTGTTTGTCTGCAAGAAAAAGTTTAATAAAGGTTTGAAATAATCTGTAAAGTTAGTTGCAAGTACTAAGTACTCTCATTCTCATATAGTGTATTTACAAAGTCTCGTCGCATTATGTGGCAGTTTCTTGCAACTCTTATTGTTTATGACGTCATATCTCCTGAACCGTGTGTCATATGTGATTATTAACCCTGCAGCATCTGTTACCTCATATGTGTAACATATTTGGATGCTAGCGGTCCAGGGGTTTAGGAGGAAATATGCAACACTGTCGCGTGATGTAGAAGTTTTTCTCGGATTTCATTGTTTACGACGCTATATCTCCTAAACTACATCTTGTACGTGATCCTTACACTTAGGCGACCGTCCTCATGGACTGAAGCTTACGTGTGCAAAATTTCATAAAGATTATGCAAAACTGGAGATTTCTTTGCAATACTTACACACAAACAAACATACAAACACACAAACATACGGGCACACTGCTTTATATATAAAGACTAGCTTAACGTCCGCTGCTTCGCATACGTAGGCTGCTTGGTCTACACCAGTTGTTTCTCCCTCTTAATATGAATTTTCATAGCTATATTTCAAATACTATCATAATGAAATGTTGTGATATTACTTATAGCCGCGGAAGAATGGCTGTGCGTATTGAGGCGTCATGCTGCCGTGAGCGCTGCTGTTCGCCGTCAGGGGCTCGATTCGCCCCTTGGACATGTGTTGTCCTTGGCATAAGTTGGTCTAAGTTAGTTTACGTTACATTAATTAGACTGTAAACCTTAGGGACTGATGACCCTGTAGTTAAGTCTTAAGATGTACAAACATTTGAACATTTGTGTTCCTACTTGTAACCCCCTATGGCACCCCATAACAATTGTATTTCGAAAAATACCCCAACATGTGTCTTTTAGATTCCAACCAAGTATGCAAATATCATTTTTTGTAATTCTGGGTCCAAAATTGGCTTCGTAGCAACGTATTTTCAAAAAATGTTTCATCTCCTATTTCACCCCCTAAATGATTAATTTTCTAAAAATATCGAAACACGTGTCTTTTTAATTCTCACCAAGAAAACATATACCAATTTATGTGGTTGTAGCTTCAAAATTACCTGAATAGCAAAATATTTTCGAAAAAACATTCCCTCTCCAATTTAACCCTCATGATGGTTGAATTTTCAAAAATACCGAAACGCGTATTTTTTATAATTCTAACCAACAATACAAATATCAATTTTTGCAGTTCTAGCTTCAAAATTGTCTGAATAGCAACGTGTTTTCAAAAAGAATTTTTCATCCCCTATTTTACCCTATTACTTGTTGAATTTTCAAAAATACTGAAACTGGTGTTTTTTTAATCCAGACCAAGATTCCATATCCGAAGTTTCGTAATTGTAGCTTATAATTTGAATGAACAGCAACATTTTTTGAAAATCAATTTTTTGCGTCCCCTATTTTACCCCCTTATCGGTTGAATTTCAAAATATGCCGAAACACGTGTCTTTTTAATTCGAATGCTGAATTAAAATCCGAAACTGTGTAGTTCTAGCTTCAAAATTGTCTAAATAGCAACGTATTTTAACGTAAAAAGTTTCATGCTATTTCTCCCCCATACGCACGGAATCTCGAAAAATCGCTTATGAAATGACACCTACAGAGTAAGATCAACACCCTATATAAATTTCAAGTTTCTATCTTCAGTGGTTTGGGCTGGGCGGTGATGAGACAGTGAAACATTCAGTCAGTCAGTCGGTACATTGCCTTTTATATATAGATATTATGCTTTAAATAACCAACTTTTCTATGCGTCCGGCAATGTCAATAAAATCTGTCTAGCCGATAGCTTATTGTCTGAAGCTATCATCTTGAAAGTGTGACAGTTATATATATTTAATTAATAACTGATTTCAGTTTCACCCTTTTTGTTAATGAACTAGTTATTTTATGTATTATTTCTTATTTGTTTCGCAAACTACAGCCTATGCATAGATTGCTTTTAACTACAGGATCACGTAAAAAATTATATCTGCAAATATGGTGGTTTCTGGGGCATGAAAGATAACATAACATCGAGCCAAACATTTAAATCAGAACCGTACATACCCAAATACATAGATTCTTGCAGCGTAAAGTCACAGTAGCTTTAAACTTAACTGTGACAAATGCGGTGAATGGAAAAAGCATATAATCACAGGCACAACAGGGAGAACTTTTCTTAGCTACCAAGAACCATGTACGTCAACATTGGAAAGATATGACAATGGCGGAGAAATGAATGTGGTAGGGGAATATTATTGGGCAAATTATGATGATGCATGTATATGTAATGATGATGTATTACCTGAGTGGGCATGACAAGACAACAAGTTACTACTTAATTTGGTACTGCCTATCAGATCTGTAATTTTCATTGAATCTGCTGCCACCACCACGGAAAAACCAGTAAAGAGGATGAAATATATCTCTTTGTACAGATAAAACCAATTTATTTTTGTTATAAAGAACAAATGAAGCTATATTTCAATTCCGAGCTGTTGACCAATTTTTATTTTCAAGTTTTGTGATGTGGCTGACTGAATGAATAAATGCAAACAAGAAAATGACACTGTAAAAGCAAGCAACACAAAATCAAGCAATGCCCTTTAGAAAGTACGAAACGTAAATGAAATATTAGCAAATGTGCATGAGCGATTGCGAGCTATTATTGAGTAGAGGGTAAGAGAATCAGTGGGCACTGTCTCCTTCACTTTGAGGCAAACCAGTATATTATCAGAACTTCCGAAGATTCCAAGAAAACTACAACAAGACGTGAAGGCCTAGTGACCATTACTACTGACAAGTGGGAAGAATTTCGTATGGGAAACTGAAGGAGCTTAGCAAAGCAGTTTCCTAAATCTAAACCTAACAGTGGCGCTGCTTCAGAAATGGTCTGATTCTCGAAAGATTGATTTCATTTTAGGATATTTGGTAGAGGAGGCTGTAGTATGCGGTGCTGCCCCTGCTGAAGGTTCTGAGTCATGAGCATATTTTCAAGACAATTACTGATCGTCTATTCACAATACAAACTTATGACAGATTTATTAGACCCTAAATATTACAATAATTCGTTAGGAAGTCTAAGAAATACTGTGAGTGGCACTTCACCCAATCGAAATAATTACGTGGTCACATTAGAAGAGATACCATTGGCCCATAAACTAGTATAATGGTTCCCTTATTATGTGCAACAACAGCTGTGGTGTCAGAGGGACATGGTAAAAGACCTGTTAGCCTCCACGGAAATTATTGACGGTTTGAGCAGATCAAGAAGTGAAACTAGGGAAAATTCGAATAAGAATAATAAGTTGGGTAACTTATGATCATCATACCCCAACTCACAACCAACCAGTAATGAAGTAAATTTGTGTTGTATTTACAAGCAAAGAGGAAATTAGTGTGGAGGTAACAATAAGAGTGGGAAAGGTTATCCCCAACCTTCGACTAGACAAGAGATATCTGTCTATTCTAATTCTACCCAATTAAACAGAAACAATGTGTCAGAGCAAGAACCTATACTATTGGCTGAAAACAGCAACAGTCACATTGGCAGACATCTCAAGACAGTAAGAGACCCACATAAACAAACATTTTTTTGGAATACTCCCATAAAATTTCTGTGTGGAAATGCTTGCTAGATGAGAAACAGCCACACTAAACTCAACCGATAAAACCCATAATAATTGCTTACTTTCTTTAGCAAACCGTTGAGTTGTATGTAGACATGGGCAGTGAAATATTTTAAATTTCACAAGATTTGATGAACATGACCACAGTAAGACGTTATTGCCGAATATTATTTGTTACTGGTATTCAAGTGGTGGATATCACCGGTTGCAAAGTCATCAAACCAAATAATAAACGCGAATAATGATGGAAATAAGAATATGAATTTGTATCCAAAGAAACTTAAAGGTACCTATTTCTAACATTAAGATGATATCGAGAGTCGACTAGTTAAGTAAATATCAAGTTTAGATTGATTCTGAATCATTTGGTTGAACAATGAGAAATGCCAACTACTTCTATTGCACAGGGTATACAGTAACAGACATCCGGCGATATATGTTGAATCACTACTATGGACGTGTGGCAGAAAGAACCTGTCTTGTGTAAAAAGTACATTCATAAAGATTTAATTCGAGAGAAAGCTTATGAATCAGCCATAGTAATCAACAACAAAAGCAAGAACTGTTCCATTCGATTCTTAAATATGAAGAATGTTTTAAGACAAACGAGGAGTATTAGGAAAATAAGTTTGTAAATTTCAGATTACAGACAACACAACCTTCTTTTGTAAACTACCCCGGTCCCAGAGAGTATTAGGGAGCTGTCTAAGAGCAGATTCATAAAATGATTGATTATCGCATCACAGAAATAAATGATAGTGTTTATAACAGCCCATTATTAGTTGTGCATAAATCAATTAGGGGTGTTAGAGCCATTTTAGATGCTCGTACGATAAACAAGCATATTGAAAGAATGGGGTAGCCTGTATGTATTCAGAATGAGCCAAGTATTTTAGTTCTTTGGATCTGACCGTATGATACTTGCAGATAAAATTGCACAACAATTCGAGACTTTATAAAGCATTTCTGTTCAACAAGAAGTCTAATAATTTTAAAGTTTTACCATTTGGTCTAAATGTTTCTGTGTCTGTGTTCATAAAAGCATTACATGACACCTTAGGACGAAATTTATGACAGGAATGTAATATATTGATAGACATCTTATTTTTGTGAAAGACTTGGAAAGACCACTGTATATTGTTAGAAAGAACTCTACAGCAATTTAAGAAGAAAGAAATTAAAATTTAATTATCTAGTTCCCATTTAGAAAGAGAGGAGTTGAAATTTATGGCTCATATGGTAAATGTACATCCATAAAGAATTAGAGCTATAACGTTATGCCCAGAACCCTGAAATGTGAAACAACTTCATTTGATTCTAGGATTAGTAGGACTCTATAGACACCCATGTACATGGAAGAACATTAAATGATCCAAGAATGTTATCTTTTGCAATTGTGATGCAACTGAGGCTGAGGTTTCTCAGAACGTTAAACAAGCGTTAGTTAATATCCCTATTCAAGGATCTAAGACAGTTACCGACAGACGCTACCGATTATGGGATGGCAGCAGCTGAACTATTCCAAGGTGAATGGTACCAAGAAAAAGGCAAACGTAATACTATCTTCTCTGCATATCATGAATGTTCATAAGGTAAAATATGTGGCACCAGAAAAATAGTTGCTAGTTATAATATAGGCGATTACCAATTTGCTAACTCTAATTTGGGGATCAAATATTGTTATTTACACAAAAAACAGACATTATCGTTTTCCATGGAAAGTAAACTACCCCCATAGTCACCCAATAAGGTGTGCACTGTTCCTTCAGAGTTTTTCTAGTGAGATATTTTATAGAAAAGGTATGAACAATGTAGTACCTAATGATTTATCTAGGTTACCTCTAGGTATGTTTGAATTTAGGCGTTCAAAGGAAACTTCCTATTAATGTCATAAAGCTAAGCTATAGTGACAACTTTGTCAGGAATTCGGCAAATAGAATAAAAGCAAAAGTAATTAATGATAACAAATTTCAAGAAAAATGGCATTGGAAGAACAAGATATCAATTTTTTATTTTATATAATAGAAAATGCATTATTTTGAGAGCGAACAGTAACTCAAAAGCATGGAAATGATGTATTCTAGAGCGAGTAGAAACTGAATTAATCTGGTACATAGGGGCCTACATAAAGGATACAGACTCTTAAGAGTACATAAGTGCTTTTAACATCAGTTAAAATACAATTATGTTTAGTACTTGAGTCGTAAACTAATAGGAACGTCACGAAAATGTAAAGTGTGTCAGAAAGTAAAGGGCGATTATAGACAACTCAGATATAAGCAATACTCGATAACACCCAATGACCTTACAGCAACGAATGTGTACAAGTTTCTTGAAAGAGAATGTGTAAGAGTAAAGTATATCTTAGTGCTTGCAGAATGTTGGTCCAAATATGAACTTTTAATACAGAAACCTTTGTAAAATCTCTGAATGAATATTTAGAAAACATAGGGAAACCCAAAAGATTTTTACTGAAATTGATAAATGGCCCTCAATTTAGTAATAACAAGTTTAAGTTACGTTTGAAATTGGAAGGGGTTATACATATGACGTTATTGAAATACCACCCACGGCCTAATCACTGTATGAGCATAATGAAAGATTTAGGTCGTTTATGCAGAAAATACTGCGCGGGCAAGCACATAAATTGGGCAAATCTTCTTCCTGGATTCCTACTCTCTTAAGTGAACTACTTCACTTAAAGATTACAGAACTGGAACTAAGAAGCTTTCACACCACACTACGATGACAACGATTTAGTATTAGTTAAGGAGTTTCACCTTAGACTCTTAGAGCCAAAAAGAAAAAGGAAACAATTGTCAAATCTGTTGTGGTCCTTGTAAAATAAAAGATATTCCTTACCAGAAAGCAATATTTCTGGTAGACCCTGCAAAAGGGAAAGATAAAGGTCTGTACAATGTGAATATAATGAAAACTTTTATGCAAAACCTTCAGGGGGCCTTATATTATTTGCAGGTGAAGTTATTAGGTTAATTTATTTGAGTAGTTTGTCATCCTAGGGTTTGATAACCACGTAGGTGAAGTCCCATAAATTTACAAAAAATTGAACTGAAAAATGTATTTATTAAAAAAAACTTAACAAATACAAGTCTCCCAGGCCAGATCGTATACCAATAAGGTTCCTTTCAGAGTATTCTGATGCAATACCTCAATACATGGCTATCATATACAACCCCATGCTCAGCAGAAGTTTCGCACCCAAAGACTGGAAAATTGCACAGGTCACCCCAGTATTCAAGAAAGGCAATAGGACTGATCCGCAAAATTACACGCCGGCTTGCAGCAGGATTTAGTAATGAGGAGGTAGGATGCTGACACATGATAAAATCAAATGACATCACCAAATGACAGCACCAACGTGGAGGAGGGGGGAGGTGGGTGTCTGATGCCATGCACCACCACCGATGCCTAGGGGAGGGGACGATCTACTTTCAGTGAATCGTTCTGGAATGTGAATCACACTGGTATCCAGGGGAGGAAATTAAAAAAAAAAAACGAACAAAAAACGTCATGCGATGTGATTCTGAAACTTTCTGGAGCACTGGCGTCGCAAGGTAGTGGATCATGTTCCATTATATTCCATCATGTGACTGTGCCATCATGGTGATATAAGCATAGTGCAAAAGCGGATCTAAATCAATAAGCCAGCATATCTGTACCATGAAGCGTCAGCACAGGCAAAGACACCCAGTGCAATCCAGAATCATCACACCAGGAAGAAGAAGCGGACAAGGTAGTATCTTAGTTATTTAATATTTACAGTAGTAAACCTCCTGCATGGTGAGAGTAATTTTTTTATTCACCATCAAAGTATTTTCGTCCTACTGCTGCGATGGCACCTGGTTCCGTCCTGTTGAAAGCTGCAGTGACAATGACATCTGGCTTTGGCCTGTCAGAACCTGCAGTGGTGATGGCATCTGGCTTCGACCTTTCTGAACCTGCAGTGGTGGTGGTGTCGGGCTCTGGCCTCATGGAACTTGCAGTTGTGATGGTGCCTGTCTCTGGCCTCTTGGAAGCCGCAGTGACGATGACATCTGGCTTCGGCCTGTCAGAACCTGCGGTGGTGATGGCATCGGGCTTTGACCTTTCTGAATCTGCAGTGGTGGTGGTGGTGTCTCGCTCTTGCCTCATGGACATTGCAGTGTTGATGGCGTCTGGCTCTGGCCTCTTGGAAGCTGCAGTGACGATGACATCTGGTTTCGGCCTGTCAGAACGTGCAGTGGTGACGCCGGCTGGCTCCGACATTTCGGAACTCGCAGTCGTGACAGCATCCAGTTCTGGCCTGCCAGAAACTGCAGCGGCAATGGCGTCCTGCTCCGCATCTATAACGGCCATGGATCTACTCAGGATGATGCAACAGGACGTGGAGTTTCTACTATCACTACCACTCCATTTCTATGAAAACACACAAGCGTTATGCTTCTGGGACCTCAACAGTGTGATGGAGGTATGTGGTGGGCCTCACAATACACCCTATCTACTGACGAACAGACAGAAGGACAGCATTCTGGTGAAAGTGCAAGGACAAAGTTAAGACACTGTCGATGTGTAGGTGCCAAATCCTCACAGCTCATCAGTGTTATCTTCAACTACATTTAAATTAACAGCAAGTGTTTCCAAACAGTTAAATAATGGTATACTAACACTAATGGAGTCTGATGGGGGTGTGCTTTATGAAATGAGAATGAACTGAATGGTGTTAAAGTGTTGCTTAAAACCGTCAAGAGGAAGAGATGTATGCACAGAGATACACAGATTATCAAATGTCCACAGAATATTACCAAGGTGTTTCCATTCTGGACATTGAGTGTTTTGATCTGATACTGTCAATCAGCACATCATATGATGATACTATACTTAGAGAGAAATCCAGTAACCAGTGTATATTTTTACAACATTAAACCACCACATACCTTGTTAATCTATATCATGCAATGTACCTCCTAAATAGATCACTGGGTCGTAGGCTGTCAAGAATGCAGACCGCATAAGAGAAATTGTGAAGTACCTTCAAGTCAACGGCAGTAATCTTGATAACATAAAACAGTGCTTCCATGTCATACCCAATTCTGAATCAGTCACCATGAACAAATGTTGAGGTGGCCTTTACGATGAAGCTATTCATGTGAATGAAATACTTGCAAAGTTTTCGGCATTTGGAAAACAGTTATTTGGAATATATTGTACAGGAGTGAAGAAGTTTGATTCAGAACAGAAACTGTTGTGACGTAAAGTCAGCGCCACACGCCAGATGCACGAAAACGATCGTGAAGAAGGCAGCGGATGACCGGCAGCCAATCACACGCCGGCGCCGCGCCGACTGGAGGGAGTACTGAGAAACGTGTCCTGTACAAACCGCTGTATCTAAGCCGACATGCGTCTGGAAGTGCACCTCTGAACTCGGCGCTGAAATAGGCAGTTACCAGGACACAGCGCAGCTAGCACCGCGCAAGAAGACGCCGTCGCGAGAACAGAAGTTGAGTATTTTATAAACATTAGTAAATAAAACTGCTATTACTAATCCGTATAGGTGTTTAGCTGGCCACGCATCCCACGCGTCCTGAGCAAATCATTTCCTGGAAGATAGACCTGGGAAGACAAAACAGAAACCACCACTGCATCCTATGCATGACAAAATCTGATGAAATGTCTGTATATCGTAGCAAAACGTTAATTTTTTTTTATTGAACATTATGTCTGCGACGCTTGTCGCAAGCATCCGATCTCTCTGCCAATCTATCTCTAACTATCCTTGTTTCAATTTATACCTTCAACTATTTCAAACGACCTGGAGAGAAAACGGAATCGCTTGTCGTCTTTCGTTTTTCTACCTTTATACTGAGCGGACGTATTTTACTCGACCTCCATAATCATGTAAGTGTGAGCTCTGGTTAGCACCCTTTACGTAATAAACTTTAACTTTCATTTGGAATTCCTATTTTATTTAAATAATGACTATTTCTCCCCATCATTCATTTAATTGATGACCTATTTTCAGCCATTTAGTAAATTGATGCTTGATCATTGTTGCATATTGTCTCATGATGACAACAGAATGCAAAATTTATTTACTCTCATTTTGTGATAAACATTGAATTCAATGCCTGCAGGAAATCTTCATTCTGTTAAAAGCGAAGTCCGATAATTTCTTTAACTTTCGATAACCATAGTGATCAAAACTGTACACGGTCTTAAAACTTTAATAATTAATAGTCGAGCATCAGTTTACGAGAACGAAGATATTAATCAATTCATACAGATTCAACTGCAGTGTCACGGCTTCCACCAATGAAGGTATACCAGGTAACTGATTCCGCTATTTTCTTATGTAATGGTGCTTTCTGGTGTTGTAATTTTTAAGTTACATTGCTACTGAGAACTGACGGCGGAATCTTTTGTAGTCCTCTCAGTGTATTAACCATTTCAAAAATTAATATTCATTGCTGATCTTACGGTTAGTTAAATTCCAATTCCGGTTTTCAACTTTGATCTTGTGACAACACCAGCGATAAAATTAAAAAAAAGTAACGTTACAATATAAGTGTATATTCATGTGCGTGCGTGTGTGTGTGTATGCGTGTGTGTGTGTGTGTGTGTGTGTGTGTGTGTGTGTGTGTGTGTAAATAAATGTTATCATATGTGAGAAAATTGTGCTGTTATTGACAATCCATCTCATGCTGGTTACAAACGATTTAAATAAAAACCCATTGCGCACCTGTACCTAATGTAATCAGTATCATGACGCGGTGGGTGACACACACTCGGCATAAGAATTTATTTGTATGTAATTGGTCCTGTGAAAGTAAAAAGAAAAAGAATGGGACACGCCTGCCTGATAATATACGAGCAATAATTGAAGTCGCATTTAACTGTGGCAAGATAAATGTTTTCATCACAGTGCTGAAACATCCACATGGGCCGGCCGCGGTAGCCGAGCGGACTGAGGCGCTCCAGTCACGGTCTGCACGTCCACTACGGTCGGGGGTTAGAATCCCCCCTCGGGCATGAATATTTGTGCCGTACTTAGTGTCAGCTAGTTCATAAGTAGTTTGTAAGTTTAGGGACTGATGACCCCGTAGTTAAGTCCCATAAGGTATACAAACATTTGAACATTTGAAACATCCACATGGTGTCTGCTTAGAACAAGTGTGTATATTTTCAAAAACATTGCTTCATCCCAAATACGCACTCTTACAGGAGATACTGAAAGATGTTAAAGGTTAACATACCAACATTCAGTTGAATCAGTGATACGTCTTCACCAGAAAAGATGAAACCAAACAGTATCTTTGTATTCGACAAGGCTGCTGTGGAGAACCGGCATCAAATTAGGAGATACTTCTGTTTTGGTCGTCATATGGGTGTTGACGTAAATTATCTGACAAGGAGACCACATGGGTGTCGGATTATAGAATGCCAATCGACGAAACTCTCAAAAGTTCTCGAGAGATTTGACTTTGAATTTCGCAAAGTACACGTATGGACTAAGTACCAATAAGTAAAATGGTAGCCACATCTGTTCGTGTAGCTCAGGTGGTAGCGTTTTGGCCTTCCTGCGGTCGCTGGTTCGAATCCTTTCATGGCAGATCTTTTTTGATTTTTTTCCCGTTGTGTTCGAACACTTACAAAATTTTAATATGTAATGGTAATTTTTACGAAAAGTGCTCGTGTTTTTGTTTATTCGTAATTTTCTATGTTTTATGGAAGGTTGTTAATAATGATCGTAATTTTCTATGTTTTATGGAAGGTTGTTAATAATGATAGTCAATCAAAAAACGCATGTTACATTTTTAGAGTATTGGCTTAACTACTAGCTGACGACGGTAGTCTTTGATTGTTTAGTTCGTGAAGAGCTGCCGCACTGTATTTGAAAAGTCATCTCCCTAGCTACTAATGGCTTTCCAAGAAGCTACTCTACTGAAACATCGTTATACGTGACGACAAGGATTTCAACTCGTCTACATACACATAAACAAAAACTGACACAACAAGTGGAATTAGAGATCGCAAAATGTTTTATATAGCCTAACTGAATGGTAAAACGAAAAATATATACGTCACAAGGGGATTCGAACCTTCGACTCTAGGATTACGACGTCAGTACGCTACCACCTGACGTAAACCGACAGATGCTGCAACCCTTTTAATTACTGGTACTTACTTGCACTTTGCAAAATTTCAGAGTCGATTTCCTCAAAAATTTTTGACTGTTGCATTGAATGGCTTTGGCTGATTGTTATTTAAGTTCTGAATTTCATGTACCATAAATATAAAGAAATTATAAAATCCGATACCCATCTGACCTCCTTGTGGGTCAGATATTCAAGAATCCCAAAACAGTTGCTGAGGGATTATGCCAACCTCATTATAGATTTGAAAGAAGGCAATTTGCATTTAAAACATAATTTACTAGGCACATGCATGCAAAGATATGTCTTTCAATGATTATTTGAAGGTACGTCATGACTACTGGAATCACACTAGGGTTTTTAGTTATCGTAAACCACGAAAACTGAATGATGAAAGGTATAATCGGAAGTTGCAGGCGTCTTGCACAGTGGGGTGAGTAATCAGTATACGTTGCAGTATAGGTAAGTTCGGTAATGTCTTCAATGTTGGATATGATGGGAAGGGTGTACATAGCGACAGAACATTCACTGGTATGTGGATTCAAAAATTCATCTAGGAGTTGAAGGGGTGTGCAAGGATCGATTAGAGCGTTATAAACACAAAGAAGAGATTATTGATAGAGCTGAAGCATTGAATTAAAATTTGTGGTGCGGCCGGGAATCGAACCCGGACCTCCATGCTTACTAGGCAGACGTCTTAACCGTTAGACTACCACACCACTAACGATTAAGGCGCCTCGGAATAGTCTATGTACGATTTCCCTCCACAACACAAACTTTAATTCAGCTTCTTTGTTCCAAAGATAATTGCCACTACTGCCAAGGCTCTCCATGCAGCGGAATAGCACCTCAGCAATGGACATGGTGGAACAATCCTGTTATGGTGATATAAATATCAATTAAATACAATGAAAGAATCCCTGAGACGGATTTTCGTCTCAAATATGTCAAAGACATTATTGATAGAGCTGAAGCATTGAATTAAAATTTGTGGTGCGGCCGGGAATCGAACCCGGACCTCCATGCTTACTAGGCAGACGTCTTAACCGTTAGACTACCACACCACTAACGATTAAGGCGCCTCGGAATAGTCTATGTACGATTTCCCTCCACAACACAAACTTTAATTCAGCTTCTTTGTTCCAAAGATTTTGCGCAAAGAGTTATGGCGTATTATGAAAAAAGTTGAAGTTTACATAAAGATACAGTAGCCTTCTATGGATGCAAAGTTGTGGATATAGCGTGAATCTTGTGTCGTATGTGAAGGAAATAAGAACACATCCAGTGGAAGCCGATTTTTATTTGGTGTTTCGTTTAGTTTATTCTTACTTTGTGAACTATTTGTGATGACCTAACACCAAATTGTCATTTTCAGCTTTTACAGTTTAATGGTAAGTAAAAGTATTTCACACATTGAAATTTGCAAAATTTTATACGATAATGAGTGTGTAATTGATGATTCCGTTCTGACGTGGACCCAGACTTCGAAATAAACAGTGATCATGACAGCAATAGCGAAATACGTGGGCACGAAGAGGATGTTGTTCAACTTTTTTGCCAGCACCGATGCACCTACAGTTGATGATTCAAGTAGGTCTTCTCTGATTCACGAATGCACCTATTCGCTTTTGTAAAGGAAGGAATGAAGCAACTAAGTAGCGGAAATCTTGTTTTTAACAAAGCGTTCGAACAAGACGTCACAACATAGTTATAATGAAATTACTTGGAAGTATTGGAGCTGCGATGGATGTATAATCTCCGTTACAATGATGGCAGGTATTTTGAAAAACTTAGTGGTATGCAGCCAGGTATTAAATTCGACGTCGGCCGATATTTCGGCAGGAGACCACCCTGCCATTTTCAACGCAAACTTTCAGTGAGGAAGCTATGTGCAACGATCTTTAAAATCTCGGTTTTCAATGAGTAAACAGGAAAGACAACACACACCAAGCAAGCAAGCACACAGCGCCGAGACGACCAAAGATGAAAACGGTCAGAATATTCATAATAAACATCAGTTCTCAACGGTTGAGCTCTTTCCGTTCTGGAGAAAGGTTTGAATTTTGAACCGACGCCAAAACGTTTACCTGTTGTTGATTTTATTAGTTCTATCGAACATGTTTTGAACTAGATTTAGGTCTAAACAATTATGAAAGTGACCTGAACATGGTTAAGCCTGGACGTTTTGATGAGCTGAAGGCATATTTTGGCCTGCTTTATTTAGCTGAAACTTTGCATAGCGGTAAAATGAGTATTGCAGACTTTTGGAATACATCTGAGACCGTAAAAGAAATCCTTGGTGTAAGTAAGTCACTGAAAAGGTTCAGATTTTTGACGCGTTGTATCGGGTTTGACAACATCCATACGAGGGGAGAAAAAAATCACAGCACAATTTGCTGCCGTAAGAATCATACTTGGTTCGTCTCAAACTGCAATGCATATTTTCCTCCGTTAGTAAATGTTACTTTGGACGAAATGCTCGTTCCATACAGGAGCCGGTGCATGTTGAGAATGTAGTTCCCAAATAACTCTACTATGTATGGGATCAAGGTTTTCATCCAGGCTTGTTCTGAATCTTACTATGTCAAATACTTGGAAGTTTATGCAGGTACACGACACCAAGGACTATACAAAGTCAGCAATAAGGCAGACGACTTTTTGTGTCTTTCAGACCCTGTAAAATGGTATGGAAGAAATCTGACAACAGACAATAGTTTTACCTCCTACCCAGTCGTCAAAAACTGAAAGAAGAAAACAATGTTACAGTTCAAACTTCCTGGCAGATTAAAATTGTGTGCCGGAATCTGGATTCGAACCTGGGACCTTGTCTTTCGCGGGCAAGCGCTCTACCGACTTTTTTTTTTTTTTTTTTTTTTTTTTAACCGGGACTCGAACCTGGGACCTTTGCCTTTCGCGGGCAAGCGCACTACCGACTTTTTTTTTTATGTATTTAAAGTAAACTGCGTGGTCATCAGTCCGCAGCTCACAAACCACTTAAGCGTAGGTAAACCAATATACGGACAAACACACACACCCATGCCCCAGGGAGGACTCGAGCCTCCACGGCGAGCAACCGCGCGCTCCGCAGCGAGCCGCCTTAGACCGCTTTTTTTTTTTTTTTTTTTTTTTTTTTTTTTTTTTTTTTTTTTTTTTTTTTGTTACCTACCCTTTACTTGGGTATCTGCAGTGGGCTATTATGCAAGTAAAACTAAAATTTTATGTGCCTCTTAGTAGCATTAAAATAAACTTCTTTCATCTTCTATCATATAATGTAGAACTGAACGTTTTTCCTACGAACTTAGTACTCCTTGCTCGGAATTAATTTCTCCCTTTCTCTTCTGCAAGGAGCCACAAACGAAAATCTATTTTCCCGTATTCTACGGTTTGATAAAACAGAAAAAAGGTAAGCAAAACTAAACATGTACTTCCCTTAAAATGAAAACAACTTTAAATACCTGTCAACGGTATATGGGTTCTATATTTTTCAAGTTACATTTAATCGTCGGACAAAGCGTTTTCAGGGTTCTGCTGAGGCCTTCACGGCTACCGTAGCGGCCCCGGGGCTCACGGAGTCCCCACCGTACTTCACCCTCAGCAGCAATCCCCTACTTAGCTTTTATCCAACACATTGCCACTATGCCATTATGAAATCCTTATCCTATGCCTTGTCTTTCGAAAAGAATTTTTAACATATTTCCGTAATTCTTCTTGTGATTTTTTTTCCTAAATATTTTATAATATTCCTCCTGCATATATTGTCTATATTCCACTATACAGTCCTTCCCTTTCTTGTTAATTACATAATTAATGTAATTACCATATAACCATAATAACACGTTATTCTTCTGCGGGGGGAAAACTATTTCCTCTGGAAAGAATATGTTGTTCAAGGTGATTTCCCGTCCATCACTCCGTTTGATATAGGCGGCCTGCTCCGTGCTATCTTTCCATATATCTGCGTATCCTTCACATAAGAAGCGATGTCTCAACAAATCAACATTTCCGCACTTTGAGCATACGTTAGTTGTTCTTCGTCCTATGGAATATAATTTTTCGTTGGTACTAACGATATTATTGATGACTTTGTACCACGCCGACTGAACTTCCGTTGTTAGTGTTGTATTGTTAATATTTTTCCATATTTTTTTCCAGTTTTTCTCAGGATATTTTAATTCCATCCTGTTGCGGATTGTAGTTGATTGTAGTCCATTCATTATATGTTGGCCTTTCCATTTGTTCTTATCCCCGATGATACCTCTCATATAGCTTATTTCAAGGTAGAACATTTGTATGTGCTTCAAATTGTCGTGTATTCTTCCGACATTTACTGGAGGCGACATGCAAATGGGCTTAAGCAGGTCAAATAAAGCAGCAGTGATGCTATCGGGATGATTATCGATTAGTTGCAAGGTCCGTTTGATGAAGAGGGCCTTACTTTTTTTCTCGACATCTGTTAGTCCTAGTCCACCCTTCTCACTTTTCAAAGTTATTACATCCCGTGCTACTCTGAAAATATGACCTTGCCATACATAATTGCATATTGTACGCATAATAGTTTTTGCTATATCTCTGGGAACCGGTAATATCTGACCGACATATGTGGCTTTCGCGAGGATTGCACAATTTATGAGTTTTATCCGTTGTTTTAGATTCAAATCCCTTGTCAGATTTAATTTTAAGACACCTCGAATTTTGTCCAATAGCTGTTTCCAATTTGAAGCTGCCGTTCTTAGTGGGCAACTGTAGAAGGTTACGCCTAATGCAGTATGATGCTCCACTCGCTTTGCCCATGTCAGCTGCACATCATCGAGACTCTGCAAATTTAAAAAAGAACTTTTGGTCTCGTTTAGTTTCGCGCCCGTTGCGTCACAGTACATCCTCAAGTGTTCTGTCAGCTGTACATTGTCTGCATCGCTTCTTATGATGACGCCGACATCGTCCGCGTATGCGTTACTCACTCGTTTTGTTCCACGAATAGTTATGCCCTCTAAAGTGGAATGCAGAATTCGTAAGAGGGGTTCTACGGAAACGACGAATAAAACCATTGATAATGGACTGCCTTGTGGTACTCCATTTAAAATTTTGATGTCTTTGGTATATTGGCCATTAATAGAAATCCTAGTGGTTATTGCCGTTATAAAGTTCCGTATTACAGTCAAGATTTTCTCATGAAAACCAATATATTTCAAGGTATGATACAGATATTCGTGGTTTACCCTGTCGAATGCTTTTGCGAAGTCTATGAAGGCTAGGCCGCCTTTCGCCGACGAAGTCGAAAATATTGCAATTATGTCTCTATATTCACATACCGTCTTAAATATGCTCCTTCGAGGAAGGCAAGTCTGGTGGCTCCCAATTACATGTTCTAGAATAGGTCGCATCCGATCTTTGAGCACCCTCGCGATGATCTTATAATCGGCGTTCATTAAGCAGATGGGTCTCATTTTATCAAGTTCTTTCGTGTCTGTGTTTCTTCCTTTTGGTAGTAGTATAGTAACACTTTCTTTGAAAGTATCAGGAATAACAACACCATTGAGGACCTCGTTAACCACTGAGGTAAATGCATCGCCTATTAAATGCCAAAATTTTGAATAAAATTCTACTGGCAGGCCGTCCGGGCCAGGAGACTTATTGCGTGGCGAAGATTTAAGAATTTCCGAAACGTCTTCGTTTGTTATATCTACAGTAAAATTTGAATTTTCTTCTTCAGTCACAAGGTTCCCTATTCCGGAGTTCTGCAGAAAAACTTGCGTTAAGTTCTCATTATTACCATTATTTTCGACATAAAGTTGATGGTAGTACCTATGAGCCTCGTTTAAAATATGCTTTTGTTCCGTCAGGATTTCGTTATCGTCCGTTCTGAGGCTGTTAATAAAAGTTCTCCTCCTGTTTTTTGCCATTTGTATTAAGTGGTAGATGGAGGCATTTTCGTCTTCCACTGTTGTCCTAGTGTGGGACTTTATCTTCAAACCCTCCAGCTGCGCCCTCTTAATACTGATCATCTTGGATTTAGTTCTCTTTATATCAATAAGAACCTCTTGTGACATAGGTTGTTCATATAGTTCTCGAAGACAGGTGTAATAAAACTCCATTGTTGTCCTTGACCATCTTGCTCGCTCTTTCCCATATGCGATTAATGTTGAACGTAATCTTTTCTTCGCGACCGAAGTCCACCATTCAATGTGGGTTCGGTATTTAGCTCGGTTTCTTAAGACAGCCTGCCAAGTCTGTTGTATTTCTAAAGTTAAGGCTTGTTCTGCGAGCATGCTTATATTTAATTTCCAAAGCGGGCGGCCCCAGTATGTCTTTTGTCTTGTAAGGTTGATACTACATTTTACACCTAGGTGGTCAGAAAAGGCAGCGGGTATTACTTCAATTCCGCGTATTTTGGCCTCTAAGTTAGGAGTGACATACATCCTATCAATTCTACTTTGTGAGTCACGAGTAAAATATGTAAATTTGACAACTGTTGGATACTTTACTTCCCAAGCGTCTTTCCATTTCATCTGTTTGACCAATGCGTCCAATTCGCGAGAGAAATTAAAATTTGGCCGTTGATCCTTTTTATTTAAGACGCAATTCCAGTCTCCTCCTATTAAAATTTCTGCAGGGTTGTCCTTGAGGAGAAATAAAATGTCACTCTTAAAAAATTTTGCCCTCTCTTCCCTGGCATTATTTCCTGAGGGTGCATAAATATTTATAAAGGTGGTATTAAAAATTTTGCAGCTAATACCCCTCCCTGATTCCAAAAGACATACGTTTGTAAGTTCCAATCCATCTTTGGCAAGTATCGCGGTTCCACAAGCCTTCTCAGTTGCGGTGTTTAAAATCTCTTTGTAGCCGGAAAGATAAAAATTCTTGATGTTAACTTCCTGTAAGAAAGCTACATCAGTATCGGACTGATATAAAAAATCTTTAAGGGCGGCTACCTTCGAAGAATTTTGAATTTTGTTTATGTTCAAAGTGGTAACGTTGTATGTGTATTCCACTTTGAAGTTTACTTTACAAAAGAAGATAACTTCAGGGCAAACTTTCGTCTATTAATTTATTTCGTCTATTTTTTATCTTTCGTGAAAACCTTAAAATATCTTTCCTCAATCAGTGAAACACAACAAAAATCATTCTCGTTCATGCGGTCCTTTCCGTGGATCTGACAAGTTAAAAATCGTTAATAGAAAACGTCTTCCTCACTCTCCTGGTCCGTGTCCATTCCGTCCGTCCGGTTCTCGACATCTTCCGCCCAATCACCCGTCTTTTCTGCTCTTTCACGACTAAGCCGGGATACGTCATCCATGTCAGGTTTGTTTGTGTCAAGCGCAGTGTTCAATTTCTCTTGCGGTTCTACAGCATGTGACGAACCCGTTGTTCTATCACTGCACTCGCAGACTTCTTCCTTGTGGGATACTCGTTCCTGTCTTCCTTTTTCTTGAATGTTCCTAAGCCGTTCCCTTAAAGAAGGGGCCAAATTTTGTGCCGCTTCGTGTGCAATTCGCCTTTTCTTGTTCTTTTTACGCAACGATTTCGCCGATCTATTTGGAGAAGACCCTGGTGAGGTGTCAGGGGATCCCGTAGGCGATCTCTGACATGGTGTCTGTTCCTTCTTGTTCGAGGGAGCGTCCTGAACGCCTCCGGTTTTGTCATCGGCATTTTGTACCACTAACTCTTGAAGCTGCGGTGTTGTCAGACTGTCGTGATCTTCTTCTCGTTCATAATTGTTTTTCTTTCCTGTGGTATCTGTCTTGTCACCTTGTTGTTTTGGCGACGTTTTGTGATTATTCCCTTGACTAAGTTTCCCTTGCATTTGAGACAATGACGCTATTTGGTCTTCAGCATGTGCAACCTCGGAAGAGTGCTCCGGGCGTTCAGCCTCGAGTAACGTATCTGGTGCGTGTGAAGTGCTCGCAGTCACCTCAGGTACGAGCGTTTCGTTCTCAGTCGAGTGTCGATTTCCAGAGACGGGACTTCCTCGTCCGTAGTCCAGTTTCGCGTTCTCGCCGCCGGCCGCTTCCTCCCGCTGCTCCGCGGTGGTCAGTGGAACGGGGCCGCGGCTGTCTGCCGCGGCGGCGTATGTCAACTTCATGCTCACCACCGGCCCCGGGACAGCCGCCTCGTTAGCCGGGATCTGCGGGACACGACGTCTAGGACACTCGCTTCGCACGTGATCAGGTGAATTACAGAGAGCACACGTCTTCGGCTGTCCATCGTAAATCACGAGGGCACGATATCCACCGATGTTTATAAAAGATGGTATGTCCCTCTCAAGTTCAATCTTAATTTGTCTCACACCGTTCAACACGGGAAACATGTATTGCTCAGACCATTTCTCGGCAACATTTGAAATAACTCGGCCATACGGTTGGAGGGCGATACTAATTTGTTCAGCTGGCATTTCGAACGGTAACTCGAATATTCTTACTGTTCTAAGACCAGCATGCGACACAAGAACGTCGCTAACTCGTCCGTCTGAATGATTAAATTTCATTTTACCCCCACTTCTTTCGATAATTCGACAACATAAGTCAGCCGATCGTAATTTTACGTAAACAAAGTTCGTAACAAATGAGAGATGTACTCCAATTACATCTACATCCGTAATTCCGACTGTTTCTACAAACCATCTCTTTAACTCGAAAGCCTTTGGTCTAATAAAGTCCCAATCGAAAGTAAACTTAATTGTATCTTTTCTTTGACAACTATTCAGGTTCATTTTGTCTTCTGGTGAAACATTTCAAGTTACGAGGACGCAACTAGAAGGTTACAACTGACCTGCTGCACTGCCGCACGTCCGTTGTTTACGTCGGGCCGCCGCCCCGCGCTGCCTCCAGACATCCGTCCCGCACTGCGGCGTCCACTCGAATGCGCTGAGCTATCCCGGCACACTTCACGATCTGTCCGCACAACTTTACTTCCACCAGTACCTCCCCTCGTAGTTTCCAAATTTCACAGAAGTTCTCCCGCGAAACTTGCAGAACTATCACTCCTGGAAGAAAGGATATAGTGAAGAGCCGGCCGCGGTGGTCGAAGGGTCTGAGGCGCTCCAGTCACGGTCTGCACGGCCATTACGGTTGGGGGTTCGAATCCCCCCCTCGGGCATGGATATTTGTGCCGTCCTTAGTAGTAGTCAGTTCATAACTAGTTTGTAAGTTTAGGGACTGATGACCCCGTAGTTAAGTCCCTTAAGCTATACAAACATTTGAACATTTTTTTATGGTGAAGACATGGCTCAGCCACAGCCAAAGGGATGTTTCCAGAATGAAAATTTCACTCTGCAGCACTTTGTAGAGTGCTTGCCCGTGAAAGGCAAAGGTCCCAGGTTTGAATCCATCTTCCGGAACACAATTTTAATCTGCCAGGAAGTTTAATATCAGCTCTTACTCCCTAGCAGAATGAAAGTTTCATTCTGGAATATTACTGCTGTTGGTACGTTAGAAAAATAAACCTGAAATTCAGTTTCAACCCAATAAATTTAAGGAAGCATACTTAAGTACGTTTGGATTTCAAGAAGATGTTACATTATTGTCATGGGTACCAAAACGCATCGAAACAGTACTGTTTCTGTTATCAGTGCACCACGCTAAATAAATTAACAGTGACAGCAGCAGAAAAAAGAAACCTAGTGTAATATCGTACTACAACAAAAGGCAGCGTATACGTCGTTGATGCTCTGTGCGGTGAATACACTCGTACTAGAGGACGTGAGGTGGCCTCTCTGTCTCTTTTGTCAGCTGCTGAACATTGTAGTTCAATGGGTAGAATGTATTCAAAGCAAAGAAAAAATTTTCAAGTAAGCGTACGTCTCCGCGGCCTATGTAACAGTCAATATAACTTTTCTGGCTTTGAGGCCACATTGTCAGTCTTTAAGAACCTGCCCGACGTTTTAACCACTGCTGCAAGTGGCCGAAACGTCAGGCAGATTCTTAAACAATGACAATTTGGCCTAGAAGCCAGAAAAGCTTGATTGATAAGAAACATTTCAGTTATAAGAGAACACCTCAGAATCCTAGGAAAGCCTCCCATCGAACCATACTTGACAATGAGCGCTACGCAGCCTAACCTTCCGTGCAAAATTTGCAGGCTAGTCACTAACCTTTCGAAATGCAAGATTGAACATTAGTTGAAGACCCACAACCAGGAACAAGGTGACGATGCTATAAGTGCAAGGACAGCAAAACTAAATACGTCTGCAAAGTTTGCAAGGTGTGGTTGTGTTTGGTATATGCAGAAATGGTTTTCGGAGGATGTTACAAAAAGTAGTGATTTTATTGCACGATATCACACTAACTATCCATTACATTCACAATTTTGAATTTTATAACGAACATTAATCATGTCTGCTTCTCAGTGTTCTACAAATTATTCTCATATATAATTGAAAATCAATCCAATTTGCTTCTCTTTCTAGTATATTTACATTTATTACTACAAAAATGTATGTATTTCAGTTATTTTAAGTTTACTGTTGTGTGATGCAGAAAGTTGAAATAATATCCTTAGAATATTTAGTACCACCTACAAAATTAAGAACTCGTCATAATGAAGTAAATATAATTTTGGCACTTGTTACAAGTGATTAATTATTTGGTCCCGACCGTTCCCGAAATTATTTTTCGACTGACTGTTCTAGGGTTAAACGATACTCAGAGCAAAGAAATTGCCGGAAGTTTCTACACAGTACAATTTCAGAAGGGTTTATAACCATTCGTCTTTCTCGTCGAGAGAGTCATAAGACGTCGCGGGAATAGGATTCTAGTGATATGGCTGGCATTTCCTGCGGCAACAACAGTTGGATCGATGCTGACGATTGCTATATAATAGGGAGCATTGAGCATTACCGCCTCAGCAGTATAACTTGTGTAACTGGCGACACATTGTAGGAGGTTGTGCTATTCTTGACAAACGACCGGTCGCGTTACTAATTTTGACCCGGAACAAAGCTTCAGAATCGGTTGGCACGTGTTGACAAGGGGATTTACCTGCTCGATGAAGCATAACCTGGAGCATGACCTCCCACTTGCTGCTAATAAAGGTCTCTCATCACGTCACATTGAAGACCGAATTTTAGTTGACAAAGGTAAAGAGATACATGCGAGAAAGCATATAGTTTTAGGTCAACGCATTGCGCACTCACTGTTTAATTGGTCATGAGAGGTTTAGACCTTCAAGCAAGTTATGAACACTGCACGTCGTGCACTAAAGAAGAAGAAGGATATAATAAGCAAGAAGAAGAACACGGATCACCGAAATTTTAAAAACTGAACCATGGGAGCGAAGCATGGAGATAGAAATGCTCTTATTCAGAGGAGGGTACAAGGAAACCAGTTACAACACCTAGGTTTTTTGCCTATACCCAAGACTTCTGGTGGAATAATTCCAACTCTCGCAGTTCTATCAGCTGGGAGGGATACGTTAGCAAAGACTGTGTGTAAATCCAGAGAATTTCTAATCTGTCAATTGATATGCTGCCGGAGGGTCCGGAACTTATTGGGTGGCGTATGTTAAATGAGATACAAATAACATCTACTGTTTCAAACTCACTTGGTGACTTGCAACCTCCAGAAGAATTACAACTATACTTCACAAGTAGGAGACATGTGTTCTATAATGTCCATCGCTTCAAGACGTTAATACACATATATGTGGTCACCTCTGCCTCATATTTTTACTAAATTTTAGGAAAGATATGTAAGAAGCCGCATTCAGCAATCGCTCAGTAGTTGTGTTTCAGAAGAAATGTTACACACTCTGACTTTAAAAGAACGAAAGTCAGTGGTACTTGCGAATTACTTCCTACCAACAGATTTAAATAGTGGAGACTGGAAATATAACCTGATGCATACGATCCTGATGATATAAACAACATTTTAAGAGTCTGGGAAAACTATTTTCTATGTGCAAACATTAATACACTTAAATCAGAAATAAAGGCGACGAGTGTAACGATTGACTGCAAACAATTGGAACTCTATTAGGCTCCACAAAGATTTAAGTTTCGACGAAGAACCCTGATCAATTCTACAGGTCCAACCAGAGCGTGGATTAACTCATCGTCATCACTATCCGTTTCGAGTGTAACGTTGCCACAAACAAGTGTCTCAACGATAGATTGATTCATACAATATATAGATTCTTCCCCACAGTTGCGTTTGGGTATAGAATTGTTGAAACCCCCAGTAACGCAAAATATCTTCCAGTGACAGTTCAGGTATTGGATTACCTGGGTATTGGGTATTGCAGAGCAAAATATCAACTCATCGATTTTCATGGTGAGGAAATCATAGTGGGACTACAACAACGATGGTATGTGGCTAAGGTATAAAACCAGCACACTGACCTCACAGCATGGCACTATCCATTAGAAGCACAAAGTAATAACACGCGTCAACTGCAAGTTCCAGAAATCAGTAGGACTGAAGCTTTGCAATGACGTCCTCACTCAATGTAACTGATCCAGTTGAGCACAATAGGCGAATTAATCGTCAGGAAAACTTTACACATAAACCATATGTTTCTGCTACATTTAACAAGAACGATGAAAGCAGAATTGTTATTGAGCATCAATCATCCTGATAGACTATTCTATACAGAATGAGATAATTATAACTGTCGCAATAGATGTACGGATAGGATTTGAATTATCACAGCTGCATATGCTCTAGTACCCCATGGTCATGTGGAGAAAATAGGATCTAGATGTTCCTTAGAAGAGGCCAGGCTACTAATAGAAGGGGCCATACCTACACAGTTTGATACAATTGTAATTCCACCAACCTCTCCCCTTGAAATCGGTAAAACAATAAACTCACTGAAAAGTAAAAGCTCTTATGGAATTGATGGCATTTCCAGTAGGGTACTTAAAGCTTGTTCCCCACAAATAAGTTGGATTCTCAGTCACTTATGTAATAGCTCTCTAAAGCAAGGTGTTTTCCCTGATAGACTAAAATTTCCCATTTTCAAACCATTGCATAAAAAGGGGGATACATCAGATTTTAACAACTACCACCCAATCTCCCTTCTTACTCATTTATCGAGACTTTTTGAGAAAGTAATGTATTCAGGAGTAGCCTCCCATATTTGTAACAACAAAGTACTAAACAAACGTCAGTTTGATTTTCAGGAAGGCTTTTCAGCAGAAAATTATATATATATATGTCTTCACCGATCAAATATTAAATGCTCCGAATAACCGGACATCAACCATTGGTATTTTTTGTGATAATTGAAAGACCTGTGACTGTGTAAACCAGGGAATTGTTTATATATATATGTCTTCACCGATCAAATATTAAATGCTCCGAATAACCGGACATCAACCATTGGTATTTTTTGTGATAATTGAAAGACCTGTGACTGTGTAAACCAGGGAATTGTTCTACTACAGCAAAGGACCTGGAAGAGCAATTGAACGGAATGGACAGTGTGCTGAAAGGTGCATATAAGATGAACATTAACAAGAGTAAAACTAGGGTAATGGAATGCAGTGTAAGAAAATCAGGTGATGCTGAAGGAATTAGATTAGGTAACGAAACAATAAAGGAGGTAGATGAGTTTTGTTACTTGGGCAGTAAAATAACAAATGATGGTCGCAGTACAGATGATATTAAATGCAGAATGGCAATGGGTAGAAAGGCGTTTTTGAAAAAGAGAAATTTGTTAACATCGAATATTGATTTAAGCCTAAGGAAGTCCTTGCTGAAGGCATTTGTATGGAGTGTTGCCTTGTATGGGAGTGAAACATGGACGATAAGCAGTGTGGACAGAAAGAGGATAGAGGCTTTTGAAATGTGGTGCTACAGACGAATGCTGAAGATTAGGTGGGTGGATCGCATAACTAATGAGGAGGTACTGAACCGAATTGGGGAGAAAAGAAATTTCTGGCATACCTTGACTAAAAGAAGGGATAGATTGGTAGGACACATTCTTAGACATCAAGGAATTGTGAATTTAGCGTTGGAGGGAAGTGTGTGGGGTAAAAATCGTAGAGGGAGACCAAGAGACGCGTATAGTAAGCAGATTCAAGTGGATGTGGGTTGTTGTTCTTATGAGGAGATGAAAAGGCTTGCTCAGGATAGAGTAGGGTGGAGAGCTGCATCAAACCAGTCTCTGGACTGAAGACCTCAACAACAACAAGCTTAATGATTATGGTTTGACTGGGGCAGAGCACAAATGGTTTAATTCATACTTATTTGGAAGAATGCAGAAAACTGAAATAAGTTGTTAATGTAATGTCAAAACATCAGCCGATTCTTCAAACTGGGGGACTATCAAGGATGGGATGCGACAGGGTTCGGTCTTAGGTCCTTTACTGTTTGATATACATAAATGACTTGTCATTCTACATTGATGAAGATGCAAAGTTAGTTCTGTTTGCTGATGACACAAATATAACACTCTTAAAAAATAAAAACCAAGAACTATGCCTATTTTCATTCACTACTTTCGTATGGTATCATGTTCTGGGGGAATTCATCATTGAGTAAAAAAGTATTCATTGCACAAAAGCGTGTAATCAGAATAATTGCTGGAGCCCACTCACAATTAACCTGCAGACATCTATGTAAGGATTTAGGTATCCTCACAGTATATATATTGACTTATGAGATTTGTTGTTAACAATCCAACTCAGTTCAAAAGTAATAGCAGTGTGCACAGCTATAACACCAGGAGAAAGGATGATCTTCACTATGTAGGGCAAAATCTCAGTTTGGCACAGAAGGGGGCAAATCATGCTGCCACAAAAGTCTTCAGTAACCTACCAAGCCGCTTCAGAAACCTGACAGATAGCCAACTAGGATTTAGAAATAAATTAAAATAATTTCTGTAAGACAACTCCTTCTATTCATTGGAAGAGTTTTTAGATATGAATTAGTAAATCTAAAAAAATAAAATAAAAATAAATTTGTCATGTAATATTTTGTGTAATGTAACGTCTTGTACAGACACCCTTTATTAACCTGACACATTTCAATTCATTACGAAGTGTCGTACTCTTGATCTATGAAACAAGTATTAATCTAATCTAATCTGTGGTTCACTATTGCCTACTGACAGGTATTGTGCAGCAAGGTGTATAAATGATTAGGTGCTATGCTCTGACAAAAACATTTTACTATGTCATGTCAAGGAGTGAACATAATTGAAGATGTTCAAAGTCTCTATGCTCATGAGTGCAGTCATTTCATAATTAAAGATATTGCATTGATAGCATACACAGAAGATATCTGTATTATAAAGACATTCTCGACAATACTAACTTCACCAAACAAGGATGCAATGGGTGCTAAGACAAGGTATAGTGTAAAGTGGTTGACTCATTTCTTCCATGGACTTCACTGGGATGATCCTTGTATACCCAACAAAGGCATGGTTATATCACTTTGAATATTTGACTGAATGGGTACAATCATCTACATTAAAAGGCAGAGGAAAGTTTAAACAGCGGTGTGGAATCTACAAGTATGCTGCTATTCAAGACCTTAAATTCTATAGTTGTCTATCCATCTATCAGCTCAAGAAGACATATGAACAAGACAATAGTTTTGTGTGGCCATTGAAGTGTGTATGTCTCCTTGACCATGTTTTATTGGAGAATGCATTTCATACCAAAAAAACATGTTTTTCTAATATTAGTATGTATTTTTAAAGTTCAATCTTAATATGCCTCAATCTAGGTTCTTCTTCATGTAAATAGCAACACTTAGACTTCTTCTACGGTATTCAGAGGCATCTGAAGATAATGAAAATGCACACTAGCTCAAAAAACGTATTATCATCATAAATGACGAAATGCTCAAGTTTAAATTTTCTCATAAATAGGGCTGTATTGTAACCCCATTACAACTTTTCTCTTGTAATACTCATTATTACACTTTTAGATAAAGAGGGTCACATCCAACACGTCCAAACTCTAGATCACATTAACAAAGAATAATTACGTAATAATACATAAAAAAGACAATGAAAACTAGAGGTTCCTTCTCTCTGCTGAATGTTCATGGAAGCTCATGCTCCTCTTGATCATCCAGCAAGTAACCTCAGTGACAGGTAACTTGCTTCCATCTAGGAAAGCCCCTGGAAAACAAGAGAAACCTCAGATAGTGTGTGTCCTACAGGTTCTCTAAACCCAGTGAAACCTACATTAGGTTACCTTGTCCCAATGGAGAAAGCATGTAGTGTATTTGTTACACTACAACATTTGACAACGAAATATTAATTTTAAGATTAAGATGAATAAATGATTTTCACTCTCTCTGAAACATTTTTTTGTAACTAACCACGACTTTAGTATCTAGTCTTATCCCTACACTATGTCCATGACTTTGTTCAATGGTGACAGAGGAATTTTGTAAATAAGAAGGATAATTAATGGTAATCAGAAATTCGTTTTTATTTTTGGACGATTAACAGTGGGTAAACGTACAAAACGAAATTATTTACAAACACAATATGGTTTGCAGGAGGCAGAAAGTACACAGCATGCAGTTTATTATTCCATATGCAAACATGGTATACAATTGTAAAGTCTATTAGAATGTTCTTTTTTTATAACTAATGCTAAGACTAAGATACACAAAACTTTTTTATCCAAATTATCTTTTATATTACAATGTAGAGTAGCTCTGTGTCTGAGAGGACTATACTTCCTTACAACAGTAGCACTGAGTTAGATAATAATCTGTGGAGAATTATACACTTAAAATTAAACTATTTATACATGCACATTGTGTGCAGGAGACAGAACGTACACATTGCACAATTTAACCTTCTAATAAGTGTGTCATCTAGTCAGCCAAGGAGGTTCAAGTATATTTTGCAGATACCTCTTGTTTATCAACCTTAAAAATACACAAACATGAAACTACACAAACCTTTTTTATCAAAATTATCTTTTTTATTACAATGTAGAGTAGCTCTGTGTCTGAGAGGACTATACTTCCTTACAACAGTAGGTCTGAGTTAGATAATAATCTGTGGAGAATTATACACTTAAAACTAAACTATTTATACGTGCACATTGTGTGCAGGAGACAGAACGTACACATTGCACAATTTAACCTTCTAATAAGCGTGTCATCTAGTCAGCCAAGGAGGGTCAAGTATATTTTGCAGATACCTCTTGTTTATCAACCTTAAAAATACACAAACATGAAACTTGCATCTTTAAAAAAATGCTAATCCAAAGAGAGGGATTTCCAACTCTCCCACTTTCTGAGAAGAGGATACGAACCTTGTCACCTCATATCTGACACCTATGTGCACCTGTCAGAAGGTTAATATTACATATGAAAACATGGTACACAATTTTAGAGTCTATTAAAATGTTTCTCTTCACTAAAGGTATTTTTATTTAAAAGAAACGCACATGGAGGGTACACAATTTACTAAAAATAAAACGTACACAGTACTCAGTTATTGATGGAAATATATGCATATTGTGGGACTATTATATACACAAATAGAAAGTTAGATAAACCTATCCATCAATGATAAACAGCTTATTTATACTACTCATATAGGAAAACAACATTCACTCTCTCCCAGTCAGTGAGCAGTGAATAGTGTAATTATGGGAGATTTTCAATAATGTCATCAGAAATGAACTGTTTACCATCACGAGGCGACAGTCAGATCTGACACTGCAGTACATTAATCACCCTGTGAGCTTGCAACTGAATACTCCTTTGCTGTACCATATGCGGCGACTACGGCTGAGTGCTGTGAGCACTGCTGTGAAGGCACTCCAAGTATTCTTCAATTGTGAGCTCATGAGATGCTGCATGATCCACATCCTTCACCTGCCTCTTGGTTGCACCTTCCAGTGAACGATACGCGTACATCTTGGTACATAAACCTACATACTCCACAGTTGGTAAACCATTCATCTCGCCTTTCGTAAGGCCAATAACCTTGTTCTGTGGAACAATCCCATAAGGATTATTGACCCTGTATCGAGACGTGTGGAATTCGTTACTATGGCACATCATTACTTTATATGGATTGCAGTCCTTCAACCAATAGATGAACTTATTTGTATCCATATAAAGTCATTTTGTGTTCAGTAAATGAGATTGGAAAACTCAAATTGGTAGCAGTACCTGTGAAGATTTGATAGGTCTAGCATGCTAGACCAGTTTCATGAACTCCACGGTAGTCTTTTCCATTGCCACAGCAAACAAGTTCTTCTTAAACATTGTAACCCTCTTGAAATTATGTCAGACAATAAATTTACTAGCCCCTCATTGCCCATCCCATTTGTATCTAATAAGTATTTCCCTAAGCTTCCTCAAATTTTCAATTGTTATAACTAATACTGCATTATTCATTAATTTGTAAAAATGTTTTTCGAATTCTGATTTTGTATTAATTCTCTCTCTCGTATTCATATCAATATATTCCTTCAATCATGACTCCTGCCTGACTACAATTGCCATGGTGATTCTACCCAGCTTCATCCCAAAACTGAGCCGTTGCTGGAGGTTATGAATGTAAATAATGTATCTGCGCCTGTTGGCCAAAGTGGTCATGAGTTTAGGGATGAAACTATCAGACAGAAATTGTTACTACAGACATAGTGCCAATTTACTGTGCACATCATGCAAACTAATGGAGTATGTGACATCTGCCTCCATCACATACCCCAGATCAAAACTGGGGTCCACACTATAGATTGTTTCTCCTAATCTCTTGCATGTGTCTTTGGACATTCTGAAAGATTCGCCAGTTGACACCGATGATTACGTGGCATACCCATATAGTTATTAACGTTTGCGAGCGTGAAGGTCGGGGTGAGAGTTTAAAACAGAGAAAGTTTAATTTTTAAAACTCACAACCACCAGCTGCGAACCAAATTCCTAAACATGCAAAAACACTAGAACTGTGATTGCGACTGTTCGACTCGTTTTCTAGGGGATGATATCACACGTTCGCAGCTTTCCTTCCCTGCATATGATTAACAAAACAAATTCATAATAAAATCAAGTTCATGAGAGAAAGGGGTGTACTAACTACTATTTTTGGAAACTCATGAAAGTTCACTTTATGTTATTTATTTCACAATAATAGAATCATGTGGCTGATACGTCTGTACGTCGACACATTTATCAAATAAAGTTATTGCTCGTGAGCCCCCAGACAAAAATGAATATTTGTCGCAAATTGTTTTAACACCATGTGGCTGTCTCAAACACCGTTTATGTTCATGCCTATGCGACGACACGTGTTACATTAACAAATCACAGTCACTTTAATTCAATGCGATGCACACCTTGTTCCACTGGCTAAATATTCACAACATACCGTAGCACTCGATTCAACTTGGTGCAGTCTACGACGAGCAACCACACGTGGCGATTGACACACACAAATCTAAAGTCTCCACCTCGAGAACCACATGCCGACTGATTGCAGAGCGACGCCACCCGGCCAGCTCCCCACGTGCTCTGGAGTCGTCACTTCCTGCCCTCGCGTGCGCGCGCGCCAAAAGTCCAACTGCCGGGTTTTTCCCCCTACGTCATCAACTTCCCCGTGTGAGCTGTTCTAACCGATTTGCCAACGTACAGTGCTCAGCCAATACATTTCTAAAACTTTACTCAAAATCAAAATAATTACACTACACATTAAACAAATATCTTCTTACGTTTTTGTATTAGTATAAACATCCTTTGTACTATTTATTATAATCGTGCAATTTCTTATGTTACAGATAAGTGATTTAACTGAATACTTCAAGATAAAATACACAAGATTAATTGAAAATAAAATGGGAAATAGTTAATATATTATTTTTATAAACAAACATTGCCTGCTAGTTGTGTAACTGTCTTGTCTTCGTTGGTAATTTATTACTTTTCATTGTCAATTAAACATATTACGTCATATGTGAATATCAGCTAATGTATTGTTTATTTATCAACAGGCTATTTTGTAATGAGGGCCTTAAAGGTTCCTAACTGCATCGTATTACTTCAAATGCCAGTAGTATTAGAATATTTTATGTCACGCTGTGCATTGCACTGTACCTGGCACTCGCCATTGTCCCTCTCTCCCCTCACCGGAAACGAACTGGAAAATCCTAAGTTGGAATAAGCCACCAACGTCGGCCTGCTCGCTGGCCTTCCGTCAGCTACAAGCACACAGCAAATCTCAACGTGTCAGACAACTGTGTACATACATTGCTACCACAATTAATAAGATTAAAATTGTATAACATTTAGTACATTGGCATGGTCAATGTTTGCAGTGAACTTCATACTGTTTAATTATCAAATGCTATTAATTACCAGTATTTCTATTGGGCGGTAATCTTACACGTTGTAATACATAATATTACTCAATGCAAGAGATACACTAAATGACTCACCCATTCATTTGTACTTTGCTTGTATAAATCAGTAATATGTAAAAGTAGTCTCTGCTGTGCCGGAGTCAATGCCCAAGCAATGTAGACCGCCGTCCACACCGCGCATTGTGGTGGCCATATCTACTGTGGCCACCTACAGTACGAAAACTGACGTTATCCAGGCGTCATCGCACAAACAACAATGGCCTGACAAATTATGACGGCAGTAACTCGGAACTATTACCTGCAGAGAGCACCGCCTCGGTAGGAAGAGCTGCTGCGGCGCCTCTGTCTCAGGGAAATTCCTACGTCACTCTGGGATTGGCCTCGTATTTCTACTTAAGGCTAGACTGCGGCCTTCCTCGTCAGTTCACACTGCCGACAGCAAATGAAGCCTACCTATCCTGGACTGCTCTTCTAAGACGGTTTTCCATTCGGTTCGGAAACAAAGAAGACACTGCCGGAACTCTGCTATTTTTTGTGATGAATGTTAATGTATTGGACTTTCTTTAGAACTGTAGCAGTTGTTACTTTCCATTTCGTGGTCAAACTGGGACATTGACCCTTCACTTTGTATCTGGGGTTGTACGGTTAAATTCTAAATTGGAAGAAAATAAAGTATTGTTTTCTTAGGAGAGTTTGACACGGCCAACCAATATAATCTAGAGTGCAGTTACAGTAGAGTCAACGGATGTAGCTGCATCGTGTATGGAGTTGGTTGGCAGTGTAAAAGGCTTGTTTAACGCATTATTGACATGTACATTTTCTGATACTAAACAAGCACAATTTTTGCAGTTTATATAGGTGGGCTTGAAGACGATTCGAATGGTTCGAAAATAGTCAGCATATAAAGAGAACGAAACTTAACAGAAGGGAAATAAAGATTTTAATATATTAGTTTGAAATGCCGCTGTGTATAATGAATAATAAAAGTCGTTCCATCAATTTTAGTGTCCACATGTTAATATTATGATCCCTTTTAGTGGCAATTCTCGAATGAAGCTCAGCGCTTTTTACATTCTCACGTGAGTTTTCACAAATACTCCTGTCCATTTGCATGCATGGTTACATGGCTTGAATCCATGTTTCTGTCCGTTTACTGTTTTTGTCTTCCTCTTTAGATAATCTGATGATGCCTCACAGTTTAATTTGGGGGACGGTAATAAAACAGTAGCACTAAATAAGGTCGTTGAGACAGTTGAAGTCATAATAGTGTCTGCAACCAAAAGGGGTTGGCTACACGTTTGGAGCAAACATTTTTAGGAAAATTGGTAATTATTTAGTCAAAATATTTCTAATAAATTAGCAAACGAAGATGATATAAATTAATGTATATCACCGGTGATATCGACAACTAAAAACATGTCTTTAAGTCAGTTCCGCCCTGAACATGTGTAGGAATAGATGCTGTTTTTGCTTTTTCTACAATGCAATCTGCAATGACAAATCTCTCAAATAGGCTGCATTTCATAGTTCGTTGTCCTCTCTGCCTGAGCAAACAAACAAGTTATGCACGCATCACTGAATGAAACCTCTGGCAAGCGATCCAACCGTAAGTTGAAGTGGAATATGAGTCTTCGTAGTTTTCGTTTTTTGTAGAGGCAATTCTTTTTGTCTGTCTCTTCATTGTTTGAAAGCCATTTCCTGTCACTGTCTTCTTCTCTTCTCGAGCTAGAAGAGTAATTATTGCTCCTTACTCTTTGTTGCCCGTTTCTTGCAGCTCATACCGTTAACTCATTTCTGCCCATACCTTATTTTTTATATTGGGGTAAAATGTTTGGGAAAATAGGTGTATTTTATGTCATCAATTAAGACTGAGGTTCTGCTTCTAAGTCGGTAGTTTATAATCTGGCACTGCACTTAGTTTGTGCGAAATAATAAGGCGGGTTTGAGGAATAAGTAGGAGTATTATTAGATTAGATTAGTTGGTTAGTTCCATAGATCCGTGTTGAGGTGACCTTCGTGGATATGGAACATGGTTTTTTGTACAAGTTGATAATATAGTACTACTAATACAGGTTCATACACTTTTTACAAGTTAATAATATAATAATACTAATAGTGTGAAAACAGATACATGCATCATTTGGTTCTATTTAAGAATTCGTCAGTGGAGTAGAAGGAGTTGGCCACTAGAAAGTCTTTTAGGCTGCTCTTAAACTGATCTTTATTTCAAGCTAAATTTGTTATAGTTCTTGGTAAATTATTAAAAATGTGTGTTCCTAAGTAGTAGACCCATTTTTGAACTAAAGTAAATGCTTTTAAGTCCTTGTGTAGATCATATTTGTTCCTAGTATAATAGGTATGAACTGAGCTGTTTGTTAGGATAAGGGATATATTATTTATGACAAATTTCATTAAGGAATAAACATACTGAGAGGCAGTAGTTAATATACCCAGTTCTTTGAAGAGGCTTCTGCAGGATGTCCGTGAATTTACACCACAAATAATACGTATTACACGCTTTTGGACTAAAACTTTTGCTTCACTTGAAGAGTTACCCCAAAATATTATACCATATGACATTATGGAATGAAAGTGCGCAATCTTTTTTATTTTTATGTCTCCTATGTCCGATATCACCCGTATTGCAAATACAGATTTGTTAAGTCGTTCCTGCAGTTCTGTGGTGTGCTCCTCCCAATTGAATTTATTATCAAGTCGTAATCCCAGGAATTTTATACTGTGAACCTCTTCTATTTGCTCCTCTTCGTACTTTATGCAAATACTGGATGGAAATCTCTTCCGTGTTCTGAACTGCATGTAGTGAGTCTTTTCAAAGATTAATGTTAATGAGTTGGTTTTGAAACATTTATTAATGTTAAAGAAAATATCGTTAGCAGACCTTTCTAAAACTAAGCTCGACATGATATTTATTGCAATATTTATATCATCTGCAAACCAAACGAACTCTGCTTCTGGTAGTGTATTATTGGCTACATTAGCTGAAATTGGGGAGTCGCAAATGATAGAAAGTCATCATCTGATAAATTCTTTGGTTGAATGAATGTGCTCTGCAAATTGACATGATAATCCGCATAGTGCATTCATAGACTATACACTATGGAATTTACAGGTATTACGTTAGCTTCCAGTATGCTACGAATTAAATTAATGAAGAATGTTTTAGATTTATGACAGAGTAGGACGCGAACCAAAATCCTCTGCTTGCTGGACAGTTATGTTGTCCATTGCTCCATCTCAACATATCCAGACACTGTCCATTAGTCATTAATCGAGGCATTTCACCGATTCCCACAAGACTTCCACCTTGGAGTGCATTTGCACTTTAATTTCCCTTAAATTGCCACGGATTAAGATTGTACTGGAGCTTAAATCTTCATTTTTGAAGGTATACCAAAAGGCTCTAGAGTAGGAAGAGGAGGAGAAGTCAATCTTATAGTCACTGCGGATGATGACTTCACTGCTGTCCCTGTAGGTCGTGATGAAAAGTGAGAAATTCACTGCAGCATAGACCTTCAAAGAGTAGGAAGAGTAAGGAAACATAAGAAAAATTGAAAATGCTTTATAACGTAAGGTGTAATGAGTCTCTGATAAACTGGTACTCCATTTCATGCAAAATTACAATTTAACTTAAAAAAATTAGATAAATTAGGAAATAACAGAAATACAACAGGAATAGATTGTTCACGAAAGAACTAGTTCAACTGAACTATTCCAGTACAATGAATTTTAGTTCATTTTTCGTCACTTTGGTGAACTAAAGTTATTTTACTCCTTGACTTTCCGATCTACTGGAAATGAAAAGGAACGTGCTCAAATATTCTTTCCCTTTATACTAAGGGTATCACATGTCTATGACTTAAAAGTATCTATTTACGAAGTCCTAACGTATAACTGCATAAACTGAATCGGAACGGAAGACCGAAGCATTTCATTTAGTTCAGCTGATGAACTTGTTCCGAAATGCGCGAACTAAGTCGTATCGAAAATCCGAAGTATTTCAGTTACTTCATTTTGTTTAGCTGATGAACTACGCGAACTGTGCTAACTACATCAGATCGGAACGCCGAAACACTTCTGCTAGTACACTAACAAGGAGAGTGTGTGAGAATCGTATTTTTTTTATTAATCTACATATATAAATGGGTTGATAAATTTGTCACTTAATCAGACATTAAAAAATACGTACTTCAAAGATTTTGAAAATTTAACCTGTAAGGCGGGAAAGTATTGGTGAAATTTTTTTCTGAATATAAAGTCAACTTTGAAGTTTATTTGAACCAGTTCACTGGACTACTTACAATGAACAATGCAGGCCAACTTTATTTGCACTAGCTCATTAAACTAGATTAGTAAGAGGAATCATTCAAAATATAACGGTTCGGTAAAAGGGAATACTTTTCCCTCCTCTACAATAAAATATTCAGATTTGTCCGAAAGAAAAGGACAAGATATTATCAAGTTCCTGTTTCAAGCTACAATGCACGAGAAAAAAGCAAAAGGGAATGAGTGCTTCGAGACAGTAACGATGAAGAAAAGAAAGCGTAATATATAAAATGTCAATAGAAGCACAAAATGCAACATAGAAAACAATACTCTAACGGTTAGATGAAGAAATGAAATAAAGAACGAATATTTTGCGTCAGTTAGGGTGAGAGTTTTTTAATATGTAGTGTGCATTATGGACAGTGTCACAGAGTCACAAGATGTGCACTATCAGCCTGTTTAAAGAAACGACTGTTAAAACTCATTGCTGAACCATCATAAGTGCCATCCTGCCAGTCTTGCATTTCAAAGCGTATAGTTGCTTAAGGAAATAAATGTATATTTGTATAAACACTAAGTTTAGATAGTGTGAGGGATTACAAGAAGGTTTCATTCGGATGAATTTGTTAATTTCTACTGGGACAAAGTGTATGAAAAGAGGGGTCTGTGGCTGGAAAGAAACAGGTATTGTGGAAGAGTATATTATACTGCTGTCATGCCATTATAACGTTGCCCTTGCTTCGTATGATGCCATAATTGTTAAAGTAGATTCCGCTATTATATATTTTGAACAAGGAATTTATGGTACCGAATGTTTGAATTTGAAATAACTTAGTTAAAGTACAGCACAAAATCAACATTAAAGCAAATAAACCGCGGGTTGCATATTAAAGTTGGGCACCATACAAACAACAGCACGTTATAAGACTTACGGAAAGCATCTAAGTGGATCCTGCACTTCGTATTGTAGAAGTTGGAAATGATAACTTTAAATATTTAATACGTGAATGTTAAAGATACTTTCCGTAGAAGATCAATGTTCAGACTGTTCACTTCGCTTTTCATTGTTGTGTGACCGTGGGTGGAACATGAAGTTACTGGTAATGATAGAATAATAATAAAAAATGATCTGACTTCGTGAAATTGCAAAAGAAATGACTGCAGGTTCTAACACACACAAACTGATCTGTATTTACACGCAGACAGCTGTCACCACCCTTCACAAAGGAATGGGGTACTTAAAACTCTAGTACATAGGGCGCGCACTGTCTCCGACGCAGAGAGTCTACCCCAGGAATTGGAACACCTGAGAACTGTATTTCGAAAAAATGGGTACTAAGAATGGCAGATTCAGCGGGCTCTCCGCCCAACCACTACAATACAACCTGTGGAAGCGGATGAAAAGACGAGGGAGGATGTAGGCACTGCGTTCGTTACATATACCGGCGCACTCTCGGGGAAGATCACCCGCATTTTGAAAAAACACCAGGTTGGAACTGTTTTTTGTCCACCGAATAAAATTCGTGCACTGGTGGGGAGCGCTAAAGATGATCTCGGTTTGAGGAAGGCCGGCGTGTACCAGATTCCGTGTCAGTGTGGAAAGTCATATATTGGACAGACGATGCTTACCGTCGAGGATCGATGCGTTGAACACCAGAAGCACACACGATTGATGTATCCGAGCAAGTCGGCGGTCGCTGAACATTGTTTGTCGTAGAATCATGCGATGGAGTATGAACGCACTAGGATTCTGGTACAGACGTCGAGATACTGGGACTGCGTCGTTAGAGAGGTCATTGAAATTCGCACTAGTGACGACCTCATAAACCGTGACTGTGGCTATAATCGTAGCAAAGCTTGGGAACCAGCGATTGGGTTAATTAAGAGTAAATCTAGCAACCGTAACGAAGTGACGACCACGGCGGACAGAGCCCTCACACCGACGTTATCTCAGACGCCGTCACAATCGGTTCCACTGCGCGGCCGCGGCGCGGGGCGCGGGGCGCGGACCGCGGAGGTGTCGCTCCGGTATTTAAATCGCCCGCTACCGGGCTAGACCCCAGTTCCCTTCGACCAGCCGTAGCGTTCGGATCTCCGTGCCAGCGCGTTTCCAGGAGCTCAGCCCGTCAGTTCACCTGATGATTGCGACATGTATGATCGCCGAAATATTGTGCCCGTTGGACACTATAGACCGGCAGTACGTACACCCGTGGATATTTTGATTATCAAATACGCCGGGAGAAACTGAAGAATCACATATATAAGTAATTTCTGAGATCGTATCTTAGGATACGATGTTTCATATTATCTCCGTAACAAAAACTACACTTAATTTTTTATTCATAGGTAACAAACAGTTTTACTTCTGATGGAGGCTTCCTTAGTTAAGCCGAAACATGGTAAAGTAGAAATTTTACCAAAACTTTCGCAACCGAAAAGCTGTTTAGGTTTTTGAGTAACTTCCATTCAACAAATACATTGCGTGATTAATTAATGAACAATTAGCATTATACTTCATATTAAATTAAAGCCCATTAAACTCAAATTCTAATGAAATGTTTTTCATTATTGTAGCTTCATTACAGCACACATTGTCAATAAATCAATACTGAATCTTCCTGGCAGATTAAACTTGTGTGCCGGAATCGGGATTCGAATTTTGGGCCTTTGCCTGGGACCTTTTCAGTTTAGAAACATCCCTTAGGCTTTGAATAAGTGATGTCTCCACTATATCCTTTCTTCCAGGAGTGCTAGTCCAGCAAGGTTCGCAGGAGAACTAATTTGATGTTTAGAAAGTAGAAGGCGAGGTACTGGTAGAAGTAAAATTGGGAGGACGGATCGTGAAACGTGCCGGGATAGCAGAGAAAGGTAGAGTCCTTTCCCGGCAAAGGTCCCAGGTTCGAATCCTGTTTCCAGCACATAATTTTAATCTCTGAGGAAAAGTCATATCAGCGCACACTCCGCTGCAGAGTGAAAATTCTCTTATGTAAATCAAAGTTGTTTCGCAAACCAAAATGTTTATCCTTCTATCTATATTTTACATTTTTTGAGAACCCACTGCTCGGCACCTTTCTTCAAATAAAGTGAAAAAATTGTTCTTTGTTACTATTTACGAGAACCACATTCATACTAAATTCAAGGAAATCTAACAGGGTCTGGTTGAAAATCATACTTCATCTGTTGATTTGACGTGAAATTGTCGAATGGGAATGTCTAGTAGAACTATGGTCAGGAAGCGGATGATACCTCAGCTTTAGGATGTGGGCAGAGGAAGTTATTGGGATGGAGGGCTTCTCGATAGGCTTAATGGGGCTGTCTGCTCTGATTTAGTGATGGAAGTAGGTGGAGTCTGATTGGTTACAGGTATTGCAAGTGGGAAGGTATGTGAAGTTTCGAGACTATTTGAAGAAATCATTTGATCTGTAAAGCGGACAGGTAGGAGGATTCTATGCTATTGTCATTAATGTGTTTACCTATAACCTCGTTTCTTTCTAATTACTCATCCTATGATACAATCACAACACGAACTCCTTTGTTTCTATGCTACTGCATGGGTGCCCCAAGGTTCTCTCCTCTAGACTGCTGATATGCCAAAGCTTCCTCATCCTCTTCCTCTCTTCCAGTAGACTGATGACGCCGATTTATTACCCCTCTACCAAAGCATCTAGAAGTCCCAACGATCCTTCTATCTCAGTCAGTGCACCTCCTAGTGCAACTTATAGCTCCTTCAAATAAACCCCACAAAACCAAGGCAACAGTAATAGGCCGAACTACCGACAGTTTCTGCCCTCACGACTTTTACCTCACCATCTATGACCATATCATCCAATTGACTAATACATCAAAATATCTTGGAGGAACGCCTGATCGCCAACTAACATGGTAGACACACTCAACTAACCATTCAAGTAAATGGTCCAAAATAGACTGTAAGTTCTAAAATTACTAATCTTGTCAATGTGGGGTTTACATCTGTCCACGAACCTCCAGACCTATAAATCAATGTTCCGTCCTATTCTCCACTAAGCCAACATTCAACTGGGTCTCCACTCCTCCCACCATTTTGCATGTTCAAAAGAATGCTCGAGTGTCATCAAGTCTGCCTAACATTCTCAGTTCGCTTACCTTTCGCTACTCCAGATTTTCTACCTACATATAAAATTCACCTTCCTTCTCTTCCAAATTTAATAACTCCGCATGTCCTACACTACACACAAACGTGACAGTAACCACCCACATGTCCCCCACCTGATCTCTGCTATTTATACTCTGCCCTACCTCTACCACCACACTCCCCCAACTCTCCACCTGTACACCCTTCACAACCTGTTTAAATGGAACTTTCAACACCTTCCCTTACCTGGCATTGAAATCTGTCTCAATATTTACCTTAACTTTACAGCTCTACACATAAGGGCGCATTTTTCCCTTCCCTTACAGTCCACTCAACCCATATTCAGTGACTTGGTTCGTATTCCCATATCGCTCTTCATCTTCCCCCCTCCCTCCCTTTCCATCACATCCCACCAGCTCTCACACATCGACACACAGACTTAGTCCGCCTGTCCATCACCTCCATCCCCTCCCACCACCCGCCACTGCAGTCCAGTTATCATTGCTTCATTTATGGATGTCGCCATTCTACTCAACAAACACCTATTTGTGAATGTTATAATTAATATTTTATCGTGTGCCCATTATCATTTCAATTTTTCTGTGTATGTCTTACATATTAATTTATCACACTTGTCAATTCTTCATTTCCTGTTTTTTTTTCTTTTTTTTCCTGAAAAATTAAATGTGCTTTTTCATATATTGTTATCCTCGGGTGAAGAGCAGGAGATTGTGTTGCCAACACCGACCCATGTGGAGTGGAGGGACTGAAATACCAGCAAGGAATCAGTACCACAAAAACCAGTTTACTTCCTGGTACCTCAATACTCCTTATGATAAACCCCTCCAAAGCTCAGGTATCACATATAGTGCGCATTACCTGCTCCTTCAAGTCCATGTCTTCTACATTACTAATTATTGCCGTCTCATCCATTTCAGTAACACAATCCTTTGGACTAATTTTCGACCAGCAACTAATGTGGAACTCTCTCCTAATAATCGTCCAACAGAAAACTCAAAATATCCTAAAACTAATAACGGCCTGAACTCGGGCAGTACGACCCCTCATTCATACTTACAAAACTCTGATCGGCCCCCTACTTTGCTATGCAATTGGTGAATGGATATTCATCCACATTAACGTTCTGCAAATCGCTCCAGATCCTCGAACTCCATGCACTCCGTCTCACCTTCCACATTCGCTCACCGTTCCCCACAAGGATTCTACACCACCAGATCGAATTTTCCCCTTTCATCAAACATGATCAACACTTTAGAATATCCCAGACAATCTGCAAGCTGGACACCAACAGTCCTATCATGTACCCTCTCTTTTACAATCGTGGCATGGTACCACATCTCTACCTGCACATTCACCAACCATCAACCTGCATATCTTCTCCCAAAAAGACTTCAGTTGTCTTCCTCCTCCCAGATAAAGAATTCTCCCTCCCCTCTTTCCATCTATCCTCCCAAAAAACTTCAATTGTCTCCCCCTTCCAGATAATGTGTTCTCCCTCCCCTCCCCCAATATACCCCCATTGTCTCTCACCCTTCTCTTACCCTAACACGTTTCCTTCTCTCCCTTCTCACTCCATACCGCTTCCACATTTATAAATCATATTTAGCTATTCTTCTTTACCTGACCACTAAGAGCTCTTGCTTTCAACACCCTGTACCAGAACCTCATCCTCCTCCCCAACAGTCTCCAATCTCTCTCGCTCTCTCTCTATAGGTATCTCTCCTTCCACCTACCATCCGTTTTGGTGAAAGTGCTCCTTGTTATGTTCAGTATTACAGTGTTCTTCAAGTGTTTCAGTGTATAAGTCTTTAAGTGTGCCAGTGCCATGTGCTTTTCGTTATTCCAGATTTTGGATGAACAAATCCGATTTATTTTTAATTAATGAGACCTTTTAAATACTTTTCATTTAAATACATCGTCCGTTTATGCGTTTTCTTTCCATTTTAACTTTCATATCGTTTTAGCTGAAGAGTCGGTTGATTGTACCGCTTCAGCTTGCCCTACCCATTTAGGGTGAGGGGGATAAATCAACAATAAAGATGTTGACTGCCCACTAGCGATCCAATTTTTCTGTTCCTTTTTGTTCTGCAGATCAAAAGATTGTCATAACTGACCGAAAATGGTTGTCTAATGACTAAATTTGTGATCATTGACGTGAATGAGAAAATTTGTGGACTAAAGTTATTTTTTCTGTATGAGGAAATGTGTTAAATGTGCATTCTTACCCCACATTGCCCATTTTTTATCTTCACATACGGTGATGTTCTTCGGGAAGAATTCAGTGGAGTTCTTCTGTTTGTCCCAGTAAGGCGTTGTTATTGCTACTGGTGCAAGGCTCACAATCTGCATTAGACAGAAAAACAGATTTGCCTCGAATTAGTCCTAGGTTATGTGTGATCTTCTACAACAATATATTTAATTTAGATAAATAGTTTTGCTTTGTAGTATTCATGAGGGTTGTTCTGTATTATGGTATAGGTCTTGTCAGAAAAAAAAATGTTCAAACGTTTGTAGAGCTTAAGGGACTCATCAGTCTCTAAACTTACAAACTACTTATGAACTACCTTATACTAAAAACGGCACAAACATCCATGCCCGAGGGGGGATTCGAACCCCCGACGGGAAACGGCCTCACGCATCGGAGCTTAGCGCCTCAATGCGCTTGGCCGCTCCGCCGCGACTCTATTCAGAAAAGCTAAGATCATACTAAAACTAAATGTTTTTGTAGATCAATTAATAAATTTAGAGAAACTTACGGGTATGCAGCCAGGTATCAAAATTTACGACGGTTGATTTTGATACCTGGCTGCATACCCGTAAGTTTTCGAAGTTGTTATTCTCCAGAAGAAATCAAGGAATCACAATTAATAAATTGTACATCACTACGAAGAAGAATGGGGCAGTGATCGCCCTCAATAACACAGAGAACTTTAAGCTTGTGGATTCAAATTTAATCAGCTACTTTCCAGTATTTCTTGTAAACAGAGAGTTTTATTCAGAAAAACACCATAAATACTTATTTACCTGTACATATAATACATCGGATTTCTGGTCAGGTGAGTACAGGATTATAAATACAAAATCAGTTGGGGGTATCACAGGAGTAGGACTGATAATGAATAAGAAATTAGGAATGCAGGTAAACTACTATGAGCAGCAAAGTGATCGCATTATCATTGTCAAGATAGATACAAAGCCAACACCGACAACAGTAGTGCAGGTGTATATGCCAACTAGCTCTGCCGATGATGAGGAGATCGAAGAAATATATGAGAAGCTAAAGGAATTTATTCAGACAGTTAAGGGAGAGGAAAACTTAATTGTGATGGGAGACTGGAATTCGGTAGTAGGAAAAGGAAGAGAAGGAAAAATAGTAGGTGAATATGGACTGGGCAGGAGGAATGAAAGAGGAAGTCGCCTGGTAGAATTTTGCACGGAACATGATTTAATCGTAACAAACACGTGGTTTAAGAATCACAAAAGAAGGTTGTATACGTGGAAGAGACCTGGAAACACCGGAAGGTATCAGATTTTATAATGGTAAGACATAGATTCCGGAACCAGGTTATAAGCTGTAAGACATGCCCAGGGGCAGATATAGACTCTGACCATAACTTATTAGTCATGAACTGTAGGCTGAAGCTGAAAAAACTGCAGAAATGTAGGAAAATAAGGAGATGGGACCTGGATAAATTGAAGAAACCTGAAGTTCTTAAGAATTTCAGAGGGAGCTTTAGGCAACAACTGACAGAAACAGGAGAAAATAAAACAGTAGAGGAGGAATGGGTAAAATTGAGAGATGAAATAGTGAAGGTAGTAGAGGACAAAATAGGTAGGAAGGGAAGGCCTTCAAAAAATCCTTGGATATCACAGGAGATACTAAATTTATTCGATGAAAGGAGAAAATATAAAAATGTAGTAAATGAGATTGACAGGAAGTGCAAAATGGCTAAGCAGGAGTGGCTAGAAGGCAAATGCAAGGATGTAGAAGAATGTATAAATGGGGGAAAAATAGATACAGCCTACAGGAAAATAAAAGAAACATTTGGAGATAAGAAAAACAGCTCTATGAATATCAAGGACACTGATGGAAAACCAGTTCTCAGCAAGGAAGGGAAAGCTGAAAGATGGAAAGAGTATATAGAGGGGCTCTACAAGGAAGGAAATGAACTTCGAGACAATATTGTAGGAAGGGAAGAGGATGTAGATGAAGATGAAATAGGAGATACTGTACTGAGAGAAGAATTTGACAGAGCCCTGAAAGACCTAAGTTGAAACAAGGCCCCTGGAGTAGATGATATTCCCTCAGAGCTACTGAAGTCTCTGGGAGAACCAGCCATGACAAAATTGTTTCACCTGGTGTGTATGATGTATGAGACAGGTGAAGTACCCTCAGATTTTAAGAAAAATGTTATAATCCCCATCCCTAAGAAAGCAGGTGCAGACAGGTGTGAAAACTACAGAACCATCAGTTTAATAAGTCATGGTTGCAAAATATTAACACGAATTATATACAGAAGGATGGAAAAGCTGGTAGAAGCCGACCTCGGGGAAGATCAGTTTGGGTTCAGGAGAAATGTAGGAACACGGGAGGCAATACTCACTTTACGGCTTATCCTAGAAGATAGATTAAGAAAAGGCAAACCTACATTTCTAGCTTTTGTAGATTTGGAGAAGGCTTTTGACAATGTTGATTGGAATAAACTCTTTCAAGTTCTGAAGCAAGCAGGAGTAAAATATAGGGAGCGTAAGGTTATTTACAACTTGTACAAAAACCAGACAGCGGTTGCCAGAGTTGAATGGCATGAAAGAGATGCAGTGGTTGGAAAGGGAGTAAGACAGGGTTGTAGTCTTTCTCCATTGTTATTCAATTTGTACATTGAGCAAGCTGTAAAGGAAAGCAATGAAAAATTTGGAGAAGGAATTAAAGTTCAGAGTGAAGAATTAAAAACATTGCGTTTTGCCGATGACATAGCAATTCTGTCAGAAACAGCAAAGGACCTGGAAGAGCAATTGAACGGAATGGACAGTGTGCTGAAAGGTGCATATAAGATGAACATTAACAACAGCAAAATTAGGGTAATGGAGTGCAGTGTAAGAAAATCAGGTGATGCTGAGGGAATTAGATTGGGAAACGAAGCAATAAAGGAGGTAGATGAGGTTTCGTAGGCTTTCCCGGCGTAATAGTTCTTCATAGTTTCTTCGGGTTTGCTGCCGTCAGTTGTCGGCGAGTCCAGCAGCAGCAGTTCCCCTGAGGATGGCGGATAGGTGTTCCGCCGAAATATTGGGTCAGTTTGACTTCAAAATCCGGCAGCAAACCCGAAGAAACTATGGAGGTAGATGAGTTTTGTTACTTGGGCAGTAAAATAACAAATGATGGTCGCAGTACAGAGGATATAAAATGCAGAATGGCAATGGATAGAAAAGCGTTCTTGAAAAAGAGAAATTTGTTAACATCGATTATTGATTTAAGCCTAAGGAAGTCCTTTCTGAAGGCATTTATATGGAGTGTTGCCTTGTATAGGAGTGAGACATGGACGATAAACAGTGTAGACAGGAAGAGGATAGAGGCTTTTGAAATGTGGTGCCACCGAAGAATGCTGAAGATTAGGTGGGTGGATCGCATAACTAATGAGGAGGTACTGAACAGAATTGGGGAGAAAATAAATTTCTGGTATACCTTGACTAAAAGAAGGGATAGATTGGTAGGACACATTCTTAGACATCAAGGAATTGTGAATTTAGCGTTGGAGGGAAGTGTATGGGGTAAATATCGCAGAGGAAGACCAAGAGATGGATACAGTAAGCAGATTCAGACAGATGTAGGTTGCCGTTCTTATGTGGAGATGAAGAGGCTTGCTCAGGATAGGGTATTGTGGAGAGCTGCATCAAACCAGTCTCCGGACTGAAGACCACAACAACAACATAATACATCGAGTGTGCCTGCTTTATCTCTAGACTTTCCTTGCTATGTGGCTTCCTCCATCGTTAGGGAGAACACTTTTAGGCGATATAAAACTTCATTTGTCCGTCGCGACACAAGAGAATTATTCACGATCCCCATTAAATTAACTCTTTCAGTCACACTTTTACAATAGGAGCATAATTACCAATGTCTGTTCACACTTGTACAATACCAACATAATTATCAATGTCTGTTCATTGAAGCAACTGTTACAACTGAAATATCACAGACAATAGAGGAAACATAATATAGGTATTCAGGCTTTCAAGGACTGAGGTTGTCACTAACGCTAACCACCATGACTATTGCTATAAATAATACTAGGATGATTATGAAAGTTATTCATTAGACGAAACATCATTACAAACATACAAAACTAACAAAAGCAAATTATTTTTTATGAAAATCTGATGGCGACTGGATTCTAGAAGAATTTCTGTAGGTTTGTGGCGTTTTATAAATGCAGATCCTGGAGACGAGGCCGCGGAATTACGGCTGCTGTTCACTGAATCCGGCCTGTGTTTGTCTCTGACATATGCTGGTGCCAGTAGTCCCCGATTTACGTCTCCCCGGAAGTCTTTGAGAATCAACTTTTCGGGGTCTGGGCGTGAAGAGGACCAGTTCCCAGTTTGCTTACATTCCCTTTGTGACTACTCAGTAAAAACACAAAAGTAACAGTACCTGCATGCCAACACACACAAAATAGGTCTATGAGAATACGTTTAATAAAATACATCACAGAAAACATGTAACGTACCCGATGAATTGATCTTTTTATCAGACACTCGAGACAAGGTACGTTAGCGCTATATTCAAAGCAACTGGTATGCACTGACATTCATGCACTGTACCCGGTATCTGTCATTTGTTTTGAAGCACAGTCCAAACGGACATACTAATTCAACCGTTTATCGCTAGATGGCGTGGAATAGAAGTACCTTGATCGAAAAGAGGTGATTAGTAACACTAACCACCAAGACTGAAAGAGTTAAAACCACTATACTAACCCAATGAATGAAAAATGTTGGATACACCCAGCAAGTAAAACATTAGTGCAGCAGCTTGTAGTGACTCCAGAAATAAACTATTTCCTGGTGATACTGCTGACATTGTACTCAAATATGAATGCTGTAATCAAAGAATAAAGTCTTCTATAAAGTGGTGCATGAACTTTGATATACAACTGTCTGCTGCAGAGATTCCTAGTTATCATTGAAAGTAGCCAAGCGTCAGAATTTTAAGCGGAGCCATCTGCACAATCTGGCAGCAATGTAGAGTGTTGATATGTATAGATAAGGGCCAGGTATGTGCGCTGCCTACGGGACTGCCTACTGTGGGCTTAATTCTGGTATCTCTTCAAATCGATTTAATCATACCATATATGGGCATGAATCACTTCTCCTTGGGAACAAAAAATCAAATGTTCAAATGTTTGTATAGCTTATGGGACTTAACTACGGGGTCATCAGTCCCTAAACTTACAAACTACTTATCAACTACCTTATACTAAGGACGGCACAAATATCCATGCCCGAAGGGGGATTCGAACCCCCGACCGTAGTGGCCGTGCAGACCGTGACTGGAGCGCCTCAGTCCCCTCGGCCACCGCGGCCGGCCCTTGGGAACAGGACTGAAGTTTGCCGACAATACTCGATTGTCAGCTGACACTTGAGTAATAGTCACGATAAACTCCACTGTATTTAGTACAATACGAAAAAGGAATGAATAATAACGTTGCAATTTCTATAACATTTGCATAGCATTTGAGATAATGGAGCGAAATAAACCAGACCCTCCAAATGCGATGAGATAAACATAAAAAATAAGTCGTTGAGAAAATAAAATGTATTTACGTTAGATTAACGGCCAGTGGCGTAACTATGGGGGGGGGGGGGGGGATGAGGGGCATAGAAACCCCCAAGACCCCCCCCCCAAAAAAAAAAAAAAGAAATCGTATAACAGAAATCTGGTAAAGGTAAAGATTGGAAACTTGGGGTGTTTTACCATAGGCTTTCATTGGATGGAAGTGAATTAGTTTCTTCAACGGGAGTGGTAGATGGTAGTCTGTCTGGAATCTGACAAATTTTGCTCATCAAGCAGAGCTATCCCTCCCCAAAGCCAAGTCCTAGTTACGCCACTGTTAACGGCCATGTCATGACATAAGGCTTTGGACGTCATTTATCAGGTTGGTGAACTGTTGTATTGTTTTGAAATGGTTGTCAGTGTGTGAAGTTATGTTATTGACATTTTTCCCTGTGCTACAGCCTCGTACTCCATTTTCGACCGCCCTATGAGTGCGAATGTATCGATACCACGGCTGTGAAGAAATACATGCAGGAAAACACTTTCGAAATACAACAAAGCAAAGTGCTGATCGCCTACAGATAGGTACAGGAAAAATATAGCCATCAAGAACAAAGTTTCACTGTGTTATGCCGTTGTCAGTACTTGACAGCCGAAACGTGAAGCAATGCATGGGATGCCAGCACGTAGAAGCTGCACAAAACGTTCCTAATTCTATTGTTCAATTCTTACTCAATTCAGCGCAGGGCCACACAGGGATCAGTAGAGAAAAATATTCCTGTCTACTTAATTTCCAAGTCACAAATATAACTCAGACACAAAGCGATAAGGAAATAATACATTGCCATTTTTTCTATTTATCGTGCTATATCTTAACACGTCTATGTGAACTTAGAAAATTAAATGGATGATGTAGAGCAGGGCTTCCCAATCATGTTAGATAATGGACCCCTTGTCAGTGTAGCGTATATTAACTGCTGAAATTCGGCATGAAACCCTTTGGACTTAAAAAATTATTGAAAGTGACATTTTTCCACTAGATCTACAAAGACTGAACAATGTTAGTTTCCAGAAAAATAGAAACATCTTGAAATCAGCGATATTCCCATTTATCTGAATTCCGAGTATATACTGATACTTTGTTGTTGCATTTATTCTGATTATTGAACACACAACAGCCTGATTAAATATACTTGTTAGTTGATAGTACACAAGTTGGAGATGCCTTCCACCATTCGGAGTGATCAACGTCACGCCCTGTCTCTCAGCTGCTGACAAAATGTTCAAATGTTTGGAAAGTCTATGGGACTTAACTACGGGGTCATTAGTCCCTAAACTTACAAACTACTTATGAACTACTTACGAACTAGGACGGCACAAATATCCATGCCCGAGGGGGGATTCGAACCCCCAACCGTAGTGGCCGTGCAGACCATGACTGGAGCGCCTTAGTCTCCTCGACCACCGCGGCCGGCAGCTGTTGACAAGGTGTTGCAACAGATGGTCAGTACACTTTGATTGTTTGGCTAGTCCTCTGTAAGAAGCATGTGTATATTCCTTCTTATTGTTGTGCACGTGTTTCGTTTTTCATTTCGTTGCCATGTCTGGTGAAATGCGAAGGTTCAGGATGTAAACACATCAGGAAGGGAAAGCCAGCAAGGAATTACGTTAGAGGACAATCGATATAACTCATCTGCAATGTGTGGCAATACTTTGAGAGGGAGGCGGAAAACGGAGAATCTCTCTTAACCGGTTTCCAACGTAGTAGCGAAGGCTGATAACGTGATAAAGCTTAGGTAACCGACTGTAATGCGTATTGGTAAAGAAAAGTACGAAAAGAAAATAACTGCAAAAGGACCCTCTTGTCTTGATAAGCCGTGGAAGAAGAAAACTGTTCTCCTTTCACACAATAAGCGATTAGCTCCAAGTGAATTCACGCGGCGAGAACTACCCGCTTTGTTTCCGCACACACATACACACACTCTTCGATCCTCCAGGTATAGTTGACGAGATGTAGCGGGAGCTACGACGTCAGGATGCGCAGTGGCCCTGCGCCGGTTTTGTGTAGTGGGGGAAGGCGAGGGCGCACAATTCACTTCGCGCGTTTCACTACAGTCCGAAAACATCGAGTCCTTCTGTGCTCAGGGAGTTTACACTGCCCGCCGGGCGGGGCCGAGCCGAAAAAGGAGAAAAATACACTTTTTCGATTTTCCAGTTGTAAAAAATCTGGACGGTATATAAGACCATCCCACATCGTTTGATCAACTAATTCTTTCCTTATAAGATTTGGTTTGCCTATGAAAAAAGGAAATTTCTAGTTTTCATTTCGTGCGAGTTTTTAGTTTCACAACGCTTCTCACTCCAATTTGATAAAAGTTTGCGGTTAAAAAAAATCTGATTTTTGGATACGTGGTAGTAAAACATCCCAGCTTTGTAATAAATCATTCACCTTTTCATAATTCATAACAGTCGTTTTCAAATGACGCTATTTGTCAAGTGCGTGTGCATGATTTATAAATCGTGTGTTGTAAAAGTTGGATAGTGCATTTTACACTATACATTACAGCGAGTTAAACGGAGCTAAAGGTACAGAAAAGTTTTTGAAATGTTAGTCGCACTGATATCTACTTCCTTTTACAAGTAATTGGGAGTTATCTGAGCGGCGTCACGCCGCGATCGCTAGCCTTCGATGCCGGCGGATGTTGGGCGTAGCGTGAAGAACTACAATCTACACCACTGAGAAAATGGATTGCTGGCCACGTGTGTCGCTTCTTCGTTATGTGTTAATTACCCGTAACACGAAAATAAGTATAAAAGTGGCTCGTTCTTAAAATCCAATTCCAAATATGAGTGGGAATGTATACAGTGGTCTCCAAACTATGGTCGCGAACCGCTAATGGGTCGCGGGCTGTACTCTGGTTGGTCTCGGACGACTACAAAAATATCTGACGAAACTATCTTACCGACTGATAAAATATAAGAGTCTATTTTAAGAACAAAGTTTTACAATCTGAAAAGTTATGTATCAAACCAGTTGTAAAAAAGAAACCAATGTGGCTCATAACGTCCACAGGGCGATAAGGGAGCAACGCAGCCACAGCATTCGTTCGTAATTCCGACATGCAAATTCCGCACCTTCTTCTACTTGCGTAATCGTCTACTGGTTAGTTTTATCTCTGGCTGTGAGAGCGTGCCTTATTTTCTCGTTATAAAGCATAAATATCATTGTTTATAATGGCGGTTCGTTTTACTTTATACCACATTTATACTTTCCTTTTATTTCTTAATGGCACATGAATTGTGGAATGGATCGTTCGTATCGGGTGGCGAGGGAGAGTATCGGCTGTTTACAAATTATTGAAGGAATTAATGGGACCCACAACCAGCTAGTCTAGCCAGCTTGTTTTTTCTGTTTTAGTATTTCTAAAAAGAACTTTGGATGGTAAACGAATTACACCTAAAACTAACAAATTTAATCCATAAGATACAGAAACTGCTCACTTTTTCAGTGATCCCGACTTCAGCCATCGATCGATGTTCGAAGTAATTTATAGGTGAGAAAGCGATGGTGAAAGAGGTAGTGCACTGATGAAGATGTTTAAGATTGAATGATGTCTCTGGCCGCATATGTGGGAGCGGGCACCCTTTCCAACCCTGAGTTCCCACCATATCGGAATGTCGCGAGCTGGCGCGCATGCGACTCCTCGTATTGTTGATGAACAGTGGAGCAGCGTAACGGATAAACTACGTGCAGTTTGTCTCGGAAACAGCTATCATTGCTTGGCGATGAGATGTAAACGTAAAATTAATTTTAAACTAGAGAAAATAGTGATGAATTTGTGTTCCCTTTTATTCAATTAATAATTTTTATCACTTTTTTTACAAGTTTTGGTGAAAGGTGGCCACGGACCCCCTTGAAAGAATCGGCGGACTCCCACACTTTGAGAAGCCCTGATTTTAAGGGTACTACTTGGGAAAGAAACACTTGTTTTCTTCTCTCTGACTTCGCCTTTAAATGTCCTTATTTACATAACTGTTTCGACTGTGATTACTGGTCAATAGATACATTTCTGCAGCGAATTGACTACGATGACATGTACCAAACTTCGACTTTCTTAATTTCATAGTTACAAACACACTTTCCCAAAAATAGGTGGACCCAAACTTTTTGCAGACTCGATCAGCTATTCAAAACGACGCTTGGCATTGTTTTGGAGGGAAGTTCTTATGAAATATTTCAGTATATTCTGAAGTGAGAAATATTTCCCTGAACACACAACTTAACTTATAGTCAGATAGAACCAGTTGAACTTCAGGAGCTGTACCTTCGAATTCGCACTTGCAAACTAGTTGCAAAACTCCTAAGTCCGTAAATCCAAAATTATAAAGAATGCGTCATAGCAAAAAAGCTTCATCAAAATGTTCACTGAATGTATCTTTCCGATATTTATTTTTTATTTAAACTTTGAAGGGTTGTAGCTCCCAAACTAACAGTGATAGGAATGTAGTTTAATTTGATTTGGACGCAGCTGGTTTCAACGAATCAAATGGACGACAGAAAAAAATATTGTTCCATTTAAAAAATTATATATTTGTGCTGTAACTCTTTGGAAAATGATACAATAAACTATGTTCATAGCTCCGCAGAAAGTGTAACATTTCTTGTGTTGACCTACCGCATTAAAATTTCCCGTCACTTATCATTGTATAAGTTACAGAGGCAAACACACTTAGTGAAACAGCCTGTATATGCATACCCTATATTTCTACCCAATAGTTCAGTGCCAAATCTTAATACATTTCTGTCCCAAAAACCTATACCATTCGTATAAAGTGATATTAGTATCCATATAAAACGTTCTAATCAGCTATTTTTCATTATAATACCTTTACTAAAACTCGAATGCAAACGATTCATATTATTCAACTACAAAAAAGTTTTAGTAACCATAAACAACATAATATATAAAATAGTATTCTGAAACTCATTTACCTACTATACACATACATCACAAACCAGTTGTAATGGCATCACTAGTGTAGGTTGTTGAAATGATTTTGTTCTGGTGTAATTTTTTTTTCTTCTTCTTTCTTCCTATCACTTTTTCTTGTATTTCATATGTACGATGTAGGTATTCGCAGCATGTTATAATGGTTAAGGTCTGTTATGTGTAGTTGCTTTTATGAACTGAAATGCTATTTTTTTCTTTTGCTTTGTTTTTCTGCCTTTGTGTAATATAACAATGTTTTCTTGTTATTCGAATATATAGAATTTTTGAGCTTCCTTGTTTTATATTTTGTATGTTGTTAGTACAGAAAGTGCTGTATGAGTTAAATATATTCTTTGACTTTGTAAATAAGAGCGAGCAGACTATCAACAGTCGAGCAGTGGAGGTTGTGAACTGAAAGTCCGCTGTGGGAGTATGTGCAAGTTATCATAATGTTTAGGCGCGATGTGCACGAATTTGTTCAAACAAATTATGGACATTGGATTTACTGCTGTTTTCGTGTATGATGAACTATGGAGGACATGTTCCAGACAGGGAAGTAGAAATGTATAAAACTGTTAAAACTGTGCTGGTGGTAGTGACAATACAGGTATACACGGATGGCATTGTAGCCGTATTGGCGGAACTTAAATCATTTTATATGAGTGACTGCATCATGTTTAGACTCTTGTTTTAATTCAGAAATTAAGTGTGCAGCCGTAAGTGGCGGACTGCTGTTTAAGGTAATTGCAAGGATATGATATAGAAAGAGAATTGTTGTGGATTAATGAATTCCGCTAACAGTGGTTACGCTTCTGAATTTCGCTTGTTATTTGAAGACAGTGTTTTGAATCTAGTGATTAAAACTTTAATAATAGTAAGTGGTGAACAGTGATTGCGCCGACATAGGTGTGATTAACGTTGCGAATGCATAATCACAACAATATTTACAGGCAATTTGACGTTGAATGGATTTATGCCACCTACAATGACTTCGAGGAATTGATACCAGATTGTATGGACGAGATGACCCGACGGGCATCTTTCCCTACAAATAAACCAAAAAGGACGTTTCCCGGAATATCGCCTGCACTGAAGGAGCCGAATTCGACATCGCGCTGATCTGCATGTGAACAGATAAGCTACACTGCTCGCTCTAATTTTAAAAGGAACTACTTATTTTCATATTCTGTTAGTAAAACCAAACTGTAACCTATGTTTAACACTTCAATTTTCCCTTTTGTAATAAAAGTAGACTAACTATGACTTTAATTATTGTTGAACCCCGCCATTAATGTTAAGGTTCCTGGTAATGAAAAGAGATCTTCTTCAACTATATTGTTTAATTTCCTGTGTAGCGTTAATCACATTGCCAGTGCTTTTCCTTGCTGATTTTCCGGTGCTTGGTACTTCAATTTCTGGTAAACTTTATACTTTTCAGTGTCTTATGCAAGGTGGTGGTAGGTTCAGATTTGAGGAAGTAGAATTGTTGTTTTCAGTTTATATTAGGCGTAATTACTTGCTTATTGGTTGATGCAACAGCTATTTTCTCCTTCACTCTATGGTTGATTTGCGACTAGGGTTTGGTGTTTTGTGGTAGGCTAACTGGATCGTAACAATACCGAGTCGCAATCGCTACACTGTTTATTAATGTTTAGTTGGTTTTAATGATTCAATCGTCATTGGCATGTGATGCAAATAAACAATTATTATAAATAAAAATAGACGAACAAAACCTATTATCTCACTAGAATCATTATAATGCACTGAAAACAAATACTGCTCTCACAGACGCAATTAATGCTAATCACACGAGTTATTACCAAACAAATAAATAAATATAACGGTACTTTTCAAATCAAGGTAAATGTTGATCACAAACAAACGAAATAGCTACACCAAAATACATTCAATTAAATAACACACCATTTGATAACACACACAAACACGACTAAACTGTCACACAAAGTGTCAAAACATTATATTTCTGTTGATAAACAAAACGATGCCATTTTTCCAAGTCAAAATAAAACACATGTCAACAACACATTTCAAAATGTATTTACGACCACACAAGACAACACACACCAATTTAAAATAAGAAAACAATATACTTAAATTGTAAACTTTATTTATGTAATTATTTTTCTATGTTCAACAGTCTTAAAAAATTGTTTATTTTAGTGACAGTAATTTGTATTCAGAGGTGAAAGAGGAGTGGAAGACAAAGTTTGCCATTACGGATACTGTCTGTTGGGTGTGGAAGGAGACAGACGCTTGTAACAAGTTGTAGAAATCAATGTTTGTGAGAAGCAAACTTGCTATATAAAATAAAATTTTGATGAGCTTAACCTGAGGTACGTTATATCAAGAATTTCCTGCAGGAGTTTACAAGTTTTAGCTCTCACCGAAAAAAATACAACGCAACGTCAAGAAAAGAAGAAGAATAAGCAGATCAACAACAAAGAAGAAACCTTTAAAACCAAGATGAGTACATATTAATGTGTCTTTATAGTTTGAAGTATAATTTTTATGGGGCATTCTTCCACCAGCCAACAACATAAGTTTTTCAACTTGTCCGAAACTACGTGTATGTAGCGGAAAAGTGGGAAACAGCTTGGTAAACAAAAAAGAGGTAACGTCACAAGCTCTAGAGGGAATTTTGTCTCCCGCTTCAGCTATTGCAGCGTTGTTCCCACACATGGTGGGCTTTGTAGAGGCGGCAAGTCGCGGGTTCGAGTCAACTCATGTCTTTTTTTATTTTCAATCGCATTTCATCAGTATATTGAAGGCAAGAGTCTTATAGAAACACAAGTGAGAAATTGCTTACTTTCTAATTCACCGGTAATAGCAAACCCTTTCTTGAAACAGCTGCCGGCAAAAGTAAGATCAGTTTATATTCAATTGTTACCTCACATACAGCAGCCATTGGCTTCCTGACAATGGCTACTCGCTGCTGGAGTCTATTGTGGTCTTCATTTCGAAGACTGGTTTTATGCAGTCATCGTGATTCATTTCAGTTACTGCACTGCAGTTACGAATTACATTTCACCTGTCTTCAGGTGAGAAATTCTTTTGTATGTCAATAAAACTGGAGCTTGTGACAGCTGTTGGTGGAGTTTTTACCACAACTGCGGCTGACCTCACCACCCTGTCGTTGTTTCCTGCTTTAGATTCCGTTACGTGAAAGTTATTAAAAAATTTAAATCAATAATATCCACTTTGATTTTACAGCTTTGTAGAAGATTCATCATGGTTGACAGAGATTTTATGTTTCGAATCCTACGGTCCCATATCTGAGTCAGACACAATATACTTGTCGCCTTCTGCATTATTTATTATGACCTTTCCAGGGGTGTAGCTACTTCTCGTGACTCACGACAACATGCAGTTTCTGACCATACATAGTACATAAATCCTTCGTTAAAGGAAGCATGACAACCAAATTTGTTTATGTGTGAATTTCGTTTATAATACGCTACTGATATTTCTGACCTTAGAAAGGCAAGGCGTCATTTAGAGCAAAGACAAACACATATTTGCCTTTTCACTAATCTGTGCAAGGCATCTCCGGCGCACTTGAGTAGGATAAAATTCATTTCTTTCTTGACAAGTTTTGTTCGTATATTTGACGGAACGTTTAAAAATATCTGTTAAATTTACTTCAAATAGTAATACATAGTCTCTTAGCTGGGATTTGTTTTCAACCTTGCATTGTTTCACACACCAGTAATACATTTTCACTGTCTTCAACTTCAGAGACAGGTTCGTTTTCACTGTCACCATTCGTTGCACTCTCTCCAATGTAAGCTTGTTACAATGTGGCCTTCAATCCGGAAACATATTTGATACAGCTCTTCACCCTGCTCTATCCTGAGAGAGCCTCTTCATCTCCGAATAAGAATGGCAACCCACATTACAAGTTGCTTACTATATTCATCCGTCTCGCTCTGCAAGTTTTACTCCCCACACTTCCGTCCAATAGTAAATTGGCGATTTATTGAAGGCTCAGAAAGTGTCCACTTCCTATCTCTCTAATTATGTTACGTATCTCCCCATTAGTTGCACGAGCTATCAATCCCATCTTCAGTATCCTTCTGTGGTACCTCATTCTAAAAGCTTCAAATCTCTTTTTGTCGGAACTATTTATCGTCCACGTTTCCAATAACAAAAATCATATACTACTTTTATTGTCCTGTTACCTAATCTAATTCCTTCATCGTCGCCCGATTTCCCAGACTATATGCCATGCCATTACCCTCATTTTGTTCTTGTTAATGGCCATCTTATACCCTCATTTGAAGATAGTGTCTATTCCGTTCAGTTGCTCCTCAGAGTCCTTTGCTGTCTCTGACATAATTACAGTGTTCGACAAACCACTAAGTTTTTATTTTTTTCTCTCTAAGGTTAAATTCCTTTTCGAAATATGTAAGTGTTTTCGGTAATTTCCAAGAAAACTTACATTCGAAGTTGTATAGTTGGAATCGATGTATATCGAATGTCGATTACGCGACTATTCACGCACCATAACACGCATCATAACATACAACGTACATAACGTACTAATACCAATAATAAAAAAATTACTACACTCGTGAGATATGTAAAGATGGATATTTACAAATGTATTATAACCTACAAATAACAACAACGGAAGGCGCAGTAAGAAATGTTAATAATAGTAATAATATTTGTGTCTGCCGGCGGCTCAACATTCGTCTTTGCGGTTAGTTGTCACATGTTATTATAACCTACAAATACTTTTTGAACACTAGAAATCTACCGATAACAATGGAGTTACTTGACTTGTGAGATGAGTAAATCCGGATATTTGCTAATGAATCATAACGAGTTAAATTGTACGACGCTTCTCGCCGGGCTCCAGTGCTTATGTTGGTGCTAATGGTTAATGGCGGCAACTCAGATGATCAATAAATCTTTTGCCTTGACAACTTCAGTTACAACGAAAATTATATTTTTCTGAACGGACAAGCGTACATACAAGAACCTGTCATCCATAGAGCAGGTACAGTATTAATTTTGCTGCGACTGAAACGAGCAGCATCAATACTTACTCTGTAGCTCGTGAAAAGTATTAACTCAATTCTACACTTCATTGTTCATCTGTTGCCAACATAAGCACTGGAGCCTGGCGAGAAGAAGAGAATTAAAAAACGGGCCGGCCTCGCATTGCTTCGTGAGAGAGTGCATTTCACCCGCCGTAGTCTTGAGTTCGTCCCTCTGGAACTATTCCATCTGCATTTGCAACTGGCTAGTCACTTCACGTCTTTTTCCTGGGATTGGATTGATGGTGTTACTTCGGTTGCAGCCGATTCCGCCCATAAGAAGGCAACGGGACATCAAACAGCTAAGTTCTCACGCCTCCTTGACAAGCCATCTCTGCAGGTTCCGTGCAAGACCGTCATCAATCTGAGTGGCATGGAGTTGAGTGACGATGCGGTCTCAGTTTTAGAGAAAGGACTCAACTTTGCTCCTACCCCCAAGTTCACACCGGTCGCAGAAATTATTAGTGCTGTTGAACAGGTTGCAGCTCGACTTCCGCCTGATTCAGCTGAGGAAATACGTTGTGAAACTTGTCGTGCATTGACGAAATCCAAGCCCATGAAGTCGAACATCACTAGTAAAGAGAGGGCGGCCATTCGTGACCTGAGGGAGCGCCCTGATATTGTTGTCTTACCGGATGACAAAGGCAATGCTACGGTTGTTGTCTCCCATAAGAACTACACTGAAAAGATGCAGAGCCTGCTAAATGACGATTCCTACCGGAAGATCAGCGTTGACCCCACAAAGAAGGTGGAAAACAAGACGAGGGCGCTTTTCAAGGATGCGGATTTACCGGGGGGTGTCGCCAAGAAACTGCTACCTCAAGGTCCGGTACCGCCAAGACTTTATGGACTCCCTAAGGTTCACAAAGATGGGGTGCCGTTACGTCCCATTGTCAGTAACATCAGAGCACCTACATATTTGTTGGCCAAATACTTGACGGGAATATTAAGTCCTTATGTGGGTAAATGCCCTCATCACATCCGTAATTCCGTGGATTTTGTGAAACGCCTTAACAACTTCAGGCTGGATGAGTCAGATATCATGGTGAGTTTTGACGTCGTTTCGTTGTTTACGAGGGTGCCCCTTCAAGAGTCACCAGATTTGATTGGTCAGAAATTTGACGAGAAGACCACCGAACTTTTTAGGCATGTCTTGACCTCGACGTATTTTCTTTTCAATGGCGAATACTACGAACAAACGGAGGGAGTCGCCATGGGTAGCCCACTCTCCCCTGTGGTCGCAAATTTGTACATGGAGAATTTCGAGGAGGAAGCCCTGGCATCATCTGAATGGAAACCCACTTGCTTTTTCCGTTATGTGGACGACACTTCCGTCATCTGGCCACATGGTATGGATAAACTCCTTGACTTCCTTACACATCTGAACTCCATACACCCCAACATCAAATTCACTACAGAGACTGAAACGGAGGGTAAATTGCCGTTCCTTGACGTCTTGGTCAAGAGAAGAGCTGATGGCACCCTGGCTCATAGTGTATATCGGAAGACAACGCACACTGATCTGTATTTACACGCAGACAGCTGTCACCACCCTTCACAGAGGAATGGGGTACTTAAAACTCTAGTACATAAGGCGCGCACTATCTCCGACGCAGAGAGTCTACCCAGGAATTGGAACACCTGAGAACTGTATTTCGAAACAATGGGTACTCAGAGTGGCAGATTCAGCGGGCTCTCCGCCCAACCACTACAACACAACCTGTGGAAACGGATGAAAACGCAAGGAAGGATGTAGGCACTGCGTTCATTCCATATACCGGCGCACTCTCAGGGAAGATCGCCCGCATTTTGAGAAAACACCAGGTTAGAACTGTTTTTTGTCCGCCGAATAAAATTCGTGCACTGGTGGGGAGCGCTAAAGATGATCTCGGTTTGAGGAAGGCGGGCGTGTACCAGATTCCGTGTTAGTGTGGAAAGTCATATATTGGACAGACGATTCGTACCGTCGAGGATCGATGCGTTGAACACCAGAGGCACACACGATTGATGTATCCGAGCAAGTCGGCGGTCGCTGAACATTGTTTGACGGAGAATCACTCCATGGAGTATGAACACACTAGGATTCTGGTACAGACGTCGAGATACTGGGACTGCGTCGTTAGAGAGGCCATTGAAATTCGCACAAGTGACGACCTCATAAACCGTGACTCTGGCTATAATCTTAGCAAAGCTTGGGAACCAGCGATTGGGTTAATTAAGAGTAAATCTAGCAACCGTAACGAAGTGACGACCACGGCGGACAGAGCCCTCACACCGACGTCTTCTCAGACGCCGGCGCAATCGGTTCCACTGCGCGGCCGCGGCCGCGGCGCGGGGCACGGACCGCGGAGGGGTCGCTCCGCGGGCCGAGGGTATTTAAATGGCCCGCTACCGGGCTAGAACCCAGTTCCCTTCGAGCAGCCGTAGCGTGCAGATCTCCGTGCCGGCGCGTTTCCAGGAGCTCAGTCCGTCAGTTCACCTGATGATGGCGACATGTATGATCGCCGAAATATTGTGCCCGTTGGACACTATAGACCGGCAGTACACCCGTGGATATTTTGATCATCAAATACGCCGGGAGAAACTGAAGAATCACCTCAGACTGTTGTTTGCACAAGTTATATATACAAATTTCCGTTACGTATACTTTACCCATGCGGACTTCAGAATTTAAAAGAATGTATTCCAGTGAACTTTGTGAAAAGCTTTTTTCCAAATCTACAAACGTTATCAATGCAGGTTTGCTTTTTCTTAACCTATATTCTCAGGTAAGTCGTTACGTCATTCTAGCTTCGAGTGTTCCTACTTTTGTCCTAACGCCACACTGGTTTTCCAAGATGTCAGATACCACGAGTTTTCCTTCTGTAAAAAAGTTCGTATTTTTCCATTGTACATTAAGCAAAATGTGAAGGAATATGGTAATTTCCAAGAAAGCTTACACTCGAAGTTGCACAGCCAGAATCGATATATATCGAATGACGATTTCGTCAGTATTGGCACACGATTTATTAAGTGTGGAGAACGTATTTCATTAGCGTGTTCTAATTAAGATAGTGGATATAGAACTGATAAGGTAGTGAAAGATGAATACTTCGCTCAGTGTTTCACCTGTTTCATACATGTTGCACAGTAGGTGGAATAGTTCTGTTATGGCTGGCTCACCAAGAGACTTGAGAGTAACTCTGAAGGAGTGCCATCGACACCGCGTGTCAACACTTGTCTGTAGAAGAAATGTGCGATGATGATTAACAAGAGCTCGTAACCATTAAGGTGCCGGTATGCATCTTACAACCTCTGTTTTCTGAACTACTTTGTGTTTAAATGTCGTTATATTCATATATCCTTGCTATATCCATGAATTATTCCTCTTGGAACACCCGGGATATCATGAACAACAACGCTCAACACACATTCCCGCGCTGCACCCGAAGTTACTATATCTGGTCATGACTCAATATCTCAGATAATTTGACGCATCCACCCCTAAGAAAAAAATCATCAATCGATTTATAGAGTAGAATGCAGAAGTCTTCACACCAAACAGTGAATGACAAAGAGATGAAGTGAGGAGTCTGTCTAGGCCGGAAATGGCGACACCAAGAAGAATAAGAAGGAAGAAAATGGAAACGTATCTCAAGTATTGCTACTTAGCCCATTCGAACATAAGGGTACATATATGTCCCATAAGAAGTTCCAAGTAGACTTCTGGGATTAAAAGAACCCAATTTAGCAATGGATTTTCACATTACACTTTTCTAAATATCCCTCCTTGAACCTGGACTCGTATGATGTATATAAAGTCAACTGAAAGGCAAAACATGGATCTAAATTGGTTGTAGAATGTCCAGTGACCTTGAAAACTTGCAATGACTGTATGGTTGGCGTGGACTAGGCTGATCAGATGAGTACAATATATGATTTAGACAGAAAATCTGATAAATGGTTGAAGAAAGTGTTCTACAAACTTTGCTAACTAGTGTTGTAAATGACTGGATTGTACCAAAAAAAATTCAACACAAGATAGTGCCACTAAACATTTTCTAGTCAACCTAGCAGAGCTACTGATTTCCAAGGGTCAATAGACTTGCAAAATCCTCAACTGGGCACCCTTCTAAGAGAGCAAGAAGTATGCAAAAAGTAGACTTAAACTCCCTGAAGAAGGACCTACAAGAAGGTGTATCTTGTGTTCCAGCAACAAAAAGGAAAGAAGAACAAAAGCTATTTTCAAAATATGCCAGCGTCCCTTATGCCAAATGTGCTTTGCACCATATCATACGTTATTTTATAATAACTCAGACATGTGTAAAAATCATTGATACTAACTGTGCTCTACAATTTGTTACTAACTAGTGTAATAAAAAACTGATTCCATATGCCTGCTGTTGGGTACAACGTATGTCGCTCATTAAGCCTAGTGAGACACCACTGTTCCCCAGTGTCCCAAGACCTAATAGCACCAAACCAAGTGAGAATTACAAAAAATGTATTCGTAATATTATCACGACTAACAAAACACTGTGTGGTCAAAAGAAAAACTTTCTGTGTAAATTAAAAAAAAAAAGTCCGTACCTAAATGGTTGAAAATTTAAAATATTTAACGGAAAATGAAGTTCAGAATGAACAAGTACAAAAGGATGTATGCAGAAAGAACTATGGAATGAATTAAATAGAATAAAAGACCGAATGGTTAAGATACGTGCAAGAACGTGAAATGGGATTGGGTGTGACAGTGGAAAGGTCAGTGGTGAGAAAATGATAGCGCCAATAAGTGGCTAAACTGCATCGCCGGCGTATGCTGACGTGTAGATGTTGGCAGCGCCGAGATTAGTGATGCAACATGAAGGCGCAGCATTCAGTCAGTCATTAACAATGTATTGACGTTTAATGATATGCAAAGAAATCGGTGTTTTGCACTGAATATTTTTCATGAATGACATCAAATTCAAGACGTATTTGTAGAAAATACTACCTTTATATTTTTGAAGAGTTATACAGTGTAAATATTACTGTTGCTCGTTCCCTGAATGGTAAGACTATTTCGATAACCAGTTACTACATTGGTGGAACACTTTCCTTTATTAATAGAAATTCAGCGCATTTCATTTAGAATCAAATGTTATTATTTAGTGAGTGTTGTAAGTCAAAGCTATGTGGGCTGTTTATAAACTCAATTACACCAATTTACTGACAGTTTTTTTTAATTTATTTTGATGACGTTTGTCGGTAATTGTGAAGGATGCTTGCAGGGTCGCCCGCACTTCGATATATGATGCATTTCGATATGTCCCAAGACGGCAGGAGATTCTGATCTGTTAGAGCAGTTCGAAATATATATTTCGTAATATATATGCTGTTCCTGCTCTATGGTCGACAGGTTATTGAATGTATCCTTGTCCGATGAGTAAGTTAACTATCCTGATAATGTAAGGACCATAAGGTGTTGGGATTAGTGTTTCATGTTCACCATGAAGTAAGTAAGCAAGCAAGTGACGTCAAATTTTTATACATTCCATTGTCCTTAAATTACGAGAATAGTCAAGTTACTCATCGGACAAGGGTACATACAAGAACCTGTCAACCATAGAGCAGGAACAGCATTAATTATTTACTTTGTGGGCAGCCAATCTAAGAATACGCGGCAACATTCAATCGCAACTTATATCGAAGTGTGGTTGCGCATTCGAGATTTATCGAAACTGGCGCCCGTGCAATCGTTCTTCACAATTACCCGTTTTTCTCCTGTAATTCCTTCTGCATGAAACCACAAAAGACGCATTGTTATTGGCTGTCTGAACGGCACTAGTCCTACTGATTGGCTGCGTTCACATTACATCATTTATCGCGCCGCTACTAACACGTTACGCAGGAGCTTTCGAGACCAAAATTGCATTTTAATCTAAAAGTAGAGCTCGCAAAATGGGCAACAGTTTGGTGGGTGTAACAACAACGTAAGACTGATGGCCACGCTGATGTCTCAAAAGCAAATTAAGATGAAACGGGAATAGGGATCACTAGTGATGTACAACATCCGCAAGATGTCAATACAAGAAAACCGCACAAGTTTAATTAGTGTGATATTCAATTCTTTTCAGTCGCGTACTCACCAAGTAGAAGACAGCAATGATGACTGTTCCCATCTGGAGAGAGATTCCGCAGCAACTCTGATTGAGAATTGCCATTTATGCGACGCTGTTTGGTTTTCTGACTGGTAAATTGCTCTGTAACAAAGCAATGGTTGTCACTTTTTACGCAGACACTTCAAGTACATACTGAAATTATTGTCCATATAGTTATGCGTGTAGCTGTCAACAACTCTTCATTACATACGTCCAGAGCTGGTCAGCTGATCGTGTAACTTCCCCGTTGTCTTCATCTATAACTCGAATATATGTGGCTTTACGATATATGTGACTGTGATTAGTAAACCACACAGACACAATACTAGAAGGAAAAATAATCTGAACTTGTTCCAAGTGAATCTACCATGGCACAAAATTACTTCACTCAAATTTAATTGTGTCCGTCAACCTTCGTAAACTTAACGAAGGGCCTGATTTCTATAAATAGTTGTGATAAGTACGTGGAAACGGCACTCTCTTACAGAATATTCCGTATAAAGATCTAAACAAAGATACAAGAAATTTACCGCAAATGTCACAAATATACTCGTCCAGAGATAAACTAACCACCTAAGGAAACACAATATAAATGATACAAAATATTTTAATAGAGTTTTATTTAATGTTAATTATACTTCATATATTTATTATTAATAAAAAAACATCACAAAGAAATCAAATAGAAGAGACACTTCAGCTAAAACACAGAAATTAATACGTACGATGCACAGACATACATTAACTAAACTGGCAACGTCCTATGCAGTATCATTGGTGTCACTGAAGCATATATATATATATATATATATATATATATATATATATATATATATATATATATATATATATATATATATATATTTTCTAGAATAGTATGCTCATCATAAAGTGCTTCTGTGCGTAGAGACGGCTGTTTGTTGTGTTAGTTACGAATATAAAATTAATCTAGTACGTAAATATTAGCTCAACTTCAGAACGTATTTAAACCACCGCGAAAAGATTGAAATGTCATTTTAGTTCAGAAGTTGTCTAAGTAACACCAGTGATCTCATTTATTAACACTGGATAAACAACTGAAGTGGTTAGCATCAGTGAAAATCGTTAAAGTTTATTACAGTTATGTTTGCAATTCCGTACATATAGGTCTTGTTGTTATGACCTTGTGTCCTCTGAAAATTAGTGATGTTGCTGTTTGTTGTTGTTGATTACGAATGTAAAATTAAGGTAGTACGTAAATATTAGGTCAACTTCAGAACGTATTTAAGCCACCGCGAAAAGATTAAAATGTCATTTTAGTTCATAAGTTGTCTAAGTAACACCAGTGATCTCATTTATTAACACTGGATAAACAACTGAAGTGGTTAGGATCAGTGAAAATCGTTACGGTTTATTACAGTTATGTTGGCAACACCGTACATATAGGTCTTGTCGTTATGACTTTGTGTCCTCTGAAAATTAGTGTTGAACGATTTATTACCTTAATAAATACATAATGATGAACTTTCAGTCTCTTATGGTTGTACAGAAGTCGGTAATTTCGCAGATATCCCGTTTAGTGAGGCTTAGACCTCCAAACGATATATATCGAAGCGGTTGAGTATCGAAACGATAGGTATCGAACAGGCGAATGTTATGATTTTCACGAATACGTCGTGATTTTAAAGGATATGGTTAGGCAGGAACCAAAGAGTGCAGTTTTCTGGGTAATTTACAAGAAAACTTACATTCCATTCAATGGATTTACTGTTGCACGTTCCATATATACCATTTCAGGCCGAGCTACTTAGAGTGTAAGCTTTCTTGTATATTACAGCTTTCTAAACTGGAGATTTGTCCGCTATGCGTCCTCACTAACTAAAAAGAAAACCTCACAAAAATTATTAATTACAAATGTACACTTAACATACCTTTCTTAATCGGTAGTTTGTTCGGTGTCGCTCAAGTCTTGCTCCAGTCCTTTTGTTTTATATGATACTGGTTTCAGTCCTTGCTGGCCGTATCCTGGATAAACACGAGAAATGTCTCTGAGTAACACTGGCAGTGTATCACAAGGAAATGTTTTACCTTCGTAGTTGTGGAAGTAAATATATCAAAACAAGTACATCTCGTCGCGTTCACCTGGCCGACCCCCCGTTTTATATTGCTCTTCACACTTTACCACAGTCGTTCTACGTTCTGTGTGTGCACAGATGAGTCTTCTGAAGATACAAATTCGACACTGTGATTGACGAACTCGTGTTGGAAGCCTTCATTTTTTAATGTTTGATACGAAGCCCATCCGTCCGTTATAATTTTCGCCCTAGGTAGTATGAAATATTTTTAAGAGACACTAAAGTTGCCTTTTCCCTTGAATGCACCTTCACCATAAGACACTTTTTACTTTCTCTCTCAGTACCATCAAACACCCAAATGTGTTCCACCTCCTTTTTCAGTACATGTTCTCTGTTATATTTTCTTTTACTAATATGAGTTTCGTCAATTTCAACTATCTTCCCCACTCCTCCGATAGGCAGACTACTATTCGTTACAATAACGTAACATATTTCCCTACAAAACCTATAATATTCGCATACAGTGTTCAATGTGAGACCAGTTTCTGAGGCAGCAATTTCTAACGGGAAGTTCCTTGAAATTAATATAATATTTGGTTCTATTCCAAATCCGCAATGGGTAATTTGGTAGAATCCGTGTACATCGAAGGAAACGGCATTGCCATCGATATACATCGAATGTTCGATATAGTGTTTCTGAACTGCAGATTCGGGCGCTTCGCGCCCTCACGTACTAGAAAAAAAAAACTTATTGTTTAACCTATATCTAACCTAACTTTGACTTAAAAAAATGATCTGTAGCGTAGCCTTAAGGAGGTTAGGTATAGGTTAAACTAGATTTTTTTTTTTTTTTTTTTTTTTTTTTTTTTTTTTTTTTTTTCCTTAGTACGTGAGGGCGCGTAGCGCCCGAATCTCCGGTTCAGAAACACTATATCGAACATTCTATATATATCGATGGCATTGCCGTTTCTTCGATGTACACGGGTTCTACCAAATTACCCCGCAATGTTCAAATCACGTATTTCTTCTGAACGCCGTTCTTTTCTTGCAATTGCCGCAAAATAATAGGATCGGGATGTTTTTGTCAGCACTATTACGGATAACTTTCACACTACGATCACTATGACAGTCAATACATTTCTTTAAGTCAACGTCTGGTAATAATTTAAAAAATCGGCAAAACTCTATACATTTCTCTGTAGTGGACAGTTTCGGAATCAGTTCCTTCCATGTCAGTGACGAAATCACACTTTCCTCTGCACCTCCACTAGCCATTACATTGAACACGAAACAACAGAACGTCACTATTCAAATGGCCCGCAAATTTAATCTATTATTCTACTACGAAATTCACCTGTTCGATATCTATCGTTTCGATATTTAATCGTTACGATATATATCGTTTGGAGGTCGAAGCCTCGCTATACCCGCTCTATACGGGATATATGCGAAATTACCCAGAAGTCAAAGGAAAGGATGTAGAGTTCAGATCCGGATGGGAGATTTATATTTATTCAGAACTAATGTTGCTAAGACATTTCATTTAATTAATAAATTGCACTGGTGTAGACGGTATTTCTAGTGTTCACTTTTAAATTTGCCTCTTGTCTATACTGTTTTCCGCGGTAAGTTCACAGAGTGGATATGCTCGCTGTGTGGATAATCATGCTAATATCATACGATTCGAATCTGTTGTTATTACATCTTCATTTATTTGTCCACAGCAGCGTAATTTATTCATTAAATGCAATGTTGGAGAAACACTAGTTATGAATAAAAATATAACTTAGGTATACGTTTTACTCACTCGTGTCTTGTTATACTGTTTCGTTGCAGAGTTGGGTCTACTGTTAATTAAATGTCTGGAAAATATTTTGAATAGTATTCAAATTTTCAGAACAGGTAATGTCTTTTGTGTATGAGTTAGTTTCTACGAAAGCAACTTGTAGAAACGATTAGAAATTTCAGAATCTTAATTTTTTTGTAACCAGGAAATACTGACGACTAGGTAGAGTGTGACAAATTGTTCACCAAAATGGCGTCGAGCGTTACGACTTTGTAATACACAGTACTAAGATAGAATACCAAAAAGACCATGGTTTGATATAGTCAATGGACCTCGACAAGCAACAAGTACATTAAGTAGAATAAGATTTAACCATAGCTCATTCCCTGAGCACTTATACCGATTGAATATAAATCAAACACCGGCTTGTGATTGTGATGGCATCTCGCGAGGAGATACGAACCATTTATTTTTTCAGTGCCCAAAATATCAAGAAGCGAGGAAAGATTTTTTATCATCTGTCATCAAAAATAAAGTGCCACAACCAATGTCAATCAAATCCTTACTATACGAATCCAACACAAAAGTCTACGAAGCCATAATCGAGTTTATATGCAATGAAAAGAATAAAATATAATGTTCGTTACTAAACCAATTTGGGCATTAAAGGACTATATAAAATAAAGGAAGGAAATAATAGTATTATGTGGCATTGATTTTAACAAAGAAATGACCGAATGATTTGAAACCGAAGTCAAAGAAAAAAAAAACAACAAACAACTCCAGATTATCTTGAGCTCACTGAGTAACACATACGAACCTTTTTGACGTTTGTGTAGGTACGATGGCGGCGTCCGGCTTCATTAAAACTAGGGACGAAGAATAGTAATCAATGTTCAATAAATATCGATGTCTAGAAGGAAAAACATTGATGTTTCAACATCTATATTACGTTCTCTAAAACATCGAAACATCAGTGGTATGGAAACAACATCGGACCATCAATAATTTCTTGTTGAAGATTCAACTCGATGATCTACTGAATATTTTGCTTTATTATGGGAGACAGCCAAGATCGCTTACAATTTCTGATAAGAATTGTAAGTGATGTATTTCTCCAATAGACGGTAAAATTTTACTCATGGAAGCGGTGGCGTAGTATGCTGATATTGGCAGCGACCGCCAGGTGCTAACAGTGAAGCGGTAATTATGTGACCAACATAAGCACACCCTGACGACACCGTAAGTAAAATTTAATACCTGAAGTTATATCAGTTTATCGCTTTTTCTTATGGCTGTTTTATTCGGTCACAAATAGTTGTTTACACGCCCTTTAAAGTGACAGTGACACCAGTGATATTGTATACGGTTCTGACAGTCTAGTAATGTGATGTGCAAAGGGGCTAACGTTAAGACCACAGGTAACGGGAGTGTCAGCGGCACTTCGTAGCGTGCAAAGGTTCATAGCAGTGGCGTAACTAGGAATTGGCTTTCGGGGGGGGGGGGGGGGGATAGATCTGCTTGACGAACAAAATTTTAATCAAATTAAAACAAACTTTTTAATACAGTTGTTTTAGAAAATTATGTTACTCGAAAGCATATTGACTGTTTTTAGAATAAGACAAACGTAGTAGATTAGTAGACCCTGTCCTTCTAATAATTAAGGTAAAGTAATGAACAATAATAATCCTAGAAATTTCGCTTTATAACATGAATGTATTTTAGAAAGTTACAAGACTTCTGTTTGTTTGTATGAAAATGAAGGCCGGCCGCGGTGGCCGAGGGGATTGAGGCGCTTCAGTCACGGTCTGCACGGCCACTACGGTCGGGGGTTCGATTCCCCCTCGGGCATGGATATTTGTGCCGTCCTTAGTTGTAGGTAGTTCATAAGTAGTTTGTAAGTTTAGGGACTGATGACCCCGTAGTTAAGTCCCTTAAGCTTAACAAACATTTGAAAATGAAGGCGATGTACCATAACAAGTGACACGACAAACTCAAGTTTTCTTGGTTTTTTCGTCATGTTAGGGTTCAGGGGAGGGGGGAGGGTTCTATCCCCCTCATCCCCCCCCCCCATAGTTACGCCGCTGGTTCACAGCGTACCAGATTTCGCATGGGCAATGGCGCGCCACTTTGATGTGACCAATGACAGGTGAAAAATGATTGAATGAAAGCGACTGTTGTTGTTGTTTTTGAGTGTCTTAAAATGTCGCTACGTCATGGTAGACCAGTCAGTTAAATGGATGGAGGTAAGTGAAGTCAGTACCTATGTTCACCAATCCATCCACCGACATGCATGTTTAAATTAAACACTAATCATTTGAAACACTGATCATTTGCCTTATTTGTTAAGAACGCATCATTATATCTTACAATACAAATTTATACATTTACAGATAAATCTGAAGCATTCAACTAAAATTTTTGATGCGACCGGGAATCGAACCCGGGCCTCCACGCTTACTAGGCTTATGGTCGCGTCATAAATTTTAGTCCAACGCTTCAGATTTATCTTTAAATGTCTTTGACAAATCGAGACGAAAAAAACCGTCTCAGAGATTGTATATTTCTATTTACATTGATCCATTTACGTTCACGCATCCACCTCTCGAGACCAATTTATAATTTAAAAAACTATTTGTAATGGATATTATGGCGTGGTTAAAATTTAATACGTCATATTTTTCGTTGGAAAACGGCTGTTGCACCTGACGCACATAAACAGACTCGCGTACCTTCTTTACAGACAGCTATACAGTGATCGTTCCAACAATAATGCGACAAGACACATAATGTAAAATGACTACAGATTGTCGCTACCGGTGGTCTGAACTTTTATCTTGCTTAGAATTGCTTATTTTCACAACTCTGACATCGATGTTATCGGTCATCAATTTTTGCCTCTCGATATTTGTCGTACATCGATTTCTTTTAATGATGATAATATTGATGTCAACATCGATGCAATTTAATATCGACCATTCATGAATAAAACCAGCGACTCTTACAGTACACTTGAAGCATAGACCATAGATAATAGACTGCGCGTGACGTCATTACACTGAAACCAACATCTAAGTCACGGGGCAACAAGCCGTTTTTGTCACAACGAGAAATGTGAAGTGGAGGTGACAGATGTAGTTTTTCCCATTTATAACTGAACTTTGACTTTGATTTTAACAACAAAATGTCTAATCATATCCTTTTAACGCTTTTAGCAGTACAGTTGTTATTTCTCCGCAATTCTTAATATTAATGCGATGGTTATAGTTTTTACATGTTCCTAGATGAAACGTATAAATGACTTGCTCTTATTAAGTGAATAGTTGTTTTTGTTGCGCTGCGACTCTCTTACTTTACAACCGCCATGGGAGTAGAAGGCGAAAAATCAGTTCTACAAACACCATCACTTTTCTTACGTTTTCTTAACAATACGTTTTGTGTCTCGTTTCCGTCGTAGGTGTCGGTGGCCGAGTAGAAAGAGACCGACTCAGGAATAAAGGATGCACGCTTGTGCAGGTAGGAGGTGACCAGCCAGTGGGACAGCAGAAACTAGAAACACTAGAGTAAATTAGAACGAGATATATATTTCTTAGAGACTTAGTAATATTTAACTTTTACATAGCTCAGTACTGCAGAATGCTGATACATGGTTGAGCTAGAGGCCTGCCTAGTGCCTATCCGATAGCCAAGTCTTCACTGGTGCCTATCTGATTCCGAAGTGTTAACTGGTTCCTATCTCAGTCCCAAGTGCCCGATGTCGTTCAGTGGTGGCCACGAGCGGAGTTCTAGCAGAGGGCGCTCGTGGCTGACGTCGTAAGAACGCCGCGCCGTGCGTGCATGGCGGCGCGCGGCGAAAGTATGTGGCTCGCACTTTAGACTTGTGCGACACCACAATACGTGTTATGCTTTAATAGGAACTGAAAACGGTATTTATCCATAATATCAGATTTTGCAGCACAAACACAAACACAAACTGTAATTCTATTACTTGTAAAAAGAACTGAATAAGTGTCAACTCGTCACATATAAAAACCAGCACAGCATTAATATTATTATAATTATGCCAGAACTATTTTACTTTTAGTTCTACAGGTATAATAAGCGTTTTATTGTTAAAATCCATACTTGTCTTCAGCTGAAAACTAGAAAAACTGTTGCTCATAAGAGGTTCGTTTAAGCAGCTACCAGTTCCCAGATTCCCGTAAACTGAGCATGCGCCGAGCTGTTGCAGTTTTGTGATTGCCATGAACTCAACGACAGCTTCTAGTACAATCAGTGCCTTAACATCAGTGTTTTGCATCGAAGGCTTGCCTGAAACTATCGTCAGTGACAATGGACCTCAGTTTGTTAGTGCGGAATTTCAACAGTTTTGTCGTGTGAATGGTATTCAGCATATTACCACTGCACCTTTTCACCCTCAGTCCAATGGTGAAGCAGAACGTTTCGTTCGAACATTCAAGTCTCACATGGAGAAGATGAAAGGTCAGCACTCCAGGCAGCAAGCTCTTCAAATTTTCCTGTCTACGTATCGGTGCATGCCACGTGACGGCCCGTCTCCTGCCGAGCTGCTACACGGCCGCCGTCACCGCACTCTCCTTCACCTGCTGCAGCCTCCCACGCACCGACTCGGTTCGTATGGCGCTACGCGTTTTCAGGTTTCCACGCCGGTGCTGTACAGGGTGTTTGCTGGCAACAAGAAGACATGGTTGCCGGGCACCATTCAGCGCGTGCTCGGTCGCAATATGTATGTTGTACGTTCTTCCACAGGGTCGGAGCTGCGGCGCCACGCAAACCAATTGCGCTTGCACAGGCCGCGCGATCCTGTCTCCGGTTTCTTGATTCCAGACCCAGTTCACCGCCAGGGAGCACATCCACATCGTTCGTCGACGGGTCCAGCGTCCCCGGACTACGAGATCGTCCCGATGGAGATTGACGCGACTCCGCCGCTGTCGCCGCCGCAGATGACAGCGTCACCGAGAGGGACTCCGGGACCGTGCGGGCCCCCCCAGCTTGGGCCACGCACCTCAGAAGAAGATGACCTGCTCAATCTGGGCGGCAGGGTGCGCCCTTCCCCAGGTTTCGGTGGGTTCCCTGGAGGATCGCAAGGCGGATGCCGGGGCGCGGACGGCGTCTCGATCCCAGCCTCAGCTACGACGCCCGTCCCACCAGTAACGCCCCCGCCTAGGCCCTCCTCCCAGTGCCGTCGCCGTGGCCCTCAGCCCTACGCCACGACGGCGCGGCGGTTTGGGGGGGAGGGGTGTGGTGTCGCACAAGTACAAAGTGCGCGCCACCTACTTTCGCCGCGCGCCGCCATGCACACACGGCGCGGCGTTCTCAGGACAGCCACGAGCGCCCTCTGCTGCAACCCCGCTCGTGGCCACCACGGAAAGACATCGGACACTTCGGACTGAGATAGCAACCAGTTAGGACCTTCGTAATCAGATAGGCACCAGTGAAGACTTTGCTATCGTACAGGCACTAGGCAGGCCTCTAACAACTATGTATCAACATTCTGCAGTACTATGTAAAAGTTAAGTATTGTTACATTCTGTGCAATATATATCTCTTTCTAATTTACTCTAGTGTTTATAGTTTCTGGCTGCTCCCCTCCGTACCTGCACCAGCGTGCTATTTTTGTTCCTGTGTCGGGCTCATTCCACTCGGCCACCGGCACCTACGACGAGGCTGGGACACAAAATGCAGTACCTCGATAACAGCTCTAAGCATGCTCAGTTTACGAGAATCAGGTAACTGGTAGCTGCTTAAACGAACCTAATGACGAAAACTCGTGACTCGGGGCAATGTTAGATGTTGGTTTCAAACCACAACACGGCAGACATAGGGACACGCACAATCTATGTTATATTTAGTCTATGACTTGAAGTATGTCCGTGGTACGGTCGATCTGCAATGTTCTGATATGTTGACGTCTTTGATAAAAAAAAAAAAAAATAGATCGCTGATATTGCACAGCACGCTGCCTCATTCAAAACATTTTAACTCATATCGGAAATCTGTAGAAAATCCATTAGTCACCGCAAAGTGGTATTAGATATTATATTACTGTGTGTCGTGTGTTCTGTGTGAGACAGAAGACGACGTGCACGTTGACGAGAACTGCTAAATAAAAAGTAAACAATAAGCCTTATATAAATAAATAGGGTGGGATTATTGCTAGTGTCGGTGATCTATTATTAGCGAGAGTTTGGTGCGAAAAAAGAAGAGCCAGCAGCTTTTTAGGATAGAGAGAACCAATACCATCGCAGAACACCGAACTGATATATCTCTGACTCGGTGCAGCAGACGTCGTTGTTCATACTGGCATAATATGTTAACTGTTTCATGTATAGTGTGCAATGCGCCATCTCAAAGCTACACTGCACTTAAAATGTATCACAAGATGTCCCTTATCGTTACATGTCAAATAGTAATGCTGCAACAAGAATAGTTTTTAGGAAATTCAGTGATTAAAAAACAGCAACACCAGTAATCAGTGTGTTGTAATGGATATTATCACAAACTCCCAATATAAGAGACGCAAATTCGCTTCCCAATACTTCGTCTATTTTGTAGCTGTATATTATATTTTATTTAAACAAATTCTAGGAATTACTTACGAATGTTTGAGGCGCGTGGCCGCGGTGGAGTAGCCGAGCGGTCTAAAGCGTCTCGCTGCGGAGCGCACGGTTGCTCGCCGTGGAGGTTCGAGTCCTCCCTGGGGCATGGGTGTGTGTGTGTTGTCCTTAGGTTAGTTTACCTAGATTTAAGTAGTTTGTAAGCTACGGACTGATTTCCACGCAGTTTGGTTCGATAGATTTACAAACATTTGAATTTGAGGCGCGTGTGATTTGCAACATTCTACATTATTTACGTTTCCTTGTGATTAGAGAAAATAGGGAAATGAGCGTATGGCTTTCTTGACCGGGAGAACCCTTGCGGGTTTGTTCGGCCGCCTTAGTGTCTTTTTATTTGACGCCGCGTGGGTGACTTAAGTGCCAATGATGACGACATGATGATGATTAGGACAACACACAACACCCAGTCCCCTGCCGGGAATCGAACCCGGGCCCCCTGCGTGGTAGTCAGCGACGCTAGCGCTTTTTTTTTCTCTTTTTATAAACTTTTATTTACTCTATTTCTTGTACATTCTACTGTATACAGTGAACATCGATTATAACTTCTAGGGATATATATGCACAAGTAAAATACTTTACACAGGTACTCATAATGATATACTCACTAATACACAATCATTAAACAAAACAAACAAAAAAAACCAAACAAAAAACATGTTGATTTACTCCTATTTTGCTGAGCTACGGAGGCAGACGTGATTAGAGAATGAAGGATGAAATAAGTGTTATTCCTTGTCACAAATATTTCTGCGTTTATTTCCCAATATATGGCAAATTCACACAATAGGACAGCTTCACGAGCAGCAAAAATTTTAATTACTCTTCCTTATCACAAGCATTTAGCTGTCTGTTTCCGAAATGAAGCGATTTCAAAGGGTGTTAGCTAACGCCACAGAAGTGAAGCCATTGTCGCCGTATTACAGTGCCAATGACATTTGTGATGACGATTTGCATTCTGAGTTGAAAGTGGTACTTATCTAAGAAGAAAACAAACGTTATCTGCATTATCTATTGACATTAAAGGAGAACAGAATAATCATCAGCATTTCACACAGGTTTTTAGGACCCAGTGTTTGTTTCGGTGTTTTTCCATCACTGACTTCTAATTTTCATTTTTACAAGGTGTAGGTTTCCTTGAAAATTCAAAGACCTGGTAGTACAGAATTTTACTATGAATATTTAAAGACGTGGAACCTATAGAAAACAATTTCGTGTGTTTAACATGATACAGCTTGTTTTTGTCATTGTTGGAAAAAACTTTTGCTACATTTCCTGTGAACTACTACACCTGGTAATTACAACTCTTGTAATGCATTTAGGTGTTATCCCGATATGTAAGTCATGCTTACCTAAAGACATTTTGTTTTATTAAATCACAGTTCAGCTATGTGGAAGGTCTGTATTTGTCTACAAAAGTACACTATATCAAATATATACTCAGAAATTTGTCATTTAAATATATGAAAGTTAACAGAGCAAGAACCACACATTTTCTTCGCTCCGCAAGATGGCGGACTGGCGTCAATCGACAGCTAAGCTTTGTATAGTAGCGCCGTCACTCCCTTGCTTTAGCATAGTGATGCGTAGATGCTATCAATGCTCCTTGGATGCTATTGCAGAAATTTATTGAAACACCTATCATCACCATGCCATGCTAGTACTTTATATACACATATGTTGTCTGAATTATAATCAACTCTTCACAAAACTAAGATTGCAAATAATCTCGATGATACAAAAAGTAAACACGATTTTTAGACATAGATCTATATTAACAATACTAGCAGGAGGCAAAAAAGTGTACAATAAACTGACAGTCACTGGGGACATGTCTAAATTCAAAAAGCAACTAAACCTTTTATCTTCTGCGTAGCTATTCTTTACGCAAAATTTTTGATAATCTGTAATACTTCATGTAATGTGTTTAATTTTAAGCTTTACTATAAGAATTGACTAAGTAACACCCTCACTGGTATATCACATGTCGGCAGTATACCTTTCTACGAATTAGGACGTACGCTATATGGAAAAATTTTACTAATGGCAGCGGTGGCGTAGTGTGCTGATGTTGGCAACGGCCGTTGCATACACTCTTAAAACACAATCAAATAGATTGAGCGGAATAATCTTTTGTGTTGCACACGAAATAAATAATAATGGGTTGCTTGTTTTAGGGGGACATAGCTGCGAAGGTCATCAGTCCCGCAATAAATAATGCTATTCCTGCTCTATGATTGACCGGTTCTTGTATGTACCCTTGTCCGGTTAGTAAATTAATTATCCTCGTAAGGCAAACATTTCATTGCCAATATTAGCACACTAAGCCATTACTATCGTAAGTGAAGTGTAACCATTGTCATTCATCTGCATACAAATATCTTAAGACTATTTCAAGACATTTACATATGATTATTATTGCAATAATCTGACACGTTGTGTTCATCCTTAAAGGTACACTCGTCTCAAGGATCCGCGGACTTAGGAAAAAAATAATAAATAAATAAATGTAAAAAGTCTGGTAATCTGGTCAGGCAGGAAACTATAAGGAAGCTTAATTTGCTCCAAGAGCAGCAATAAAATTCATATTCTTCTGCCAGACGACACTCTCGGAAATTGTGACATATCTAGAAATGATCTATTATAGGTGGTATAACCATATTTTCAGACTCGGAAAGCAAAATCTATCGGTTATGCAACATAACAGTTCCTAATTTACGTCACAAACTTTACTAGTCACCTAGGACACAGCGACGTTAGTGTGTTCGATACACAAAACTACGATATTCGAGTGCTCGATACATATCGACGGTAGGCCGGTAATGCGATGTGCAAAGCTTCTTTCAAATAACCAAATAAGGTGTAAAATCATTATTGCGAACTAGACTGATATTTTCATATTTTTGCTGTCTTCCAAAAGGAAACAATGCTTTCCAAACTCATACATGATTATGTTTCACCATAAATCCATACATCCAGGTAGCATAGAGATCAATGACCTTAAGTAAAAATCACAGACATACATTACAAGACTGCTAAACGTCCCTCTGTGACTGAAGCCTGACGCCACCATCTTGGCTCACCTCAAGTCAAAAACTTTCGTATGATACTACGTTAGACTGTGATACTACCACAGTCTAACATATGTTAGATACTAAATACACATATGTGATACTACTATGATTTTCTGATACGATATGACTTTGTAAGCTTTACTAATTGGTTTGAACATGATTTGCTTTTGGAATAATACTTCCGCAATAATTTAATTTAACACATCTGGCGTATATTGTCGAATCTTGTTATGAGAAGAATGTGTTACGTACGGTTAAATTTTACTTAGCGTCCTGGCGGCCTCGAGTGATTATGTTGTCAATCATGTGACGTTGGCATTAGCGAATCGCATAACAACGCAAATGGTTTGTCATGAAGTCTTCGTTTACAAGGACAATTAGGTTTACTGAGTGAACGAGGGTTCAAACAAGAACCTGTCAACCATGGAGCTGAAACAGCATTATTTACTTGCTACATAATATGTACGAAACACTAATCAAGTTAGTCTGTGTGGATTTTTAAAATTTTTAATATCATGGTGAGGGCTTTCTACCGTTTCGTTGATGTTGCCAACATAATCATGTGAGGCCGCTGGGACGGTAAGTAAAATTTTACTGTCACGTACAGTTAAAGCAGACTGTATGTATCTGAAAAACACTCAGAAGAAAGAGATATGTGTTATCCACGACAAATATCACATTTATAACGGCCATACTACTAAAAAAAAACAAAGTTGATGGAAACTAGTAACCGATTAACAAAAATAGTAATTGTGTCAAAGCAGACTGTAAATTTCGTAAGAACTCTCTAAAGAAGAAGAATACTTGTTGTCAACAGTAAACAACACTTTATGATGACCATGCTACTGAAAGAAACTCCGAAGTTGAATAAAATTTGTACAGATTAATAATAACAGCAAATCAATACAACTTATTATCTACGGCATGTGTCAAAGCTGACTCCAACTGAAAAAATTATATCAACATGCAACACACGAATTTCCGATATGTAAAAAGTCTAAAGACAGCGTAATTACGTCAGTTCATAGGATTTTTCAACTGTTTCCCATAATAACGCAAACGACTGGTTACACGTTAGTAGTATAGACACGAATGATATTGTATATGGCATTGCAAATATAGTAATATATGTCTGTAGTAAAAATCAGCTCTATGACAAAAATCATAGAATTTATACGAATTATATTTATACGGTTTCGTTTTATATTAAATATACTATTTTCTGTGTTTTATCAAAACTACGCAAAGAAATTTACTAAAACTATTATACATATTATCTAGAAACAGACGATAACAGAAAAATATAGGAAAGCACTATATGTTAGACAGCTTTTCTGTAAATATACGTCGTAGGTACTGTATCTTTAGTCGACTGTCCACCCTTTACGACACAGTTCGTAAGATGTAGACCTCTGTTGTTCTTTCGTACTGCCCACATCTTATAAATTTTAATAAAAAAAAGTAACTTGAATCATGGAATAAATATCTACTAGCACGTAGGTCATACGTATCAATGGCAGTTGATTAATAAATAAGAAACAGTGATCATAATACAGTAGGCCTATCTCACTCTAGTAACGGGAGATGGAATTTTCTCCAAGGAAAGTTTGTCACTGTAATAGTTTCTTCTGATACAATCTGCAGTCGTTTCTTGACGATATTCTTCGTGTGTTAGACTTTTATTTCTTTATTAAAATTCATCCGTGTCACATCTGAATGATACCATATCGTTTATTTCTGAAAATCACAGGCACAGTCTTATACTGACATACAGTCTTACTACATCTATATCTATAAAACTGAATGTCTGTTCGATGTACGTTTATCACGTCTGAACCACAAGACATGTAGAGCTAAAAATTTGTACAGTTACTAACGTCTACCCGGGGAAGGCTTTAGGCACGGTTTTAGAGCTATCAGATTGCTATTTATCTATATTAATGTGAATGTCTGTTCGGTGTACGCTTATCACGTCAGAACGACAAGACGCAGAGACTTAAATATTTGTTCAGTTGCTAATTTATACCTCAGGAATGTTTTAGGCACGGTTGTATAGCGACGTGATAGATATTTAGTAATTTGAAGAATATAATGCGAAATGCGGAACAATAATTACCCTTTGAAAACTATATTTTCACTTTGAAAATGGTTTTATTGGTTTCATTGTTGCTTGAGGGTTGATAATGATGAAAGGGTGGAGTATATTGGGATGGGAAGTTATCGGTGTATATAAAATGCTACGTGTGTGTGTGTTAATATTTCGCTCTTCGGCGAAAACTACAGTACGCAAACAAATGATCTATGTGTAATTGTTGTCCGAAGTATACCGTTGTACATCATAGCAGTTCCATGCCGATAGCTATAAGGGGTGTAAGATATGGTGGTTCAAAGTCGTCAAATTATAAAAAAATTCGGACTAAAGGCCAGCGATGACGTTTGCGACTCTATAGCAAGGAGGTTATATACAGCGAAACGTGATGGCTTTCTGTGTAAGGATAAGCATACAAATAAGGAAATATAACAACAAATAAATAAAACTGTAAGAAAGAAATTTCTTTTAATACATCTCTTTAAAAAAAATCAATTTGACGTTTCGCGCATTACATCATGTACAGTACTACAAATAACGTAGTTTACCAGAATGTCCTAAAATGAAATTAAAATGAATTTGGACATTACTCTCACCATACATGTTGATATATTGCAACACAGGCTATAAGGAATAATGTATGTATTATTTATTGTAAAACATTAAGTACTTCACATAATTATATTTTTTTTATTTGAATGTTGATTAATTTTTTTAAGAGGTATTGTATTTCATTTCATCCTTCAAAACCGGTCTCATAGCACACTACTGAAAAATAGCTTAACTATATAATCAATCAACACGCGAGCGGAGCCGCGGGTTTAAGCTAGTTCTAACTTTGTTACTCCCTAACTTTGGCGGGAAGATGATTCTTAAATGGCTTTTCAACAAATGACCTAATTATTGCGATTAATTAAGGTAGGTGGGTCAAATAAGGCCATAGTGCTCAATAAGGGCACTTCCATTCAAATTCGTCGGCATGCAGAAACTACATGTCTGGAAACGGCGTCCTAGTACAAATGAGAAACGAGAAGCGCCATGCTTTCCATTATTCAGTTGCAGAAGTGTCTCTTTCGTTTTTGTGAAGCTGCTGAGTAAGTATCTGATAAGCCCTGCAGTAATTAATTTTTGAGGCTGCTTTATAAACTAGTGATTTTTCTGAAGCATGTTTTAGTATACTTGGAAAGTTTGAGGTATTTTGAGATTAGCTTGTTAGAAACCGCAGAAATATGCACGGAATGAGCAAAAAACTGTGTGCAGACCAATAAGGCCATGCTGGCCTTATTAGGGGCAGGGTGGCCGTATTGGGCTTTCACACCTGTTTAGCCCATCTTCTTCCAAGCAACACAACCTTGCCCTCTATCCAAAGGATAGGTCTGTGTTCAAATCCTTTGAGTCATTTTGGGATGACTAAAAAAATGTTTGTTAAGCTTATGGGACTTAACTACGGGGTCATCAGTCCCTAAACTTACGAACTACTTATGAACTACTTACGAACTAGGACGCCACAAATATCCATGCCCGAGGGGGGATTCGAACCCCCGACCGTAATGGCCGTGCTGACCGTGACAGGAGCGCCTCAGTCACCTCGGCCACCGTGGCCGGCATTTTGGGATGACGAAGTCTTTAGATACATGGAAAATAACACTGACAGAATAATAACGAAAATATCATTCGGAAAACTTTTCTTAAAAGTGTGGCCAAGAGCTTTGACACCAAGCAAAGTAACTGATGGGTTCCGGAGCACAAGAATCTAACCTGAATGTTATTTCTCCCAGTGAAATCACTGAGAAAGAAATGGCGGTAGTTACACGGACCCTCGACGTGAACGATTTCATAACAAGGGTAAAGGAGGATGCTGACTCCATAGATGTGATGAAAACGCTACTGATCTTGCTGACACATCTGAGATGCACGCTATGCCTTCAATGGAACCCGGTTCCATTACTTACGCTAAAAAACAGATGGCACTGCTACCAGTCTACCGGCCGCGGTGGCCGAGGGGACTGAGGCGCTCCAGTCACGGTCTGCACGGCCACTACGGTCGGGGGTTCGAATCCCCCCTCGGGCATGGATATTTGTGCCGTCCTTAGTCTTAGTTCGTAAGTAGTTTGTAAGTTTAGGGACTGATGACCCCATAGTTAAGTCCCATAGACTCTACAAACATTTGAAACATTTTGCTACCAGCCTGCTCCTGTAAGGGGGGAAAAAGTGACTGTGAAAAAAAATATATAAATATATAAAAACTGTCAAAACATTACTGACATTTTTCGTTTGATACAAGCTGAAAACCTGCTGTAATTCGGGATTATTAGAAAAATAAAATGGCCGCTTGATTTGAGGCATCAAGCTACGGTCTGGGCGGTTGCTCTTGCTGGTGGTTCGATTCTTCCCTCGGGCATGGATGGGTGTGTGTCTTTCTTAGTGAAAGTTTGTTTACGTAATTTGTAAATCTTTGAATTGATGACTATAGTAGTTTGATCCAATTAGATTAGATTAGTTCTTCTTCCCTAGACCAAGAATTCGAAGTTTTTATATTGATGTGTCGTTTTAGTAAAATATAACATTACATTACATACATTTCTAATTTTTATTTTTTATCTTTTTAATTTTTCATATAAGTACTAATTTATATGTAAAAATTCAAGTAATGAGTAGAATCAGTTGGTATTCAGAAATTCTTTCACTTTGTTTTTAAATGCTGGTTGGGTAACTGTCAGACATTTGATGCTATCTGGTACGTGACCAAAGATTTATAGGGCAGCATAATTCACCCCCTTCTTTGACAAAGTAAAATTCAAACTTTAATAGAGTAGATCAGGGGTCTCCAAAATACAGCCAATGGGCTGGATCCGGCCCGCGGCTGTATGTTGTTCCGATTTCGTCTTGTTTGTTTCGTTCGTTCGCTGTCGCGTGTCCCTTGTTACATAACGCTTTCTTTGTTTGTAAAATGTATACTATTTTTGAGCCGAATAAGTGTACACTGTGCAGTATGTCGGTTGAAACGAAAAAGAGAAAAGTCGATGCCTAGTCTCGACTACTCAATAAAACATCGGCGTGAAATACTTCGGCATAGAGAAAAGCAACAAAGGCAACTGTATAATTTGTAATGAACTTATAGCTGCGCTCAAGGACTTTCACATCCACCGTCATTATGAAACAAAGGATGGTCCACAGTTTGATAAGTTCAAAGACAACGTACATGACCACAAATTCGAAATGCTAAAACGTAGGATGTGTTCGAAACAAAACATTTTGAGGAAAAGTGTTGATGAAAGTGAAGCCGCTACGATAGTAAGCTTAAGAATTGCAAAGAAACCGCCAAACAACGAAAGCCATTCACGGATTGTGAATACATAAAGAACTGCATGCTGATTACACCTGAAGAATTGTTCCCTGGCGAAACAGAATAATGTACTTTTTAGTAATTAAAACTTCCAGGCTAAGAGGCCGTGGTCGAACAGTAGAAATTTCTTCCCCTAACGTTTCGTTGCCGGCTGCGGGCAACATCTTCTGAGGTGAGTCCACGACTGGCTGCTGGGCCGTGGAGATCCTGCTTATATAGAGGGCACCACCACTCGTCACGTGATGACAACAGTAAAACTATCTCTGGCTGGCGTCATTACTCTTGATCGAAGGTAATCGATTGTCACATCTTTGGTACAAAGTAGACCGCCATATCTTGTCTAACTTCAAGCCTTCTTCCTTCCTGTTAAAATTATTGTGGTGTTTAACACAGGAAGGAAGAAGGCTTGAAGTTAGACAAAATATGGCGGTCTACTTTGTACCAAAGATGTGACAATCGATTACCTTCGATCGAGAGTAATGACGCCAGCCAGAGATAGTTTTACTGTTGACATCACGTGACGAGTGGTGGCGCCCTCTACGCCCCCTATAGAAGCAGATCTCCACGGCCCGAGGGTTAATACTACACAATAATCATGGGACCCATTTGAGCCCTCAGAGGAAGAAGACGACAGCAGCCAGTCCAACAGACAACTTAGTGCGCTGGGCCATCAGATCCAGCGCCACGCCAACACTCGTTGGCCCCACCTCCTTCTACGATAGGAACGTGAAGTTTCCACAACACTGAACACCAAGAAGACACTCACAATTGAAGTAAAACATGCTCAATATTGCTCTTGGAGGCAAAGCACAACTGTGCTGTAAACTCCATCATACGTCGAGGGTCTCAGTCTCCCTCCATCAGTTCAGCGAGGCCAGCAGCCAGTCGTCGTCTCACCTCAGAAGATGTTGGCCGCAGCCGGCAATGAAACGTCAGGGGAAGAAATTTCTACTGTTCGACCACGGCCTCTTAGCCCGGATGTTTTAATTACTGAAGACGCCGGCCGTGAAAGCCTACACGTTATGATACTGTATTTTTTATTATGTATCAGCAAATACTGTGGCGCCTCGAGTTGAAGACGACATTGCTTCCGATGTAACAAATCCGTTGCAAGGAAGAGCATCCAACTTTGCTTGCTATTCTATAGCCGTGGGCGAGTCTACTGACATCAGTAATAATGCCCAAGTTCTGTTGTTTTTTAGAGGTGTTAGCTAAACTTTGAAGTAATTGAAAAACTAGTAGAACTGATATCCCTATGGCAAAAACAAGGGGTACAGTTAACTTCAGTCACAAAGTACTATCTTTCTCTTTCTCGGTTAAAATATATCTCAATCGATGAATGGAGAAATATGTGTGGCATGAATGAAACTTTCACTCTGCAGCTGAGCGTGCGCTGATACGAAATTTCCGGGCAGATTAAAATTGTTTGCCGGAACCGGGAGTTGAACCTGGGACCTTTGCCTCTCTAAGGTATCCCACAATTTTAATCTGCAAAGAAGTTTTATTTGTGGCAAATTTGCAGGTTTTGTTAGCAGAATAAATGCAGACTATGAAGCCAAAGGTACTCACAAACCATTGGCAGGCAATGTGTTCCTCATCAGGGAGAATTATGTGCAAAATCCGTGGATATGTCTTGTGTCATGAGACCTATTATTTCTGTTGTGGACTTTATTTCAAACCATTGAATCAAGCACCATCAATTCAAGAAAAGGTTGTATCTTTGTCCAGTGATCTCCGATTCCACACGCCAAATAAATATCGGAAACCAAACACTGTATAAAATAATAGAAAAAAATCACATAATACTCTCCCTTTCATGCCCCTAACTATCTCAGTCTACTTCCACATCTCATTCCACATCCCACCAACACTCCACAGCTAATGTCGAATAAAATCAAACCCACCTCTCCGCTACACTTGAGACTCTCCGAACATGTCACACATCTTGAAATATAGCTCTCAAACTTGTTCGCTCGCTGCTAACCACCACTCAATCTCGTTCTCCTCATTGTTACCCCACATCAGACACTAGATTAAACAAAAAACCGAAGTCCTAATTCTCCCCCCCCCCCACCGTTGAACCACACACACACACACACACACACACACACACACACACACTACTTGCGCTACCACCACCCAGAAGTTTCAATATTAGTGTTACTTCTTCACAATGAATATACAGTACTTTAATTATTTGATAAAAGCCAACTGACAAATTTCTCCCCTCTACCAACCACCACTCCAACTCATGCCCATCACTTTTGTCTTCCATCACCCTTCACATCCCACCTTACCACATCCAACCACCATTCAGTCATCTTTTCCCTACTACTAAACCGCCCCCCTATAATAATAAGAAGAATAATTTAAAAAATTAAATAAATAAATAAAAACGTATATGTATAATTTTCCCACTATTCCATTCCGCTTACATCAAAACTAAATACACTAAACATAATTTATTACAAAACATACAAAAGAACTACATTCATGATTTTGGCAACACTCCAATAACACACTGTGCATACTCAGTCAAAACAAAAACAAATACGTCTCATCTGTGAAAAACAATTATGATCTGTGCAAAAGTGACACAGCATGAAACAGACCGGCATTCCATGATGCGAGGCGAAAACAAGACAAAATTTCCGTAAGTAACCAAACATTAGGCCTAATTTTCATGTTTCATTAAAGAACTGTTTTCGGTCTAAAAAATAAATAAAATTAAAAATTAAAAAAATAATAAAAAAAGCTGTAGATTTCTATTATTACAGACCACTGAAGATGTTTTACTGTCATTAAAACTAAACGCGCCTGGCGAGAAAAATCTCATTTTCTTTGTAGTTGCATAGACGGACAAACACTGCCATTCATAATTATGAAAGCAACTACGGACATCACGGCCACACAAACGAAGAAAGTATCAGTAATGTTTAATCTTTCTTCTCCGTTTCCCGTAAGTTTACTTTTGCTTCTCCTAGGAATAAAGAAGTCTGAAATTTTTATGACTTAATCACAAGGATTTCTTTTACATACTGAAACAATGATTTTGTAATTACTGGATATACAAAAGACTTAGGAGTGACAATCCAGTGCAAAGTGATGGAAAATTTTTACTTTAAAATAACTGTAAAATATCTCTGTAAGAAAATACTTTGATAGTAAACGGTTGTATCAATATTGTTATAACAAATCAGTCCAAATACAGTAAAAATGTTGTCTGTCAAACTCCAGTAGTTTGTGAGAAAATGTTTTCTATAGTAGGCATATTTTAACATAGTTAAAACATTACTATATTTAATTATGTATATAGATTGTAAAAGACATGAGAGTTGCTGACTGTGGATATATCTGTGCAGTGTTGTGCCCCATTCAAAATGTTTTACAAAGGGAAACCGTGAGTTCTCCTAACTATAAACGACAATCCTCAAAATGTCACAACCAAAATGTACTGAATATATCGTATGTAACATGTAATGTTGAGTTGCTAGGCAGTTGAGGCATGCTTGATTATGCTGTTGAATATGCGTGCAATGAACTGATTATGATGACAGTGTTGCGACGGTGGAGTTCAATATCGATGTTGTCGAGTAAAACTCGCTCACAAAACCGAGTAATGAATTTTTTATCCCACTGGCGAAAGAATTATACACCTGAAGGCTGAAGAAAGAACAGTTCGTCAGGTAGAAAGGTAGTTATTTTTATTTATTTATCTGAAATTAAGAACATATCCTGTTGATGGAGTAAAAATGAATCCAGAATCAGACAACGTTTTCTTCCAACATCAGTAGAGAGACAGCTATCGCCGCGGCGCAATAGCCGTGCGCACTGAGTCGCCGTGCTGCGGTGCGAGCTGTCGTTCGCCGTTGGAAGTTCGAGTCCTTCCTCGGGCATGGGTGTATGTGCTGTCCTTGGGTTACTTTAACTTAGCTTTAGTATTTTGTAAACTGCGGACTAATAACTAAGCAGTTAACTCCCGTAGATTTACAAACTATTTTTTTTTTTTTTTTTTTTTTTTTTTTTTTTTGTACAGTTCTCGTCAAAGTTCAATAATACGCATGACAACCCTGATTTTGAGGCGGTTCTGGATACTTTCGGAGCACGGTTCGTGTTCTCTTCCACAAGGTGACCAAATGTACCTCTTGGATGAAAAGCTCTCAGGTTTTCGACTGCGTCAAGTGGTTAAAATTCCTCAAGGTTTCGACCAAGCACTCCTTGGCCATTGTCAAGTGGTATGACTGCCTGGTGGCTGCTGATGCGGCCTTATATACGTTAGCTGCCGGCCGTGACGTCATTGTTATCCGTGCCTTCTCCATATATGGTAATGTTTCGACTAGTTGGCCGGCGTGCCCGCTTCAACTTCGCGATCGCCGGGTTCCATGCCGCGTTGAACTGCAGACCGTCGTCTCTATTGAGATTGTTATCACTGATTTTAATTACTATCGCTACCTGAATTACGCAATCCCAGAAACCGTTGGTCGAGTCACGACCGAGGTATTATCAAACTTGCGTCGGTGGCTATTTTCTAATGCATGTTCTGCTGAAGCTGACCTCTCTGGGTAGCGTAGGCAATAACACGTCTCATGTTCCTTCCTGCGTTGTTCTATGGTTCGCACAGTTTGTCCGATCTAAGACTGACCACACTCACACGTTGTCTTATAGACTCCAAGTGTTCTGAGACTTGCTGCATCTTAACTGGCCTCAGTAATTGACGAATTTTCGCCGGAGGTCTGAAAACCGATTTGATTTTGTGTCTTTTCAGCAGGTGGGAATCGTCAACATAGCATTAGAAGGAAGTGTGTGGGGTGAAAATCGTGGAGGGAGATCGAGGGACGAATACAGTAAGCAGATTCAAAAGGATGTAGGTTGCTTTTCTTATTCTCAGATGAAGAGGCTTGCACAGGTCAGGGTAGCGTGGAGAGCTGCATCGGACTACAATAAAAACCGCAGATGGCTTATCTTGCCTCAGAATGGAAAGAAAGAAACCTTCTTTTCATGTTCCAAGTCCGTGTTCTTACTGTGACTTTTATCTTAAATCACGTCATTCATTTCATATGGCGATTGTATCCATCGGTCATGAACACTTTGAGTAGGTGTTTCAATTCGTAGGTCAGGTTGTTGGCATCTGTTATTGTTATTGCACGATGCACCAATGTTTTTAATACAGTGCGCTTCTGTGCCGGGTGATGATGGCTGTTGGGAAGCAAGTACAGATCTGTGTGAGTAGGTTTTCTGTAGGCGCTGTGACCAAGGCATCCATATCGTTTCCGACGGACAAGAACATCGAGGAAGGGCAATGCGTTGTCTTTTTTTCGCTCCATGGTGAATTGGAAGTTGTTGTTAATGCTGTTTAGATGTCCCAAGAACACTCCGAGCTTTTCTCTCCCCTGTAGCTAAATGACGAACGAGTTAGACGTACCGTGTTAATGATGCCTTTTCTAGGACCGCATCCTCGAAATAATCCACGAAGAGGTTTGGTGTAGCTGGAGCCAAATGATTTCCCATCGCAACATCGTCAGTCTGATCGTAATACTGGCCGTTGTATACAAAATAGGACGACGTAAGAGTGTGCTTAAAAAGCTCGACCACGTCACTGACAAAGAGCTGGGATACAAGGTCCAAGGAGTCCTTGATAAGCACATTGGTAAAGAGTGACATCACATCAAAACTGACCATAATGTCACTTTCACTGACAAGGAGACCACGTGGGTATCGGATTTTAGAATTTCTCTATATTTTTAGTACGTGGAGTTCACAACTTAAATAACAATCAACCAAAGTCATTCGACAAAACTCACAAAAATTCTTGAGAAAATCAACTTTGAAGTTTTGCTAGTACACGTAAGTACCAAAAAATAAAGCGGTAGTAGCAACTGTCAGTATAGTTCAGGTACGACACGCATGGTGCAGTGGTTAGCATCACAGATCGCTGCGCTTTCGTTCCCCAGTTCAAATCCCGCCATGGGAAGAAAAAAATATTAGCTCAGCGAGCCCGTTCAGAGGGCTAAACGATCTCTGTAATAAAAACAAACTGAGCCAAATATTCAACGAATTGAACCAACGACCGCAATGCGTAGATCTAACTGAAGAGAAAAAAGTTTTTTTGTTTATTTGTAATTTTCTATATTTTATAAAAGGTCGTTAATAATGATAGTTTCAACTAAAATATGTTACAATTTTTTTACAGTATTAACTTCACTATTGGTTAGCGACGGTAGTATTTGATTGTTCATTTTGTGAAAAGATACGATGCTATATTTGGAAAGTCATCTCCATAGCTGCCTTCCAAGCAGCTAATCTACTCAACAAGGTGTTCAGCTCGTCTACATACATAAAAAACGAAAACTGACACAACCCTTTGAATTAGAGGTTCCAAAATGTTTTATGCAACTTAATTTGAAATGGAAAAAAAACTATGTCCTAGCGGGATTCGAACCACGGTATCTATAATTGCGAGGCTAGAACTTTTTTTTTTTTGTGATGAGGGGAGGGGTTTCATTCAGGTGGATCTAAGGTTTGCGGTCGTTGTTTCAGTTCGTTCTTGTATGTTCGTTGTATATTTCGCTCAGCTGTTTTATTACAGAACGCGTTTAGCCCCCTGACCGGGCGCGCTTTTCCACGGCAGCCGGCGTAGCAACTGAGCCAAGCCGCAGATAGATACTTTAATTATTAATAACTTGTTATCTGCAGGGCCCACTGTGATAGTGACGTCGTACATCGACATTTTAATAATAGGGATTATATAATTTCATCGCTGTATCTTCTTAATTCGTATTAGTTACACTATTGTTTGTGATATTTCAAAGGCTTTTGATTGTGTAAATCATGGGATTCTTCTAGATAAGCTTAAGTATTGTGGTATGAGTGGGACAGTGCACAAATGGTTTAAATCATACTTAACTGGAAGAGTGCACAAAGTTGAAATAAGCAGTTCACATGATGTAGATGAAACAATTAATTCTTCTAACTGGGGAGTTATCAAAAATGGGGTCCCACAAGGTTCGGCCTTGGGTCCTTTGCTGTTCTTAATATATTTTAATGACTTGCCATTCTACAAACACGAAGATGCTAAGCTAGTACTTTTTGCTGATGATACAAGTATAGCTATCACACCTGACAAACAGGAATTAACTCATGAAATTGTAAATGATATCTTCCAGAAAATCATTAAGTGGTTTTCTACAAATGGACTCTCATTAAACTTTGATAAAACCCAGTATATACAGTTTCATACAGTAAATGGCACGACACCATTAATAAATTTAGACTTTGAACATAAATCTGTAGCTAAGGTAGAATATTCAAAATTTTTAGGTGTTTGCATTGACGAGGGACTGAATTGGAAGAAACATATTGAAGATCTCCTGAAACGTCTGAGTTCAGCTACTTATGCTATCAGAGTCATTGCAAAATTTGGCGATATAAATGTCAGTAAATTAGCTTACTACGCCTATTTTCATTAACTGATTTTATATGGTATCATATTCTGGGGCAATTCAACATTGAGTAAAAAGTATTCATTGCACAAAAGCGTGTAATCAGAATAATTGCTGGAGCCCACGCAAGAGCATCCTGCAGACATTTATTTAGGGATCTAGGGATACTCACTGTAGCTTCACAATATATATATTCACTCATGAAATTTGTTATTAACAATCCGACCCAATTCAAAAGTAATAGCAGTGTGCATAGCTACAACACTAGGAGAAAGTATGATATTCACTATTCAAGGTTAAATCTAACTTTGGCTCAAAAAGGGGTGAATTATGCTGCCACAAAAGTCTTGGTCACTTACCAAGTAGCATCAAAAGTCTGACAGATAGCTAACTAGTATTTAAAAAGAAATTAAAGGAATTTCTGAATGGCAACTCCTTCTACAATGTAGATGAATTTTTAGATAAAACTAAAAAAAAATTTAAAAAAAAGAAAAAAAGAAAAAACAAAAAAAATCCTTAAAATATAGATTGTCAAGTATAGACAAAATTTACTAAACTGACACGTTCCACATCATTACGAAATGTCGTATACATGATCTAGGGAACAAGTATTAATCTAATCTAATCTATAAGCTTATTTCGACTTAAAAGTCATCTTCAGGTGTTACGCCTGCAATACATAAGGTTTCATAGCATTTAGTGCTATGCTACATACTTGTTTTATACAGAGGGAAAAGAATACATACCAAATTCTATATCTATGATCGTTTTGTGTGTGGTGTCGATTCTGTGATTTGATGGAAAGCTTTTATTTGAAATTAAACGAAATATGTTGGATTTATTCATCTTTGATAATTTTGTTGGTATATTTTTAAGTCACATCAACGATGAGATTGTCTCTATGGATAATCATTGTCGGGGCCGGTGGTCTTGGGGTAAAGCATTCGACTGGAATCTGATGGGTCGCCGGTTCGAAACCCGGTCGAACATCGGATTTTTTCAGTCTGCACTTTAACCCATCCTTCACCTCTCAACGATGCGAGGAGTCGCCAGAAACGACACGTGGTTCGGATTCCACGTTAAGCTGTAGGTCCCCTTTCCCCGGTTGGATAACTGGGGTAGGCTAGGGACACGCAAGTCGCCCAAGTGGCGTCCAATTGAAAGACTTGCACCAGGCCAATGAGCCACACGAAATTATTATTATTTATGGATAATAATTAATTGTAATTTTGTTATTGCCCTATTATCTATGATTGGCAGTGGGATTTTTTATCCGTTGTCATGCACTAGAATATGAATAAAATTATCGAAATAATTTTTGTGCCTGAAATCCGTTTGATCGTTTAGTAAATTAGTTGTGTTCCTAAATGCATGTACGCATACTTCCATTTCTTCAAGATCGTTCATCTCGTATCTCTTCTGTACAGTATGCAAAATTTCTAGTGCGTTGTCTATGGTATCTGTGGTGTCGCACAAGTACAAAGTGCGCGCCACCTACTTTCGCCGCGCGCCGCCAGGCACGCACGGCGCGGCGTTCTCACGACGACAGCCACGAGCGCCCTCTGCGACAACTCCGCTCGTGGCCACCACTGAAGGATCGGGCACTTCGGACTGAGATAGCAACGAGTTAGGACCTTCGTAATCAGATAGGCACCATTGAAGACTTTGCTATCGTACAGGCACTAGGCAGGCCTCTAACAACTATGTATCAACATTCTGCAGTACTATGTAAAAGTTAAGTATTGTTACATTCTGTGCAATATATATCTCTTTCTAATTTACTCTAGTGTTTATAGTTTCTGGCTGCTCCCCTCCGTACCTGCACCAGCGTGCTATTTTTGTTACTGTGTCGGTCTCGTTCCACTCGGCCACCGACACCTACGACGAGGCTGGGACACAAAAGCGGCGATGAAGTTGGGACACAAAAGTGGCGACGAGGATGGGATACAAAAGTGGCGACGAGGAGTGATAGAAACTTGGACCAGCCCGCTTGCAGCAGCCAGACAGCAGCAGTCGGAGCACGCAGAAATTGCTCCCGCCCACCCACCCTTATTATAAGATTTTTGGGGGAACATATTCTGTTACGTATTTTGTGGACTTTTTTGTTGCAGAGCGAGTCCTCTTTCATATTGCATTTGTGTTTTGTTATAAGTTACTTGTATACGCGGCGCCTAATCGGTAAGCATGGCCACTACCCCGAACCCAAACTTAATGGAAATTATTCAGTTACAGACGGCGCAAATAACGCAACTCCTCCAGGCGGTGTCCCAGCTCACAGCGCAGGCAGCTAACCAACAACAACAGCCGCCGCTTCAGCAACCCACACCTGCCGCCGCAACACTTCCTACGTTTCGCCAATACAACGAACGTGAGGAAGAATGGAGCGACTATTTCGCACAGTTTCAAGAACTCGTCGCGGCTCATCAACTTACAGGTCAGACTGTTAAGCATCTTTATTGTCTGTGGTGGGCCCCAAAACTTTCGTGTTACTGCAAAAACTATTCCCGCACGCATCTCCTCGTGATGTAGACTTCGAACAAATAGTGGAGGCACTGAATGCTCATTATGAGAGAAAAGTTCTTGTAGCCGCTGCACGATACCGATTTTTCAGACTTAAAAAATTACCGCAGCAATCACACCAAGAGTGGATTACGGAATTGAAGGGCTTAACCCGCCAATGTAAATTTACTTGCTCTTGTGGACTTTCTTATAGTGACGTTATGTTGCGAGATGCGATTACGCAGAATATTCAGGACCCCAGAATTAGACCAGCAATTCTGAAACAGTCAGACCCTTCATTAGACAGTGTACTGCAGCTAATTGAAGCGCATGATACTTATGACTTAGCAGATGTAGAAATGCAAAGCCACAGTGTTAATTCAGTGCGCCGCAACGGACGCTTTCCTAGCCGTAGTTCTCAGTGTAGCACTAGTGATTCTTACAATAGTACAGGCCGTGCTGAACAGACAGTGAACAGTAGCCAGTGTAAAAGTGCGACACAAAGGTCGCCCCGTCGTGTTAGAAACAGTGATTTGAAAAACGAGCGCCAACGCTCATTTCAGAAAAATGTTCGTAAGTCTTGCCCCCAGTGTTTGTCTCGCCACAAGCGTGCTCATTGCCCTAGTCGCAACGCAACCTGTTATCAATGTGGCAAGTCGGAACATTTGTAGTCTGTGTGTATGCAAATTAAAAACTCAAAGAACAGTAACGTTAGAAACAGTGCTTCGCAAAGTGCGAGAACAGTTCATTCTGTAAATGTTATACGGGCTGTGGAATTGAACAGTGCTTTCCTTGGATCTCAATTGCAAGAAAGTTGTTCTGCGCCTATGGCAAAACTATATAGTGCACCACGTAGCAAGCGCCGACGAGCGCGTAAAACAGTGCAACGGAAAGGGATTCGGGACAAGCAAAATGACTATGAACAGTGCATTCCTGTAGTGAAAATAGTGCCATCTGCAACTGCTCCTTGTAAAAGTGCCCAGTACTGTGTAGCTAGTAACAGTAGTCTTGGTGTAGCTACTCAAAGTAATTTTAGTGCAGTAGCCTCGCAATGCGCGGACGCCGATCCGGCGGTAGTGCCATCTAGTGATAGTGTTGTTAATCCGCTGCGTGCCGAGTCTGCGCCGCTTACTTCACTACGCGGCCCGCGCAAGCGCAGTAAACAAACCGTAGCAGACGTTGCCCACATTCGTGCACCTGTCGACCGCCACAAGCAAAAGCTTTTTGTGAATCCTTCCATTGAAAATAAGACTGTGCAATTGCAGCTCGACACTGGTTCCGCTGTTACATTAATTAATAAAGATACTTATGAACTTCTGGGTTCGCCAAAATTGTCGCCGTCACAGCGAGTGTTAACAGCTTATACAGGTCAAAATATTCCCGTGCTAGGAACGTGTAGCCTGCCCGCCTCTTTTCAAGGTGTAACAAAGACAGTTGCTTTTGTAGTTCTTCAGGCCAAATCGACACAGAACATTTTTGGACTAGATGCTTTTGACTTGTTTGGTTTATCAATTCAAAGAGATGTGCTTCAAATTTCGTCAATAGTGCCTCAGGATAAAATCAATGCATTGTGTGACAAATATAGTGACTTGTTTTCGCCGGAACTAGGTTGTGCAAAAGACTTCGTGGCACATGTAACTTTAAAAGAATCTGCAGTTCCAAAGTTTCGTAAAGCTAGACCAGTGCCTATCGCCTTGCGTGATACAGTTGCCGAAGAACTTAAACGTTGGCAAGATAGTGGGGTGATTTCTCCTGTTTCTGCGAGTCAGTGGGCCTCGCCTATAGTAATTATACCCAAGCCGTCAGGAAAACTTCGTCTCTGTGCGGACTTCAAATCAACAGTGAACAGTCAGACAATTGTAGACACTTACCCTCTGCCCAGACCTGAGGAACTGATGGACAAATTAGGACAGTCTCGCTTCTTTTCTAAGATTGATTTAGCATAGGCATACTTACAGATTCCACTTGATGACGAGTCAAAAAAGTTTTTCGTCATTAATACTCACATGGGCCTTTTTCAATTTCAACGCCTACCCTTTGGCAGTTCTTCCGCTCCCGCTATTTTTCAGCGTTTTTTGGAACAGCTGACAGTTTCTGTACCGTGTTGTTCGAACTATTTAGATTATATTGTGGTATCCGGACGTACAGTTGAAGAACATTTAGCAAACCTGGAGTGCCTTTTCAAAGTGTTGACTGCAGCAGGTCTACGTTGTAATAAAGCAAAGTGTTCGTTTTTTTTCAAACTGAAATAGAGTACCTGGGCCATGTGATTAATGCCCAAGGAATCCATCCTTTACAGTCACATCTTCGAGCAATCAAAGACTTGCCTCCTCCTAAGAATGTGCATGAATTGCAAGCAGTAATGGGAAAGCTTAACTATCATTTCAGGTTTATTCCCAATGCCTCTCAGATTGCAGCTCCACTGCATCACTTACGTAGGAAGAATGTTCCTTTTGTATGGTCTAAAGATTGTCAGGTTGCCTTTGACAAATTAAAGTCTGCACTACTCAGTGATGCATGTTTGATTCCCTTTGACCCCCAGAAGCCTGTAGTGTTAGCAGTTGACGCCTCATCGTACGGTCTGGGCGCTGTAATCTCACATCGTATTGGATGTCACGATCGTCCTATTGCCTTTGCATCCAAGCTACTGACGCCGACGCAACAGAATTACAGTCAAATAGAAAAGGAGGCCTTGGCAATCATTTACGGCGTCACAAAGTTTCATCATTATCTCTATGGCAGAAAATTCTATTTGTTGACAGACCACAAGCCTCTCACGTCGTTGTTCTCACCCACAAAGCCAATTCCGCCACGTACGGCACAAAAGCTTCAGAGATGGTCCTTGATATTGTCAAATTATCAGTATGAGATTTTGTACCGACCTACCACTAAACATGCCAACGCGGACACACTTTCCCGACTTCCGGTTGGCCAGGATGTATCATTTGATTCTTCAGAAATGGCATGTTGTCAGATAGACTCCAGAGATGCTTCCGCTGTCGCAGACTTTCCTTTGAACTCTCGTCGGGTTGCACAGGAAACAGCTGCGGATGCAGACCTAAGTGTGGTAGCACGTTTTGTTCGCTTTGGTTGGCCTGCCAGAGCCAAAGACATTGATCGGCCTCTGGTTCGACGTTATTTTGCACAACGTCATGCATTATCTTTAAGTCAGGGTGTACTGTTGTTGCATACCGACAACGACCAAGCAAGAGTGATTGTTCCTCGTTCCCTGCAACGAGAAGTGTTACGCCTCCTGCATCAATGACATTGGGGCATTGTTAGGACGAAGCAATTGGCCAGACGTCATTGTACCTGGGTTGGTATGGACGCTCAGATAGAGAGCATGACATCACAGTGTACAGTTTGTGCGGAGCATCAGGCGGCTCCTCCACAGCGTTTCTCAGACTGGCCACGCCCCAAGGGACCATGGCAACGTTTACATATTGACTTTGCCGGACCATTCTGGAATACGCGCTGGTTAATTGTTGTAGACGCTTTCAGCAAGTTTCCTTTTGTGATTGCCATGAACTCAACGACGGCTTCTAGTACAATCAGTGCCTTAACATCAGTGTTTTGCATCGAAGGCTTGCCTGAAACTATCGTCAGTGACAATGGACCTCAGTTTGTTAGTGCGGAATTTCAACAGTTTTGTCGTGTGAATGGCATTCAGCATATCACCACCGCACCTTTTCACCCTCAGTCCAATGGTGAAGCAGAACGTTTCGTTCGAACATTCAAGTCTCACATGGAGAAGATGAAAGGTCAGCACTCCAGGCAGCAAGCTCTTCAAATTTTCCTGTCTACGTATCGGTGCATGCCACGTGACGGCCCGTCTCCTGCCGAGCTGCTACACGGCCGCCGTCACCGCACTCTCCTTCACCTGCTGCAGCCTCCCACGCACCGAGTCGGTTCGTATGGCGCTACGCGTTTTCAGGTTTCCACGCCGGTGCTGTACAGGGTGTTTGCTGGAAACAAGAAGACATGGTTGCCGGGCACCATTCAACGCGTGCTTGGTCGCAATATGTTTGTTGTACGTTCTTCCACAGGGTCGGAGTTGCGGCGCCACGCAAACCAATTGCGCCTGCACAGGCCGCGCGATCCTGTCTCCGGTTTCTTGATTCCAGACCCAGTTCACCGCCAGGGAGCACAAACACATCGTTCGTCAACGGGTCCAGCGTCCCCGGACTACGAGATCGTCCCGATGGAGATCGACGCGACGCCGCCGCTGTCGCCGCCGCAGATGACAGCGTCACCGAGAGGGACTCCGGGACCGTGCGTGCCGCCGCCGCCTGGGCCACGCACCTCAGAAGAAGATGACCTGCTCCCTCTGGGCGGGGGGGTGCGCCCTGGGTTCCCTGGTGGATCGCAAGGCGGATGCCGGGGCGCGGACGGCGTCTCGATCCCAGCCTCAGCTACGACGCCCGTCCCACCAGTAACGCCCCCGCCCAGGCCCTCCTCCCAGTGCCGTCGCCGTGGCCCTCAGCCCTACGCCACGACGGCGCGGCGGTTTGGGGGGGAGGGGTGTGGTGTCGCACAAGTACAAAGTGCGCGCCACCTACTTTCGCCGCGCGCCGCCAGGCACGCACGGCGCGGCGTTCTCACGACGACAGCCACGAGCGCCCTCTGCGACAACTCCGCTCGTGGCCACCACTGAAGGATCGGGCACTTCGGACTGAGATAGCAACGAGTTAGGACCTTCGTAATCAGATAGGCACCATTGAAGACTTTGCTATCGTACAGGCACTAGGCAGGCCTCTAACAACTATGTATCAACATTCTGCAGTACTATGTAAAAGTATTGTTACATTCTGTGCAATATATATCTCTTTCTAATTTACTCTAGTGTTTATAGTTTCTGGCTGCTCCCCTCCGTACCTGCACCAGCGTGCTATTTTTGTTACTGTGTCGGTCTCGTTCCACTCGGCCACCGACACCTACGACGAGGCTGGGACACAAAAGCGGCGATGAAGTTGGGACACAAAAGTGGCGACGAGGATGGGATACAAAAGTATCTACTGTGTGATTATCGTACTGCAGATATATATATATATATATATATATATATATATATATATATATAGGAAGAAAAAAATAAATCACGTCACAATAATATTGAAATGTACAGCATAACAGAATGTTGTATGTATCATTTATTTTCCCTCTGTATAAAACAAGTATGCAGCATAATACTAAATGTTATGAGAACGTAGGTATTGCAGGCGTAACAGCTGAAGATGACGTTTAAGTCGAAATAAGCTTATAGTGTAACTAATACGAATTAAGAATATACAGTGTTGAAATTATATAATTCTTATTATTAATTATTAATAGTTACGTGTACTAGCAAAACTTCAAAGTCGATTTTCTCGAGAATTTTTGAGAGTTCTGTCGAATGGCTTGGCTGATTGCTATTTGAGTTCTGACCTTCGAAAACCTGAGAACTTTTCATTAAAATAATCGCCGCGAGCCTCTGCATGCTTAAATATATACCTCTTCTTTCATGGAAGACCTTCAGTTTATTATATCATTCTCAGAGAAATACAATACTGTCAGTCTCGTACTTCCCTTACACTTCCGAAGCACTATGCTGCCGCTCGTACGAATTACCTGCAACTGATGGTCAGTTACTTACCAGTCAGCATGGGCTGATAAAATGTGCTTTACTGTCATCTAGGGAACTGGTTATGCCTACGTACCAAACATGGTGTCAGTACTCTATGAGACAGTTTGCGAATATGTCTTGTTAGAAATACCACGGACTATCAACGGAAATTTGAACTACTCACTCACATGACTGGTCTTTATCAACTGGAATGATTGTACTTCTACCGCGGCGAAGCGGCCGAGTGCATTGAGGCGCAATATTATGATGCGTGAGGCCGTTCCCCGTCGGAGGTTCGAATCCTCCCTCGGGCTTGGATATTTGTGCCGTCTCCAGTATAAGCTACTTTATAAGTAGTTCGTAAGTTTAGGGACTGATGACTCCGTAGTTACGTCCCATAAGCTCTACAAACATTTGAATATTTGATTGTACTTCTCCAATGTCCAAATACGAGTATTCATTTATTCACTTTGTTTGCAATAAATTTAACATAGTACCAAAGATGAGGACTCTTACTTACCAACGGCCCTACAAAACTTAAAGCGAAGGGGGACTACGCGGACCTGAATAAGACGGCAGAAACAGGATTACATGGACAGTTACCATGTGGATGCCTGCCTTCTGGTAGAACCCAACCGATCACGATTTACGTACAGTATTTTACCTTCGTTCAGGTTCAGGCTCAACTTGCTCTAAATTTTGGATGAACTACCCGCATTTCACTGCACTCTTTTGGTCCTCACCCTAATGAACGTAAGACAATGCCGAGGTGGGGTGGCTTGTGTGCCTCAACAATATAGATAGTTGTACCATAGGTGTAACCACACCGGATGGTTATCCGTGGAGTCGCCAGAAGACAAACGTGACGTTCTTGAAGAGGGCAGCAACCTATTTAGTAGTTACAGGGTCAACAGTCCGGATGACTGACTGAGTTTTGCATGTAACATCTGCTAACATGGCTTTGCCATGCAGTTACTGTTAACGACTGAAAGCAAGGGGAAACTACAGTCATTAATATTCCCGATTCTTTCTACTATTTGAAAGTATGATGATGGCGTTGTCTTGGATAATATATGCCGGAAGTAATACAGTCCCCCATTCTGATCCCCGGGCGACTACTACTCAGGAGTATGTCATTATTAAGATTAACAAAACAAGCATTCTACAGATCGGTGTAGGCTAAGTTAGAAATGTTCAAATGTTTGTAAATCTTATGAGACTTAACTACGGGGTCATCAGTCCCTAAACTTACAAACTACTTATGAACTACTTACGAACTAGGACGGCACAAATATCCATGCCCGAGGGGGGATTCGAACCCCCGACCGTAGTGGCCGTGCAGACCGTGACTGAAGCGCCTCAGTCCCCTCGGCCACCGCGGCCGGCGGTTAAGTTAGAAAATTGGAAAAGAGAAAGGGATAGGTTAAATTTAGATATGCTGGAAATTAGTAAAGTCCGGTGGTAAGATGAACAGGATTTTTGGTCAAGTAGTACAGGGCTATAAATATCAAATCATTTGGTGATATCGCAGGAGTAGGTTTGATAATGAATAAGAAAATGGAAATGTGGGTAAGTTACTATGAACAGCATAGTGGACGCATTATTGTAGCAAAGATAGACACGAAGCCCACACTGACAACAGTAGTACAAGATTATATGCCAACTACCTAAGCCGATGATGAGGAGATCGGTGAAATGTATGAGGAGATATAAGAAATTAATCAGACCGTTAAAGGAGAAGAAAACTAAATTGTGATAGGGGACTGGAATCGGTAGTAGGAGAGGGAAGAGAAGGAAATGAAGAAGGTGAATATGGATTGGGGAAAATGAATGAAAGAGGAGATTCCCAGTAGAATTTTGTGCAGAGCACAATTGCAATAATCGCAAACAAGTGGTTCAATCATCATGAAAGGTTATATAAGTAAAAGAGACTGGAAGACACCAGACTGACTTTATAATGGTAAGGCAAAGGTTTAGAAACCAGGTTTTAAACCGTAAAACATATCCAGGGGCATATATAGACTCTGATCATATCCTATTGGTTATGAACTGTAGATTAAAAGAGACTGCAAAACTGTAGAAAATTGAAGAATCTGGACAAATTGAAGGAACCAGAAGAGTTTTAGACGGAGTATTAGGCAAGGATTGTCAAACTGGGGAAAGAAATACTGTAGAAAAAGAATTCCTAGCTTCGAGAGATAGAGTAGCGAAGGCCGCAGAGGTTCATATAGGCACAAGGACAAGTCCTGATAGAAATCCTTGGATAACACAGGATATACTGAACTTAACCGATGAAAGGAGAAAATATAAAAATGCATCAAGAGAAGCAGGCAAAAGAGAGTTCAGACGTTTGAAAAATGAGGTTGACAGGAAGTGCAGACTGGATAAGCAGGAGTGGCTAGAGGACAATACAAGGCTGTAGAAGAATGTAAAACGAGGGGAAACAGAGATACCGGCTGCAGGAAAATAAAAGAGACATTTGGAGACAAGAAAAGTAGCGGTATGAATATTAAGAACTTGGATGGAAAACCAGCACTAAGCAAAGAAGGGAAAGCTGATAGATGGACGTAATATATAGAAACTTGAAGTCAGTATTCTAGAAATGGAAGACGAAGTAGAGGAAGATGAGAAAGGAGATACTATACTGCGAGAAGAATTTGACAAAACACAAATAGATTTGAGCAGAAACAAGGCCCATGAAGCTCCGTCTGAACCGTTATTATCGTTAGAAGAGCCAGTCATGAAGAAATTGTTCTACCTGGTATGCAAGATGTATGAAACATGGGAAATACCCTCAGACTTCAAGAAGAATATGGTGACTGCAATTCCTAAGAAAGCAAGTGCAGACTCTTGTTAAAATTACGGAACTATCAGTTTAATAAGTCATTGCTGAAAAATACTAAGACAAATTATTTACTGACGAATGTAAAAAACGGGACAGAAGCGATCTGATATTTTAACCTTATGAGGTGATTTCGTAGCTTAACGCTCCTACTGTTCATGGAGTTAGCTTCGGATACCGTGCAGCAGCAGCCGTCGTAAACAGCAAAACGCTTCTCTGAAACTCACTCAACGAAAACATCGAAAACGAAGAAGGCGACCAAAGGCGATATAACTAGAAATAAAAAGCAGACCTATTAACTAAGTAACGTGCATCAGCAAAAATTTTCTAAAGAAACGGACGCGGATGACTGTGGCGTTTTGCTGCTCGTAGGGTTTCCCACTCCACGCTCAGTCGTCACGTGTTCGTTAGCGCTCAGCCTAAGTAAACATATTTTCTGCGCAGGGCGTCCGCGCGTGGCAGGAATACAGACCACGTGCTTTGTTCCCTCTGCTTCTAGATAGGAGAGGAAGAAAAATAAGTCAGCCAAAAATACCGAAACGAAGTTATGTTGTCTGGAAAGACGTAGCTGCACAAATAAATGAGGAAAGAAAGAAAAAAAGTTTGGACACAGTAGAGACGAAAAGAAATTTGCATCTGCGCGTTTTGTAAACGGCGCACGGAGACGAAAACCTAGCAACTGCGCATTCGCAGACGACTTATGTATTGCTCTCACGCAGCGGGTATATATGGAGATACAGCCGACTTGCGTTCTTAGGGAAACATGCGCAGTCGTTATCTGCGTCGAGCGCAAAGAGTTTAAATTACACGCAGTTATCACAGACATGCATTAGCAAAGACCTATATAAACAACATAGACTGGCCACAGTGCCGCCATAGTTGAAGCCAATTGGAAAGGTTGCCGCCATCTTTGAGAACATCAGTGTCACGCCAGGTGGTACTGGGCGTCTGCTAACACTGAACCATAGGTTTTATATTAATCATTGCCAGTCTCGATTTTTCATTAATTTCTGGGCGGCGCATTTCGGAAAGTAATTCCCTCTACGAATAGCATTTCTCTTTTACTACTGTGTCCTAAGTGTAATGTTTACAATCGTCGAACTGCTGCATTATTTGATGTTACTATAATGTCAATAATTGTTTGTATTTGCCGACATATCTTCCTTATAAATACTGGCCAATTTCTTTAAAATCGTTAATTACCTTTATTCTGCCTGTGATTCAAATGATCTACATCTACATCTACAACCATACTCCGCAAGCCACCCGACAGTGTGTGGCGGAGGGAACCTTGAGTACCACTATCGATTTACCCTCCTATTCCAGTCACGTATTGTTCGCAGGAAGAAGGATTGTCGGTATGCCTCTGTGTGGGCTCTAATCTCTATGATTTTATCCTCACGATCTCTTCGCGAGACGCGAGACATACGTAGGAGGGAGCAATATACTGCTAGACTCCTCAGTAAAGGTAAGTTCTCGAAACTTCGACAAAAGCCCGTACCGAGCGACAGAGCGTCTCTCCTGCAGAGTCTTCCACTGGAGTTTCATGATGTTTTATGATCTGAAGTACATATCGTATTTATTAAGCTCTCTACAATTTGACGTTTCCTTCGTTTCTTTTGGTTTCTGTAGGTGCTCAGAAAACTAAAATATTGTTGGACTGGCATTTGCCAGTAGCCGCTTTCGATCGATGGCAGCATACATGAACTTTTCTTCAAAGTGACAAGACCACATGTAACTATTTTTGTAGGCTGCCACATTTCAAAAAAAAAAAAAGTTCAAATGTTTGTTAAGCTTATGGGGCTTAACTACGGGGTCATCAGTCCCTAAACTTACAAACTACTTATGAACTACTTACGAACTAGGACGGCACAAATATCCATGCCCGGGGTGGGGGGGGGATTCGAACCCCCGACCGTAGTAGCCGTGCTGACCGTGACTGGAGCGCCTCAGTCACCTCGGCCACCGCGGCCGGCGCCACATTTCACGCCTCATACTAGTTACCCATTGGGTTAGCAAATCCTTGTATTTCAAAGGAAATCTGTATAAAGAATAGTTTAATCACAGTTCATATACCTAGGCTACTTACCCAATGCTTAATTTGCTTTTGTACACTATATAAACAACTGTCATTACATTAAAACACACCAAATACAACCATCATCTGCCTAGCTTTTTGATGGTCGTGAAGTGAACATAATTTTGAAATTTGGTAAGTGCGAAAGTTAAGTATAATGAATGTTTATAGACAAATACACGCTGATACACAACGAACTATATAATTACATATCTCTTTCTTTATGTATATATTCCAATTATTATTATTATCACTACGGCCGCTGCAGTTGTGCACCAAACATACACTGGGCTTGATTTACCACTAATAACAGCGCTTACACGTTAGTTTAGATGACAAACAGAAGCGTCTGCTCACTCTGTTGCTTCAAATTGACGTTCTCAAATATGGCGCCCAATGTTGCTTAGTGCTGCCACACAGAGCACTGTAGCTTGCCTATGGCCTATGCTGTGCATTAGCTAGACAGGCGGACTCACAGCTACAACTTGAGCTTGACGACGCCATCTTACTTTTTCAAATGTAAAGCAATTTGTATATGGTACTTACACAACTTACTGAAGTCAAATGACGTTGAAAGCTTTCCGAGGTGGTTTATAAGAGTTATGTAGTTTAGGACATGTTTAAGTACTAGTAGAAATTAATATACAATTTGAAGAATCGAGTTAAGCGGCCACTAGACTGTCAGTTATATCATGAAATATGTTATATTGCGGAATATTGTTTACCGTCTATAGGTAACACTAAAAGTTGTGCAATATATTGATGGATCTGAATATAAAACCTTTGTTGACGGACATCCACAGCTGAGATGATACATCTTCAGCTGTTAACGTTTTTAAAAAAGACGATCGGTTTCGTGACTTAAAGTCGCATCATCGTGTCAAATACGATTAAAACGTAAAACCGGGGATCACCAATGTAAACAACAACAACCCCGGCTGTCAGATATGTTCTGACAGCCGGGGTTGTTGTTAGTATTGGTGATCCCCCGGTTTTATGTTTTAACCGTATTTGACCCGATGATGCGAAACCGATCGTTTTTTTAAAGTAAACAGCTGAAGCGCACCCATTTACTAAAGATTGATGGATCTGTTGAAATTAGATTTTATTGGGCAATCTACATGCATTGGATCTCTGGTTACAACGCTGTATCTCCGTCAGTTCAGTCTCGTCTGTTGAACTATTTTGTACGATTTATTGGGTTATGAAATTGAAATTGGATCGAAATCAGGAGAAAATTTGAGAATTACCAAAAATATTTACCGGTTTTGTCAGCTTTATGATATATCGCTAATTTGGAAGAAGCGTCACTTATCGCAGTTGCATCGGTATGTAGTCTCTGTTAATATTGATTTATCACACCTTGGCTGTGGTCGGTACAGTTAAGACTATATGTTTGAAAACTTTTATTCTCACACCAGATCATACATCTGAATTGTTGTCTGCGCGAAAATAGCCATGTGTTCTGGAGCGCACCGACCCGCGGAGGGGGGAGGGGGGAAGGGGGGCGAGGGAGGCACATGCCGCCCCCCCCCCCGGAAATATTTGGACTTATGCTAGATACAATTGAGTTTTCCTGTTACTAATATGAGTTCTTAATTATATTCTTACTACTGCTACTAATACTAATAATAATAAAATAATACTAATTCTTAAGAATTAACTGCGAGAGTCATCAGTCCCTAAACTTATGAACTACCTGATACTAATGACAACACAAACATCCATGCCCGAGGGGGGATTCGAACCCTCACGGAGAACGGCCTCGCGCATCGCAGCATAGCGCTTCAATGCACTCGACCACTCCGTCGTGGCTAGTTTTGATGATATTCATCTTTATCATGACTTAATGTGAAGTACAGAAGCGGAAAAAGTTAAGATACGCAGAGTAAGATTCACCTAACTATTATGGAACTTACCCGCGTATCGCAGAGTACATGATGAACAGTTTAATAACATTTCTAAATCCGTATTTCTATAAAGACATCCGTGTAGTTGTATATAGATTACCCAAGGAGAGTAGGTCTGAGTAATTGACGCAGTCTCACTGCCATTATTTGAGCACCAGAACAAAGATTTAGGGACACTGTGGCAGTATTTCGATTATTTTTCAACAGAAAATAATAGAATGTCTGCTCCTTTGGAACAAACGTTTCACAGTAATGAATAATCTAAAGTTCGTAAACATGTGAAAGAAAATATATGGCACCAACATACAGGGGCGTGGGTTTACCGAGATTTGAGATGGGGGGGGGGGGGGACAATTTGAGAGGTAGACAAAATTAAGGGAGACCTTGAAAGACGGCTGTCTGCCGTCTTAACTAGGTTTGTAACTTTGTAAATTATCTAAGCTCACTAGACGGCCGGTTTTGCTAAACGAAAACCCCTCTCGTTCGGAGGCATGAGAAATAGCATTTCATTTCATGTTTTTAAATGTTAGTTTTGGTAATATTGCTGGGATTTTATTATACTAATAATTAATCACTGTTTTCATGTTTTTAAATGTTAGTTTCTATAATATTGCAGGGATTTTATTATGCTAATAATTTATCATTGTGTCAATGAATGTGGAAATATGAACGGTTTCTCTGCGACGCCACTGTCCCTGTGAGAATGTGTACTTGCTTTATTCTGTATGTGCATGTATGAGAATCTACTAGCATGGGAGTCTGTGTGTATGTATGAGAATTTTTGTCGACGGCTGCTGGCTGCTCAGTACTATTGTTTCTCTGGCTTTGTATCGATAGGTAGTCGTTACCAACCTCTGCTTTGATGCTACCAAAAGAGGTTCCTCCACCCTTTGGTTTCAAGTTGGGTTAGCATTGCCCAGTAAATTCTCTTCTAGCCTTGTACGACCCCCTTTATTAGCTTGCTAATGAACTACTACGTATTTCTAGGGGTTGCATGCCGTATTTCTTAGTTGATTTACCCCGACTTTGAATTTATTCCACTTTTCTTAATTTTGAACACTGGACTACGTCCATCTGTGTCAAACGTTCCCAATCGCGGCTAACTGTATATCTTTAGCTTCCTTATGATACCCACGCATTACTAGGGGTTGCATGCCGTAGCTATTTTTCTTTATTCTTCAGAAATTGAATTTTGCATTTTTACCGGTTTTCGGAACTACGTGGCTCCGAGCTCCGACTTCAAGGGTTTATAGCTAGTCACTTAAGTTCTCGCCACTGCTCACACACCAGTGCCTTCCTATTGTGTATTCTTGCTTTCGCAATCTAAGATTCCGTTTATTTTTGTTGAGATGAATAAGATCTTTAAGCACTTCGCCTTCAGTGGAGCGCAAATACGTAAAGTAGCAGACACGTGCTGAGTGTCTCAGTAAGCTCGCATGTTCACGGTTTGATATGAATGGAGATTAATCCCGCTATTATCGCGTACCATCTTAAGTAAAGGAAGAAAGACAAGAGCCACCTACGAAGTTTATTTTTTTCCTGTGTTGTGTGGTACTTCCTGGTACGCTGAATTTCGCCTATGATTGCGGCGCCTGCTTCTGCTTCGTGTCAGCACGCTGAGTTGGGTGAGTTTTGCTTTGCATCGTGCGTGAGAGTGGCTGAATGCTTTTTGACTATAAATCTCTCCTCCGACGATGTTCCGTTAGGTTACTTTAAATTTATTTGAAATGGGATGCATTTTTATTGTTTAACAAAATTGGTTCCCCATTTGCTCATGTTTGGTGTGAATAAATAATGTATTGACAGTGAATTTGATCCTTCTTATAAATATTATTTTATGAATACCCTCGCTTTTTATTTAACGTTTTATCGCCAGTGCCGAGAACAAATTCAGATGCATATTATCATATTTTTAATTCCGTTGCGCCATAAACGTTCTCACAGCACCTTCATGAAATGTTTTAGTTCGGGGTGGCTTGTATATTAATGATTGTGTGTAATTCTCGTGATCTACGACGTATGTTGGCCACCGTCTCTTTGTATTCCTGCTGCTAAAGTAAAGTTTGAGTCAGTTCTAAATTCTGGGCCAGGGAACAAGATTCTGTTGCAGGAAGTAGTCAGTAGTTCACGCGAATCCTTTAGCTGGTTTTACGGCCAGAGTTATATGTTTAAGGTAAGCTTTTCAGTGGCTCCATTCAGCCAGAATTAATTTTACAATTAACGGTGGTCTTCCCAACTTGACCAGGTTTCGGCAGAATTAATTCTGCCTTCTTCAGAACATTTCGGATTTTTCTTCGCTTTATTTAGTATGCCGCTCTTCAGCCAGAAAGTTACATTTGTTTTGATAAGTGTTAAAAGAATAGAAAAGAGGAAATTAAATGCACAATGTTAACTTCAGTATTTGGGATGCCTTGCAAAGTTCTGTTCAGGAGACATCTCGTACTCCTGGTACTGTCAGGACACACCTGCAGGATGTATGGTGTCAATCCCCTACAGCACTACTTCAGACAATAGTCGAGTCCGAACCACGTCGTTTTGCGGCACCTCTGCGTGCTTGCCAGGACCCTACACCATTTTAGGCAGGTGTGCCAGTTTCTATGGCCTTCCAGTGTAAAAGGGAATGCTGTTATCTAAAATCTTGAATTGCTTCATTAATTTATTTCTAAATTTCAAATGAGAGTCTCAAACGTATATATGTATACGCTTGCACAGAACAGGGCAGCGTGGAGAGCTGCATCAAACCAGTTTGTGAACGGAAAACCACAACAAAATTTTGACAAACAAGGCGCTGTTTCTTGAATATTGAATGTCTCTGATGGAGAACAGTTGAGAGGTTTGCAGCAAGCATTTGAACCACGTGGAATTATTATTATTATTATTACACACGTTACAGGCCTTTTATCAGACCACGCGAAACATTCATGACTACTTGTTCGTCCAGTTCTTCCAGTATTCCTTCATTCTTTCACTAAAGGCTCTCTTCCTATCTTCAGACCACTTTTTCTCTGACATCACTTCCCACTTATACAGTATGTGTGTAAAGTCGACTTTGTCTATGATATCTTCTGAATCTACACGTGCCCTTTCCAGATCAATTTTGACTTGTATCATCCAGGGTGTGGTGTTCTTGAGACCCCGAATGTACCTGAGGATTCTGTTGGTGAGTCTGGTCAGTGGAAGTCTGCTGATGTGTCCATAGAATTTTAGTCGCCTATTTCTAATGTCCGCTGCGATGTTAGAGAACTTCTCTGTCGTATCCCTGGAGTGAAGTCTGTAGCCTTCGTCTGTAATTTTTGGTTCAATAATTTTCCTAATGATTTTTCTTTCCTGTGTGAGGATGTTCTCAAGGTCGATCTTTGTGTGTAGCATCAGTGTCTCACTGGCATATAGCACCTCCGGTTTGATTACGGTGTTGTAGTGACGAAATTTGGTGAAGGTGGAAAGATATTTCTTATTATAGATATCCTGCGTTTTGTATAACGCTCTCTTCATTTTCAATACTCTATATTCTGCGCAATTTTCTCTTTTCCTGTAGGTTCGATCACTTCACCTAGGTCAATCTTTCCATACTTTGTGTTCAAATGTGGCATGTTTAGATTCGTGCAGGCGAACTCAGTTTTTTGAAAGGAGATTTGTAACCCTACTTTCCAGCGCAATCTTTGAGTATTATTATTATTATTGTTAATCCTTTCGTTAGAAACTCAAAAGTTAGAAAGAGAAGTAAGGGATTCAAATCAGGTTTGACAATCCAACTTTAGGTTTTCGGCAGTTTATCAGAATTTCTCGAGAAGGAATGCCTTTGAAAAGTGTGCGGCTCGTATAGTCGACACGCTTCTCCAACTGGGTCTCTTGCTTCTTCTCTAACGTCTCTTTGACGGGGCGTTAAATCCTCTTCGAGATATCCCATTCGCTTCCCTATATTCTTGAGTGAAGAGTTTCAAGCGAAGAACGGAAGTCAGTGCAGAATTTCTCAGCGTGATGACTAGGACGTCCTGTGGAATGTTGCGTCACCGCCGGCTCCCACACAAGACAAGGTCTGGTTCTAAACTGTTATTAACTTAACCGGCGAAGTAAAGTAACCACAAATCATGCAACATTAACCCGTCGTGTGTTGTTATTTCCGCCAATCTGCTTGCCTGTGGCATTAAAACGACAAAATGCTGTTTTACGGGCAGACTTGAGTGTGGGAATCGTCTAGGAGTAGTGACCAGATGTTGGAAAAAGTGGAAGGCGCTACAAATATACACTGGTAAAAACTATTATGGGATCAGTTAAGATATCTAGATTCTGAACTACTGTCATCGGCAAAATGAACAGCAATGAGTGGACGTCTTTCTGTCGATTCTACGAAGTGGCGACAACAACATTACGCCAACTGAGATAGTGGTAATAACATAAAGATGCTGCCGACAGGGTGGTGTTAACTTGTGTTTACCAAAACAAAATGCACAAGCAGCTGGTTTCAGATAGTGTAGTGAGCAGGTACTGCAATGTAACATCAACGTGTCTTACCCGAATCTACAAGAAGGTTGCAAGCGGGACAGACACAGAGGGAGGTGTCAGCAGCTATTGGAGTGTCCAAAAAGTAATTCCCAGCACCTGGACGCGATTTCTGACAATAGGAACTCTTAAAAGAATGCAAGGCCAAGATCGTCCAAGGGTAACAACTGTAAGAGATGACCGTTATCTCCGGTTAACTAGCCGTCGAGAGAGGAGGCTGAAAGCAACTCAGCTGCAACACAGCCTTCAGGCAGGAACAGGAATAGTAGTATCAACACTAACAGCCAGAAATCCCTTCGGGAATGTGACCTGTAAGTACGGAGGTCTATGGTGTGTGTCCCATTAAAAGCACGACACCGGTTAGCCCGCGCAATTTGGGCGGAGGAAAATCAGGATTGGTGTCATAACGAGTTGCGCCGGGTTCCGTTCACAGACAGCGAAGATGTGTTGAGCCGCCAATCGCCGTTCCCTCTTCTGGAGGGACCAAGGAACTCGGAACAGTCCTGCTAATATGCAGGAAACATATTATGGTGGCGTACGAATATTGTAGGCAGTAGACAGTATTGGCAGACTTACGGACCTCTACGCCTTTCAGAATGGCACATTAAATGCTCAAAGGTATAGAGACGAGATTGTTAGACCTTTTGTTGTGCTTACGTTGGTGCCGCACCAGATTGGTTCCTTCTGGTGGACAACAAGGATCTTCCCCACAGAGCTGCACTAGTGGAAGACATGCTTGAGTATGAGGTAATTGAACAAATGGAGTGGCCAACTTGTGTACCGGACTTAAACCCGAATGAGCCTGTCTGGGATGCACTTGGTAGGCGCATTTCAATCAGACGACCACCTACTACAACGAATTGGGGATATTTCAATCATGAAAGAATGGCTAAATATCCATCAAGAATTGGTGAGCTCATAATGTCCATGCCACCCACGTTTTCAAATGTACTGGCCGTCCGACGTTATCACACACGATATTAGAGGGCAACAAGACTGACGTTTTTGCAATTACGATGAAATGCTATCGTTTGTACCCTTTCATGCTCTTTACTATTACCAACGATACATTCGACATCATTTAACTGACGTCCCATTTCTAATATGTTTTATCAAATTTATTTATTTATTCGAAATCTTTAAGTGCATTACGCCAGTTATGTGAAAAAAGTAAAACTTGTTGCAAGATACACTATTCGACATTAAAATTGCTACACCAAGAAGAAATGCAGATGATAAACGGGTATTCATTGGACAAATATACTAGAACTGACATGTGATTACAATATCACGCAATTTGGGTGCATACATCCTGAAAAATCAATACACAGAACAACCACCTCTAGCCGTAATGACGACCTTGATACGCCTGGGCATTCAGTCAAGCACAGCTTGGACGGCGTGTATAGGTACAGATGCCTATGCAGCTTCAACACGATACCACAGTCCATCAAGACTAGTGAATGGCGTATTGTGACGAGCCATTTGCTCGTCCACCATTGACCAGAAGTTTTCAATTGGTGAGACATCTGGAGAATATGCTGGCCAGGGCAGCAGTCGAACTTTTTTCCATATCCAGAGAGGCCTGTACAGAACCTGCAACATGCGGTCGTGCATTATCCTGCTGAAATGTAGGGTTTCGCAGGGATCGAATTAAGGGTAAGCCACGGGTCGTAACACATCTGAAATGTAACGACTACTGTTCAAAGTGCCGTCGATGCAAACAACAGGTGACCGAGACGAGTAACCAATGGCACCCCATACAATCACGCCGGGTGATACGCCAGTATGGCGATGACGAATACATGCTTCTAATGTGCGTTCACCGCGATGTCAGCAAACACCGATACGACCATCATGATGCTACAAACAGAACCTGGATTCAACCGACAATATGACGTTTTGCCATTCGTGCACTCAAGTTCATCGTTGCGTAAACCATCGCAGGCGCTCCTGTCTGTGATGCAGCGTCAAGGGTAACCGCAGCCAAGGTCTCCGTGCTGATAGTCCATGCTGCTACAAACGCCGTGCACATGGTTATTGTCTTGCAAATGTCCCCATCTCTCGACTCAGGGATCGAGACGTGGCTGCACGATTCGTTACAGCCATGTGGATAAGATGCCTGTCTTCACGACTGCTAGTGATACGAGGCCGTTGGGATCCAGCACGGCGTTTCGTATTGCACTCCTGATTCCACCGATCCCATATTCTGCTTACAGTCATTGGATCGCGACCAACGCGAGCAGCAATGTCGCGATACCAAAAACCGCAATCGCGGTAGGCTACAATCCGACCTTTGTCAAAGTCGGAAACGTGATGGTACGCATTTCTCCTCCTTACACGAGGCATCACAACCACGTTTCACCAGGCTACGCCGGTCAACTGCTGTTTGTGTATGAGAAATCGGTTGGAAACTTTCCTCATGTCAGCCCGTTGTAGGTGTCGTCATCGGCGCCAATCTTGTGTGAATGCTCTGAAAAGTTAATCATTTGCATATCACAGTAACTTCTTCCTGTCGGATAAATTTCGCCTCTGTAGCACGTCATCTTCGTGTAATAGCAATTTTAATGGCGAGGAGTGTATATAAGTAATAACAAGACAAACAAGGAGTCGGACTCCATAGAACCCATTTACATGTACTTGTGTGAGTGAATGTGGTGAGGTTTGTGGTTGAATGAGTGCTTTGGTACCTGCTGCTAACAGAGATAGCTAGAACATGAATCTGGTGAAGGTTTGGAAACTTATTGTTTTTGCAAGGATCTGCAGAGACGTTCCCTTGAGTTTGGAAGGTCTTGGTCGATGACAGGCAGTCGAAGGGGATTGGGTATGTTGGCAGAATGCTCGAGTTGCTAATAAAAACGCGGCGACTACGCAACCAGGGGAAGGCGGTCGAGCAGGTGGATCGGCTATGTTTGCAGAGTGGGTCTGATGTTGACTGAAGAGAGCGTAAGTATGGGAATCTGTGAGGTAACGGTGAAGAATGCTTGATATTTGAATTAATTTTGTATCTATTGTGAACTGCTTGGACGGGATTTAAGTTTGCTTTCGATTTATGTTAAATTCTGGGGAAGTTCTGGTTATTTTATGTGAATGACGTGTATAAATATGGAGCCAGCCACAAGACGAAATACCTTCCAGTCTATGTCTCTTTCTGCAAGCAAGTAGCAGGAGGTCAGGGGAATAATGTTGTGGATGAGTGTGGACGAGTTTAATCTGTAAGTATTGTGAGGATGGTGTTCACATAATTGGATTCCTTTTTCCTTTCATTGTGTTAGGCGAATCTGGGAGCCATTTCTCTATAGTAAGAGAATATCCACTAGAATTGATTCAGTCACGGGGTTTTTCACGTCAGAAACAGTAAAAATGTGTGATTCACTACATGCATAATTTTCTTTTTCGTATCTTTCAAATTGAAGAAGTTGTCTTTCTGTGAAATGTGGCAACTGGTACAGGCTCCACGTGGAAATAGCTTCAAGTTGACTATGGATAGCAGTGAGCTTGCTTAACTACATTGCTTATGAATATCGAATGTCAAGAGTTGGTATTGTTAATTGCTGGGATGCATTTTTGTGGGTTTCAGTTTCAGGGAAATTTCTTGCCCTTTTGTACTTGATTTTTGATCGTTGTTCCGTTTCTATTGTTTTACCTCGCTAGGTTGTTTGAATGATGTGGTGAGCTTTTACTGGACCTAAGTGCACTTTTAGTATTACACGAACGCAAAGTTAGTTCTTCCCTCTGCCGATTCTCGTGGATACAATGTACTTAATATGTATATATGTGGGGCTAATAATAGCGTGTTAGCGAGTATGAAACAAATTGAGTGTGTGCTCTATCAATGTTCCCTTTATTCGATACTAGAGAGTAGAGAAAATAATGGAAATAACCAAATAGCGTTAAAAGTGATCAAGAAATGTTTTAAGTATGTGATGTTCTCCTCTTGCTGAACCAATCTATAAGTTGAAATAAATGTTCAGATATGTTTAATACACTCCCTTATTTGATTAAACAAGCCATTTATCCCCTCCATGTCATATGACAATACTGGTGGACCAAAGAATGATAACCAAGTAGATGAGGATTAAATAGGAATTTTATGATTTAATATTAATGAGAAGTATAGATAGAATAATAAAATATCCAAATGGAGCCTGGATTCTGGCGTAAAGCTGTTAAAAGTTGCGCATTTTTAAATAACTTATTCCGTGTTGGTGTAGCGGTTGAATGGAAATCCTGCAGATAATTTCGGCTCATTTCTCTGTATATATTTTATGCACATATACCACACTAACACAGAACATAGCGGCTGGTAGTTACTTGGAACGATTCTTATCTGATTTACTATATAAACAGGTGACCACTCAACAGTAGTGCCTCGCTCTAAGTAAATGCCATGTAAACTTCAAGTAAGGAGAGAGCATAGTATCATAATGTATCACGTAAGCAAGCCGCAAAATATGGAGCATGTCACATCGTCTGAGGAATAATACTTAAATACGATGTGAAATTGAACGAAGTGCAAGAAAATCTCTGATAGGGAAGGACAACTGAAGTTTGTGTTTAATAAAAGGATGCTGGGTAATGGAGCGCATCTGTAAAATAAGTTACATAGCAGCTGACCGTGCAACCATTCGTACAGTACTCATCCAGCGTTCAGAATCCTACATTTCTTATGAATTTAATCCTGGTGTTACTATTTATTTTGGGACATATTTTCGAACACACTGTATGAAGTACTTTTGTTTGTTGTGGAATTTTTTTCTGTTTAATGTAATTAGCAGGCGGAAAGCGAGGGACATATTTCGTTTTGTCATCGTTCACCACAGCCCAGTATCCGTTGAATTGTAAGTATGTCAGGAAGTTCAAATGTTCAAATGTTTGTTAAGCTTAAGGGACTTAACTGCGGGGTCATCAGTCCCCAAACTTACAAACTACTCATGAATTATCTTACACTAAAGACGACACAAACATCCATGCCCGAGGGGTATTCGAAGGAGAGGCCTCACGCATCGGAGCATAGAGCCTCAACGCGCTTGGTCATTCCGCCGCGGCCTCTCAGGAAGTACAAATGCGTAGAATCACATTCTCCGTTCCTCTGTTTCGACAACGGCTACGGCGAACTTTTACCGGATTCAAACTGAATAGTGCTGGCGCCAATTCATCTCCTTGCCCCAAACGATTTTGAATACTGAATGGTGGTGACGACTGCCGAATAGAACTTGACGAGTTGAATGTGAGTAGTTAGATCCCGCTGAAGGAATACTGTTTCTCACATGGCCAGCTCTATGTTGCATTTTTAAGCGAGGGACAGGCAGGAAATATATGGACAGGCAGGGTGATTCTAAAATATATGACAAAAATGAAACGGCAGGTAGAGGGGACCAAAAATAAGCAGATTTCGTATAGGTATGTGTCGTCGGAAATCACATATCAAAGCGCTAGCGTGTACAGAAATATGAAAGAAGGGAAACTGAAAAGGGAAGTAAAACCAAAAGTTTATTTATTGATAGTTCACAAGAGATGCTCCAAAGAGCGGCCACAAAGAGCGATACAAGATTAACAGCGACGGTGCATGGATCGGGGTACACTAGAAAAAAAACGTCAGGCATGTCGACCACATATCCAGCAGCAACGAACACGTGAGCAACTAGATCTTCTTCTCATGTAACGGGACTGTCATACAACAGGCTTTTAATATGACACCAAAGGAAGAAAGCCACGCACGCTATACCAGGTGAGTGGGACGGCCAGGAAACTGCTGTCCCCGTCACTGCTAGCCGTCGACAACGTACAGGTGATTCCTGATATTTCGACTAATGTGGACTGGGACTCCATCGTGCTGGAACAAGACAAAAAAAATGTTCAAATGTTTGTATAGCTTATGGGACTTAACTACGGGGTCATCAGTCCCTAAGTTTACAAACTACTTATGAACTACTTAACACTAAGGACGGCACAAATATCCATGCTCGAGGGAGAATTCGAACCCCCGACCGTAGTAACCTTCAGACCGTGATTGGAGCGCCTCAGTCCCATCGGCCACAGCGGCCGGCCTGCTGGAAGCACATACCTTTGCGAACAGGTAGTAGAACATCGTCCAGAAGTTCAGCTAAGACTTCCTGTACGAATCTTTTGTATGTTGTACTTAACATGTAAACGCCGCCCTCTTCAGCGCTTCCTACCGGCCCAAAGAGTCATTTACCGACCACGTATTCCTATATGAAATCTGCTTATTTTTGTCCCCTCAACCGGTCTTCTCATTTATACATGTTTTAGAACCACCGAGTATGTGAATGCATTATACAATAAATATCAAATACAGTACGTCGAGGTGGAATGGCCGAGCTCTCTAAGGCGCCTTGCTGCGGTGCACTTAGTTACTCCTAGGTTCGATTCCTCCCTCGGGCATGGGGCTGTGTCTGTCCTTAGGTTAGTTCAAGTTAGTTTAAGTAAAACTTTTTTCATTAAAGGGCCTGCAGCAGTGAATATATCGTAAGATGACATTTTTAATAAGTATGATACTCAAAGAGATTACAAAATTCCAAATGGCAACCAATACCTCAGAGACCAAAGAGACACACTATTTCATAATCAGAAACACTACATAATCCAGAGAATAAAACATTTGTAAATACATTGACATTCAAAGATATCACAAAATTCGTAATTAATAATCTCAGTGAAGTTAGATCATTAGCAAAGATATAATGAAATATAAGATGTTTGTAAGCACATAGCATCATAACAGCTGTCAAATAAGAAAGTCATTACATTAAAAATTATTTTAAAAAACGACTTTCTAAGAAAGGTACATGTATAAATCACATAGAGGTACAGATGATGTGTGTGTATGTTACCAACAAATGGAATGTAAGTAATAAATTTAAAACTCTATAATGTACTCCCTATTTGTTTGGAAAATATATTTTCACAAAATTTATTTCAAACATTGCAGACCACTTGACAATGCCAAATACTGTGAAACAGCTGTAGTGTATAAATAAATTAAGGTAATAAGCAGCAGTAAAGGACATCATACTTATTAAAAATGTCATATTAGTTTAAGAAGTTTGTAAGCCTAAGCACTGATGACCATAGTAGTTAAGTCCCATAGATTTACAAACATTTGAACAAGTAAAATACAATACACGAAATGAGAAGCCGCCGTTGCCCGGGTATTTGCTAGTCGCTATATTCTATTAGCCCCCCTCTTCCTCCTTCCCTCGGTCTCTTCCTGTCCATCACATCTACCTTTATCTGCCGCTCATCCTCTTCCCCGGCCACTGTCCGTTTCTCCCTCCTCTCATTAGCCCACCTCTTCCTTCTTCCTCCCTCCGTTCGCCAGCTCCATTCTCCCCATTCATCTGCTCCTCTCACTAGTTCATTATTTCCTCCTCGCGTTCTATGTCAGACTACTCCTCTCCCTGTCATTCTCCTCCCAATCCTTTCTGTCTGGTCCCACGTCCTCTCTCAGTCCATCATCTGCTGCGTCTATTAAGACGTTCATATTTCCGACCACATTCATTTTTACCGGTGAAAGGGTGTTAAATCTGTCTTAAGTTCCTCCGCCATACACCGTACAAAATACTACGTAGACGATGATCTTCCTCTCGTCAACAATGTTAGATGTTGAAAATTCATCAAAATCTAAGTAAAACTGTATCCTGGTGTGAAAGTCTTTTATAAAGTACACCCGGTATCACATGAAATTTACTCCAGAAACTGTTCTATACTTATTTTGAATGTCAAGTTTGCAAAATTATCAAGAGCGAAGTAAAACGGTAAATTTTTGACGAAGTCTGTTGTAAAGTACCCTCCGCCACTCACCTTCCTACTTTTTAATGTGAGAATTTCATCAAAACGGAGCAAAAATTTGAAACGCATTTCACAGGGAACACGAGGCAGAATTAAAATACATGGTGTGGAGGGAGACGTGATTTAAGACAGTCCTTGTAGTTGCTTTGGTTACAATGCTGTGTTAGCCGAGTGGTCTAAAGCACCTACCTAGTAAGTAGGAGGTCCCGAGTTCGAATCCCAGCCACATCATAAATTTCAATTCAATGCCTCAATGGAACAAAACTGTTGATTTACATACAATAGAAACTGAAAAGAGCTTTTTTCTTTATTGTTTTTTTTTTTCAAACAAATGTACAAGATAATACACCAGCAGCCTCCTACGCCGCTCTTCAACCGAGCGACTGTACAAACTGGACATGAAGATTTTTTTAACGAACACAATGACATTATGCTAAAAACAAAGTAAACAAAACAAAGTAATGCGATAAAACACATGTATTCTGTTAAAATGGTGGGCGATGGTTACATTTAGAAACACAAAGCAGAAAACACAACACTGGACTGATGAAAAAACACTGAAGACGCTATTAAAACATCTAGCGTCAACATTTGTTTGTATGTTGGTGGACGCACGGATACTTGAAACAAAACAAAGTAATGCGATAAAACACATGTATTCTGTTAAAATGGTGGGCGATGGTTACATTTAGAAACACAAAGCAGAAAACACAACACTGGACTGATGAAAAAACACTGAAGACGCTATTAAAACATCTAGCGTCAACATTTGTTTGTATGTTGGTGGACGCACGGATACATGAAACACTAAACGATGCACTGTTTAAAACTGACAACACTGAGGACCCCACAGGGGAGGGGGATGGAGGGGAGGAAGGAGGGGAGGGAATGTAGGGACTCCAAAGGAGGGGGTTGGGAGGGGGAGAACCAAGCGGTCGGAGGGAATGGGAGCAGAGGGGGAGAGGGAGCGGTAACGCCACAGCGAGACGATCAAGGCTGATAAGAAGCACAGATTTCAGGACAGAGGACGTCAACCGGGAAGAACAGGCACCGGAAGCTACTCTGGGAGAGGATATATGGGGAGTGTGGCGGTATGAAGGGAAGAAGAGATATGGTGAAGGGTGACAGAGGCCTGTGATTGGTAAGGATGGTGTTCTGTGTCACAAGTGGTTTTAAAACATCAGCATCCGTTGAATAGGCTGAATATTGTGTTGCTATGTGCTTTTAAAGTGTGTTCTCATCGTTGTCCATTATCCTCCACTTCAGTGATTTTTAATGTACACTCCTGGAAAATGAAAAAAGAACACCATGAATTCGTCAACCCAGCAGAGCATATTATTGAGGACGTATACAACACACTATCACGCAGTCAGAACCATACGAACGTCACTACAGTCATCAGAGTGTCGACAATGTCGACGGTAGTATCGCGTATACCCTCCTTTTGCAGCAATGCAGGGTGCAACTTTCTCATGAAGACGATTGTAGAGGTGTCGAATGAAATCTTACGGTATTGCTGTCATGAAATTTCCATCTGATGCCTCAGTTGGACCAAATTTCGTGCCGGTCGTGTAGACCGCGTCAAGATGACATCCCATCCGGCCCCAGACATGCTCATTGGTGGACAGATCTGGGAATCGTGCTGGGCAGGATATTTGACGTACACCTTGAAGAGCACGTTGGGTGGTACGGGATACATGTGGATCTGCATTGTCCTGTTGGAAAAGCACATCGCCTTGCTGGTGCATGAACGGTGGCAAGACGGGTTGCATGATGATTTCATTGTACCGTGGACTGTTCAATTTTCCCACAACGAACACCAGAGGAGAACGACCAGTGTAGGATATGGCTCCCCACACCATGATGCCAGGTATTGGCCCCATTTGCTTCTGTCGCGTACACTCCAGGTTTTCGCACTTCCCTGCACGGCACCACACACGCGTACGACCATCATTGGCACCGAGGCATTGACGACTCTCATCACTGAAGACGACACATCTCCATTCGTCCCTTCATAAGCGCCCAACATGACACCATTGGAGGCGAGCTGAACGATGTTGGGGCGTGAGCGGAGGATACTAAAGGCACACATGATCGTGCATCATTGTTGAGGGGAGCGATATTCTACACTCGCCATTCTTCTCTACTCATCGTCTAGAGAACATTGAACAGTGTACGGTACACTAAGACCATCATTTAATCCGTTTTGCTACCACTCATGCACCAACAAGGTGATATGCCTTTCAGCAGGACATTTCAGATGCACATGTATTCCGTTCCACCCAACGTGTTCTTCAAGGTGTACGTCAATCACCCTGGTCAGCACGATCCCCAGATCTCTCCCCCACTGAGCAGGTTTGGGACCACATGAAACGCCATATTGGGCGGTCTCAATGGGGCGCACGAAATCTGGCCCAACTGAGGCACCAGGTGGAAATTGCATGGTAGGCCATTCCATATAACCACATTCGGAACATTTCCGATCGTTTCCATGAAAGATTTACAGCTTGCATTGCTACAAAAGGATGGTATATAGGGTACTAACGCCAACATTGCAGACGCTCTGCGGACTTTACTCACGTGCGTAGGGCTCTACCTGCCTGATCGTGTGTTGTATAAAAAAATGTTCAAATGTTTGTATGGTCTATGGGACTTAACTACGGGGTCATCAGTCCCTAAACTTACAAACTACTTATGAACTACTTACGAACTAGGACGGCACAAATATCCATGCCCGAGGGGGGATTCGAACCCCCGACCGTAGTGGCCGTGAAGACCGTGACTGGAGCGCCTTAGTCCCCTCGGCCACCGCGGCCGGCTGTGTTGTATACATCCTCAAGAATGTGTCAATAACATTTCCCTCTGCTGCGTCGACGAATTCATGGTGTTCTTTTTTCATTTTCCAGTAGTGTATTTTAACATCTGAATATGTGTGAATTTAGCCACCGTGGCATTTTAATTCTGAATATGTGTTTTCATTACTCTCAATTTATGCAAATTTCTCATATTTTATCCCCTGGCAATGTTTTAAAAGTATGTGATTTATTTTCTTCTTTTTATGTTTATATTCAACCTCACAATATTCTTGTACGATCGGCTGAAGAGCGGCACTGAAGCTGCTAGTGTCTTACGCTCTTTGTTACACAGGGTACTATGCTCTCAGATACAGACGGTTTGCCAGGTGAACTACAACACCAAAGAATTGTATTTCAGCAGAACCGTTATTGAGAGCGACAAATACACATTGCATTTCGATTGGATCAAATTTCAACGGATGGATGTTGATGAATCAGCGGTTTTTGTCATATTTTGATGTCATTAAGAGTAAAACGAATCCTCAAGGAACACATCACATATGTTTTTCGACCATCAGCAAAACTGAGGAATTTGTTGTGCTTGATAGAAGAGAGCCTTTGTAAACGCTGCGTATACAAAATACCATGTCAGTGCAGAAAATATTATATAGGCCAGGCATGTCGAACTGTGCAAGAGTACTGTACTGAACACCAATGTCACACATGCCTAGGACAACTAGTAAGTCAGCGATAGCAGAGCACTGCCTAAACACAGGTCATTGGATGTGTCATGAGAAAACTGAAGTTCTATCATCAGTGTCGTCGTTTTGGAGCAGTATTATCAAAGGGGCCATACACAACCGTACAGCGGACAATCTTATCAACAGGGGTGCACATTTTCAGATGAATGCAACCTGAAACCCAGCACAGACAGCAATCGAAGCAAAACAAGACAAACGAGAAAGCACGAAGGAACGCGGCACAATTGCAGCTGCTTAGGTCAAATTTGCACCACAGGAGTGTCTGACAGCATAGTCATTGCCCACGGCGCACACATGGAAGACGCCTCCTTTGCTTCCAGTAGGACTGTCCCCTTGATAAATACTGCCGCCGCCACGCAGTTACCTCTTCCATCCTGCCTGGATCTCTTCCCCTGTGTATTTTAAATGTACGTGTGCATTAGTGTAAGTGTTGTGTTATTCCGTCATCATCGTCATGTTTGTTTATACACTCTCCATGTCACTACATTCCACGCAGCATTGCCTTCATATTTTCGCCATGTGATATGTTTATGTTTGAAATTCTGTAGGCTAAAGAGCGGCTTATGCGTTACCAGCCCGTCCCATCAGGGCACTGAAACATCAACAAAGAAAAATAAAAACAGCGCAGTTACCATCAGTCGCGTCTTGCGCTACTAACAGCAGCTACTTACATCTGAAGATGTCAAGCAGTTGTCTTGACGAAATATTGAGGGATATGCATAACATTCTCCAGCAGCAAATCCACGAATTTATATGCAGCTTTTGAAGTATGAAATTTTGTTCCATACTTCGTTACAATCTTCAAGGCAATAAATCTGCAAATAAATAATTTGATCCAGTCTCTAGCACACCTCACAGGATCACCTGCTGGGATGATCTGAAGATATCATCAAACTTTCTCCAACCGCTCATAGAGAACATACATAAATGTTTATTTACAAATATATTTTTTTCCAATACAACAACAACAACAAAAGAGAGAGACAGAGAAAGGAAGAGAGAGAAAAAATAGAATTTATTTAAGTTTCTACTTTCCACTGTTAAAGTAATAAATCCGCTAAAACACACAATTAAAACCTAACCCATGTGAATTGGGCCATTTACAAGCTCTAAAATCAATAAAAAATTAAGAAGCGTGTGTCCGGTTCGGCAACCGCGTGAGAAGTGTAGCAGGCGTGTTCTTTTCTTACTTCTGACGTGGCGGACAAAAGAGGCGGCTGGTAAGGCGACATAACAGGATGGGTGTTTACGGCTTCCGCGCTCCCGCAGGGGTGAGTGCTGGGACCAGCAGAAGTGGCCGCGGCTGCGTGCAGCAGGCGCCGCATCCGCCAGCTGTGGATGGAGGCTCACTTTTAAAATAAGCACCGGCAGCGGATCTCGCCCGCGCATCCTCTGAGTTTCGTCCGTCCACAGTCGGACACAGTCGGACAGTCTCTCATCATCAACATACACACTCCGCACTGTCCTGTGGCGAAGGGTACCTCCAGTCACTGCAGCGCGATTAGAATTAGTCGTTAGTTGGCGTTTGTCACGTGGCAATACAGTGCTGCCACTAGCGCAGTCGGCTACAGCCAACACCACCTAGAGAGAAGGTCGCGGCGCTCTGGTATGACGTCAGGCAGAGTAGGTTGCGCGCGCACAGCTGACTGCGTAGCCGCTGGGACACTATGTCGAAGCAGCGAGCCAGTGAGCTACGCGCGCGCAGCCTACTCTGCCTGACGTCACACGAGAGCGCCGCGGCCTTCTCTCTAGGTGGTGGTGCTCGCGCACGGCTGTAGGCGACGCACAAACACAGAATGTTACTTCAAATATATATATATTTGACGAATTACAGCGTTCAAATGAATGAAATAAATCGCAATTTGAGATGTTACGGCTTCACTGCATTAGGTTTAGATGGTATTTCATCTAAACCTAATACAGTGAAGCCATAAAATCTCAAATCGCCATTTATTTCATTCATTTGAACGCTGTAATTCGTCAAAAATATATATAATTGTATACAAGCCGAGGCTGGGCTCCTGACGACAATTAATTGTGTCTCGATATCTCATGGTCTGTTCTGCCTGATGCGGGAATACAGTATTGTGGCTGCGAGCATTATAGAATAAATAGGCTGTGGTATAGGAAGGAGACAGCGTGGCGAATGGAGATTTGTGTGTGGCGGGAGACGTGCAGGGAAGAGTCCTCTGCAGTCGTGCTGATCACTGTGTCCTCGGTGGCAGAGTGGTCAACGTGTCTGCCTAGTAAGCAGGAGATCCCGGGTTCGAATCCCAGCCGGGCACAAATTTTCATTCGCCACAGTTTGGTATTTCATCTAAACCTAATACAGTGAAGCCATTAACATCGCAAATTGCGATTTATTTCACTCTGTTAATATTATTCTACTAGCTGAAACCCGGCGTTACCCGGGTATTTATTTATTTATTCCTGCCATGTTTCAGGTACATATTCATTTGTATAAGAGTTGTATGTCTGTAAAATCTCTAGGGAATACAATTAGTAGATTAAAAGTTGGTACATGATGGGTGGGTTTCCATGAACGTTACTGTTTATGTGCCCATATCTCATGAACTGCGTGTCCTACTGTGATACAATTTACAATGTACATTCAACTATATGTGTGTATACCGTCTGTAAAATTTCCTGCGGCTACAATTTGTATTGTACAAAATATAAATTGTAACGTCATATTGACTGCCGTGGTTTTACTCCATAAACAGCGGAAAAGTAGTAAGAGAGAAACTTTTTTCCTTTCATCATTTTGCTACGGTAGTCGGAATTAAACATTTCAATAGAGGTTTGAAATTATGTTTAAAGTAGTTTGCAAGTCGCTAAGTACTCACATTGTCATATAGCGTATCTATAAAGTCTCACCGCATTATGCGGCGGTTTTTTTTTGCGATTCCTATTGTTTATGATGTTATATCTTCTGAACCATAAGTCGTATGTGATTGTTAACCCTGCAGCAATTGTTACCTTACGGTAAGGAATGTATGTACCAAATTTGGTTCAAATCGGTCCAGTGGTTTAGGAGAATATGAGCAGCATTGTCGCTAAATGCAACGGTTTTTGCGCATCTCATTCTCTATGACGTCATATCTCGTGAACTATGTATCATTCGTAATTATTACGCTTTCGGTGACCGTCCTCATGGATTGAAGCTTACGTGTATAAAATTTCGTAAAGTTTGGAACCAAACTGTAGATTTGTATGCAACACGTACACACAAACAAACATACGGACACTGTAATAAATAGCTATCCGTTCGCCATAAAACCGTGCCTAAAGCCTTCCCCGGGTAGACATTAGTAACTGCACAAATTTTTAGCTCTGTATGTCTTGTGGTTCAGACGTGATAAACGTACACCGAACAGACATTCACATTCATAGATGACGTCAAGCAGTGTAATGTTGTAAGAGGTCGCCACGAAAAAGTGACAGCAATGCGAAAAGCTCTGTCGAGAGCTGGTTTGAAGTGGTCAGTGAATGAATTGCAGCAAAAGACGAGTTTTGTAATTCTCAACTTAATCCCATGTTATAATCTGACGACACGTGATGTGTCATCTCTGATATACTGAAATATTCCATTGTTAAATAATTGCCTATAAAAGGGGATACATCAGATGTCAACAATTACCGCCCAATCCAGTGGTGCAGCCACGGGTTGGGCTAATGGGGCTGAAGCCCCCACAGCACCTCCAATTTTTTTTTTATTTTATTATTTTTTTATTGTTTTCATTTCTTATTTTTATTAAACAGGTTGGCACGGGAAATTTGAACATATTACACATGTAATAAATCACAACGTAACTATAATTTACCAAGCCCAAGTGAACGTGGCAATGGGTCGCCAGAGAGATACCGCCACTGAAACGTGTGCTGGTGTCACTGTGAGCGGTTTTAATGCCGCCGCGACCAGTTTTAACGCTGCCGCTGTTGTTACTGCTATGCTCAAGTTACGAGCTGATTGTTCATATGCGGCGACACGCTGCTTAGCAGGTCAGCGGCATCACCGAGTGGAATCTTATCAACAACTATACTGTTATTTTACTTCAATTTTTACAGATACAGTCTCGTGTTATTAAAACTGTAAAGACTCTCCTCTTTGGCTAGTAACATAAAAGCTGCTTAATTATTATACGGGCTGGTTGTATACACACCATTTCCTCCATGTTGCTCCTCTTCCACTTTCAAATTAATGCGAGCCTACTCATTTTATTTCTTCTGCAATTGTTTTCGTAGTATAATTGATGAAATTATAAAGTGTCGTATTCATTATCTATAGATCAAGTGTGAATCTAATCTAATCTATGTATCCGGCTAAATGCGTTCAACCAACTCCAGCACAACTAATATCATGATTGCTTTGTACAACGCCGCTTTGTACAACGCCGCGCATTGAGGCGCTATGCTACGATGCGCGAGGCCGTTCCTCGTCGGGGGTTCGAATCCCCCTCGGGCATGGATGTTTGTGCCGTCTTTAGTAAAAGCTATTTCATAAGTAGTTTGTAAGTTTAGAGACTGATGACCCCATAGTTAAATCCCATAAGCTCTACAAACATTCTGAACTTTGTTCAAGGTATCTCTATGAGAAAATTGTAGAAGAATTTCAGATACAGCGCTAAAATCAAACATGTTTCTCGCTCTCATTGGTTAGCCTACTTGAAAAAATCCTCACACTGGCTAGTGGTTAGACGAGCTGTCGTTTTACGAACCAATTAGCAGTCTGCTTGGCACTTAATTACAGGTTATTAATGACACTAGCAAATACCAAACAAAAAGAGAATCTTAGAATGGAAAATAAGAACGAATAAAAAAGTAAACTTATTAAACATACGTAACAAGGTATTAGAACTAAAACAATTCATTTAAGTTGCTAAAAAATTCAAATTAATTTTGATTTAGAAATGAAAATAATCGAATGCAGTGGGATTCAAACCGAAGAACTTAAGCTAGAGATGCCATGACTGTACCAATGCTCTACCCAACCAATTGTGTCATTAGATTCTGCATTACAGTACACACACAGTAACAACCCTGAGTTGTAACCTTCTGAGAGCTCGCTTTCACGTGAATCTCTAAATGTGTGATCAGGGCGCCGACTTCGTGGGCGCTCCGGTGCTCGCGCATTCGCCACGAATATTTTTGACGTGCTGAGCACTCACATAAACCGGAAAGGAAAATAAAATAGTACAAATTAAAAATGGGGAAAATTGAAAGCTGAACCTTGTGAGTCAAGAAGCAATGCGAAATAAGACCATGGTAACAGTCTGTGTTCTGTACGCGGGTCCCCAAGCGCTTGGCTATATTTGAGACTTTGTAATATACGTAATAGAATTTTACAAGTAAGAGTTTGATTCGGAAAGATAAGCTTTGCACAGAAATGGTTAGATGCGTGTAAACGGAAAAAATTAATTAGGCTTATGTAGAGAAGTGTTTCCTTTTGGTGAAGTGATCCCAGATGTGAGAAATTAGATCGCTATAACTATACAAGGTGCCAAGTGTGCAGCAGAATGTCCTTTCTCCGCTCTTAGAATAATATAATCTATAGCACTTCTGCGATAGGGGCGATACGTCCGTGCAAATGGGGATGATATACGCCAGTCGGGAGCCTCCTTCGGGTAGCAGAGCTCTAAAAAGAAAACGGGAAAAAGTAGTTTAGGTTCTGGTGGCCGAAATCTGGAGATTCTGGTTCGAACCCAGGCCCGGCAAAAATTTTTGCGCTGTCGTCACTGATTTGTTTCGTAGTTTATCTACGTTTATTAAGTGCTGCTCATTTAAAAATGTATGAGGTAGAATTTCAGGAGGGTTTGTTTTCAAAATCGTGCATCATTTCCGTGACACTCTCTCCCCTATACCGCGATAATACAAAAGGAGCCGCCCTTCTCTGAACTTTCTCTAAATAGTTCGTCAGTCCCACCTTGCGTGGATCTCACAGTGGGCAGCAATACTCCAAAATAGGACGCATAAGTGTGGTTGGGCAGTTTCTTTAGTAGAAATGCTGCATCTTCTAAGTGTGCTGCCAATGAAACACAGTCTTTGGTTCACCTTCCCTACAATATTTTCTATTTGTTTCCTTCCTATTTAAGTTGTTCGTAATTGTTATTCCTAGGTATTTCGTTTAATTTACGGCTTCAAGGTTTGACTGATTTATCGTGTAACTGAAGTTTAACGTATTTCTCATCATTATCATGATTCAGGGTCAATTTCCAATTTTTGCACCATGCAGATGTCTTATGTAAAGTACTTTGCACTTGCTTTTGATCTTCTGGTGAATAACCGATAAATGACAGCATCATCCGCGAATAGTCTAAGACAGCTACTCAGATTGTTCTTCTATATATATAGGGTAAGGAGGTACAAATTCGATATAGGTACTGTGGTGTCGCACAAGTCCAAAGTGCGCGCCACCTACTTTCGCCGCGCGCCGCCATGCACGCACGGCGCGGCGTTCTTACGACGACAGCCACGAGCGCCCTCTGCGGCAACTCCGCTCGTGGCCACCAGTGAACGACATCGTTCACTTGGGACTGAGATAGCAACCAGTAAAGACTTCGGAATCCGATAGGCACCAGTGAAGACTTTGCTATCAGTTAGGCACTAGGCAGGACTCTAGCTCAACTATGTATCAACATTCTGCAGTACTATGTAAAAGTTAAGTATTGTATAAATTCTGTGCAATATATATCTCGTTCTAATTTACCCTAGTGTTTCTAGTTTCTGGCTGCTCCTCTCCGTACCTGCACCAGCGTGCTATCTTTATTCCTGTGTCGGTCTCATTCCACTCGGCCACCGACACCTACGACGGAAACGAGACTCAAAAGCGGCGACGAGGCTGGGACACAAAAGGTACAATTCCGATCAACATAATTTGTCAGTCTCGTGGTGTTCGTAGCACATGCTTTTGTGTGGCGTTGTAGTGTAGCAGATTTCTACAGCTCCTCCTGTCTTTTCCAAGAATACACCACTTTGCGCTACGGAGATATAAATTTCTTCCTGTTAAGAGGTACGTGGAGCAATGTCGTCGAGCGCGCTCTTATAAATTATCTAGTTTCCACGCGATTGCAAATTCTATATTATGCAATGTCTGTTACCTAAGAAGTATGCGTTGGTGCCCAAGGGAAAAAGTGCTTTTTATGTGGAAGAAGCCAGTGATCAAAATTTTACGAGGAAGTGATTATAATTGTACCTAGTGTGGTACATTTTCGATCGATTTTTCACACTTGTGTAACATTTTTTTGTGTTTATACCAACATTTTTAATGGTCTAGTATTTGTGTTACATATTCGTTAAACATCCAAGAACAAGTGCCATAGTTAAAATTATCTCTTTTCTCAACATATTTCCAGTACCAACAACATTTGTCCGAAATGATCGGAATTGTACCACCTTACCCTATATGAATTGCTGTTCGTTAGTCTCGCTACAACTCGAGAACGGCTGAACCGATTTGGCTAATTTTAGTCTTGAAATATTCGTATAAGTCCAGGGATCGTTTAAAGGTGATAAAATATGGAAAATATGTCCGCAAAAGAGGAAAATCTGGAGAAACTGAAACAGCTTTTTGTAGTGAGCTATCGATACTCTTTTGTCCACATGCGATAAAAATTTCTGGGAAGTAGGAAAATTTAGAAAAACCGAAAGCGCTTTTTTCTATTGAATAAAAATCAATTGCCACATGGTTGTGAGAGTATCATTTGAGTACGGTTTGACAGGACAAGGTTTGCATTAAAAAAAAATTTGGAAAATTTACCGGAAAATTGGAAAATTTGAGAAATACTGAAAGTGCGTTTTTGAATGTGTTTTTGATTTAATTCAGCACTATAACTGACTATTCGCACGACGGAAAGGGTTAATTTATTGTTTTTGTTCATTATGGTCTTGGAAAAGTTTTCGAGAACCGTTCATCCGATTGCTACAAAATTTTGATCATTTGACGTTCAACGAAAAATGAATGTTTTTATGTACTAAAAATATGGAAAAGTTGCCCGGATATTTTGAAAATTAGCGAGAAACTTAAAGAGCTTTTTTGAATGGGATATCAATATCATTCGTCTGATTGCGATAAAATTTTGCATATTTGACATTCAAAGCAAGAGTAACGTTCTTATGAAATACAAATTTAGAAACGTTTCTCGAAAATTTGGGAAATTCAGAAAAAATAGAGATTTTTCTATGAAATATCAATACCATTCATCTGATTGCGATAAAATTTTGCACATTCGACGTTCAATGCGAGAGGAAGGCTTGAGAGAAGTAAAAGTTTGGAACTGTTGGCCAGAAAATAGGAACTTTTATCATGACGATGATGGTGACATTGTTGAGATTTACTTCGACATTCGTAACATTTTAAATTTTTTTTGTGCAACTAGGACAGGTACCTCTGTTGTTCTACCGTTCTATCCACATTTTACAAAAATAACAATGCATTTTAAAGGGAATTATAACTTCTGAAAAATAGTTAAAATGTCAAAGAGTAAATAGCTTTTCCAGAGAGTAATGATTGTTAGATACTTCGCTTTATATGCTTGAAATAAAAAATATCGTTAATTATACACTTTCTAAAGTATCTTATCCGGTACTTCAGCGCACAAGCTGTCTCTAGGCCAGATTTCATCACAATAGATTTAGTGGTTTATGTAATGATATATAGCCCAATCGGTTCAGCCATTCTCGAGTTTTAGCGAGACTAACGAACAGCAATTCATTTTTGTATTTGACAGTTCATATACGGGTTCAGATCGTGTAAAGCGAACTTTACTCTTTTAAAGTGTGTTTCTGTACGCACCCAACACAAAACCAAGTCATTATTTTACATGTTGTAAATCTAAATTTTCCTCAAAATTTTTCCATATTTTATCACTGTTTAAACCTTCCCTGAACTTCCACGAATGTGTCGCGAACATTATTCTGGACATGTGTGCGTGATTTGCCCAATCTTACCGCCCAAAATAAAAGAAGTCAGCGCTCTTCGTGACGTCTGCTGCACACCCGAGAATTTGCTTGGAGTGTATGTTGCAAGTGCTTCGCACGATGCAGAAACTTCTTTTGGAATAATACACTGCCTATATTCATCCCTTGCATCATCCACTAACATCTAGGATTATGCTGAAGTATGTGCCTGTCTCTGTAAAGCTACAGAGTTCTACTAGATGGTCAACAAAGAGGGAAGCTGTAGCAGTTGTGTACAAACGTCTCGAAGAGATCATCAACAGAGGCTAAAAATCTTTTAAGAACTGTCAGAACTTTTGAATTTATCACAGCTTGTTGTTTTTGGTTCCAGTAGCTAACACGAATCGATAAGTAAACAAAATTTTACACAAAGAAAATTTCAAAATGTTCAAATGTTCAAATGTTTGTAAAGCTTATGGGACTTAACTACGGGGTCATCAGTCCCTAAACTTACAAACTACTTATGAACTACTTACGAACTAGGACGGCACAAATATCCATGCCCGAGGGGGGATTCGAACCCCCGACCTTAGTGGCCGTGCAGATCGTGACTGAAGCGCCTCAGTCTCCTCGGCCACCGCGGCCGGCAAGAAAATTTCAACATTGACCAACCTGTTATGTAAATCAACTTTATCCAGGAATTTCCGGAAACTAGAACAAACCCAACAGTAGTAACAGATATTATCTCAGAAGCCATAAGATCTCACAATTGACCAATCTGTTATATAAATCAACTTAATCCACGAGTTTCCGGAAACTAGAGAAAACGCAACAGTAGTAACAACAGACTGATATTATCTCAGAAGCCAAGGTCATAGCTGAAAAGCTTAATTTGGATCCTCAATTCAAAGAGTTGTGCAAACGAATAAGGAAGAGGATGGTCGATGAAGATTATGAAGATGAAAGTTGGAATTGGACAGCTTGTAAAAGGTTGCATAACACTATCACAGAATTAATGGACCACATCATTCATCAACTGAGGTTCAGATTTCATGCATTACAAAATATGAACAATTTGTTTGGATTTTTACACGGGAGTCAACTGCAGACTTTAAAGGATGATGAAAAGATCCAGACAATGCACATAGGTCATATATAAAATAATAAACTTAATGAGGGTGAAGTAAATAACAGAACTGAAGAATTTTAATTCTGCAACTCCTGCAAAAAAATTTGAGCTCAATTTGCCAAAATGGATTATAGGATGCACATCCAAATGTGCCAGCGGCACCTAGGATTTTTGTTACGATGCCCGTTTCAGTTTCAGCAAACTAATGCAGTTTCAGTAAATTGAAACAAAAACATATTTAAGAAACGGCACATCAGCGCCTCGCAGACTGATGTATAATGAGCATTGACCATTAATTAGTGTCTAATATCTCAAATGATGCTATTATTATTATTTTTGCCGAAAGGAAATCTTGTAAGATTAAGTTATAGTTACATAATTCAAATAGCAGTCTCTCTCTTGCAAATTTGTAATTGATTATTATGTCAAACTACGCATTTTGCGCAGTAGGGACTGCTCAAAATTTAAAGTATTTATCCATTGTTGCCTCCCCAGCCAACCATTATAAAGTGGAATAAAAATTACAGGTTACAGTTTATTTTCTTACTGATTAATTTTATTCAGTAAATGTTTCAAGATTTTATTCTATCACATATTATACTCAGAAAATTTTACTTTTCTAATCTGCATTTATTTATTTTTTATTGAATACAAAACATTTTTCATTGTTTGTGAACGTCTACTGGTAAATTTTTTTCTTTAGTTAGACCTAGGCTTCAAACTATTGAATTTATTTTTTATTTACATATTTATCTGTATATTTATATGTCTTCATTCATACAGTACTTGTTCTCTTGTTTGTGAATAAAAGAACTCGTTATAAACCCAGTTTTTGATGCTTTTATTAAATCTCATACTTCGTGATTTGGACGATGAAGACGGGGGGGGGGGGGGGGGAAGGGTGCCAAATGACAATCTCGGCCCGGGTGCCAAATAACCTAGATCCGCCCCTGAGTAAGCCAAAACTGCTATATTGCAATCTTACTGAAGGAAAGAACAGTGTGTAAGATCCACCCATATTGAATCAGGTCAGAATTAGTTCATGAATACCTTTATATTTACATACTGACAGATGGTATCTATTCTTGTGAACGTTACATATATTTTTCTGCATTTATTTCTATATCTGTT